>OX244037.2:3365000-3965000 GCA_945859785.2 Tridacna gigas
TCCCGGCCTCAGGATTTTCTGCTACAGGATTTTCCAGGTCTTGAGTCACAGAGCTTGCAACCGCAGATTTTTCACGGCCTTTACCACGGGGTTTACGGGGCATTTTCAATTTTTGCAACTGTAACGAGATGTGCACAGTTCGAAGTCTAAATTGCAAATGATCGTGAAGTATAGTGCCGCCCAATAGTTGATAGTTTTTTTACACTTGTATTAATATTTTGTTTATCTGAAGGACGTTAACGCCCTTTACAACGTCATGCTGTTGCTACTTTTTTCACTTGTATTAATATTTTGTTTATCTTTATATGTAGTTGGCAGATGATGATTAGTCGAATATCAGCACTATAAAAACAAACTGCTGCCTGATAGGTCGTGATATGATCGGCGTAAGGTCATGGTAGGTCTTCGTAGGATCGTCAGGAACGTAGAGAGATCGTAGTGGGAACGTAGTAAGAACGTAACGAGAGCGTTGTAGGAGCGTACTCGATATGTTCCCGACTGTACTACGCTTTTACTACGATCATGAAGATCTCTCCACGATGCTTCCGCGCTGCTTGTACGATTACGGCGCTTCTACTACGCTCTTTTTACGACCTTACCCCGATTCTTGTTGGCCACGATCCCGCTACGCTTGTTTTGAGCATGTTCAAAATAAGCGTGGCGAGAGCGTAGAGCTTCCCGATCATGAAGACCCTACCGCGATCATACTGCGCTTATGAAGACTCCAGTACGTTTCTCCTACGATTTGTCACGATCGGCCACGTTTTCGGCCACGCTTTGATCGTAGTAGAAGCGGCGTCTGTGTGTGAACGGGGGGTAACCGGTCGATGGTTTCCTTCGTCCTTCACAGTGTTTATTCTTAGTCATTATTTCATACTTTTCGGTAGTTTATCGCGAAATAAGGGTGGATCATGGTTTGTTAATTTCATTGTTTCGACCAGTGAATTTACTGATTTGATAAACTCACTGGCATGTAAATATTTTCCCCCTTTATCCACTTTTCACAATACATGTATTTGTAATTATTCAACTTACACGAGTAGAATATACATATTTTCCCCGAAAACGGAGAAATGGGTTTTATCAAAAAACAAAATACATGTACCTTACAGTACTGTATCTGAAACCGAAACCCTGTCAAAAATCCCGACTGTACTTGTGAATAGCTACGGCACGATCAGACCAGTGTCCGTATTCGCTAACCATTCTTAAAAACTTCTCAGTGTAATTCTCCAAAATGTTCTACATCTAAAAGTAACAGAACATCTGATTGGCTAAACCATTTGGCTTAACCAATCAGAAGTTGTTTTACTTTAAACTGTAGAAAATCTTGGGGAAAAAGACTAAGGATGTTTTTAAGTGTTCTTAAGAATGATTGGTGAACAAGGACCCCTGTCAATGTGTAGTCCGCGGATACTTCACTGTACTTTGCCCTTTCAAACGCATCAGATCTATTTCAGACAGTGATTGAATTGAGTTATCTAAAAAGATCCCACCTTTTTAAAAATGTTTGTTCATCCTGTTAAATTCAGGTTTATGAGTTTTGTTGAATTTTTGTGTCACTTTGAATGTAAATAAATGGCGGGCACGAATGACAATAACGCGGAAGGACATATTAGGCAATCGGAAGATGTCTGGAATAAAGATTAAAAAATGTTAATTTGAAAATGGACTTTTGTCTTAAAAAAAAAAACACTGAATGCGATTTTCTCTCAGGTTGATTAAAGCACAATACTGTCATAATTTTGGTCTACACCAACGAACTGTTTTCTTTGTGAACTATACATTCATTCGGCATACCTCGGGTGATCCGGTGATCAAATCCCTCGGCTGTATCACGTAGCTTGATATGCACCTACACGGTACATTTCGCACGATTCCGGAAGCACACCGTTTTACCGTTATTGAAATTGTAAGGCTCCTCTTAAAAAGAAAACATGAGTCAATTTTCTATTGTTATCTTTCTAAGAATATTTCAGTCGGCAAACAGTTTGTACATTCAAGTTTTAGTGTGGTTTATCAATTTCCATTGGGAGCTTTCATCGACAGATCGATAGATGTGAATAACTCCATCGTGGTTGTTCATGTCGTTGCTAAGCGATCTACAGGGGCGCCGCCATGTTTAAGATCATGTGATGGGTAGTTCAAAATGGAAGCCGCCTTTATACGGACGAGGTTAGATGTAGGTACGGAATCGGCCGAGTTGTGACGAGTGCTCTACATTCTCATTGTAATGGTGTCATGTGTGAGGGGTGCGCCACGGGGAATTACCGAAAGCAACTGTACTGGATTTTGATTAAAGTTCCAACAAAAAAAGGGGATGAGACACATGAAATAAATATATATATTTTTTTAAAGATCGAAATTTATTTTATCGAGTGAACATCATACGATTATACTTTCACTCGTGGCAGCGCCGATGATGTTCTCTCTATGAAATGAATTTCGATCTTTCACTTAAACCCTCCCCCCCCCCCCCATATCCTCTATTGCTATCTAAACTCGCCTATCACAGCTGGTCAAACCAGTTTTGTAACTGACCCTATTCAGACAAATATTCTCCACTATTCGATGTAACGTATAGCTCAGTGGTGAAAGCGTAGAATTCCGTATCTGCGGGCCCCGGGTTCTATTCTCACACTACGCGTCTTTTTTTTTGTGCGAGTGTCCTTGATACCCTTCAGACTTTCTGTTAGTACTGGTGAAACCCTGCACAGACATCAACAAATGAGCTGTCCCTATGAGAATGGCTAAAGTTATGTTGAAATCGACGTAAAACGCTATTCAATCATCTTGCTGTTTACAAGAAGTACGGAATCCTGTTTCCACCATCCACTTTTCGACCTACGAGGAACTCGAAAAGTAGAAATTAGGCACACTAACTTCCACTTTTCTTACAAAAAAGTTACCTCGAAAGTTTTTTGACAATTGTCAGGTCAAAAACTTCAACTTTTCGAGGTAACTTTTTTTGCTAGAAAAGTGGAAGTTAGTGTGCCTAATTTCTACTTTTCGAGTTCCTCGTAGGTCGAAAAGTGGATGGTGGAAACAGGATTCCGTAAAGAAGACTTCCTATTCTTTTGTTCTTTTGCATCGTTCTTTTTGCTTTTGGTCAATTTTCTGCATGTCCAATGATCTTTCTACCTCAGGACTCGACAGGTTGTTTGACTAAATGGATTTTTAGGATCCATAATTATGTGATGAATAGCTTGGGAACATGCATCACGGAGATGCATTAAACCCCTTTTGGCCAGAGCACGGCTCAAATATTGTTAACCTTTACCAAACAATCCCGTATTTGCACTTGTCCGTGAAAAACAATTATAAATAAAAATTTGAGAAAAAGAGACAATGCTGGTAACTAGCAGTTTCTCCTTTTCCCACTTTGTTTTATATCCTTTCAAAGACTAATCCCAGAAATAGAGACAATGCTGGTAACTAGCATTTTCTCCTTTTCCCATTTTGTTTTATATTCTTTCAAAGACTAATCCTACTGTTCGAAGTAAGATTAATCCTTACTGCGATTTGGGGTGCTTTCGCGGACAGTGTAGATCAAGATCAAACTGCACAAAACGTGCAGTCTGATCTTTGATCTACACTGCCCGATACGTTATTTTCCCCTCGTTAAAATCACATTTGAAATCGCAATATCTGTGTTTTTACCATGTAGTGGAAATTTTCGTTTGATTTGTGTACCAGCTGAAGGCTTAACTTTGTCTGCAAATGCTTCTAATTTGGATAGGTCCAAAATTTGGTCGTCTGGTAAAGTGTAAACTAATCGACGAGACGCCCCACACACAAACATATTTATGAAATCAAAGAGAAACTGACAAAAGCAGTGCTTTTTCTCCCCATTAACAATCGATGCGAGAGCTAATAGAGTTTACATGCTTAGACGCCCGTGGTAACAAAAGGGGAGGGAAAAATAGAAATATGAAATATAGTTTAATAATTACCTCAGTTCTGTTCCCCTGCCTTTTCGTCCCCCGTTTTTTTCAATGAAATTGGATGCCTAGTTTTAATTAACCCTTACGCTGCAAAGCGCGACTCAAAAACCTTTAGCAGACAGTGTAGATCAAAGATCATACTGCACAGAACGTACACTCTGATCTTGGATCTACACTGTCCGATAAGGCTGATATATTTCCAGAAAAAATACCTTTCAAAGGGCAAAATTTGAGTTTTTTCTAACGGCTTGAAAAGTTTCATTTCATTTATTTAGCAGGGTCAGGATTAAATGGGGGGGGGGGGGGGGGGGGGGAAATCGGAGCCTTTCTACCACACGATTTCGTGTTTCAACAACCACGAGAAAGGATAAAAAAAAAAGTGGAAAAAAGGAGAAATTTGCTGGTAACCATTAGCTATGTACAATGTTTTCTACCATTTCGAAGAAAGTTCCAGTCATTTTCAAAGGCCAAAATTTGACATGTAAATCGTTCACAACTGCTTACGAGTATTTATGAACAAGTCGACAATTTTGATGTCTGGTAAAGATTAAAGGTTTATTGGCTTTTAGTTTTAAGGCTTTACCGCACAATGCCACCCTTTAACGACCCTGGGAAAGATGCCTTTTGAAAACATTGTGGGAAAAGGAGAAAATGCTGGTAACCAGCATTTTCTCCTTTTCCCACAATGTTTTCTACCCTATCGAAGAAAAATTGCACTATTTAAGCCACATTGAAATTGCCGTCTGCAAATGCTTTCAATTTGGATAAGGCTAAAATTTTGTCTTCTGGTAAAAGGTTAAGGCTTACTATAAACAGAACCATCCAACGTTAAGGGTAGTCTTCTTGGCTTCGAATGTTTTTTTTTTTATCAATGTCTAACCCTTGACCCCACAATCTCGGGTAGGCCTATAAACGACCCAGAGGAAAAAGCCCTTTGAAAACATTGTGGGAAAAGGAGAAAATGTTGTTTACCAGCTTTTTCTCCTTTTCCCACGAAGTTTTCCTACTCTATTAACCCTTATCCTGCTAAATGAAATAAATGAAACTTTCCAGTCGATAGTTAAAATCCTAATTTTCCCATTTCAAAGGTATTTTTGGAGAAGAGGTATCATCTCATCAGACAGTTTAGATTCAAGATCAGGCTGCACGTTCTGTGCAGTCTGATCTTGATCTAAACTGTCTGCAAAAGGTCAGTGAGTTGCTCTTAGCAACCTAAGGGTTAAAGAGATGTTCCATCATTTGAGTCACATTTAATTTTCGTCTTCAATTTGGTCAAGTATAGAAATTTTGCCGTTTAGTAAAGGGTTACTTTTACCAGACGAAAAATTTTTGATTCATCCAAATCGAAAGAACTTGCAGACGACAAATAAAAAACATAAATAGGAGAAAATGATAGTTGCCAGAATTTTTGGTCACGATGTTTTCAAAAGCCTTCTTTTCCAGAATCGTAAAACAGGGGATTTTTCATTCTGATCTTGTTTTGTTCTTATCAAATAGTTCATTGAAAGTCGCAACATGCGCAGGGTATGCTCTCTTCCACCTCAAGGTTCCAGGTTGAAATCCTTGTGATGGGGGAGGGGGTTCAACCTTCGGGACTACGTGCACCCATATCATGGTGCGAGTACTGATTAAGGCTTCATGGATTTAATCATCGAGAGTGACGAAGACAAGTTGTAAAAACTTGTTCCACAATCGATGGAGCCAATCCGCGATAGCGCAATCGGTAGCGTACAGGACTTGAGAACGGGAGGTCGCTGGTTCGATCCCTGGCTGGGCCGATCTCTTTCCGAGGATTGATGATAGTAATTGCGACAGGATCCATTCTTCTCTCACCGTTGACCATTGTTTCGACGATGGTTACGTGGGAGAGCAGGCAGTAGCTTGGAAAGAATATTGTGTGTAGTACTGGTAAAGGAAACTCCAGAAATGCGAGGATAGGTGCACTGGCCGCTGCGATGCAATTAAAATAATGTTGAAAACGGCGGAAAACACCGTATAATCAATCAATCAACATTTGATTGGTGCGTAGTAACATGACACTATTATCCGATGCTTTAACATGCCTCCTGATGAAGGTTTCTGAAGACATTCTAAGAAAAGCAATTTATCCATTTCCCACAATATTTTCTACCTTGTAAGAGAACTTAGCACTTAGGCTGCCAAGCAAGACTTTGTGGGCTTTTGCAGACCGTATAGATCAAGACCAGACTGCACAGAACGTGCAAGTTGATCTTTGATCTACATTATAGATTTCTCCGTCGTGCAGAATGTTTAAATCGTAAACTATGGGTTTTCAAAATTGGCCCGAAACCTTTACTTTGATTTTTTGGCAGATTAAGACTTCATTTGCACCAATTTTTAAATTACCGTCTGAAAAATGCTTTCAGTTTGGAAGATTCTGAAATTTGTCGTTTTGGGAAGGGTTTGGGAACAACAAATAGAGTACCAGCCAATATCACCATCAATATGAGCCATGTCCTGGCAAAAGGGGGCTTAATGTACTTGTGTAATGCATTATACCCACGAAATCATCATATAACTATGGATCCATAAAATCCTTTTTATCTAACAACTGACTGAATCACGGGGTTGACTGGTCCTTGGACATGCAAAAGACTGACTGATAGCAAAAGGTTTTGACCCATGTCAGCCTGCACGGATTCACATGGGTCGATACTTTTTGCAGATGCATTAAGCCTCCTTTTCCCAGGGCATGGCTCACATTTTTCTTGATGTATACCCTGTGCCAAACAGTGACTAGTTTTGACGACCGAGAGTAAGAAGAAAAAAACATTGTTGGAAATGAAGAAAATGCTGGTAAGCAGCATTTTCTTCTTATCCCACAGTGCCTTCTATCCTTTGAAAGACAAATTTTATGGGTTTGCGTAACGTTCAAATTGTCGTCTGCAAATGCTTTCAGTTTGGACAAGTCTTAAACGAATGCCGTCTGGTAAAGAGTTAAACAATGCAGCCGAATATAATGTCTGTTGACTTACCAATATCAGTCCAAATGTTTCACAAAAGATGTTTTATTATATTCTTGCTAGAGGCTGTCTCAACAATTCCATTACGTGTCTATAGATAGCGAACCATCGCAACGATCGCAACCAGACGATAAATTGTTTGGCCCTGACCGCCATTAGAGCGAGAAATATTATCCGGACTTTCAGATGCCAAATATTTCAACTCGGGTCTTTGTTTTATTGCTGTTGAATCACAGCGCGGTACGGCTCAAATAATGCTATTGAAGCTGTCATGTTTTTTTCTTTAAGTCTTTCAGTTATCGATGTTATTTCATACTTTCTTTTATTACCATATATATGGCAAAACGTCATTTTGTAATTACTTTAGAGTTTATTCCTTTACCACACAATTCCGAGTTTTAACGTCCCTGCGAAAGAAAATCGTTGAAAACAATGTGGGAAAGGAGAAAATGCTGGTAACCAGCATTTTCTCCTATTCCCACAATGTTTTCTATCCTTTCATGGACAACTTACATGAGTTTTGCTATTGTTCATTTGTAGTCTGTATAAACTGTGAATTTCGTAAAGTCTAAAATCTTGTTGTCTGGTAGAGTTAAACTACTTTATTTCACATGGATTTAGGAACAATTACTATATAACTTGTATCAATGACTCCCAGTGATCACCTTCTGGAAACCTGCACTGTCATTGTGCAGTGATGTCAGTAGTTTGAAAGGTTTACCCGGCCTGCCACATGACTCGAACACAGAACACAGCCATTGTTCATGATGTTGGTAGCTCCAAAGTTTGACCCGGCCTGACACATGACTCGGACACAGAACAGAGTCATTGTTCATGATGCTGATAGCTTCA
This sequence comes from Tridacna gigas, assembly GCA_945859785.2. Lineage (NCBI taxonomy): Eukaryota > Metazoa > Mollusca > Bivalvia > Cardiida > Cardiidae > Tridacna > Tridacna gigas. The sequence goes on from OX244037.2 coordinate 3,372,781, forward strand.
AAGTTTGACCCGGCCTGTCACATGACTCGGACACATAACATAGTCATTGTTCATGATGTTGGTAGCTTCAAAGTTTGACCCGGCCTGTCACATGACTCGGACACATAACATAGTCATTGTTCATGATGTTGGTTTTTCTAAAGGTTGACCCGGCCTGTCACATGACTCGAACACATCCATTGCGTCGTGGTGTTGTATCTTTGGTATCTCCAAAGGTTATCACATGACTCAAACACAGAACACAGTCACAGCGCCGTGATGTTGGTAGTTCCAAAGGTTGACACGGCCTATTACATGACTCGAACACAGAACACAGTCACAGCGCCGTGATGTAGGTAGTTCCAAAGGTTAACACGGCCTATTACATGACTCAAACACAGAACACAGCCACTTCGCCGTGATGTTGGTAGTTCCAAAGGTTGACCCGGCCTATCACATGACTCGAACACAGTATACAGTCACTGTGCCGTGATGTTGGTAGTTCCAAAGGTTAACCCGGCCTATTACATGACTCAAACACAGAACACAGCCACTGTGCCGTGATGTTGGTAGTTCCAAAGGTTAACCCGGCCTATTACATGACTCAAACACAGAACACAGCCACTGTGCCGTGATGTTGGTAGTTCCAAAGGTTAACCCGGCCTATTACATGATTCGAAGACAGAAAACAGCCATTGAGCCGTGATGTTGGTAGTTCCAAAAGGTTAAGCCGGCCTATTACATGACTCGAACACAGAACACAGTCATTGCTCCATGATGTTTGTAGTTGCAAAGGTTGGTCCGGCCTATCACATGACTTGGACGTAGAATAGAGTCATTGCGCCGTGATGTTGGTTGTTTTAAAAGTGATGTTGGTAGTTTCAAAGGCTGGCCCGGCCTATCACATGACTCGAGCACAGAATGCATCACCGTGATACATTACGCCGCGCTAGTTATTACATAATTACAGAACCCTTTTATCTAACAAAGGACTGTATTCAGAGGTAGAATGGACCTTTGACGTGTAGAAAATTTACAAATAGCAAGAAGGTTCGACCTATGTCAGCCTGCCCGAACTGCGCAGGCTGACCGAACTGCGCAGGCTGACATTGGTCGATACTTGGTCGATACTTTTTTTACAGATGCGGATGCATTAAGCCCCCTTTTCAAAGAGCATGGCTCATGTACTAACGAACCAGTTGTTGTGTATGGACTGTTCGTCGGCACACGTCGAATTATTTCGTGCATGCACAAAAATGTTCGAAGCACTGAACGAACAAAACGTGCGCGGACGTAATTCGACGAACTGAAAACGATGAGCTATGGTACTTATGCAAATGCCAGCGTATGTCAGCAAATGCCAAAAGTATCTTTGTACCCTTGCATGCCTTGTGCCAATCCGCTGTAATGTAAAATAGCCTTTATTTATTTGTTTGGAAGAGCTTTTATATGTTTGAGCCATGCCCTGTGAAAAGGGAGCTTAATGTTTCTGCAAAAAGTATCAACACAGGTCAGCCTGCGCACCCAGCGCAGGCTGATCCTGGGTCGAAACTTTTTGCTATTGGTCAATTTTCTGCATGTCCAAGGACCAGTCTACCCCATGACCCAGTCAGTTGTTATACAAAATGGGTTTTGTAGATCCTTTTGTAGACTTGCTTGATATAATGTCTGCACTGTCGCATTTAGGCGCCCTTAGCAGCTTGGAGTTTTAGCACTATCATGACTTGCAATGTTGCTTTTCAACATAATTCCTATTTTGTTTCTCACATTGCTTCGTAAAACATGACTGAACTACTACATGTACTGTCGGCTTATTGTTTTTCATTTCCTTTTTTGCTTTGTCTTTGTTCACATCTTATGCTTATTTATCACATAAAACCACCTCTAGCAGTGTATTAACCCCGTGACTTATTTTCGATAATACACTAGTGTATTATCGTTTTTTTTTTTTGGGGTCCCGGTTCTGGAGAATCTGTAGTTATGAGCGCGTGAAGCCAGTGAAACCAACCTCAGCACGTGCCGGAATTTGTACCACTTCGACATTTCGCGGGAAAATGACGTCATTGTTGCTAAGGCATATACGCGTGAAAAGCTTTGTGGTTTTCATGTTTTATAACATAAAGAAATGCAGAAAAACGTATCTAAATCTACTAAATTGTGGAAATCTTTCGATTTACTCGCTCTATATAAACTGTTTTATTCAGTTTTCGATGTACATGTCAGATCTATCTTCTTATGTATGTACATAATTCTCTCTCTCTGTCTCTCACACACACACACACACACACACACACAGAGTTGACCATATTTTGTTGCAATTTTATATTGTTAAACTTCTGACATTGACGTGACTCACAGGAGAGGAACTTTATAAGCTACCAGCTTTCGTTCCAATCCTTTTCACGTAACTTTAATTTTCAGAATATTACCATGTATGTAAATATTATAATAAAATATGTTTAAACTACATAATTCAAACCGAATTACATTTGTAAACATGGACCCGTAAACGGTATGTAGGCTGAAGGTGATGATGCAGGATATTTGTTTGTCTGTCATTCGTTTTATGTGATGAATAGAATCTCACATTCGTGTTTATGTATTATAATTTTTATCAAACTCGTTGACTAAAATGTATTTGACGCTCGCCAAGGCTCGCGTCATACATTTTTAGTTAACTCGTTTTATAAAAACGATAATACATAAACACTCATGTAAGATCCTCTATTTATATTATTAATTATATTGTCTATAATATGTGTTGTATTTAATGCCAAATAAAGATTATGTTATGTTATTATGTTATGGTTTTGAGCAACCATAAACTGTTGCAGTCATGACCCTGATGCCCTAAAGCATCGAAAGTTTCCTGGCCGGTAACGCCAGTCCGTTTATCCATCAATCAATCACAAATAAATAATATCTGAAAGGTCCGGTATCTGTCGAATGTCTATAACGCAAAATAAATTACCAGTAAAACCCGGTATCACATCAACAAGTAAACCTTTTTAACTCTTTACCGGACAAAAATTTTTTAGACTTGTCCAATTTCAAAGCATTTGCAGACGACAAATTCAGTGTAGTTCGAAAGATGATTTCTGCCTTTGAAATGGTAGAAAAACATTGTGGGAAAAGAAGAAAATGCTGGTTAGCAGCATTTTCTCCTTTTCCCGCAATATTTTGAAAAGCATTACTATTCAGGGTCGTTAAAACGCTGTATCACTTCAACAGCTAAAGCTTTTAAGAGACATTGGTTGGGCCGCGATCTATCGGGGGAAATTACGCTAATTTGGCAGACACGAAGTGTTTAAAACAGACAGCGTTTGACCATTTTTGGATGATACGAGATTGTAAGTTACCCGTGTAAGACGCGAATTTCCTTTTATCACTGTTCCTGATTCATTAACTTTTTTCTTTCTTAAATTGAAGAGGTGGCTACCTGGTTTTTTCATCATCCTATCAAATTCTGAAAGAGATATATGAGTCATGCTCTGTGAAAAGGGGGATTAATGCAGCTGCAAAAAGTATCGACCCATGCCAGCCTGCGCAATACGCGCAGGCTGACATGGGTCTAAACTTTTTGCTATTGGTCAATTCTTTGCATGTCAAAGGATAATTCTACCTCATGGTTCAGTTGGTTGTTAGACAAAATGGATTTTATGGATCCATAATTATGTGATGACTTGATTGGTTTCATGTAACATGGAGATGCTTTTTTTTTGCCAGAGCACATAATATATGAGCCATGTTCTGTGAAAAAAAAGGGCTTGATGCGTTTGCGAAAAGTATCGGTCCATGTCAGCCTGCGCAGTCCGCGCAGGCTGACCTGGGCCGATACGTTTCGTTCCTGGTCAGTTTTCTGTATGTCCAAGGACCAGTGTACCTTATGATTAAGTCGGCTGTTAAAAAAGAGGCTATTATGGATCCATAATTATGAGATGACTTGCTTTGTTTAATGCATCACGGAGATACATAAAACACTCACTTACTCATTTGACTCACTGACTCACTGACTGACTGACTCATTGACTGACTGACTGACTGACTGACTGACTGACCCACCCACCCACTCACTCACTCACTCACTCACTCAATCAATCAATCAATCACTCAATCAAGTGAGTGAGTGAGTGAGTGAGTGAGTGAGTGAGTGAACCGTCTGGCTGGCTGGCCGACCGACCCACCGATCGACCTAGCGAGCAAGCAACCCAACCAAGCAATCACTAATCAACCATCTAATCAACCAAATAATCAACTAACTCATCAATCAATCAATCAATCAACCAAATAATCAACTAATCAATCAGTCAATCAATCAATCAGTCAATCAATCAATCAATCAAACCACCCACCCACCCACCCACCCACCCACCAACCAACCAACCAACCAACCAACCAACCAATCAATCAGTCAATCAATTTGTTTTATAGATCGAGTAAATTTATTTTTTCAACTGATTTTAGAGATCAGGAAAGCAGTTTGTCTTTTCAGGCGCCAGATCCAAACTATAGAGTGGTCATTAAGAATAAAGAATATTGCCTTTTATCTCTGTGACACTCGCTCATTGTCAGCGCTCACTTTAGACAAAAAAGCAAATTATATCTAGTCTAGATTTATGAATACATGTTATCAGTGAACGCTGTTATTTCATGCGCTTTGACATGACGTTGTGGTTCGAAGGGAAATTGTTCTAAAACGGTTTTTGTAGAAACTGACTTTTGAATGGATTCTTCTAATTGTGGATATTTTCCCTCAATTTAAGGACGGAAATACTCGTTGAAGGTCATTTTAAAAAATCTTTCTTGCCTATCGTTTTATTTTGCCTTTATTTTAATGCAATATGTGAATGAATAAACGATATAAGTAACAAAGAATGAAACAACGTAGTTTTAAAAGTTCCTTTTTCAAAATCACAAATTTGTTTTTTCGTTTGGGCTACTCTTTAAAAAGTGATATATTTTATCATTTTAGGGTTTTGCTTTATTTGTTTATTTATTTTCATTTAGTGTAGCGAAACTTTGACAAAATGTTAAATATAAGAAGGAAAACTAGCAATATATACCTACTTTTTACAAGTTTTTTTTTTTTAAGGTTTATTCTTTCTGGACTACTTTTAAAAAAGGTCAAACGACTTTGTTTATCACGAAGTGTTTATGATAATACTTCACCTTTGAACCAGAAAAATAGGGTTAGATACCCGATCGAGGCAAACTTTTTTTCCGGCGATTTTTGCCTCCCACCTCTGATCCATGTGAGACAAGTAGTCAGTGGCTAGGAGAGAAAGTTGTGTTAGTACTGGTGTGAGAAAGCCAGGAAACATGTGCGTAGGTGCTCTGGCCGCCGTACTATGACCTAAGCAGTTAAAACGGCCTTAAACTCCAATTCAAACAAGTAAACTAAGAAAAAGAAGTGAATGAAAAAAAAAAGATTACAAAAAAAAAACATGCAGTCTGGCTTATTGCTTGATTTCTGGTCATCTCTAAAATATGTTTATTTAACCCTTTGGCTGCTAAGCGCGACTCACTGACCATTTGCAGACAGTGTAGATCAAGATCAGACTGCACAGAACGTGCAGTCTGATCTTGGATCTACACTGTCCGATAAGGAGATATAATTTCTCCAAAAAGTAAAGTCTGAAATAACAGTATTCAAGTTTTACCATCGGCTTGAAAGTTTCATTTTACTTATTTAGTAGGATAGGGGTTATCTTATAGTCACACGCAGACGACTTTCTTTTTAGTCTATAAGCAAACTCACTTTTGAACATACATGATTAATTACAAAAGGAGTTATTCGTAACGCGCTTTGTTTTGGCACAAAATAGGCATGTATTTACTGTTAACCAACGATCACATGTTTTAACGGTTCTGACCCGCTGACCATCGTTTCGACGATGGTTATGTGGGAAAGCAGCCGGTGGCTTGGAAAGAATATTGTGCGTAGTGCTGGTAAAAGAAACTCCAGGAAAGCATGGATAGGTGCATTGGCCGCCGCGATATAACTGAAATATTGTTGAAAACGGTGTTAAACGCCATAGACTCAATCAGTCAACGATCCTACGTAAGAGGACTTTTGAAAACATTGTGGGAAAAGGAGAAAATGCTGGTAACCAGCATTTTCTCCTTTTCCCACAATGTTTTCTACCCTCTCAAAAATGTTTAAAACTTAATCGTTTGGTAGAGAGTAAAATATGAACATGCCCAAAACGTTGACGACTGGTATATAGTTTAACTCTTTACCGATGACGAAATTTTAGACTGGTCCAAATTGAAAGCATTTGCTGACGACAATTTAACCCAAGTCTTTTGAAAACACTGTGGGAAAAGGAGAAATTGCTCGTAACGAGCAATTTCTCCTTTTCCCACAGTGTTTTCTACCCTTTTGGATAACTTTCTGCCATTTTCATCAAATTTAAAACTGTCGTCTGCAAACTCTTTTAATTTGGATCAGTCTAAAATTTGCCGTTTGGGAAAGGGTTAAATGACTCTATAACTGAAAATATTGTTGCAAAGGGTGAAAAATGCTTGTAACCAGCATTTTTCTCCTTTTTCCCCAACAATGTTTTCAAAAGCCTGTATTCTCGAGGACATTAAAACTCGGGATTGTCTCGTGAAGGGTGGAAATATTACCGTTTCTTGGACAAGAACTCGCTAATACAAATCACAATGGAAACTGTTGGAAGCGAATAGAGAGGCGTTTATGAAAACATAATACCATTATTGGAAACTCGTGTTTTTCATGAATTACTGTAAATATAGTGCGGAAACAAAACCTGATTTAATAACTGGATTATTTAAACGAAATTGTGTGAGAAGAGACTTTGATTAAATAACATGGAATGGATGGTGGTTCTAGTCTTACTGTTGCTTGGTCCAAAACTATGCGGCCCAGGTAAGTGCTTTTTTATTATAATTCTTTCTTTCTTTCTTTCTTTCCTTCTTTCTTTCTTTCTTTCTTTCGTTCGTTCGTTCGTTCTTTCGTTCGTTCGTTCGTTTTCTTTCTTTCTTTCTTTCTTTCGTTCGTTCGTTCTTTCGTTCGTTCGTGCTTTCTATCTTTCTGTGTTTCTGTCTTTCTTTCTTTCTTTCTTCCTGCACCTCTTTATCGTCAAATGGACTTTATACTCCAGGCTAAACACTTGCTTGTACTTTTAACGACCTTGAGGAAAAAAGCCATTGAAAACATAGTGGGAAAAGGAGAAAATGCTGGTAACCAGCATTTTCTCCGATTCCCACAATGTTTTCTACCCTATCAAAGTCGGGACTCATGATTTGAGCTACATTTCATTTTTCATCTGCAAATGCTTTCAGTTTGGACGAGCATTAAATTTTGTCGTCTGGTAAAGGATTAAATTGTACGACAAAAAAAGGACATTGCTAGAAAAAGAGTAATTGCTTCTCTTTCAATAATATTTTCAAGAATTACCTACTTTTGTGGCGAAACAAGTCACATTTATAGACTCGTGTAATTGGTCATTTTGTTGCTATAGTTCTGTTTCCTCGCTTCGGCCATCATGTTTTGAAGAGAGCGTTTTGTTCTCCTGTTGGAGTAACTTTTTTGCATGTGAGATTGACCAATTTTTCAACTCTGGTAATAGATAAGCCATTTTTCAAACCCTTTACCACACAATCCCGACTTTTAACGACCCTGAGAAAGAAGCCTTTTGAAAACATTGTGTGAAAAGGAAAAAATGCTGGTAAGCAGCATTTTTTCCTTTTCCCACAATGTTTTCCACCCTTCCCAAGACAAATTTCAATTTTTGATTAACATTTATTTTGTCGTCTACATATGCTTTCAATTTGGACTAGTCTAAAAACTTGTCGTTTGGTAAAAAGTTAAGGTACGTAGAGGTTCGGAGATTCGACCTTATAAACATTGTTTGTCACGCGGAATCAAGCATTGAAGTTTTACAAGGTATGTTAGCCATTCTCTGGTAAAAAGCGGTTTGATGCATCTCCGTGGGGGTCAATGTAGATCAAGATTAGACTGCATAGACATGAAGTGCAGTCTGATCCTGAATCTACACTCTCGACTTTTTGTGAAATTCTCATAACAAAAAAAAAAAAAAAAAAAAAAAAAAAAATGCGACCGGCACGCTGGCAAAAGGGAGTTTAATTCATCTCAGTGATTCACTATACCAAGCAAGTCATCACATAATTATGGATCCATAAAAATCAATCTTGTCCAACAACTAACTGAATATTGAGGTAAAATAGCCCTTGGTCATGCAGAAAATTGAGCAAAAGCCTGCAGGTTGGCAGATACTTTTTGTAGATGCATGAAACCCCCTTTTCACAGAGTATGGCTAACCCAGGGGTCGCTGTTTCGAATCCCCGGCTTGGTCAGATTCTTTCAGAGGGTAGATGATAGTCATTGCAACAGTATTCATTCCTCCCTTACCGATGGGTAATGTTTCGACGACATTTATGTGAGAAAGCAACCAGTTGCTTTGAAGGAATATCGTGACAGGTGTAACTGGGGGAAAAAAATGAAAACAGCAAACACACAATCCTGTCTTTAACGAACGTGATGGAAAGGGTTTTTGAAAACATTGTGGGGAAAGGAGAAAATGCTGGTAAACAGCGAACACACAATCCTGTGTTTAACGAATGTGATGGAAAGGGTTTTTGAAAACATTGTGGGGAAAGGAGAAAATGCTGGTAACTTCCCACACTGTTTTCTTCAAAAACAAATTTCAAATTTTGAATAACTTTTATTATGTCGTCTTGATATTAACACAACTTACCTGGGCTATACCTTTCCCTAAACTGCATACGCACGGTATTTTCCTACGCAGTTTAGGTGAGCTAGCATCAAGTGTGAAAACGAATTACACTGAATTGCGTAACTTTACGATTTAAGTAAATATTTGCTAAACTTTACGCTAGTTCATACATTTTGGCAAAGCAGGGATCGTTTGTGTGTTTATCAAAACCCTTTACCGCACAATGACGCCTTTTGACGCCCCTGGGAAAGAAGCCTTTTGAAAACATTGTGGGAAAAGGAGAAAATGCTGGTAACCAGCATTTTCTCCTTTCCCCACAATGTTTTCCAGCTGATCAAAGAAAAATTGCACCATTTGAGCCACATTAAAAATTGTCGTCTGCAAATGCTTTCAATTTGGACAAGGCTAAAATTTTGTCGTCTTGTAAAGGGTTAAAACCCAAAATAATTGCGTAAATCTACGCAGTCAGTGTCTAGTGAAGTTTATCCCTGCTGCTTGCCTGGTGGGGGTACAATATGAAAAATTGATCTCCAATTGTTTATATCGCAAATATCGTTTCAGACCTCTTTTCTATTTTTACTGTTAATTATTGTAAAAAGATCACAGCTCACTTAGTGCTCACCTGGTCGGGGTACAATACGAAAAATTGATCTCTAATTGTTTATATCGCAAATATTGTTTCAGAATTCTTTTCTGTTTTGGGGGGAGACCATTTTTCGTTATTTTCATTCATAAGTCGCACAGAATAACGTTCGCCGATGGGGCTTAACACTTATCCTTCTGAATAAAAGAAATGAAACTTTCAAGCCGAGAGTATAACTCCAAAACTTTCCTGTTCCAAAGGAATTTTTGGAGGGAAGATATCTCCTCATCGGACAGTGTAGATCAAAGATCAGACTGCACGTTCTGTGCACTCTGATCTTGATCTACGGTGTCCGCAAAAGGTCTGTGGGTCGTGATAAGCAGCCTAGGGCTTAATTGTACTGAAATAGATATGCCTTGCTGCTATAAAAATTGTCAGTTCATAAAATTACATGTACTTGACCAGTCACACCATTTGATATGGTTTTGGACCCGTCCGTAATCAAAGCACTTGCAGGCAGCAAAGTACATGTAAAGCTGGCTTAACCCTTTACCACACAATCTTGACTTTTAACGACCCTGAGAAAGAAGCCTTTTGAAAACATTGCGGGAAAAGGAGAAAATGCTGGTAACCAGCATTTTCTCCTTTTCCCACAATGTTTTCTACGCTTCAGAAAACAAACTTCAATTTTTGACAACATTTATTTTGTCGTCTGCAAATGCTTCCAGTTTGGACAAGTCTAAAATTTTGTCGTTTGGTAAAGGGTTAAATAGTAGGATTCGTCACTGATTAGGGCAAGAAAATAATGTGGTGAAAATGAAAAATTCTGGATGACTCGTTTTTTTTTCCCTCCTCTTTCTACAACATTTTCAAAAGGCTTCATTCCTAAAGGCCTTAAAAACTCGACATCGTTTGGTAAGGCATTGATCTTTACCAAACGACAAAATTATAGAGTAGTCCAAATTGAAAGTATTTGCTGACGACAAAATAAATGTGATTCAAAAATTGATACATGTTTTTTGGAAGGGTGGAAAACTTCTGGGATTGATTGATTGATTGTATGGTGTTTAACGCCGTTGTCAACATTATTTCAGTTATATCACGGCAGCCAGTGCACCTATCCATGCTTTCCTGGAGTTTCTTTTACCAGTACTCCGCACAATATTCTTCCCAAGCCACTGGCTGCTTTCCCACATAACCATCGTCGAAACAATGGTCAGCGGTGAGAGAGGAATGAATCCTGTCGCAATGGCTATCATCAGTCCTCGGAAAGAAATTGGCCGAGCCGGGGATAGAACCAGCGACCTCCTGTTCTCAAGTCCTGTACGCTACCGACTGAGCTACGGGGGCTTGGCAAACTTTTGGGAAAAGGAAATAATGCTCGCTGCCAGCATTTTCTCCTTCTTTCCCACAATGTTTTTGAAATTTTTTTTCGGGGTCGTCAAAACTTGTGATTGTGTGGTAAAGAGTTGAAACAAATTAAGTTTAAAAAAAGACTTCAAATGTTTCGTTGTCAGTGTAAAACACAGAAAAGGAGAAATTGATTAACCTTTTATCACATAATACCGCCTCTTAACGACCCTGATGAAGAAAGCCCTGGAAAACATTGTAGGATAAAGAGAAAATGCTGGTAAACAGCATTTTCTCCTTCTCCCACAATGTTTTCTGTCCTTCCAAAAACAATTATTGATATTTGAGTCATATTTATTTTTGTTGTCTGCACGGGCTTTCAATTTGGAAATTTCTAAAATGTTGCCGTGTGGTAAAGGATTAAACCTTTACAATATTCCAATGTTAGAGTAACCCCGAGTTAAGAGGGTTTTTGAAACAGTATCGGAAAAGGAGAAAATGTTGTTAACCAGCATTTTCTGCATTTCCAACAATGTTTTCTGTCATTGCAGAGAAGAATTCCTTCTTTTGTAACACTTTTGTTTTGTCGTCTGCATTTTATTTCTTATTACGTTTGGTCTAACATTTTTCATCGTTTGGTAAAGAGTGACCTTCCGTTTGACGGCACGAAAGAGTTAATTTCAGTTAATTACCGGTATTTGTTTTACTGTTCAAATATCGAAAACATACAAATGGCTGTGAAAATTAACTCTTCAGCAGACGACAAAATTTTCAGACTCTGAACTCTTTTAAAAGGTTCTACTCCGTTTTTTTTAATATACAAATATATGAGCCACACTCTGTGAAAAGGGGGCTTAATGCATCTGCGAAAAGTATCGACCCAGGTCAGCCTGCGCAGTCCACGCAGGCTGACCTGGGCCGAAACTTTTCGCTATTGGTCAATTTTCTGCTTAACCCTTGACCAGACGACAAAATTTTGGCCTTGTCCAAATTGAAAGCATTTGCAGACGACAATTTCTATGTGGCTCAAATGGTGCAATTTTTCTTTGATAGGGTAGAAAACACTGTGGAAAAAAGAGAAAATGCTGGTTACCAGCATTTTCTCCTTTTCCCACAATGTTTTCAAAAGGTTTCTTTCCCTGGGGCGTCAAAAGGCGGCATCGTACGGTAAAGGGCTAAAGAAGGACTAGTTTACCTTATGGGCCAGTCCGTTGTTTGACAAAATGGATTTTTTTGTTCGATTATAATATGATGACTTGCTTACTATAATCCATAACGGGGATGCATTAAGCCCCCTTTTGCCAGAACATGGCTCATATGTTTGAGAGCCTATCATTCGTCAAAAATATCAAGTTACACCGTTTTCAAGGTGTTAAATGTAAATATGTGTCAAACATTGTAATGAAATCAGAAATTGCTCTTCATTTCTCGCCATTTATAATTATTCTTTTCGCCACGATGTTTTCAAAAGTCTTCTGCCGAGCGCCGGTAGCGGAAAGAGCTTGAGAACAGGTGGTCGGTAGTTCGAATCAAGAGTTCGGCCGCTAGTTGATGATAGACATTGCGACAGCAGCCATTCCGCGCTCATACTGATCATTGTTTCGACGATGGTTATGTGGGAAAGCAGCCAGTGGCTTAGAAAGAATATTTTGCAAAGTACTCGTAAAAGGACTTCAAGGAAAACATCGAAAGGTGTACTGGCCGCCGCGATATAACTGAAATAATATTGAAACATCGTCAGTCAGTCAGTCAGTCAAAAGTCTCTTTCAGTGTCGAATGCCAGGGGAATGTTCCGAGGTCAAAGAAATCGGCACCGTAACAGATTTACGATTTAGTTCAAATTAGTCATTGTGAGCAATTTCTCCATATGCGACAATGTTTTCAAAGGTTGTTTGCTGCAAGACCCAAAGTCGCAAAAGTCTCAAAAGATCGTCTGGCGGAGAAAATTGGAAATGTGTGAAGTCAAAGAGAACGATACCATTACAGTTTTACCAATTAGTTAACGCATAACTTCACCATATCTTTCAGGCTATTAGAGTGCCATAAAATGGAACTAATGGTTAGCGACTTCAAAATTTTCTAAAACATTGATTTAACTCTTTTACCGCACAATGATGCCTTTTGACGCCCCTGGGAAAGAAGCATTTTGAAAACATTGTGGGAAAAGGAGAAAATGCTGGTTACCAGCATTTTCTCCTTTTCCCACAATGTTTTCTACCTAATCAAAGAAAAATTGCACCATTTTAGCCAAATTGAAATTGTCGTCTGCAAATGCTTTCAATTTGGAGAAGGCTAAAATTTTGTCGTCTGGTAAAAGGTTAACTCTTTACCAAACGACAAAATTTTAGACCAATCCAAATTGAAAGCTTCTGCAGACGACAAAATAAATGTGACTCAAAAATTGGAGTCTGTTTTTGGAAGAGAAGAAATATTGTGGGAAAAGGAGAAAATGCTGGTTACCAGCATTTTCTCCTTTTCTCACAATGTTTTCAAAAGCCTTTTTTTTCTCAGGGTCGTTAGAGGTCGGGATTTTGTGGTAAAGGGTTAACCCTTTACCATACAAAATTATCTTTATACAGTCATTAGAAATGAGCTATTTTGGAAAACATTGTAAAAAAATATGCTTGCGATCAGCATTTTCCCCTTTTTTCATATTAAAAAGAATCTATTTGAAGGCGAATTCCGCACGGCCATAGGACAGGAAGGCTATTTGAAAACATTGTAAGAAAAAAAAAAGAGGAAAATTCTGGTTATCAGAATTTTCTCCTTTTTCCTCATTATTTTTTTTTCTAATCCACTTAGAGGTAAATTCCAGTACTTTACCCATACATTGTATTTAACTTCTGCAGATGTTGTCAATCCAGGCGAGTCTAAAATTTGTCGCCTGGTGAATATGTACAACAGAGACAAATTTTAACTAGAATCTCAGCCAAATTCTTCACCATGTAAAACATATTCATAACAGACGACTTTGAAAAATGGTCTAGCTACCTACATTTTCTCCTTCTCTCATGATGTTTTCAAGAGGATTTCCCCCAAGGTCGTTAAAACCCGGTGTTTGTAAAGGGTTAACTCTTTACCACACAATCCCGACTTTTAACGACCCTGCAATAGAAGCTTTTTAAAATGATTGTGGGAAAAGGAGAAAATGTTGGTAACCAGCATTTTCTCCTTTTCCCACAATGTTTTCTGCCCTTCCCAAAACAAAGTTCAATTTTTTGATAACGTTTATTTTGTCGTCTGCAAATGCTTTCAATTTGGACCAGTCTAAAATTTTGTCATTTGGTAAAGGGTAAAGTAAATGACTCATATTCGGGATACTTTTCTTTGAGTGTCTGGGCCTTATACATACATGCTAACAGTGCAGCTTGGCTGTAACTAACTTTTCAACTCCAAAAATAAAATAATAATTCAACACCATACTAAAGTAATTTCGCCTTTTATCGTCAATTTCACGCAGTTAAAACACAGAGAAAGAGTTAAATGTATTAACTCTTTCGGCGCCAAATAAGCAAACTTTGCTTCTTTTGATGGCTGTAAATACAATCCACTGAGCCTCCGGAAGATTTATATCCTAAAGGCTTGACCAAACAAGCGGAGGGCATAGATCAAAGATCAGACTGCACGTTCTGTGCAGTCTGATCTTGATCTATGCCGTCCGCAAAAGTCCCTGTTTTCGCCTATGGCGCTGAAAGGGTTAATCTATTTTTTTTTTGACTGCTGTGAATCCATAACTTAACCCTTTTTTCGGAATTTAAAGAGTATTTTTACTTTTATTTGCTGTATTTTTCATGAGGTAGAGAAATGTATCAATTTTCCGACACTCACGCAGTAGGCGCTCGCGAACAAACAAAAGTTCGACAAAATCTACCAAGGTTAGCATCTGCACAGGTCAATAAACTTTAGATGAGTTTGTCTCACCCGATTAAACTGCAGCAGAAATTGATGTAATACAAATAGGAGCCATGCTCTGGCAAAAGGGACTATAATGCATCTACGTGATGCATTATACATGTTGATTGATTGGTGTTTTACGCCGCTTTCAACAATGTTTCAGTCATATCACGGCGACAGCTCACATATTCGCGTATTTCCTGGATTCCGCCAGCACTAGGCTAGGGCTCTAAAGTGTCTTGCCCAAGGACACTCCCACGAAAAACCCAGTGGATCCAGTGAGGCTCGAACCCGGGACCTCCAGGTCACGAGTCCTACACATTACCAATAGGCCACGCGGTACCCTGCATTATACATGTACCTAGAAAGTAATCATATAAGTATGAAATCCATTTTGTTTTACAACCGACTGAAACTGGAGGTAGAATGGTCCATTGAAAATGCACTTAACCCTTTACCAAACCATAAAATTTTAGACCAGTCCAAATTGAAAGCATTTGCAGAAGACAAAATAAATGGGACTCAAAAACTGAAATTTGTTTCCAGGAGGGTAGAAAACATTGTGGGAAAAGGAGAAAATGCTGGTTACCAGCATTTTCTCCTTTTCCCACAATGTTTTCTAAAGCTTTTTTTCTCAGGGTCGTTAAAAGTCGGGATTGTGTGGTAAAGGGTTAAACACACTTAGTTTGTCAAATTATGATACTACAGAGCTTCTTGACACTGTACATACTCTTTTCACCATGCGTTTTCTTTAGTTTTCTTGTCATCTTGCTTTTGTGCTTATGTGTACATTTATGGCAAATAAAAATATTGTTTTGTAAGTATTATAAGGCAGAAAATTTACAAATAGCAAAAAGTTTCTACTCATGTCAGCCCGCAGGGCAATGTGCGGGTTACCAGCATTTTCTCATTTTCCCTACAATAATTTCAAAAGTCTCCTTGTTCATGGTCTTTAACACTCGGGATTGTGTGATAAAGGGTGAATTCAGCTGGTATTTCATCACATTTTTTAGATGATTTCAAACCGCTGCATTCTGTAACTTTTTAAGGGAGAAATGAGTTTTTTCCTTTAACGCCCATCACTGTATAAATACCACTTTTTTTACGCCATTGCAGAGAAGAGCATTTGAAAACAATGTGGATCACGGAGCAGTTGCATTCGGCATGCCTCGGGTGATCCGGTGATCAAATCCATCCGCTGTATCACGTAGCTTCATATGCACCTACACAATACATTTCACCCGTCTCCGGAAGCACACCGTTTTACCGTTATTGAAATTGTAAGGCTCCTCTTAAAAAAGAAAACATGAGTCAATTTTCTATCGTCATCTTTCTAAGAATACTTCAGTCGGCAAACGGTTTGTACACTCAATTTTTAGCGTGGTTTATCAATTCCGTTGGGAGCTTTCATCGACAGATCGATAGATGTGAATAACTTCACCGTGGTTGTTCATGTTGTTGCTAAGCGATTTACAGGGGCGCCGCCATGTTTAAGATCATGTGATTGGTAGTTCAAAATGGAAGCCTCCTTTATACGGACAAGTTGGCTTCTTTAAAAAAGAAGCCAGGAGAGGTCGGCATCAATGTTTTCAAATAGTTAATTGGCTTTTCATTTCAATATATTTTGGTAGATGTAAACAAACAAGTTAGGCATTAAATGAATGAGAAAAAACATTTTTTTTTTCAATCTTGCTGGTGTAAAGGCACAAAACAGTACATGTTCCACATTGTTATAATATTCTAGAAATTGAAGGCCATATGCTATTAACATGCTCAGAAATTAAAGGACACAAAACCGAAGATGATTATCCAATTTAGCTCATTTTCAAAAGGAAAAACCCTCTAATGAATGTTTGTAATGTGCGCTCAGATAAGCCAAATTTTTTTTGGAAAGGAGAAATCGTTCAATTAAAATTTGATACAATATGCTAATTCCACTGAAGAGGTAAGAATCTTGTAAACCTGATAACAACAAATAAAGGTGGCCTATACATAATACTAGTACCAGGCATGTTAAAAATAAATGTAACATTTTTTAATCTTTTAACAAACAACAATTTTTTGACTGTCCCAAACAGAAAAAGCGTGCAGACGACAATTTAAACTTTGATAATTAATGTGGAAGATGGTGCTTTGATGTGATGGAAACCATTGTGACAAAAGGAGAAACTACAGTGACTAACAGCTTCTCCTCTTTCCACAATATTTTGAAAAGTTGTCTGCTGCAGACATGTAAAATGAAGAGGTTGTATGTCTAAACGTTAAAAACTTAAGAAAGTAGATAAATGAGCCATGCTCTGAGAATAGGGTGCTTAATGCATCTGCAAAAAGTATCGACCCATGTCAGCCTGCGCAATCCGCCCAAAATCAAAGGACCATAGACTCTTTTGAGGTGTGCGGTACAAAGGGCGAAGAGGCATGACTTTCTTTCGCGCTCATAAGTTGATTTTCGCAGGATTCTCGCAATCCCGCATAATAGAAGCAGCTCTGTGTGTTATTTCATGAAATCTATATCATTATAAATCCATAGAATTTTTAATAAAACAGAAAAATGCTAGAATCTAGTCAGTTTTGAAAAATAGAACTTGAAAACATACTTATCAACCTATTTCTATCTATTTGTGGGGTACGAGTTCTCCAGAGAACTCGTGCTCTCGAGATTAGGGTACGAGTTCTCCAGGGTACGAATTCTCCAGATAGTATCAAGTCACGTGATCTTTTCCCGCGGTGTTCTTTCTCTTTTTTTTAACGATTTTTTTTTCTCTCTGCTTAGATTTATTTGTTTAATGAAAAATTGCAATTATTGGAGAGATCATTTACTATCAATATAGTATAATAAATCTTTTTGGAAATCCGTCATATAAAAGAAAACGTTTATTTCCTATTTCAGTTTTTTGATTTCGGTTTGTTTATAAAACCATGACGAAGTAGACTGTGTATCAGAACAATTTCGCAAAAACAAATGGATTTAGACAGCGATTTCTGTGGCAGTCTGCCTTTTAAACTCACCACTGTTGGAGAGGTCTGATGACCTCTCCAATGAGGTTAGATGTAGGTACGGAATCGGCCGAGTTGTGACGAGTGAGAGCAGTTGCTTGTAACAAGCAATGAGGCCCGCTGGAAGCCTCCACTACCATCTAACAGTCGACAAAGTTTTAGCCCCGTTCATTTTCAACTCTTTACCAAATGACAAAATTTTAGACTGGTCCAAATTGAAAGCATTTGCAGACGACAATTTGAAAGTATCCCAAAAGATGATTTCTGTCTTTGATAGGGTAGAAAACATTGTGGGAAAAGGAGAAAATGCTGGCTATCAGCATTTTCTCCTTTTCCCACAATGTTTTCAAAAAGCCTGTTTCTCAGGGCCTTTTAATTTCGGGTTTCTGTGCTAAATGATAAAAACCATTTGCAGACGCCAAACTACTTGTGGCTCAAATGATGTGCTTATCTATGATAGGTTAAAAATATTGCGGTAAAAGGTGAAAAATGCTGGTAATCAGTAACTTCTCTTTTTTGCGCGCAATGATTTCAACTCTCCCCCACCCCTACCCCGTTCCTACGGCCCGGACAATTGCTCCGTTCATATAGATATGCGACTAAATGACCACAGCTGTCGATGGGCGATAAAACAACATTCATTCATCCATCAATTCATTCACTCATATTTTCAATAATGTGGATAATTTTCTTTCCCTAAAAAAATTGTCCTTTGTAATATTTGCACGAGGTTTGTTTTTGATAGGTCCTTACCCTTAACCTTCTAAATAAGTAAACTGAAAGTTATAAGCCGATAGTAAGAACCCAAATTTTGGTATCTTTTGTGTGAAAATTTCTCCTAATCGGACAGTGTGAATCTAAGGTCAGACTGCACGTTCTGTGCAGTCTGATCTTGATCTACACTGTCCTCAAAAGGTCAATGAACCTCGCTTAAAAGTCAAAGATTTGAAATACAAATCCCCACAGTAACGGGTTAAGATCGATTTTCATAGACTTTACCGCTGTTTTCCTCCCGAACTGAGTATTTTAAATATTTAATGCGAAGACAAAACGTATATTTTAGTTATGTCTCCCTTTTTTTTGACACGCTATTTTTTTTTTTGAAAATCTATATCCTGTAAGCATATTGTAGTCTTAACTCTTTCACTACTAATGACGACTTGACTACCTTTTGCGGACAGTGTAGATCAAGATCAGACTGCACAGAACGTGCAGTCTGATCTTGATCTACACTATCCGCTACTCTGTTTTTTTACTATGACAAAAGTTGTTTTCAATAGAAGCGGTAATCTGTTTTTAGAGCTCAGAAAAAAAGTGGAATTTCAGGCATGAGTAGTGAAAGAGTTAAAGGAGCATATTTTTCTTTCGGGGCGGGGGGGAGGGGGGGAGGGGGGGCGAGGAAGTTGTGAAGAAAGCTGAATTTTGTGAGGAAAGATCGTAAGGACGTGACTGTTTACTGTAAATCGTGGAAAAAAAAAATTTAGAAATAATTTGTATCCGCTGGGATTCGAACCTTCGGCCTTCGACCTTCATTCAGCGACTCTACCGACTGAGCTATTAAGGCAACTGTTTTTTAACGTTCAAACTATATTTATCCCTGTGTCACAATAACGACTATCGCGTTACTAACGGAATAAAAAGAAATACAGAATAAAACTGCATAATTTCCCAGGTTTCATATATGTACATGTATGCTTATGAATAGTTTAGTTTTCATGCCATTTTTGCAGGCGAATCAACATAACCCGTCTTTTTTTAAAAAAAAAAAAGTTTTTCTAAATATCTAGGGAAAAGAAATCCGGTTGGATACCACTTTAAAACCCTTTACTATACAATGGCGACTTTTAATGACCCTGAAAATGAAAGCTTTTTACACATTTTGGGAAAAAGGAGAAAATGCTCAGGCTGGTAACCAACATTTTCTCCTTTTCCCCCAATGTTTTCCACCCTATCAAAAAATACTTCTACAATTTTAGCCACATTTCATTTGGTGTCTGCATATGCCTCGGGGTTTGGATAGGTCTAAATTTTTGTAGTGTGGTAAGGGTTGAAAACGAAGAGAGTAGACATGTTGAGATTTGCTTGCACAGTTTTTTTTTTTAAGATCTATTTTTAGCTCTTTACCAGACGACAAATCTTCAGACTCCTTCATATTGAAAGCGTTTGCAGACGACAACTTAAATGTTATCTTGAATGTTATACCAAATTGATATTGAAGTAATAAAATCCCCGCGTAAAGGATTTTTTTCAGATTACTAATTTAATGATTGAACAGATATATTTATTTCAATTCCCGTTGTTGTATATAATAATTTTTGTACATATGTATTTTTTGGATGACAATGTACTTTGTACAAGTCCTTCAATAAAATGTTCTGTCTGTCTGTCTGTCTGTCTCTAGAATAGCATTTGTCTGTGGAAAAAATGAAAGCAAGTATGAAGTTTCGTTTCTAAAATGAAATTACGGTATCTGCTGGATTTGTTTGGTGCATATGGGTCCATTCATCATTCAGCTATTACGTCGTTGTAGAAATGGTGTGGGGGGTTGTTTTGCGTTTATTTACCGTCGCCAACGGTTGCTCATATGGGCGAAGCCCCCCTCTCCCGGAGGCTGACGTTAGTCATTTCAGTGGGGGAAGGCTGAGGTTTTTCATTTTTAGTGGGGGATAGTGGAAGATACATGGAGAAACCCATCCAAAGTAAAGTCTGGTTTTTTACCGTACTCGGTTTATAGCCCCGTTACACGGGACTTAGAATTAAAGTCTACTTCGAGAGACTTCGAAGTAATCTAAGTTGACCTAAGTTGAATTTGAGCCCTGCTCTGTGAAATGGGGGCTTAACACATATGCAAAAAGTTTAAGCCCAGGTCAGCCTGCGCAGTCCGCGCAGGCTGACCTGGGCTTAAACTTTTTGCTATTGGTCAATTTTCTGCATGTCAAAGGACCGTTCTACCGCAGGAGTGCGTTGTTAGACACATTGGATTTTGTGGATCCTTGATTAAGTAATGACTTGCCAGGTAAAATATTTATCACGGAGATGCATTAAGCCCCTTTTTGCCAGAGCATGGCAAATTTATTCGCTTCAACAGGTGACTTTGTTGCGTCTTACCGTAGATATCTGTTGAAAACATTGTAACGAAAGGATGACTTGCTTGCAACGAGCAGTTTCTTTTTTCACCACTATGGGTTTTTTTTTTTTCGCTTTGCAATTTTACAGTTTCAGTTTCAGTTTATTCAGCATAAAATTACACAAATTATTAGCTGACAGTATGTAAATATAAACAACATTTGCACATGCATAGAAAAAAGAAACATATGAAGAGAAAAAAAAAAACTGTAAGATCGGCATTCAAATAACGGCTACCTAGTATATTTGTGGCTGTTCAAAGGAACTTGAAATATTCCTTTTCGTAGCTTTGTCTGAGAAATTATACGAAAAACCAAAGTTTAACTTCTAGCATTAACTGATTAAAAATAAGAACATAGTCATAATGAACAAGAACTGATGAAAAATTGATGAAGAAATCAGACTTCCGCGGATTTCGATCTTAACTCAAATGCTAAATGTATAAATTTCGATAAATTAATTAAGGTATTTTGTGATCGTGAAGACATTAAGTTCTTAAATTTTTCTCTTAAACTCTTCACCAAACAAAAGAAATTTATAATGGGCCAAATTGAAAGCAATTGCAGACGACAAATTAAGTGTAGCTTAAATAGCAAGTTTTGTATTGGACAGAGTAGAAAATATTGTGGGAAAAGGAGAAAATGCTGGTTACCGGCATTTTCTCCTTTTCCCACAATGTTTTCAAAAGGCCTTTTTTTCTCAGGGTCGTTAAAAGTCGGGATTGTGTGGTAAAGGGTTAATTAAGCGCTTATTCACATTGATGATCTGTATTCTGCTGGACTGTTTTAACCCTTTCCCAAACAAGCCCTGGTTTTCACGTGTCTGCAGTACAAGTCTTTTGAAAACACTGTGGGAAAAGGAGAAATTGCTCGTAACGAGCAATTTCTCCTTTTCCCACAGTGTTTTCTACCCTTTTTGATAATTTTCTGCCATTTTTATCAAATTTAAAATTGTCGTCTGCAAACTCTTTCAATTTGGACCAGTCCAAAACTTTGTCGTTTGGGAAAGGGTTAAAGTCAAGAACTGTAAGTTTGTATCACAAGAGCAATGGTGTAACTCTTCAAAACAGTGTCGTGTTTTCAAAACCTTGCGGAAGAAGGCTTATGAAACCATTGTGGGAAAAGGAGAAAATTCTGGTAACCAGCATTTTCTCCTTTTCCCCCCACAACGTTTTCTTCTCTTTCACAGACATATTGATATTGAAGTAATAAAATCCCCGCGTAAAGGATTTTTTTCAGATTACTAATTTAATGATTGAACAGATATATTTATTTCAATTCCCGTTGTTGTATATAATAATTTTTGTACATATGTATTTTTTGGATGACAATGTACTTTGTACAGTCTATCAATAAAATGTTCTGTCTGTCTGTCATATTCCATCATTTGAGCCAACTTCAATTTGTCGTCTGCAAGCGCTTTCAATTTAGTCAAGTCCAAAATTTTGTAGTTTGGTAAAGAGGTAATGAATTCACCCTTATCCAAATAATTTCGTGTTTTCGTGACCTCGATGAAGAAGGCTTATGAAAACATTGTGAGAAAAGAAGAAATCCTATTTACCATCATTTTCTCTTTTTTCCCCCACAATCCTTTTTACGCTAAAAAAGACAATTCTCATCGTTTGAACCACATTCATTCGCCGTCTGCGATTGCTTTCAATTTGGACCTGTCTAAAAATTTTTTTCATTTGGCAAAGCGTTCAAACAGTAAAACAAATGACAAGGAATACACCATGTTTGCCAGAAAACAATAATGGAAAAACAATTAACTTTTGCCTTTTGTAGCGGTCATGCAGTATACATTTGAGAGAGCAAACAGGGAAGGAATAAAGTAAACGTTGTGGTTTGAAATTAACTAAACGACTCAATTAACTTTTATGTTAAATACCCCCATGAAACAAATTTTTTAGCATACTATATTAAACGTTTTTTTTTTTTCTCGGAAATAGCGATAATTCAAGTAAAACAAATGAGACATTCAATACATACACATATGAGTCATGCTTTGTCAAAAGAGGTCTTAATGCATCTGTTAAAAATATCGATTCAGGTCAGCCCGCGCAGGCTGATCTGTGTCGAAACTTTTTGGTATTGATAATTTTTCTGCATGTCAAAGGACCGTGATTAAGTATGTTGTTATACAAAATGAATTTTATGAAACCATATCATTGAATGAAATTGAGAAAGCGAACATTGCAGGAACGAATTAAGAAACATTACAGTTTAAAATTATCTAAACGACGCAATTAACTTTCATGTTACATACATCCAGAAACAAATCTTTAGCATACAATATTGAAAGATTTTTTTTTTCTGATAGAGTGATAATTCGTGTAAAACATGCTAAAGAAAGATTAACTACCTACACATATGAGCTATGCTCTGTGAAAAGGGGGCTTGACACATAAGCAAATAGTATCGACCCAGGTCAGCCTGCGCAGGCTGACCTGGGTCGACACTTTTTGCAGTTGGTCATTTTTCTGCATGACAAAGGACCAATCTACCGCATGATTAAGTTTGTTGTTACACGAAATGGATTTTATGAAGCCGTACCATTAAATGAAATTGAGAAAACGAAAATTGCAGGAATTAATTAGAAAACATTACATTTTAAAATTAACTAAACGACGCAATTAACTTTCATGTTACATACCCCCAGAAACAAATCTTTGGCAGACAATACTGAAAATTTTTTTTTTTTGATAAGACAGCGATAATCCTTTATGAAATAAGGTAAATAATAATTAAATACATACACATATGAGTCATGATCCGTTAAAAGGGGGCTTAATGCAACTGCAAAAAGTATCGACCTAGCTCAGGTCAGCCTGCACAGTCTGCGCAGGCTGACTTTGCTCGAAACTTTTTGCCGACAGGTAGACAAATACTTTTTGCTGTTGGACAATTTTCCTCATGTCAAAGGACCAGTCTACCTCATGATTCAGTTGGTTGTTAGACAAAAAGGATTTTATGGATCCATGTTTATTCTATGACTTGCTTGGTATACCGCATCACGGACATGCATTAAACCCCCTTTTGCCAGAGCATGGCTCATATGTGAAAAGAATTTGTTGGGAAAAAAGGGAGAGAAGCTCGTAAGAAACATTTTCCCCTTTAAACAATGTTTTAACTCTTTACCTCACGAGGAAAATGTAGACCAGTCCAAATTGAGAGCACTTGCAGACGACAACTTAAATGTGACTCAAATGAGGAACTTTGCCTTTGATATGGTAGAAAACATTGTGGGAAAAGGAGAAAATGCTGGTTACCAGCATTTTCTCCTTTTCCCACAATGTTTTCAAAAGGTTTCTTCCTCAGGGTCGTTAAAATTCGGGATTGTGTGGTAAAGGGTTAAAAAGTAGCATGCTACAAGGAGGAGAAAGTCTCTCTACAGGGTGTAGTGTCTAAATAATCGATTTTTCTGACAGTTGTAATAGTTTTTCGATTTTTTTTCGTAACAAAATCAGGAAAATAGAAACATGGTCATATGATAAGGGCATGGTGGTGGCAAGCGACGTAATATCTTGTTAACATTTTGGCTACTAAGAACAGTCACAATGCATTGAGGACAGCGCAGGTCAACTGACCACATGATGCAGGAAAAATTGCCAACCTTGCCTCACACTCACACATTAAAATTACATTTTAAAATTAACTAAACGACGCAATTAACTTTCATGTTACATACCCCCAGAAACAAATCTTTGGCAGACAATACTGAAATTTTTTTTTTTTTGATAAGACAGCGATAATCCTTTATGAAATAAGGTAAATAATAATTAAATACATACACATATGAGTCATGATCCGTTAAAAGGGGGCTTAATGCAACTGCAAAAAGTATCGACCTAGCTCAGGTCAGCCTGCACAGTCTGCGCAGGCTGACTTTGCTCGAAACTTTTTGCCGACAGGTAGACAAATACTTTTTGCTGTTGGACAATTTTCCTCATGTCAAAGGACCAGTCTACCTCATGATTCAGTTGGTTGTTAGACAAAAAGGATTTTATGGATCCATGTTTATTCTATGACTTGCTTGGTATACCGCATCACGGACATGCATTAAACCCCCTTTTGCCAGAGCATGGCTCATATGTGAAAAGAATTTGTTGGGAAAAAAGGGAGAGAAGCTCGTAAGAAACATTTTCCCCTTTAAACAATGTTTTAACTCTTTACCTCACGAGGAAAATGTAGACCAGTCCAAATTGAGAGCACTTGCAGACGACAACTTAAATGTGACTCAAATGAGGAACTTTGCCTTTGATATGGTAGAAAACATTGTGGGAAAAGGAGAAAATGCTGGTTACCAGCATTTTCTCCTTTTCCCACAATGTTTTCAAAAGGTTTCTTCCTCAGGGTCGTTAAAATTCGGGATTGTGTGGTAAAGGGTTAAAAAGTAGCATGCTACAAGGAGGAGAAAGTCTCTCTACAGGGTGTAGTGTCTAAATAATCGATTTTTCTGACAGTTGTAATAGTTTTTCGATTTTTTTTCGTAACAAAATCAGGAAAATAGAAACATGGTCATATGATAAGGGCATGGTGGTGGCAAGCGACGTAATATCTTGTTAACATTTTGGCTACTAAGAACAGTCACAATGCATTGAGGACAGCGCAGGTCAACTGACCACATGATGCAGGAAAAATTGCCAACCTTGCCTCACACTCGATGTGATTTTAATTGTCGAAACTGTCCCACAACCGATATGATTTGTCAGTCTTGTCCCACAGACGATGCTATTTGTCGAAATTGTTCCACAGTCGTTACGACTGTCGAATTTGTCAACGACTTGATGTGATTTCTGGAATGCATTCCATAGTCGTCGTGATTTGTAAAGTTTATCTCCCATTCAATTTGATTATTCGGACTTGTCCCACAGTCGATATGATTTATCTAACTAATCCATCGGTCGATGGGATTTTTCAAATTTGCCTTCCAGTTGTCATGATTTATCAAAGTTGTTGCACAGACTGTGTGAATAGTCGAACTTGTCGGACAGTCAATTTGGTCGGCCAAAATTGGTTCTACAAACGATATGATTTGTCAAACTTGACCCACAGTCGATATGATATATACGCCTCGTCCCTGCGTCGATCTGATTTGACAAACTTTTCGTAGGTGGAAGTGATCTGTTAACCCTTAACCCTTTACCACAGAAGCCCGACTTTAAACGACCCTGAGAAAGAAGCCTTTTGAAGACATTGTGGGCAAAGGAGAAAATGATGGTAACCAGCATTTTCTCATTTTCCTACAATGTTTTCTACCCTTCCCAAAACAAATTTCCATTTTTCAGCCACATCTATTTTGTCGTCTGCAAATGCTTTCAATTTGGACTGGTCTAAAATTTTGTCGTTTGGTAAAGAGTTAAAGCGCCTTTCACTAATATAGTTGCCCTTGCGGCCAGTGTAGATCAAGATCAGGCTGCACGAAACGTGCAGCCTGATCTTTGATCTACACTGTCCGCTATTTTAAAACACTACAGGTAAAAGGTAGCCATAAATTTGCAATTATATTGGTTTTATTCCAGAGTGAAAATGACCATTGGGTTTATTCGGCGCTTTAAGGGTTAATCTTGTCCCACAGTCGACATAACTTGTCGACCTTGTCGCACAGCAGGTATGAATTGTAAAGCTTGTCCAACAGTCGATATGGTCAGCTTAATTGGTTACAAAGTCGACTTTCTCCTTTTCCAACATTGTTTTCTATTGTATCAGACGGAAATTTTGTATTTTTGTACCAATTTTGAATTTGTCGTCTGCAGATGTTTTGAATTTTGACGAGTCCAAAATTTGTCGTGCGGTAAAGCCTTAGCGAGTCGTCTGCAAATGATTTCAATATGGAGAAGTTGGGAAGAAATGGTCGTCTGGTACAGAATAAGTTGCTCAACGCTACAAGAGTAAAAAAAATCAAAGCGTTGAAAGCACTGGTGTGGAATTTTTCAAGAGAGCCATTGTAAGGAATTAATAATTTGAAAACTGAACCATAGAAATAGTTTCAAAATATTCGCTTGAAAGTCAACCTACTATATAGTCATGCACATTACAACAGAGTGGTGTGCAATCTTGTGGAAGAAAAAGTACGGGCGAACAAGACCAGGGACGAAAAATCCGAAGAACGAACTTGTTTTGGGACGAACAAAAAAGGAGTCGGGCGTTCAGGAAACAAAGATTGTGTGTATCATTACGCTAATAGAAGGCCTAGGTGGATCAAACTGTTTTTGATAAGAAAAAGAAGTATTTCAATGATCGATGGCCTAATCCAATTTATTTTAATATGCCATTTCAATTTCATATCTGAGTGCAATCGAAACACTTATTTGTCTTAGAAAAATTGAGTTTAATTGGGTTTACTTCCTTTGGTTTTGCACAAAACTACGATACATTATTTTTAAAATGCCGTATTGAACACATAGTGGCATTGTCTTCGACAAATTCCACAAAAACTTATTGAATTCACTAGAACTTGTCTGACAAGAATTACTTGAAATAAGAACATGACGTATGTAAATCTTTCACTTTTTACCACAGAAGCCCGACTTTCAACGACCCTTAGAAAGACGCCTTTTGAAAACATTTTGGGAAAAAGAGAAAATGCTGGTAAACAGCATTTTCTCCTTTTCCCAAAATCTTTTCTACCCTTCCCAAAACAAAGTTCAATTTTTGAGTCTCATTTATTTTGTCGTCTGCAAATGCTTTCAATTTGGACTGGTCTATCTTTTTAATTTGGTAAATGTTGCAGGGGTGTTTGGGCTGGGTTCCTGCTTTCTTCCCCCTAATTAACGTGTTGGTGGGTTCTTTACTTTTTGGGATTCCATCAGAGTGACAAATACAGTTTGTAAGAGTTTCACCATTTAATTAGTCTGCTAGTACATAACTTCTCATAAATGACTGACTATAAATGACTCTAAATGACTTCCAATATCTCCAGGAAAAAGGTAAGACTTGGGAAACATCTAGAAAACCATTAGAAAAGGCAACTTACAGAAAACAAGTGTCTTTTTCCACAATATACCAATTCTTGAAACCAAACAGTGTTTTCCTTATGAACTGGTGAAAAACTGAAGCGGGAATGAAAAATTTCAAAAGTCATGTGATCAAATGGAGGGAGTTGACCAATCAAGCAGAACACAGGTAAATCAAAGTATTAGCTGACCAAATGGACATGGCATACAAAAAGTGACCCTACTACATAAAGAGTTAATAAAAACTGGATGCAAACAATTTTTGAAAACACTGTAACAAAGGGAGAAAATCGTTCTCTTGTCGAGTCATTTCTCTTTTGAGAAAATGTCTTCAAAAGTAGGACTGCAAGAATGTGAAAAAAGTCGTTCGCCCGGTGGCAATGTGCTAAGTAGAATTTAATTTGTGAATTAATTCTATTCTCGATGAAGTTTAATGGCTTCTTAAACCGGGACTTTTCTGTGTGATTTACCGAGAAAATAAAAGTGAGCCATACCCCGGCAAAAGGGGGCTTAACGCATCCCCATGTAATGCATTATACCAAGCAAGTCATCACATAATTATGGGTGCGAAAAATCCACTTTGTATAACAACCGACTGAATCATAAGGTAGACTGGTCCTTTGACATACAGAAAATTGACCAATAGCAAAAAGTTTCGGCTCAGGTCAGTTGCGCGGACTGCGCAGGCTGACCTGAATCGATGCTTTGTGCAGATGCATTAAGCCCCCTTTTCACAGAGCATGGCTCAAGTAAGACAGTAACACTATGTTTTCATGGAAACCGTTGCAGTTTTAGTAGATGCATTTTTAACCCTTTACCATTTATCGCGTTTTAACGATCTTGTCGAAGATGGCATTTTTATCCCTTTTCCAACAATGTTTCGGCTCTTTCAATGGAAAAAAATCACATCATTTCAGCCAGCTTCAGTTTGAAGTCTGGAAATGCTTTCAATATGGACGAGTCTGAAATTTTGTCGTATGGTTGAGAGTTGGGGAACAAAACTAGCTCTGTCTGTCTGTCTCTTTCCTCTCTCCCCCTTTCTCTCCCTCCCTCCCTTCTTTCTTCCCTCTCTCCCCATCTCTCTCTCGCACTCTCCCCTCTCTCCCCACCTCTCTTTCCTCTCTCCCCATCTCTCTCCTTCCCTCTTTTCTTCTCTCTCTCTCGCATTCTCCCCTCTCTCGCTCCTCTCTCCCTTGTCCCTCCCTCCCTCACTCTCGCTTTCTCTCTTTCTTCTCCAGCCTGTCTGTCTGTCTGTCTGTCTGTCTCTCTCCGTCTCTCTATCTGTCATGCGTTTTCTCTTTACTGATGATGCTTTAACATAACGACACAGAGGAAATATTTGTAACCATAATTTTGTCCTTTTCTCAAAATGTTTTTCTATCATCTCAAAGGCAATTCCCTTGAAGTAGAACCGTATTTACTTTATTGTCCTCAAAATGCTAATTTTGTCGTCCGCTGAAGTTAGCCCTTTACCACACAATCCCGAATTTAAACGACCCCGGGAAAGACTGAATGATTGAACGGTGTTTATGCCGCTTTCAACATGATTTAAGTCATACATGGCGACAGCTCACATATTCATATTTTTCCTGGGTGTCACCAGTTCTAGGCTAGGGCTCAGAAGTGTCTTGCCCAAGGGCACCCCCACGAAAAACCAAGTGAAGCACGAACCCGGGGCATCTAGGTCACGAGTCCTACACTTTACCACTGAGCCACGCAGCCCTTTCCCAGGGGAAAGAAAGTTTTTGAAAACATTCTGAGAAAAGGAGAAAATGCTGGTAACCAGCATTTTCTCCTTTCCCCACAATGTTTTCTATCCTATCACAGACAGAAGTCATCTATTGAGCTACATTGATTCTGTCGTCTGCAAATGCTTTCAATTTGGTCGATCTCCAAACATTTTGTCGTTTGGCGAAGAGTTCAAACAAAATCGAGGAGGAAAATCTTTTCAATTTATCTCTGTCTTAGAAAAGCGGTGATGAAACATTTATTAACAGTGTAGATCAGCAAAGTGAAATAAATAACCCGAGAAATCACGAGCGCGGATTATAACCATTTCTCCGCTTCAGACAATGCAATTTGCCGTTTCAGCTCTTCACGACACGCGACAAAACGTTCTGTCCGTCCATATTATAAAATATTTGCACGCGACAAATCAAGAAGATCTAGCTCAAGTACTGAAATCTGGCATGGAGAGAGTTGAAATTATTGTAAGAAAAGGAGGTAATTCTAGTCAAGTGTTTGGTTTCTTTTTTTTAACATTCAACACGGTGTTTTCGAAAGCTTGCTTTCTTACAGTGGTGGGGTAAAGGGTTAAATTAATTGGATTGAAATACAAGAAAACGCGGGAAATAAAATCAATACTTCGGGAGTCAACGTCTTTTCTCTGAATTAAGATCTTTTTTTGTTTTACTTTAATGTGAGTCATGCTATGTGGAAAGGGGATTTAATGCATCTGCAAACAGTGCAAAGAATCGATGAGCTAGTTTTGTTTCTAACAAGCGGCTTCTTCTCTGTAACTGTGCCATGCTCTGTGAAAAGGGGGCTTAATGCATCTGCAAAAGGTATCGGCCCAGGTCAGCCTGCGCAGTCCGCGCAGGCTGACCTGGGCCGAAACCTTTTGCTTTTGGTCAGTTTTCTGCATGACCAAGGACCATTCTACCTCAGAATGCAGCCGGTTGTAAGACAAAATGGATTTTATGGATCCATAATTATGTGATGACATGCTCGGTATAATGGATCACAGAGACACTTTAACCCTTTACCAGACGACAAAATTTTAGCCCTCTCCAAATTGAAAGCATTTGCAGACGACACTTTCAATTTGGCTAAAATGGTGCAATTTTTCTTTGATAGGGTAGAAAACATTGTGGGAAAAGGAGAAAATGCTGGTTACCAGCATTTTCTCCTTTTCCCACAATGTTTTCAAAAGGCTTCTTTCCCAGGGGCGTCCAAAGGCGTTATTGTGTAGTAAAGGGTTAAATCCCTTTTCCAGAGCATTCATTTGTTATTTTATAACGCTCCTGCTGCTACTGCTGCTGCTGCTGATGATGATTCTGTTGATGATGATAATAATTAGAGGGAGGGTGACACCACAACGGTTATCATAACGACTGAAGACAACGACAATGATGATTATACTAGTGGTGATGATGATTTTGATGTTTATCGTAATAATGATAACGACAACGGCAAGTCGAGGATGATCTACTTTTAACCATTTACCTGCTAAATAGATTAATTGAACCTTTCAAGCCGAGAGTATAAATAGTTCTGTGCAGTCTAATCTTGATCTTCAATGTCTGCAAAAGGTCCTTAAGTCGCTCTAAGCGGCCTAAGGGTTTGAGGAATATACGTTTCATGATGGAAGCAATTGCTGAAGACAAATTGAATTCAGTACAAATTATGGAATTCGTCTTGGAAATGCAAGAAAACATTGTAGGAATAGGTTACCAGAATTTCATCTTTTTTCCGACGACTTTTTTTTTAAAAAGCCTTCTTCCTTAAGGTCGCATGAATTCGGGACTATTTTGTTAATCTTCACGTTCCGATAAAAACAAAATTACAATAGGCATTATACACATTTTATATGACGTAAGCTAATAGGAATATTGTGGGAAAAGAAGAAAATGCTGGTTCCTACAGGTTCTAGTCATACAAAACAATAATTACAATACATATACGGAAAAAAAAAAACCGGAATACAAATCTCTTGTTTGTGTATTCATACGCGATTACTTTGCGCGCAGGCGAGATCTGCAATATAAATGGAAGCCTGGTCTATGTTGGACTTTGAATGACCCTGTATGCAACACCAATTTTTACAAAACATATTACTCTATATTCCCAGTTGCCTGGGTAACCGAAGTTAATTTTCATAAAACATAGGAGCAGCCTAAATCACAAAATAATACAATATAAATGGTCAGTGCTGTGAGGTGGTCATAAATCATTCAGTGGCACTGGGAAAAGGATGTGGAGACTATGTGTGATTGTGGTCATAGCGCAATATTTGTTGACCAATACAGTCACCCCCTCCGAATTTTGACCGTGGCCCAGTTTCACGAAAAAACGTAATTCTCTTATTTTATTCAAATCCAGTAACGGACTGACCAACAAAAGTCGAGTTTCTTACTTGAGATGAATTTCAGTAACATTAACACACCTAAGTAAGATCTTAAGCCTTAGGCTGCTAAGCTGCGACTCAGGGACCTTTTGCGGTCAGTGTGGATCAAGATCAGACTGCACAGAACGTGCAGTCTGATCTTGGATCCACACTGTCCGCAAAGGAGATATCTTTCCCCCAAAAAATGCCTGTGAATTTGCAAAACTTGGGTTTTAACTATGGGGTTGAAAGTTTCATTTTATTTTATTTGGCAGGAAAAAGGTTAAATCATGGGCTGACACAAAGTTTCAGAACTGATTTGAAAACTTTACTAAAGTCTGTTAATGTTAGTAAAATGCATCTCAAATAACGAACTTAAGTCCGAAACTGAGTCCGTTGGCAGATTTGAACAAAGCAAAATAATTAAGTTTCTTCGTGAAATCGGGCCCTGGTTTTCAGCCTACAGTACTAACGGTACTCAACCGGAAGTACATGAAGCATTGCCAATGCCGTCAACAAAATTTGTGTCCGCGGTGAAAAGTAGTTCTCTGACGTTTTTCATGGGATGCATTAACTCTTTACCAATTGACAAAATTTTGGACTCGTCTAAATCCAAAATATTTGCAGACGACAATTCAAATGTGGATCAAATGAGAGAATTTGCCTTTGATAGGGTAGAAAACATGCTGGTTAGCAGCATTTTCTCCTCTTCCCACAATATTTTCCAAAACCTTCTTCTCCAGAGTCGTTTAAACTCGGGATTGTGTGGTAAAAGGTTACTTCCATATTGAAAGGGAAAGCCGTTGCATATGCCTTTCCTATAAAGATCTCTAATGCTCTTGCACGTCTGCGCAGTCTGATGTAGGCTTTCTGAGCCAATTTACCCTTAACCAAACGACAAAAGTTTAGACTGGGTTAACTTCGAAAGCATTTGCAGACGACAAACGTATTTGTGGCTCAGACTGTGGGATTTGTCTCTGTAAGGATAGAAAACATTGTAGGAAAAGAAGAAAATGCTGGTTACCAGCATTTTCTTCTTTTTCCACAATGTTTTCAATAGGCTTTTACGTCAAGGTCGTTAAAACTCTGGATTGTGTGTTAAAGGCTTAAACCGAGTCGACCTAACTATGTTCATTTAACACTTTACCACACGATCCTGTGTGTTTGAAGGGTAGGAGGACAAAGTGATTTTTTTGGTGGGAAAATGGTGAAACAGAAGAAACTGCGGGTGAACAACAATTTCTCTTTTTCCAACACTTATACACTTTGAAAGACAAATTTCACCAGTTGAGCAAAGTGCTATGATATTAATATATGATATGCAGATGCAATGGTTGGTTTACGGATACTTTGATTCAGAAAAACAAGGAATATCTTTTAAAAAAGATGAGACTTCGTAAATTTGCCCGCAAAAGGCCTGCAGGGGCTCGCGGAATAAACACTTCCACATTTTTTGACCAATCGCAAATTTCAATTTATTCATTCGAATATATCAATACTAAGAAGTAGGTCAAAAGCCGGCACAATCAGCTACGCCGAAAAGTATTTGTTAAAAGTTTGAGAAAGCGTGAAAAAAATGAATCGACTCAAGTTATCGAGGAGAGATGACGGCCAACATACATGATATTTTTACGACAAAAACACCGAAAACATTTTAGAGAAACAGTATAGGAACAATCGATAAACAATTGGATCTACTCTGGCGATAAAAAATATGCTCCATACATCACGACAGGCTCGAGAGAATGTAATTTCGATGAAATTTATCTCCTCTGAATTAAATCTATTCTTTAAAAATAGTTAGGCGAACTTACAAGGGATGGTTAGTGTTTAGTCATAAACCCTTAACACTTTAAACAACATGGGCGAAAAAGGGAGCTTTTGCGGACGGTGTAGAACAAGATCAGACTGCACAGAACGTGCAGTCTGATCTTGGATCCATACCGCCCGCTTGTTGAGTCATGCTTATAAGATAAAAATCATTCTGAGTTTCAGTAAATTGTTTTTTTCAGCCGTCGAAAGAGGTAGATGGCCAAGAAAGAGTTAAAGATACATCAACACCTTTTTTCAGCCAGTTCTTAACCCATTTAATTTTTATTTTATCAAACGATAATCATTCTTGTATCTTCATGCCAGATGTTGCCTCTGACGGTTGCAAGGTTGCATAGATACCGACCGATAGAAAGTGCATGGTATTTTCTGGAGCCCATCCAAGAAATCACTATTGTGACGTTTCCGGTTTTAAATCGAAGATTGCCTATCTATGCATTTATCTCTTACACCACATATATCGTTAATTGATCTATGTTTGATAAACTGACTGAATTCTGAACCATTCTACAGTCCATCTAATTTTAACAGCATTTTTTTTCTCTCTTTTTCTCTCTGGCTGTAAAGATGTATCTTTAGAGCACTTGCTCAACTTTAGCTGCCTTTGTGGACAGTGCAGATCAAAGATAAGGCCGCGCGTTTTGTGCAGTTTGATCTTTGATCTACACCGTCCGCTTTGCTAAGACATTCTGGAGAAGAGCAACCACGAAACTGCCATTTCTAGATCTTAATTCTAGCCTGAAAATGTTCCTTAGGTTTACTGGATGTTCTAAGGGTTAACCTTTTTCCACAAAGCGAGTTTTAGACTCTTCCAAATTCAAAATATCTGCAGTCGACAAATTTAGAATTGGTATAAACGGGCTCAAGCTCTCTGACAATGTAGAAAACATTGTGGGAAAAGAAGAAAATGCTGGTGACCAACATTTTCTCATTTTCCCACAATGTTTTCAAAAGGCTTCTGTCTTAGGGTCGTTAAAACTCAGGATTGTGAGGTAAAGCGTTAATGTTTATGCTTGCTGGAATGGTACAAGCTTTAAGACCTGTCCAAATTGAAAGCATGGGAAGATCACGAATTAAACGAGACTCAAATAATGAGATTTGTCTTGAATACGGTAGAAAACATGGCGGAAAAAAGAGAAAATGCTGTAGACTAGCATTTTCTTCTTTTTCCTTAATGTTTTCTGAATATCCCTTTTCTCCAGGTTTTTGAAGAAAAGGTATTGTGTGCCACAGGAATGACGCTGCTTTCAACAGGATTTCAATACCGGTATAACAGCGAAAGCTCCGGCTCTTATTCTTGATTTAAGACCAATGCCTTAGCTCTTAGGCTTCTAAGCACGACTCACTGACCTTTTGCGGACAGTGTAGATCAAGATCAGACTGCATAGAACGTGCAGTCTGATCTTTGATCTACACTATCCGATAAGGAGATATTTTTCATAAAAATATAAGTTTAAAATAACATTATTGAGGTTTTTACTATCGACTTGAAAGTTTTATTTAAGTTATTTAGCAGGATAAAGATTAACAAATGAACACCTGAGTTAAACTGGTACCCGTTGTATCTCCCGTAACCGTCCGATAGACAGCCTGGTCTATCGATGGTAGCTATTGGTTGTCACATGCACCAAATGCACCAATCAGACAGAGCGAAACAGAATGTCTAAATCTCTGTTTTGAAATGACGGAGCAACTCTATCGTTGGCCAAAATTTTCATGGCAGATAAAGATTATTCTTATCAGGATCAAAATCAAAATCGCTATAAATTTAGTGGGTTTTTTTTGTGAGCACCAAGTTTGTGCATCAATAATATCACATTTTAAGTTTCCAAGTCTCGCGTCATCTCATGGAGTCTCTAACCAGGCAGATTTCTGGTTGTAGCATCGGATGTTACCTGTTGTTGATACATAGATCCATAAGGGGCTGCCTGCTTACAGTTGAGCCTGGAGCAATGTTCCCTCCCGGAACATGAAACTAGGAATGGAATCATGTGACAAACGATGACGTCGAAAAAGTCCACTATCAAAACAAAAATATGAACCGTGCTCTGTGAGAAGAGGGCTTAATGCATATGTAAAAGGTATCGACCCAGGTCAGCCTGGAATTTCCTATTGTAAGTAAATGGCTATGGACGGTAAATGAAGTTTTAATGGCCGGATTGGACCGGACCGAATCGGAACTGACTCGATAACCAGATCGAAGTTTTTTTCTTAAGTCTTGAATGTACTAATCAAATTTATCTTTACCAAGGCAACTTATTCCTCAGTCGCATCCGAGACCCTGTAGCTCAGTTTGTTAGGACTTTAAAACAGGGGGTCACCGGCTCGATTCCCTGCTTGGCCTATTTCATTCGGAGGATTGATGATAGTCATTGCGGCAGGATTCATTCCTCTTTCACCGCTGACCATTGTTTCTACGATTGTTATGTGGGAAAGCAGCCAGTGGCTTGGAAAGAATATTGTGCGTAGTACTAAAAGCAACTCTGGGAAAGCATGGATAGGTGTACTGGCTGCCGCGATGTAAGTGAAACAATGATGAAAACGGCGTCAAACACCATACAATCAATCAATAGTCTGTCAGTATTTTCAGCACTTTGATTAAACTTGAACCGTTTACCAAACGATCCCATGTTTAAAAAAAAAACCTCCAAAAATAAAGTTTTTTGAAAAAATGCCATGGTTTTCTCAAATTCTCTCATTTTCCACTCTTTAATTGAGGAATTTACTCATTTCAGCCATATCTAATATGTTGGCTGTGAATGTTCTCAATTTGGATAAGTCTAAATTTTGTCATCTGTTAGGAGTTAAATCTAGTTTAAATTTAATGCATGCCCTGGTTTACTTTACCCTCTTTTCTTTTCTGCATGGATAATTTTTAAAGCCGACAATGATAATAAATAATTTAGACCGTACCGGAACTCATTAGAAACTGGAATATCCGGAGACTATTTCCACCATTGTATGAAGACTTAAAGACTGAACGTGATACAATTTCAGAGGAATTTAATTTCAATTGTCAGGGATTTGAAGACAGCTTGGCAGCCAGAATAAACGATTTTAATGACAAGGCATAACCCGTGTTTCATCTCGGCGCGGAGAAAAAGATATTTAATTCGTGAAAAATTGAAAACTATCGCATTCGTTTCATCAATCACTCTGTATAATTTGTCTCGAGAAACAAAAAAAGTGGGTGGGCTTGGCTGATATCTGAGATCGAGTAATTTGTGAACCTCTTACGAAGTAACTGGGTCGAATTTAGCAACAATTCTAGACTGAATTCTAATTCCAAATCATAGAGTCTAACCATCTCATTGGCTGAAACGTTATGTCATAACCAATGAAATGGCTAGAATCATAGTTTGGAATTATAATTATTTTGTAGATTTGAGTTTTGTTGATTTTACTGTTTTTTTACTATATGTGTATTCAACACCTTTTACAACATTATTTCAGTAAAAGTTCTAGCACGGCGGACCAACACTTAACGGATCTTTATGTACTCGAGCTTCAAAAAATTTTAACCGAACGACTGATTGATTGTATAGTGTTTAACGCTGTTTTCAACATTATTTCAGTTATATCACGGCGGCCAGTGCACCTATCCATGCTTTCCTGGAGTTTCATTTACCAGTACTCCGCACAATATTCTTTCCAAGCCACTGGCGCTGCTTTCCCACATAACTATCGTCGAAACAGTAGTCAGCGGTGAGAGAGGAATGAATCCTGTCGCGATGATATCATCAATCCTCGGAAAGAAATTGGCCAAGCCGGGGATCGAACCAGCGACCTCCTGTTCTCAAGTCCTCTACACTACCGACTGAGCTACGGGAGCTTGGCTTTAACCGAATGCACGCACGAAAGGAAATATTTTCATGACAAAAACTTACATAGTTTATAGTCATAACAGTTATGAGAGATACATAATGCAATGTCATCGTGCCATAGCGGAAGAGAAATACTACTACTACTACCACCACTACTACTACTACTACTACTAATAATAATAATAAAAAATATATAGATTGCTAAAAAAAAAAAGTTAATAATTCCAGAAGTTGAGTTTCTAAGTTGAAAAGTTACTGGAGGATCAGCTAAAGACACGCAACCAGCTGTTGGCAGCTCTGGAGGACAATGTGCCCTGTCGTTTGTGCATCTATAGAACGATACATTATTTTCTTAACAAGATTTTTTAGATGGTGTTTCCTATAAAGTTTAGTTTTATTATTATATATGTTCTGATTGAATTCTGTGATGTATCAAGACTAACTTTATAGACCTAACTCACCGGCGACAGTTCACAATTTTGTATTTCCTTTTAGGTCAATAATTCAAAGTAACA
Source organism: Tridacna gigas (assembly GCA_945859785.2). Taxonomy (NCBI): domain Eukaryota; kingdom Metazoa; phylum Mollusca; class Bivalvia; order Cardiida; family Cardiidae; genus Tridacna; species Tridacna gigas. The sequence goes on from OX244037.2 coordinate 3,410,662, forward strand.
ATAGCTGCCAAAAGTAAACAAAGCGGATGTTAAAATGAATTTGAATTTTAAATCATACCATTTAAAAGTATGGAAATTACTGTGATGGTGTCTATCTATACATAATGTATATATAGCTTTTTTTTTGTATAACGATATAGTTTGTATAAGTCTATCAATAAATTGTTCTGTCTGTCTGTCTATCTGTGTGTGTGTGTGTGTGTGTGTGTCTGTCTGTCTGTCTATCTGTGTGTGTGTGTGTGTGTGTCTGTCTGTCTTGTGTTTGTGTGTGTGTGTGTCTGTCTGTCTATCTGTGTGTGTGTGTGTGTGTGTCTGTCTATCTGTGTGTGTGTGTGTCTGTCTATCTGTGTGTGTGTGTTTGTCTGTCTGTCTATCTCTGTGTGTGTGTGTGTGTGTCTGTCTGTCTATCTGTGTGTGTGTGTGTGTCTGTCTGTCTGCCTGTCTCCCATTGTTGGGTCGGTCCAGGTGTTAGTCGCAGGCAGAGAAATTGATTTCAAAACTAGGTTAAAAATTGCCAAGTAAATCTATCTTTTATTTACTTTTGCCTGATTTTAAAATTGATTTTTCTGCCAGCGACTTGGACGGACCACAAAATAACAGATTGTCATCTTCACAATATTTTCCGTGCTGTTAAATGGTATGATTTAAATTTAAATGCATTTTTACACCTGCAGTATATTTGTGGACGCTATTGCGCCTTTAACTAGTTTCGTTCACCAGGAACCTTACGCATAAATTTTGATGTCATGCTCTCGTGAGTTCGTACTCAAACCAATTACTTAAGAGAGTTAATAAATGATTTGATGATGCGCATTAAGTCTTTACCAAACAGTCCGGCTTTTGAAGGCCCTGGAAAAGACGCCTTTTGGAAAACATAGTGGGAAAAGGCCCTGGAAAAGACGCCTTTTGAAAACATAGTGGGAAAAGGCCCTGGAAAAGACGCCTTTTGAAAACATAGTGGGAAAAGAAGAAAATGCTGGTAACCAGCATTTACTCCTTTTCCCACGACGTTTTCTACTTTTTGAAGACAAATCTCATCATATGAGTCAAATTGTATTTGTCGTCTGCACTTCCTTTCAATTTGGACCAGGCTAAAATTTTGTAGTTTAGTAAAGAGTGAAATGATATTGATATGACTATGAAATTTTAGGCTAAGATAAGTTAAGCAAGGAAAGGTTTGATAAGAGCTTGTCCAACCTACACAGCCAAGAGGCGAAAGGAACGGAAACATTTTAAACTAATTTTAACCTGGTCAGAAACCGAAGGCACCCCTAAAGTGGCGTCAGGCGGATACCGCCAAATTGTTTGAGATGAGCGGTATAGAATATGAGAACTTCAAACCAATCGTATTGCTGTCAAAACCATATGAGCCATGCCCAGGCAAAAGGGGGCGTAATGCATCCCAAAGATGCATTGTATCAATTAACCCTTTCCCAAACAAGCCCTGGGTTTCACGTGTCTGCAGTACAAGTCTTTTGAAAACACTGTGGGAAAAGGAGAAATTGCTCGTAACGAGCAATTTCTCCTTTTCCCACAGTGTTTTCTACCCTTCTTGAGAACTTTCTACCATTTTCATCAAATTTAAAATTGTCGTCTGCAAACTCTTTCAATTTGGACCAGTCTAAAATTTATCGTTTGGGAAAGGGTTAAGCCATCGCACAATTATGGATCCATAATAGCCACTTTTTGTAACAACCGACTTCATCATAAGGTAGTCTGGTCCTCCGACATACAGAAAATTGACCAATAGCGAATAGTTTCAACCAGGTCAGCCTGCGCGGACTGGGGAGGCTGACCTGGGTGGATACTGTTGGCAGATGCATTAAGCCCCCTTTTTCACAGAGCATGGCTGATATGTATATAATTTTAATTTTAGATTTAAAATAACATTTAAATAATTTCATGAATTTGGAGTCTTAACCCTTTACCAAATAGCAAAATTCTGGACCGGACCAATTTGAAAGCATTTGCAGAAGATAATTAAAATGTAGCTCAAATAATGGTTTCTGTCTGATAGGGTAGAAAACATTGTGGGAAAAGGAGAAAATGCTGGTTACCAGCATTTTCTCCTTTTCCCACAATGTTTTCAAAAGGCTTCCTTTTTAGCGTCGTTAAAAGTCGGGATTGTGTAGTAAAGGGTTAAATTCCTATTCACTGAATACACATAAACAGTCTATGAATGGTAAAATTCTACATGTAACGAGAAACATGCGTTTAAAAATGCAAAAGTAAAACAAAAGTGCCTTAGGTAGTAGTCTGCCTCCCTTAAATCCTACGATGACTCCTGATGGCATTCTTTGTTAATGCTCGGCATCCATGCTAGAATTGTTCCTTAGACTATTACAAACAAGATAGGGGTGGATGCCCAGCGTGATTTTTCGATTTAAGGTCACAGTGAGGTCAAAGGTCAATGGGTGCAAAAATCAAGAAAAAATGGCTTGTAGCTAAAGCAAAATTATTTGCGTCAACACAAAATGAAAGCAATGTGAACGAAATCAAATAAATTGAATCAGGAATGGACAGAGGCTCACCCCAGAGCCTATATTGTCATTTTCAAACAGTATTTTACCATATTTATGCTAAAAAACGCTCAGGCCAATAACAAAATAAAGCACAATACTTAACGAAATTTTGATTGAACATGAGTAAAAGGTTTATTATTACATACATATAATCCAAGGCATTCTTGTAACTAAAGGTAGCCATGCTAGAAATATTCTAGACTACTTCAAACAATGTTAGGATGCATGCTTAGTGTCTGTTTCGAATTTCAGGTCAGAATGAGGTCACAGGTAAAGTACGTTCAAATGTGGGAAACTGGCAAATACGTGCAACTGATGTACATTGTACATTATTTTCATCTTTAAAATTATGACAATAGGAACAAAATCAAATGCAAATAAGTAAAAATGAAACCAAGGCTTACCTCAGCCTCTCAATTGATATTTACAGGTAAAACTTTACCATATTTCTGCTAAAAAGCGCCCCGGCGCAATGCAAAACAAAGAAATAACACAATACTGTCAGTAAACATGATGAAACACAATGCTTTATATAATTGTCATATACATGTTATTCAAGACACTTCTAAGGCTCAAACAGTTTCTGATATACAGCTTCTATTACCACACACCTTCTAATAAATGTCCATATGTGACTACTTTCAGAAACATGTTTGTAGGAGACCTTTTAAAAGTGTCTACAGGTCGGCCAGTGGAAATTGCACTGATTCGGCGTACTCGATAGCCTCCAAGGCTGCTTGAAGTCCTACAGGATTAGCACATCCTGCTGCATCGCATGCACATTCAATCATGCAGATCTGACCAGCCTTAAAACACTTACATCTGGCAGTACTGCATTTTGTTTTGCAGCCACAAGTAGTGAGTTCCATGCAAGCCGTCGGCACAGCTGGTAATCTACTCCACACAATTTCTATTCCATTTGGCCCAAGTTTCCATCCACCAGTATCGGTTGCTGTTCCGATTTCCATTTGAGCATTATAAGCATTCAGCCAAATTTTGGCCTGATGATCAGCTCTAAAACAGTGCAATTCAAGCGCATCTTTAGTAGGTGGTAGAAGTTCTAGCCCTTTTCTCGCCTTGGAGAAAAGATTGAATCGTATCAAGTCAATATCTTATAACAAAACTATTGAACAGAAATCTAGAACTCTTCTTAATATTAAAAGAATTCAAAACCTGTGTTGATACAAATTTTAAAGCTTAAACGCAATATTAAGTACTGAGCAAGTTCAACCGATTCCATTAGCCTACCGACCTGAATTTTAGTTAAGTTTATAAAAGCAAAATACAATCCAAGTGTACACAGACCCTTACACAACGTAGAGGACACAATCACAAATTAAGAAATGCATATGACTGAGGCATCATGGCAAATGCCGTTGAAAAAAAGACTGAAAACGTCAAAAATATTCAGAGATAAACCGTTTTTAGCTTCGGAAAGTACATTTTTCTATCTCAAAATAGTCAAAATATTCACAAAAAGTCGTCTTTTCAATAAAATAATGTCTCTGATGCAGTTTTCAGAAAATTTAGCACAATTAGAATTAATAATACAGCATGTATAGCAATTAAAAATATCACAATGACGATTTTAATATGAAAACGCACCTATTTGACCTTTGACCTTGCTGTGACCTTAATTCGAAGTTTCAGACTGGGCATCCACCCTGGGAGGTTTTGTCATACCCCAAAGAATATTACTAGCATGGATGCCGAGCATTAACAAAGAATGCCATCAAAACAATTTTCTAGAGCTCGTACGAATTATAGTCGGTAAACTATAGTATTCTTATATTCGGATTTACTCGACAACAACGTCGGTTTATAACAAGGATAGAAAATGCCAACGATTTGTCTTTCGTTTTACGTCGAAGATTTAAAACTGCATGTATATTTACATGGACCTAGCGGAGGAAACATTGAAATCAACTGATATGAATTTAGCTCTAATACATTTCGCTGGAAATATCGTAATTATGGCAAAATAACCATCTGATGACGTCATAAATTAAAAGATTGTTTTAAAATTATGAGTATACGATTTACAAGCAAAGTGTTAAACTAAAAGAAGTTGAGTTATTGTCTAAAAAGTAAAACTCATGATATTAACGATAAATACGTTTTACTTTAATTTGTCCGCTGTGCAAGGAAGCAGGAAATGCATGTATCAAAAAACTAGGGGTGGCAACGGTTAACCGGTTAACCGATCGAATGACCGATTAACCGGTTAGGAAATCGGAAACCGGTTAACCAGAAATATAAATTACCAAAAATGTACCAAAATAGTGAAGAAAAACGTCTACAAAATTAACTTCTGAAAACCATAACTGCACTATACGCGCATCTATGTCGCCAAGATGCGGCGAAGGTGTGATACACAGTTTGACATGTCTGTGCTATAAACATTGTTAATCCGCTAATTGGTCTCCTGTCTCCGATAATAAACACAGTCAAAAACAGGTGTCCTCCTCTAATCAAAGGCACTCGCTTCTACAGTTTATTGATTTGATTTGTTTGGATTATTTCATTAAGTGCCCGCCCCTATTCAAATATGTGCATTCATTGACCAATCAGCGTAAGACGGATTAAAATTAACAAGTTAATCGACCTCTGCTCAAAAACGCACAGCGATTACTCTTCGTTCATTATCAGTTTGATAAGTATCCTTGAAAATCGAAATATACCTTTAAAAGTTAATCTTAAGCACAAATCTCGAAAACAAACAACATGCCTCCACCTACCAGACTATCCCTTGTTCTCACGACCTTGAGGTTGAAAATCTATGAAAACATTGCGACAAAAGGAGAAATTGCTCATAACGAGTAATTTCTTCTTTTCCCACAATGTTTTCTACCTTTTTAAAGAAGTAAGAATCATTTGTATCAATAACAAATAAAATTGTTTTCGACAGAGGCTTCGAATTTGGAAGGGTCTAAAACTAATATTTGTCGTTTGGAAGAAGGTTAACACCCGATTCGCTTAGCGATGGCCCTTTCGTTTGACGATAATCATAGCGTCATCTGCATGATCCAGTTAATTGATTATGAGAAGTTGTGAATAGCCTGATAATTTCTAGTACTCTGAAGAAAACATTGTGGAAAATTGATTATATTGCCGTGAGGGAGATCGTCGATAGATTGGCCGCCTTCTGCGCCAAAGTACAGAAAAAGTAAACGTTACGGGTATGCATTTCTTATGCACCGGTTATCAATGTTGACATCTCGAGCAAATATGGCAGGTACCTTCATCTTAATTTTTTTTACATGGTCGTTCGGTTAACCGGTTAACCGATCGAAAGATTGAACGGTTAACCGGTTAGTAATTTTACTAACCGTTGCCATCCCTACAAAAAACACTTCACGGGAAAGCCAAATTTTACCCTATGCCGTCAGTTAATCATAATGAAACGAAAACGCCAGAATTTTAGCGATATTTATCATAGAGGCTTATCAGTAAGAAATCCGTTGTATGTCCAATCATATCTAACACAAGTTCATTCTGGAGAAAACGTTACGATAGGTAACAATCCTATTTATTAAGTCTCACTTCAACCTGATTGTTTTGAAAAGTTAATATTCTCTTGTGCACATGTTTCTGTCAATACGTGACAATGCATGTGCTTCTTACATGTAGTATTATACATTTATTTCATCTGTAATTCATTACATACATCTATGTCTTGTTTTACTTTTCATCCGCCCGAAGGGACATAATATGTAATGCTCCTGTTCGTCCGTTCGTGAGCGATGTCGTATCCGCTCTATATCTCTTGAGCCACTTGTCTTTTTTTTGAAAATATGTTACACATGCTCGAATCATCATGAGACGACGTGCAGAGCGGAGGTTTCAGACGCCAGTCAAGGTCATAGACGCATGTGAGCACTTTGACGAGACGACATGCAGAGCAGAGGTTTCAGACGCCGGGCTCCAAGGTCAAGGTCACATTTTGTCCGTCTGTTTGTGTGTCTGAGGACCGTGATAAGTTCGGGAAACAGTTGTATCAACTGTAAAATAATGATTCAAATTGGCAGCTAGTGATGTCATTATGTGAGCAGGTAAACTAGAGGCCGAGCCCCGGTAACTCGGTCGGTAGCGTGCAGGACTTGAGAACAGGAGGTCTCTGGTTCGATCCCCGACTCGGCCAATATTATACATGTATTTCTTTCTGAGGATTGATGATAGTCATCGAGACAGGATTCATTTTTCTCTCACCGCTAACTATTGTTTCGACGATGGTTATGTGACAAAGCAGCCAGTGGCTCGGAAAGAATATCGTGCGTAAAAGGAACCCTAGGAAAGCATGGATAGAGCATTAGCCTTCGCGATATAATTGAAATAATGCTGGAAAAGGCGTTAAACATCATACAATCAATCAATCAACCCGTAAACTTGAATGGTCAATGGTTTGGGTCTGATAATTTGTAAGCGCCAAAATTTCTAAGAGCATCTCTGTGCAGCGGTTTAACCCTTTACGCAAGTTTTAGTGACCCTGAGAAAGGGGCTTGTAGAAAACATTTTTGGGAAAAAGAGAAAATGCTGGTAACCAGCATATTCTCCTGTTCCAACAATGTTTTCTTACCCTTTCAGAGACAACTTTTATCATTGAAGCAACATTTGTCTTCTGCACCTGCTTTGGAATTGGACAAGTCTGAAGTTATAGCGTTTGGTAAAGAGATAAAGTTTTTTTTTCCCGTAAATACACTTGTACAAAAGGTGACAAAATAAGAGATCACCTTATTGAAGCAAATGATACGTTTGTCATATATTTTCCAGGTAAAACTTTGCATACTAGGCTAAAAACCTGGCATACTGTTATGTTATACAAGGCGGTGCTGTGAAAATCTAAAGTTTCGTTGGGAAAAATGATTTATCACTATCTTGGTTTACTCGATTTTTTTTTTCGCCCGCATCACTTTTCAACAGGAAATGATATATGAGTTATGCTCTTTGAAAAGGGAGTTTAATGCATTTGCAAAAAGTTTCGACCCAGTTTAATGCATTTGCAAAAAGTTTCGACCCAGGTCAGCCTGCGCAGTCCGCGCAGGCTGACCTGAGTCGAAACTTTTTGCATCTGGTGACCTTTCTGCAAGTCCAAGGACCAGTCTACCTCATTATTTTGTTTGTTGTTAGACAAAATAGATTCAGTTTAAACATATTTATTTTACACAAGTTCTTACAACTTATACTAATCTCTCTTGATTCTGCCTCCTGTACTCGCGCCGAATGTGTGGGCCAATGAACAGTCCCAAAGTAGACATCCGCTCCCGGGTATCGAACTCAGGACCTTTTGATTACGAAGCCGACGCTCTACCTCACAACCACGAACACCCCCGTTGTCTGTGCAACTGCATGTCATATTCTTCGAAGATTCGACCTGTCTGCTATGACGCATCACCCATCCCCCTATACCTGGGAAAAGTAGGGCTTATATCGAAGCCTATTACCAAAGCATGTAGGGGCTGTTTTAATAAATGGTCGGTGCATAGGTTACATGTTAGCTGACCATAGCTGAATAAATGGCACGAGGTAGGGTTTTATTGAGTAAACGTTTATTTCATTTGAAATTCAAAGTCTCGGTTGTTGTTTTGAAAAATTACTCCGCTACTGTACCCAGGATGCCCAAATTAGATAGATGTGTATTTGTAGAATGCCATCTAGCGGGAGATAATGCGAACACCCCACAATAGATAATCGATTTAATAGATCTATCATTACTAGAACTGTATACAATGACTTGCTTGGTATTATGCATTAGGGAAATGCCCTTTTTGTAAAGCATGGTTTATATTTATTCTTTTTCTGTGCAATTTCATGGTGGCACACAACTATATGTACCCAAGAAGTTAAAGTATTGTTTCATGTATGTTATGTTATCCTATGTTATGTAGAAATATGGGAATAAAGGGTTTTAATGGAATAATTGCTTGTCTCGTGAAACGAACAATAAAAAAATAACAATCGGAAAGTTTTTTGGAGGGATGGGGCTAGAAAGTTAGTCAGTGACTCACATTGTTTAATATTTAAGAAAAAATACCAACATAATACTAAGATAAAAAAAAAAAGAATCAAATTAAGACATTTCTGAAATTCCGTCTCCATAAATTTCTTCACTTGATTACAAAACGATTAACAACAACGTGTAAATGAGAATATCGCTTCGTTACATCTCCCTAACTCCACTTTATCTCTCTATTCACCATTAATCCTTAGGCTGCGAAGCGAGACTCAAAGCACTTTTGCGGCCAGTGTAGATCAAGATCAGACTGCACAGAACGTGCAGTCTGATCTTGGATCTACACTGTCCGTTAAAGAGATATTTTCCCCAAATACATAACTTTGTAATTGCAATATTTGAGTTTTTAACTATCGACTGAAACGTTGTATTTGACTTATTTAGCAGGTTACGGGTTAACCCTTTCAGCGCCATAGGCGAAAACAGGAACTTTTGCGGACGGCAAAGATCAAGATCAGGCTGCACAGAACGTGCAGTCTGATCTTTGATCTATGTCCTCCGCTTGTTTTGTCAAGCCTATATGATAAAAATCTTCCGGAGACTCAGTGGATTGTATTTACAGCCATCAAAAGAGGCCGAATTAGTTTATTTGGCGCCGAAAGGAGTTAAACTTTGGGGTGGGGGCGGCTTTTGCAGACGGCATAGATCAAGATTATACTGTTTAGAATGTGCAGTTTGATCTTGGATCAATAACACCCGCTTGTTGAGTCAAGCTTAGAAGATAAAAGTCTGAGTTTCAGTAAATTGTATTTTTTGTCGTTGAAACAGGTTGGATATATAATTGAACCTTGCTCTGGCAAAAGAGGGCTTAATGCATCTCCGTGACGCATTATACCAAGCAATTCATCACATAATTTTGGATCCATTGTACCAAGCAATTCATCACATAATTTCGGATCCATTATACCAAGCAATTCATCACATAATTTTGGATCCATTATACCAAGCAATTCATCACATAATGTCGGATTCAGTATACCAAGCAATTCATCACATAATTTTGGATACATTATACCAAGCAATTCATCACATAATTTTAGAGCCATTATACCAAGCAATTCATCACATAATGTCGGATCCAATATACCAAGCAATTCATCACATAATTTTGGATACATTATACCAAGCAATTCATCACATAATTTTAGAGCCATTATACCAAGCAATTCATCACATAATGTCGGATCCAATATACCAAGCAATTCATCACATAATTTTGGATACATTATACCAAGCAATTCATCACATAATTTTAGAGACATTATACCAAGCAATTCATCACATAATTTTAGAGCCATTATACCAAGCAATTCATCACATAATTTTGGATCCATTATATCAAGCAATTCATCACATAATTTTAGATCCATTAAATCCATTTTCTTCAACAAATGACGAAATCCTGAGGTAAAATGGTCCTTGGACATGCAGAAAATTTACAAAAAGCAAAAAGTTTCGGCCCAGGTCAGCCTGCGCGGGATGCGCAGGCTGACCTGGGCCGAAACTTTTTGCAGATGCATTAAACCCTCTTTTCAGGGAGCATGGCTCGTATATTTGGTGTTGAACGAGCTAAAATCCTAAATGGAATAATTTAGTCGTGTGTTAATGACCCTCAGGAAGAGAGCTGTAAAATCATTGAGACACGACAGACATACATGTACACTTGTCAAAATTGAAAGCATTTGCAGACATTTTTTAACATGGCTCAAAAATCGAACTCGCCTGTGATAATGTTGAAAACATTGTGAGAAAAGGAGAAAATGCTGAATACCAGCATTTTCTCCTTTTCCCACAATGTTTTCAAAGGGCTTCTTCCGCAGGGTCGTTTAAAAAAAAAAAAAAAAAACAGAATTGTGTGGTAAAGGGTGAATTAGAAGACCGGCGTCTGAACCATCATAGCCAACCGCGCATTGCAACAAGTTATTTCACAAAAGCGGCAAACCTGTCACTAGCAGAAGAACTTTCAAAGAGAAACATCGCAAAAAAATGGACATTAGCCTTGTTTTCTTCGTGTGTTTTCTGTTAAGGCTATTTTTGCAGTCGATTATAGATTGTAATTTATGCCTAACATATTATCTTCCGCTAGGTGGCATTTTTCAAATAACTACCTATCAGATTTGGGGATTCTGGATACAGAACCGGACTACTTTTCAAGATGGCAGTCGATACACTGAATTTCAAAATAATAATAGGTTTATTCAAAACAACGCTAACTGGTACAATTCATCTAGCAAAGGTTAGCTAGCATATAACCTATCACAAGTAATTTATATACCCAGTTCCCATAGGCCTGGAAAATAGGCACAGTATAAGTCCAGCATGGTTGGAGGACATTTTTTGATTGCTAAAGTCTGTGAATAGCCCTGCATAAACCCCGGTTTTTCCCTAAATCTATATTTAGACACCGTATACAAAGATTTGCAGTAAACGATGGTATCAAAATCATTTTCCCATCTGAAACTATCATATAGAAATTGCACCGAAAATAGGCTTGATCTCTCCATCGGCGAACTATTTACAGTCATTTTCAGCTTGCTACTTTTTGGCGGCAGAGTTTTGAGTTTTGCGCTCCGTGTATTAATACTTATCCTGTGAAGTATAGTTATGTGTCATTGCAGACAGATAAATCTTCGAAGAATATGACATGCGCAGACAATGATGCCAAACAGCTTCGAGACTGTGTGACGAGTGCAATAAGGACTTGTCAATATGTAGGCGCCATGCTGTCCCAAATAGAGCTAAGATGGAATGTGTCACTGGCAACACAAACATCGAATAACTCGCAAACGTAAGAGCATCTTGAGCCATTGCATGACCTGTCGTAGGCATCGAACTTGCTCCCGATGTTCAGTATTGACTTTTGAAAAATGCTCAGGCATGTTTCGTACGAAATTGAAATATTCATATTCGTAGATGGTGTCAGTTTCAGTGTATTGTGATGCCAGCGAAATTTTCGAGTACTATATTTCCAGGTTAAACCAGTGGTTGGTTGAATTTTGTTTTACGCAGCTTTCAACAATATTTTAGTCATTTCACGGTGACAGCCAGTTTAGAGAAGTGTGACCTGGTTTTAAACAGTCCTTGGCTCGGGTCTGGGCCTGTATTCACCAACCATTCTTTATTTATTCATAGTCTCAATTATTTTCTAAATCTCAAATTACAGCAATTTATCATTTAGCTAAATCAAATGTGTAAGCCAATAGGAATACGTGTAACTTTCTAAAAATTAGACGAAGAATGCAGCTTAGAATAGGTCGTGAATATGGACCTGGAAATGTCTTGCCCATGGACACTCCCGCGACAATCCCGGGGCCTTCAGTGAGGATAGGACTCGGGACCTCCAGGGCCTTTATTCACCAACTATTCTTAAGAATATTCCTAGTCTTATTCTGCAGGATTTTCTAAATTTGAAAGTAACACAACTTCTTATTGGCTAAACCATTTGGCTAAACCACCTTCAAATTTAGAAAATTCTAGGGAATGAGGCTAAGAATATTCCTAAGAATGGGTTTGTGAATACGGACCCTGGGTAACGAGTCCCATGCCTTCGTCACTGTGCAACGCAGGACTTCTGTGGTTCAAGCATTGAACATTTGGATCAGCTGATACGCACAGTGACAACAGCTGGTTTATTTATGCTCTCCACATTCCCCTAAAATATGTGCCATGCTGTGTGAAAAGGGGACTTAATGTATCTCCGTAATCCATTATTCCAAGCAAGACATCACCTAATTATGGATCCATAAAATCCACATCAAACAACAGACTGAATTATGAGGTAGAATTATCCCTTGAAATGCAGAAAATTTTAAGATGGCGAAAAGTTTCGGCCCATGTCAGCCTGCGCGGACTGCGCAGGCTGACATGGGTCGATACTTTTTGCAAATGCATTAAGCCCCCGTTTCACAGAGCATGACTCATATTCATGTTTCGAAAGTGAAAATCGATTGCTTGTGTGGATAGGGTGAAGACTTAAACCCTTTGAAGACTTAAACCCTTAACCTGCTCAATATGTAAAATGAAAATTTTCAAGCCTATAGATTAAACACAAATTTTGTCATTTCACAGGTATTTTTTGGAAGAAAAATCTCCTCATCCGACAGTGCAGATCCAAGATCAGACTGCACGTTCTGTGTAGTCTGATCTTGATCTACAACGTCTGTAAAAGGCCATTAAGTTGGGCTTGGCAGCATAAGGATTAAAAGCTTTATAAGACAATGAATTTTTTTCCAAAATCCACTTGTATTTCAATCTAAGAGCTCTCCTGTCTCGGAAGGTGCATTTTCATTTGTCTTTCGTGAAATTTTAACACAATTTTAAACGTTTTTCGTAAAAGCATTTGACACTTTTCAAACACTGTTGGTTTTTATGGCTGGAATCTCGATGCTTTTCAAGAATCGAGTTTGTTGAATTTCATTTTTTTTTTAAAGTTAAAAAAAAGGGTGTTCAGTTTAAATGGAATTTTTTTAAGAGATTTGCAGAAAATGTTGTTTCTGCTTTGTACTGTTTTTCATGTATCTCTAAACGACACGATTTAATTTTAGACTTGGCCAAATCATATGTAGACAACATATAAGATATGCTCTGTGAAAAGGAGGCTTAATGCATTTGCAAACAGTATCGACCCATGTCAGCCTGCGCAGTCGGCGCAGGCTGACGTGGGTCGAAACTTTTTGCTATTGCTCAATTTTCTGCACGTCAAAGGAGCAGTCTCTCTCAGTCGGTTGTTCGCTAAAATGGATTTTTTTGTCCAATATTATAATATTATGATGACTGACTTACTCATGGAGATCCATTAAACCTGCTTTTGCCAGAACATGGCTCATATTGAAAGCTCCAACCTCGGCCAAAAGTAACTTGTGACAATGCGGATGTTACAATACATCTGAGCCATGCTCTGGCAAAAGGGGGCTTAATGCATCTCCGTGATGCATTATACCAAGCAAGTAATCACATAATTAGGGATCCATAAAAGCCACTTTTTTCCATAATCGACTTAATCATGACGTGGACTGGTCCTTGGACGTACGAAAAACTGACCAATAGCGAAAAGTATCGGCCCAGGTCAGCCTGCGCGGACTGCGCAGGCAGATGCATTAAGTCCCCTTTTCACAGAGCATGGCTCATGTAGTGTATTTGCGGAAATCACACTTCGGTGCAATAATATCATTTTGATTGAGCGAGCTGGGAAGTTTTTACCTAGTTTTAACTCTTTCAGCGCCATAGGCGAAAACAGGGACTTTTGCGGAAGGCATAGATCAAGATCAGACTGCACAGAACGTGCAGTCTGATCTTTGATCCATACCTTCCGCTTGTTTGGTCAAGCCTATATGATAAAAATCTTCCGGAGACTCAGTGGATTCCATTTACAGCCTTCAGAAGAAGCCGAGTTTGTTTATTTGGCGCCGAAAGAGTTTAAATCCGTTTTTCTGCCAGCTACTAACACATAGACCGACCGTATAATGACAGATTGTCATCTTCACAATAGTTTCCATTCCTTTTGAATGGTATAATTAAACTTTAAATGTATTTTAACACCCCCATTGTGTACCTCTGGCCGCTATTGGGTCTTAACTCTTTACCAAACGACAAAATTTTAGACTAGCCCAAATTGAAAGCATTTGCAGACGACAAATTAAATGTGACTTAAAAATTGAAATTTGTTATGGAATTGGTAGAAAACATTGTGGGAAAAGGAGAAAATGCTGGTTACCAGCATTTTCTCCTTTTCCTACAATGTTTTCAAGAGGCTTCCTTTTTAAGGTCGTTAAAAGTCGGGATTGTGTGGTAAAGAGTTAAATGAAAGGACTTCGCTTTGAAATGACAGAAAACATTTATTAAAAGTACAATCCTTATTATAGTTAAGGCAGAAAATCTAAACAGAAAATTAGACAGTGGAAACGTGTGTCTGTCTGTAGATTTCAGATTCCATCATTATTTTGCCATTAATTAATCCTCTTCATTTTCAAACACAATAATCAGTATCATGTCATCAATATCGCCATTTCTTTTTATATAAATATCATTATTATTTTTTTGTTCCACTCCTTTTGAGGGCAACAATAAAAAAAAAAAAAAAAAAACTTGGAAGTGTGTCTTAATGTTTTTACCTTCGCAAAATAAAGATATAGAGAATATTTGTTTTTTTAGGTGAAAGATCGAAATTTATTTCACCGAGTGAACATCATTGGTATTATTTTTACGAGTGGCGTGTATTTATTCTATTCATTTCATGCTTCTAACCCCTATTTTGTTGCAACTTTCATCAAAATCCAGTACAGTTGTTTTCGGCAATTCCCCGTGGCGTACCCCCCTCACATAACAACGCATTACAATATGACGTAAAGTGCGGATTTCCTAGATAACTAGCGCTCGGGAACTACTGTTTCCGCCTTCAATTCAAGAGTTAGAAAACATAAAAATCGGTATTTTCACTGGTCGTAACCATGAAATATCAAACCATAATCCACCATTATTTCCGACATACCACCGAAAAGCATGAACTAAATTGTTATTATTATCATTATCATTATTGTCGGAAAAAGAGAAAAATGCAGGTTGTCAGCGTTTTATCCCATTTTCTACAATGATTTCAAAGGCTTATTTTCCAGGGTCGTTAAAACACGAATAGTCTGCTAAGAGCTTTTTTTTAAACAATAGAGTCAAATGCAAGTAGGACGAAAATAAAATCAACAGAGGCTGAAATTAAGAATAACGTATGATCTCCCTTTTAAGCCTTTCACAGCTGGTTGCATACTTTTGATCTTTACGATGTCTAAAAGTAGATTTGCATTGCATTTTCCTACACAAAATCTTCGTCGCCATTGGCAGCCGGAAATGTTTAAAATAGAACTTCAACAGAAATCGACAGAAAGGGAGCGAAACCGAAACGCTTTCGGTTAATCCTAAATTTAGTACATGTAATTAAAATGTTCTTTTTTTCTCAAAACTTAACGTGCATTTCGGATTTACAGTTGCTTTTGCCGTCAGTATAGGCCAGGATCAGATGGCACAAAATGTGCAGTCTGATCTTTTATGTACACTGTCCACTTTGCTGAGACATTATGGATAATCGCAATTTTGAAATTTTAACTATTTGGGTCCAAATTCTATCGTCAATCCACACTGGCCGTTTAGCGGAGACATCATGGATAATAGCAATCTTGAAATTTTAACTATTTGGGTCTCATTTCTAGATCTTTTATGTACTCTGTCCGCTTTGCGGAGACATCATGGATAATCGCAATCTTGAACTTTTTACTATTTGGGTCTCATTTCTAGATTTTTGATATACTCTGTCCGCTTTGCGGAGACATCATGGATAAGAACAATCTTGAACTTTTAACTACTTGGGTCTCATTTCTAGATCTTTGATGTACTCTGTCCGACTTGCGGAGACATCATGGATAATGGCAATCTTGAACTTTTAACTATTTGGGTCTCATTTCTAGATCTTTGATGTACTCTGTCCGCTTTGCGGAGACATCATGGATAAGAACAGTCTTGAACTTTTCACTATTTGGGTCTCATTTCTAGATCTTTGATGTACACTGTCCGCTTAGCGGAGACATCATGGATAATAGCAATCTTAAACTTTTAACTATTTGGGTCTCATTTCTTGATCTTTGATGTACTCTGTCCGCTTTGCGAAGACATCATGGATAAGAACAGTCTTGAACTTGGGTCTCATTTCCATGAACATTTCTGTTAGGTTTATCCGGGGCACTAAAGGGTAACCCTTAAAGTGCATAGAGCGATTTGGTTGCTTACGTAGTTTTTTTTCCTTAAATAATAATAATAATAATGATAATAATAAATGTATAAAAAAAGCAAGGAAATTATCTCACATGACAAAAAAGTAGACTTGTCCAAATTCAAAGCATTTGCAGACGACAATTTCAGTGTGACTCAAATGATGGAAATTGTCTTTGATTATGTAGAAAACATTGTGGGAAAAGGAGAAAATGCTGGTTACCAGCATTTTCTCCTTTTCCCACAATGTTTTCAAAAGACTTTTTCTTCAGTGTCGTTAAAACTCGGGAATGTGTGGTAAAGGGTTAAAGGAAGCGAAGGAAAATTTTCATTTCGTTTATTTAACATTCTAAAGGTTGAATCTTCACGGGAGTAGATTGATTTTTATTGCATAAGCAGACGAACGTTTTGTCGGAAAGATTTCAACAATTAACAATAAAAACCAGGAGAATAAATTCAATTTCGAAAGATTAAGAATCCCTCCATGTTAAAGGTATGTGATAAAGGAGTGGTTTTTACACCCCAGAAATCAATGCTAACCAAATAACGAAAGATTAATTTGCATAGTCTGACCGCAGTGAATCTATCTTTCCCAAAAGAAACAACTTTTACCCGGATAAATTCTCTTCCAAAAACCTGACACTATTGATATAAATGGTATTCTGTCCAATAAAAAGGTAGACAAATAAGTACAAATAGCTCAACACCTCACAGACGAAGTTAACTTTTTATCCGACGACAAAGTTTAACACATATCCTGCTAAATAAGTTAAATAAAACTTTTAAGACTTTTTTTTTTTTTTATAAGAAAAATATCCCCTTCTCGGAAAGTGCACGTTCTTTGCAGTCTGATATTGATCTACACTGTCCGCAAAAGGTCAATGAGTCGCGCTTACCAACTTAAGGGTTAAAGCTGGTCTAAAATCAAAGGCATTGCAGACAACAAAGTCAGAGGGTCCGAAATGATAGATCTTAAATCCTAAAAGATAGAAAACATTGCGGGAAAAGGAGAAAATGCTTTTAACCAGCATTATCTCCTTTTCCCACGATGTCTTCAACAGCCCTCTTCCTTTGGATAAAAAAAGAAATAAAAAACCGAAATTGTTTGGTACAGGATAAAACCTTGTGACGGTAAATATTCATCCGCGTTAAAATACGAAAACATAGTTCGCCATTGCTGGTTTCATGGTTTTAGGAAAACGAAAAAAGCGTGTTTTCCTTATTTCCATTTGTTGTCTTGATATAAAATGCAAGCAATTAAAACTAGAAGATCGTTTTATTTTTAACTCTTAACCAGATGACAAAATTCCAAACTTGTCTATATTGAAAGCATTCGCGGACTACAAAATACCGGTAAATGTGGCTTAAATGAGAGAAAAATGTCTTTGAAAGTCTAGGCAGTATTTTAGGACAAGGAGAAAACGCTGATACAAGTATTTTCTCATTTTTAATCAATGTTTTTAAAAGACCTTTTTTGACACTCGAAATTCTTTGGTAAACGTTATAATTCCTTAACGTATCGTAGACTAGGGTCCGTATTCACCAACCATTCTTAAGATTATTCTTAGTCTTATTCTCCAAGATTTTCTATATTTGAAAGTAACATAACTTCTGATTGGCTAAAGCAAATGGTTTATCCAATCAGAAGCTGTGTTACTTTCAAATTCAGAGAATTTTAGTGAATGAGACTAAGAATATTCTTAAGAAAGGTTGGTGAATACGGACCCAGAATGTTGTTTGTCCTTTGAATGACATATCCTAATATTTTGACCTCATTCAGTTTCCTTTCTTTTTTTTAATTTGGCAGATCGTAAATTTTTGTCGTCTGGTAAAGAGCTGAGTCTTCATTGAAAACAAGTTAAATCAAAGCGGTGAAAGTGCTGCTGAGGTGGGGTGCGTTTAATCCTGCTAAAATTGAATTCTAACTGTTGCGCCAAATATTATGCACGTAGTGCTACTAGAACGTTTTAAGTAAAAGCAAGCAGACATTTAAAGAGCTGAGAGGTATCTCTCCCATAAATCTCAGAGCAAACTAACAAATTTCTCTTTTTTGTGTGTGAGGGGAGGGGGGGTTCAATAGAATGCCAAAATGAATCGACGTGAGATGTATTATTAAGCAATATCTAGACAAATAAAAAAATCCTATTCAAAGAAATGACCACAAGAGTTCTCATGATGCTTCTAAGCTTTCCATGGCACTTGTTCATGCTTCTTGACGCTATTTGGTGGAACTGATACATAAATGCGTATACCTACGCATGCCTCGTGGTAGTCTGTTCTAACACTCTTTTTTAAATTGTGTTATGATAATGGTGTATTTGTTTACATATTTATCGTCCAAGTCGTGTAAGTTCCCCTTTTGTTAACGTTTTAGTCATGCCTTGATGCCAAAGTGAATAAAATGCTTTATTAATAGTCCTATTTTTCCAGGTAATGATTTTGCAATGTTAGGTACCCTAGAATCAGACTTTTTGGGTTCAATTTCCCACATGGTAAATCTGAGTTGGGATGCTTGGCACCCCACCTCAAAAACACCATTTTCGTTCTAGGTTAAAACAAGAGCACCGCATGCGGGTGCAAACGCTTGGCTGCGGTTGCTGTTAGTCCCTAAGCTGCTAATCCGACTCAATGACCTTTTGCGGACAGTGTAGATCAAGATCAGACTGCACAGAACGTGCAGTCTGATCTTTGATCTACACTGTCCGATACGGTATTTTCTTTCCGGTAAAATCAACTTTGAAACCGTAATGTTTGAGCTTTTAGTATTGAGTAGAAATTTGCGTTTCATTTATTCAGCAGCTTAAGTGTTAGAAATAGACCGACTTCTTTGTGAAAATTCTTGGTAAAAAGGGTCATAACTGTGTCAAAATATTTTGATGGTTACCTGCCCCTATTGTATGGGTTCCCCTTTTTACAAATAATTAACAACTATTTCGAGTTTGAAGTAGGTATCTCCAGAGATAACATAAAATTTCAAAGTTTTTGCACCGTGCGACTAGGGCGCAGACAATGCAAACGACGACAGGGCTCAATACAATACCTCGACGTTTTCTTCGAAAACAGCCGAGAAAATAAATCCGCCATGTTAGCCTCAGCCTGTTGGGCACGACTCGCTGTTCTTTTGTGGATAGCGTGGATCAAGATCAGACAGAACTAAGATCTTTTCTGTGTGATATGGTGAAATTTGTTCAGAAAGAAGAAGGAAATGTAAAATATATTTTTTTTTAGGATTTTAGTTTTGTTTGGAAATATTGGTTTAATTAATTTCGCAGCTCAAGGATAAGTAGCTTATTCATAAGAAGGAAGCACTCGCACTAAGAAGAACGGAAGGGAAGGAAAAAAATCAAGGCAATTATTGTCACAGAAGATTAGTTAAAATAGGGATTGAAAATGGCTCCAAAGTAGTGTGAACTGGGATTGGGATTCAGTTTTCATTTTTCCCCCTCATTTTAATGGTTATCAGCACTTATTCCTTTACCACACAATCCCGAGTTTTAATGAAGAAGATAGCTTTTGAAAACATTGTGGGAAAAGAAAAAATGCTGGTTAACCAACATTTTCTATTTTCTCCTTTCCCCACGATGTTTTCTATCCTTTCAAAAACAAACCGCTATCATTTCAGCTGCATTAACCCTTAAACTGCTAAATAATTGAAACGGAAATCTCGACTTAACAGTAAAAACCGAAATATTGCGGTTTCAAAGTTGATTTCATCGGAAAGAAAATACGTATCTGCCGGTGTAGATCAAGATCAGACTGCGCGTTTTGTGCAGTCTGATCTTGATTTTCCCCTTCCGTCAAAGCACCCCAGGCTGCGCTAAGCAGCTTAAATCTTTACCAAACAATCCTGGGTTTTCACGATATTGAGAAAGAAGCCTTTTGAAAACATTGTGGGAAAAGGAGAAATTGCTAGTAACCAGCATTTTCTCTTTTTCCCACAATATTTTCTACCCTTCCCAAAACAAATTTCAATTTCTGAGGCACATTTATTTTGTCGTCTGCAAATGCTTTCAATTTGAACGAACCTAAATTTTTGTCGTTTGGTAAAGAGTTATGGGGTTACTGAGTCAACTGTACATGCTTTCAATTTGGGCGGGTCCAAAATAGTGTCGTCTGGTGAAGGATTAACAATTCAAACTGTTATTGGTTGTTAGCGTTTTAACCCTTAGGCTGCTAAGCGCGACTCGCTGTCTTTTTTGCGGACAGTGGAGATCAAGATCAGACTGCAGAGACCGTGCAGTCTGATCTTGGATCCACACTGTCCGATAAGGAGATATTTTTCTCAAAAAGTCAGTTTGAATTACATGTAGCAGTATTCTGTCTTTTACTATCGACTTGAAAGTTTCGTTTAGTTTATTCTGCAGGATAAGGGTTATTTTGTATATAGCTCGATATTTTCTGAAGTTTTTCCCTGAAAACTCCATGATTTTACTACCACGAAGAAGAAAACCTTTGAAAACATTGTAGGACAAAGGAGAAAATGCTGGTAACCAGCATTTCTCTTTTTCCCCACACGTTTTCTACCCTTTCTAGGAAGAATCTTACGTTTTTAACACTTTCCCAAACAAGCCCTGGTTTTCACGTGTCTGCAGTACAAGTCTTTTGAAAACACTGTGAGAAAAGGAGAAATTGCTCGTAACGAGCAATTTCTCCTTTTCCCACAGTGTTTGCTACCCTTTTTGAGACCTTTCTGCCATTTTCATCAAATTTAAAATTGTCGTCTGCAAACTCTTTGAATTTGGACCAATCCAAAATTTGTCGTTTGGGAAAGGGTTAACCATATTTAATGGTTTCAACATGGACAGGTCTAAATGTTCTGGTAAAGGGTTGAAACTTTGTTCATTTAGGAGTATATTTCACCAGCCAGAAGACTCTTCTTTGCCGCTTTCTCGGTTCGGATATTCACCAACCATTCTGAATACTGTTCTAATTCTGAATCAGCCATTTGATTGGTAGAGCCGTACTGTCCCAGCCAATCAAATGGATAGACTAGTCTCAATAATGATACGTTTACGGTGCTTCTTTTCATATCTGGACGTTCATTGTACACCGTCTCAAATCCATCGTGAACTTTCCGCGAGAAAAGCTGCAGTGCTGTGCTGACTTTTTGTATCGTCGGTTTAATATGCTTGTATTTAAGCGAAATGCAATTCATTTTTAGCGACTCACATGACCAAAGACAAGGTTTCATTACCTATTTGCGCTTTTAGATGTCGTTTATAACATGTAGATCTTGAAAAAGCGAACAAAATTAATGTTGTTCGGCCACCATTTTGTGTCTGTTTTTGGAAACCTAAGCATCTCGAGTAAAAGATGAATTAAACTTTTTTTCCTTATGTTTAGCGTTTCAATTGAAAACATTTGTATTTGAAATGAAGGATTATTGAATACTCAGACTGCAGGTATGTTCAAAATCTAGTTTTGTTGTCAATTTGTGAAAAAATGAAAGTTTAAACGTGCGAACAAAATCTGTGCGGAGATTTCTTCCATTTTCTTCGCGATCGTCTCCGTACCCAGATGCGACCGGTCAAAATCTAAACTCGCATTCGGGGACAGTTATCTGTACTAATAAATAGCCATGCAATTTTAAAAGTAGAATCGAATATAGAATTGTTGGTGAATATCTCCCCTCGTGTTTCTTTTCCACAACCAAGCATAACTCTCTATTCAAGTCATTTGCTTTTTTTTCCACACAAACATTTGTCGAAAATTCAGTGACGAGAGAGGAAAAAGTTCCTGACGGTATGACTTCCTTTTATTTCGGGAAGAATTTCGGACAATCAGGGACTTCAATTCACAACCCCGATTTACAAACCCTCAACGTCACTGATGTCTGATGTGCATAACACTTTACCAAACTACAAAAATTTGGACTAAATTGAAAGCATTTGCAGACGACAAATTAAGTGTAGCTCAAATGGTGATTTCTGTTTCGATAGGATAGAAAGCGTTGTGGGAAAAGAGAAAATTCTGATTGCCAGCATTTTATCCTTTTCCAACAATGTTTTCAAAAGCCTTCTCTTTCAGGGTCGTCAAAACTTGGGATTTTTTGTCAACAGAGGTTAACTCTTTCCCAAACAAGCCCTGGTTTTCACGTGTCTGCAGTACAAGTCTTTTGAAAACACTGTGGGAAAAGGAGAATTTGCTCGTAACGAGCAATTTCTCCTTTTCCCACAGTGTTTTCTACCCTTTTTGAGACCTTTCTGCCATTTTCATCAAATTTAAAATTGTCGTCTGCAAACTCTTCCAATTTGGACCAGTTCAAAATTTGTCGTTTCGGAAAGGGTTAAGACAACCCCGTGTTTAACGACCCTGGTAAAGACAGCCCTTGAAAACATTAAGGGAAAGGAAGCATTTTCTCCTTTTCCCATAATTTTTTCTACCCTTTCAAATACAATTTCTTTCATTTCAGATACAATTAATTTGTTGCATGCATGTGCTAATGATTTAGACTAGTTTTAAATGTCGACATCTGTAATTTAAAGAGTTTAAATAAGATAGCAATCTTTCCGCGCGTTTCAACAAAGATTACATTTTTCTAACATTTACGCAATTTTCATTTTTTTTCTTTTTTCTTTTTTAAAATCAAATTGATTTAACCCTTAGGCTGCTAAGCGCGACTCGCCGACCTTCTGCGGACAGTGTAGATCAAGATCAGACTGCACTAAACGTGCAGTCTGATCTTGGATCTACAATGTCCGATACGGAAATATTTCCCCTCCCCAAATTACACAAACTTTGAAATAGTATCATTTCGGTTTCTACTATCGGTTTGAAAGTTTCATTTGACTTATCTAGCAGGTTAAGGGTTGGAGTGCATGAAGGCATAATTACGTATGAACACAGGTTGACAATGGTTTAACTCTTTCACTACTAGCTCAAGAAATTCCGCTTTTTTTAGAAGTCTAAAAGAAGATTTCCATTGCTATTGAATATGAATTGCATCATAGTCTAGCATCTGGTAGCGGATGGTGTAGATCAAAGATCAGACTGCACGTTCTGTGCAGTCTGATCTTGATCTACACCATCCGCAAAAGGTACTAATGTCGTCATCAGTAGTGAAAGAGTTAAGAGAAAATATTCGCCATTAAGACTAATTTTCACGATAAACGGTTTTATTACGATTCACGTTGCAACTTTATTCGGTCTTTTATTGCTTCCTTTTAAATTTCAACCTCTTTTTCTTGTCGCTAACGAAATACGGGTTTGTCTAAATTCCAACTTATGATCATCATTATTGTATTGTATGGTGTTTAACGCCGTTTTCAGCATTATTTCAGTTATATCACGGCGGCCAGTGCACCTATCCATGCTTTCCTGGAGTTTCTTTTACCAATACTCCGCACAATATTCTTTCCAAGCCACTGGCTGCTTTCCCACATAACCATCATCGAAACAATGGTCAGCGGTGAGAGAGGAATGAATCCTGTCGCGATGACTATCATCAATCCTCGGAAAGAAATTGGCCAAGCCGGGGATCGAACCAGCGACCTTCTGTTCTCAAGTCCTGTACACTACCGACTGAGCTACCGGGGCTTGGCTCTAACTTATGAGACACGTCTTTAGAAAATGCGGGTGCAATCAATATCGCTATTTTTACCAAATATTTTTTTCAAATCTATAGGGAAAAAATATAAGCCATGCTCTGCCAAAAGTGGGCTTAATGCATCTCCGTAATCCATGATACCAATCAAGTCATCACATAATTATGGATTCGTAAAAGCCACTTTTTTGAAAAACCGACTGAATCATGAGGCAGACTGGTCGTTGGACATACAGAAAATTGACCAATAGCGAAAAGTTTCGGCCCAGGTCAGTCTGGGCGATACTTTTCGCGGATGCATTAAGCATTTTGCAGTTCGAGTTCAATTGTTATACTCAGTGAAATACAAAATACTATACCTGGCTAGTAAGGAGCGTTTTTCATTTTTCATCATGATCCTTTTTGTGAGTGAGACGTGTCGTAAAAAGAACATACACACCGTAAAGTCTGGGTCCGTATTCACCAACCATTCTTAAGAATATTCTTGGTCTTGTTCTCCAAAATTTTCCAAATTTGAAAGTAACACACCTTCTGATTGGCTAAACCATTTGGTTTAGCCAATCAGAAGTTGTGTTACTTTCAAACTTGCAAAATCTTGAAGAATAAGTCTAAGAACGTTCTTAAGAATGGTTGGTGAATTCGGACCCTGATCTTGTAATTCTACAATATGACCAGAAAGTCACTTCTTGTGAAGGCGTATCATGAATCGATTCGCCAGTCCATCGATCACTCAGCCCCATAAATCGATCCATACAATCGATTCATGGCTTCGCGTATTAATTCCTCCTTCCGTTCGCCCGTCCATCCGTTTTCACAGTCCATGTGTCAACATTTTGACGTAGACGGTTAATTCTTGGACAGACGTATAAATGATCTCATTCTCTCGTAAAAGGGGGTTTGATGTATCTCCGTGATACATCGTTCCAATTAAGCCATCACATAGTTACGGATCCATTAATCCATAATAGCCATTTTTTAACCCTTTCCCAAACAAGCCCTGGTTTTCACGTGTCTGCAGTACAAGTCTTTTGAAAACACAGTGGGAAAAGGAGAAATTGCTCGTAACGAGCAATTTCTCCTTTTCCCACAGTGTTTTCCACCCTTTTTGATAACTTTCTGCCATTTTCATCGAATTTGAAATTGTCGTCTGCAAACGCTTTCAATTTGGACCAGTCCAAAATTTGTCGTTTGGGAAAGGGTTAAACAATAAACTGAATCATGAAGTATAACGGTCCTTGGACATATAGAAAATCGACCAAAAGCGAAAAGTTTCGGCCCAGGTCAGCACAGGCCGACATGGGTCAAAACTTTTTGCTTTTTGTGAATTTTCTGCAAGTTTCAAGTTTCAAGTTTTATTCATTCTCTCAGCACATTTACATTTATGTGATATGAGGTAACAACAAAACATGAAATAATTATTACCAGTCTGTATGGTATATTAACTACAAGATATATGAAGAAAAAGAAAACAAACATTACTGATACATAGGTGAACAGAGTGAGGGAGGAAAGACTAATGGAAAAATCTGTACGGTTTGGTGCCGGTCATAAAATTAATGAAAAATATAGGAACAAAGTCAGGTGGATAGTTTACAATTTTTCAATACAATAAATAAAAACTTTGCTAGTTTAGTTAGTTTCTTGGAAATATTTGTGTTCATAATATTTCTAAAGGTATAGATATTCAGATTTCTACATTGGGATCTCGTCAGAATATGTGTTCTCTCATTATCAACAGCATTACACCGAAAAAGATAATGAAATTCATCACCAACCTCATTTAGAGAACACATTTTGCACTTTCTATCACTTCTTTCTATACCTAACCAACGACCCTTTTCTACTGGAAGATAATTATTACAAAACCTGCGTGTTACAGGACCATTCTGCCTTTGGATTCAGTCGGTTTTTGGAAAGAATGGGCCGAGCCCCGGTAGCTCAGTCGGTAGCGTACATGACTTGAGAACAGGAGGTCGCTGGTTCGATCCCCGGCTCGGCCAGTTTCTTTCCGAGGATTGATGATAGTCATTTAGACAGGATTCATTCCTCTCTCACGGCTGACCATTGTTATGTTTGAAAGCAGCCAGTGGCTTGGAAGGAATATTGTGCGTAGTACTTGTAAAAGAAACTCCAGAAAAGCATGGATAGGTGCACTGGCCGCTGCGATATAACTGAAATAATGTTGAAAACGGCCTTAAACGCAATACAATCAATCAATCAATACAGTGGACAGAATGGATTTTTAGGGATCCATAACTATGTGATGACCCGCTTGGTACAATACACCATGGAGATGTATTAAGCCCCCTTTTGCCAGAGCGCCGCTCATATTTTTTTTGGCCAGTATTATTTCACATAAAAACGGAGAGCGTAGATTCAAACTCAAACTGCACATCATGTCTCTGCAGTCTAATCTTGATCTTCATCGTCTGGGAAAAAAGAGTGGATCGTGCAGTCTGACCTTGATCTACACTTTCCACCAAAGAAAGTCTGATCTAGATCTCTGTCCTAAAGGCTTATTTATTATAGAGTATATCGGTAGATTTGAGGCAGTCCGAGATTAGAATACGCATTCTTTCCTGCCTGCTCTTAATCTACTCTATTCGTAAAGTTCTTAACCCTTTACCACACAATCCCGACTTTTAAAGACCCTGAGGAAGAAGCCTTTTGAAAACATTGTGGGAAAAAGGAGAAAATGCTGGTTACCAGCATTTTCTCCTTTTCCCACAATGTTTTCTATCTTATCAGGGACAAATCTTTTCATTTTGCCACATATAATTTTTCGTCTGCAAATGCTATCAAGTTGGACCGGTCTAAAATTTTGTCGTGTGGTACAGAGTTAAAGATGAAGCCATTGTGACCCTTTACCAAGCAACTCTGTGTTTTAACGACCCTTGCGGAAGAAGCCTTTTGAAAGCATTCTGGGAAAAAGAGAAAATTCTAGTAACCAGCATTTTCCCCGATTCCCACAATGTTTTCTATCCCGACAAAGACGAATTCCATCATTTGAGCCCGATTTAGATTGTCGTGTGCAAACGCTTTCAGTTTTGACTAGTCTACAATTTTTGCTATGTGGTAAAGAGAAAAATGGGTGATCACAAAGAATTTGCATCTACTACTATTACTGCTAAACGAAGCTGGCTTCAGACTAATGAAGATACAGACATCATCATTTAGACAGAAAAAGCAGCTCCCAAGAAACAAAACTAGCTCATCGATTCTTCACACTTTCAACTTTTCTCAAACAATCCTTCCTAATTAGCTTGAATGATACACTAATTCGCAAGTTTCAGAGATTTCGAAAACGTAATTTTATTAGTAAATAGAATTACCGACACAATTTGAAATTATCTACACGGTCATAGAAAGACGCGGGTTCTGCCTTGCGACCAGTTTACGACCGCCTGCAACACTTTTTTAGCAGTCTTGCACGACCACTCGCATGGTATGTTGCGAGTGGTTGCAGCCATTGCAGAGCCGGAGGCGTTCGAAACCGATCGTATTAGACTTCTGAACATGTTCAAAATTCTGACGCGACAGCATGAGATCAAAGTAGTCGCATTTGGTCGCACGAACAGTCATACGAGTGTTGCAGAACGTTGCACACCGTTGCACGACAAGTCGCACGAGCTTGCGTGGCTTCGATATTTCATTTGATCGTTTTGCACGTCGTACATCACTCGTACGTGTATTAGAGATCTTGGCTACCAGTCGTAAGTTCGGTTGCGTTTTGAATACGACTATTATTCGGTTAGTAGACGAATCGCATCACCTCGCGCAACAGAGTACTACCGTTGTACGACTTTAACCTTTAGGCTGCTAAGGGCGACTCACTGACCTTTTGCGGACAGTGTAGATCCAAGATCAGACTGCACAGAACGTGCAGTCTGATCTTGGATCTACACTGTCCGGTAAGGACATGTTTCCCCAATCCCCATAACTTTGAAATACCAACATTTTGGTTTTTACCATCACCTTGAAAGTTTCATCTAAGTTATCCATCAGGATAAGGGGTTAAGAGGCTCTGTGCGACTATCTTTGAAGACAAAAATGAATCAGCCTTTTTGAAGGAAGCTGGGAGCTGCTATTGCTAAGGTTCGGTTGTTTGCTCGGTGTTCGTAGCCTTTTTTTGACGACATTTCGTTCGTTATTGGAAATTCAGTGTTGATCTTACGAGATCAGTTTTTGGGCGGGTATAAATCTTCCGCCACGGCCAGTCGTACGACCAATCTCATGATCAAGCAACCCATCTAATCCAAACACCCGACCAATCGCATGGTGTTACGACATATCGTTTGACAATGCCATCAGCCCCAGCAATTGTATGGTTGACGTCACACGAATCGCAGTTACTGGTGCAACACTTACAAGTAACGTGTGATCGGTCGCAAGAGCATATGCGCCTTGTCTAGCAACGATCGCTTCCAATCGCTCTTGTTGAATTAAGTCTATTGCATTTGTGAAAGCTTTTTGCGATCTATTGCGAGAATAGCTCTATAAAGTCGATCGTGCAACCTAATGGTCGCAATAAGTCGCACTGAAATTGTGAGAGGGGCTTTACTGTCTGTGAAGCAGACTAAAATTTTTTGCCACAAACATTACAACGTCCTTTGTTAACCAAAAAGATATGTTGTAGTGGCCATGAGTTCGCTGAGCTCCTTTATCTCAATTTTAACCAACAGGATAGATTGTAGTGCTCAAGTCTATGCCGAATACCGCTATCTCATTTGTAGACAAGGCGATACATTGTGGTGCCCATGTCTACAACGAACCCCTTTATCTCAGTTGTAACCAACAGAACAGACTGTAGTGCTCAAGTCTATGTGACAAAGCCCTTTATTTCAGCTATAACCAACAACACAGATTGAAATGCAAAAGTGTAAACCGAACCACTGAATTTCATTTCTGACCAACGGGAAAGATTAAAGTGTTCATCTCTGCGCAGAACACCTTTATCTCAGCTGCAACCAACAGGATAGATTGTATTGTCCATGTTTACGCAGAATCCCTTTATGTCAATTGTAACCAACAGAAAAGATTGTATTGCCCATGTCTAGGCCAACCCAGTTGATCTCAGTTGTAACCAACAGGATAGATTGTATTGCTCATGTCTACTCTGAACCTCTTTATCTCAGTTGCAACCAACAGGATAGATTGTAGGGCCCTTGTCTTTACTCCGAACTCCTTTTCTCAATTCTATTCAACTGGATAGATTGTGGTGTCTACTTCGAACCCCTTTTATCTCAGTTGTGACCAACAGGATAGATTGTAGTGCCCATGTCTACGCAGAACCCTTTTATCTCAGTTGTAACCAACAGGATAGATTGTAGCGCCCAAGTCTACGCTGAACTTTTTTATCTCAGTTTTAACAACATGATAGATTTTAGTGCCCATGTCTACTCCGAACCCCTTTATCTCAGTTGTAACCAACAAGACAGATTGTAGTCTTTGCCAAATCCCTTCATCTCAGCTATAATCAATATCACAGATTGTAATGCAGATGTCTAAACCGAACCACTGAATTTTATTTGTAACTAACAGGAAGAGTAAAGTGCTCATCTCTGCGCAGAAGCCCTTTATCTGTAACCAACAGGATAGATTGTAGTGCCCATGTTTACGCAAAAGTCTTTGTCAGTTGTAACCAACAGGAAAGATTGTATTACCCATGTCTAGGCCCACCCGCTTTATCTCAGCTGTAACCAACAGTTTAGATTGTATTAACCATGTCTAGGCCCACCTGCTTTATCTCAGTTGTAACTAACAGGATAAATTGTATTGCTCATTTCCACTCCGAACCCCTTCATCTCAACTGTAACCAACATGTCTGTCCATGTCTACGCAGAACCCCTTTATTCCAGTTGATATGTACAGGATAGATTGAAGCGCCGATGTTTACCTCGGAACCCTTTATCTCAGTTGTTGCATATAAGATAGATTTTGGTGTCCATGTCTAGGCAGAACCTATTTATCTCAGCTGTAACAATATGATAGATTGTAGTGTCCATGTCTACGCCGAACCCCTTTATCTCAGTTGTTACGTACAGGATAGATTGTAGTGCTTATGTCAACGCAGAACCCCTTTTCTCAGTTGTAACTAAGACAAAAGATATAGTGCCCATGTCTGGGCACGGAAAACAATCCAGGGATTCCAAGCTGGAATCTTCCGATCACCCGAAACTCTTTCCAACGTGAAGATAAAGTGATAGCCGAACGACCATACACCCACCTCAGAAACTTTAAATGATCTCAAGCCTATAATTAACACACAATAAACCTTTACAGATGACATTTTTCGCTTTGCTGCAGAATATGTTTAAAAATATTTTGCTGAAAGACATTTCAAAGACAATTTCCATCGTACGCGCCACACTTTTTGTCGGGACATCTGCAAATCCTTTCAATCTGGATATGTTTCAAATTTTTGTGGTCTGGTGGAGCGTTAACTTTTCATCTGCAAATGTTTTCAAAGTGGCCCAGTCTAAATTCTGCCCTTTGTTAAAGAGTTAAACCTTTATCACACAATCCCGACTTTTAACGACCCTGAGAAAGACAGCTTTTGAAAACATTATGGGAAAAGGAGAAAATGCTGGTAACCAGCATTTTCTCCTTTTCCCACAATGTTTTCTACCCTTCCCAAAACAAATTTAACTCTTGAGTCACATTTAATTTGTCGTCTGCAAATGCTTTCAGTTTGGACTAGTCTCAAATTTTGTCGTTTGGTAAAGGGTTTAAACATTAATTACGCGTTACAAATTATTTTGGTTTAAACTGTGCATAGGAATAGCAGCGGAAAAACATAAATATTAACTCTGAAAGGGTCAATATTTCATTCTTAAACGTTTAAAATAGCTCGTAATGTTCCTTAATTATCC
The DNA here is from genome assembly GCA_945859785.2 of Tridacna gigas. NCBI lineage: Eukaryota > Metazoa > Mollusca > Bivalvia > Cardiida > Cardiidae > Tridacna > Tridacna gigas. Next base: position 3,441,361 of record OX244037.2, read on the forward strand.
ATTTTCACCACACAAATGTACGTAATTTGTTCTGATTTAAAACTTTTCGTATACGGTAAATTTTCGATCGTATTTGCGGAAAAGTAAATAAGAAATATCTTAAAAAAAAATAGATAAACGGCGTAAGAGATACTGGAATATGAATGCTGAAACTCTTTTGTGGCTCAATATGAACTAAACTAATGAAAAGTAACCTCATGATCAATTGCCTCTTTTTCCTTACTGTTTTTCATTTTGTTGAAAAGTAGTATTGAGTTATACGAAAATATTAAAAAAGCACAAGAAATGAATAATTCTCTCCTACATTATTTTGCTGTGGTATTAATTAAGGCCCCGCGGTATCGATTAACAGCAGCAACAGTGGTTTCATAGATGTTTGAGCAAATGTCCAGTAGGGGCCCTCCGAATAAACATGTTCACATTTTTGACCAATCGCAAATTACCATCTATTTATTCTTTATCAGTACCAAGAAGTAGGTCAAAAGCAAGCATTCAGCTAAGCGGAAAAAAAGGTTGTGTTTCTCAAAATGTTGGCTTTCGATAAAGCTACAAAGTATTTAACTGTTAAACTACTAAATAAATTACATAAAATTTTCAAGTGGATAGTAAAAACCCGAATAATGCTATTTTCAAACCTATTTTTTTGGAGAAAAATATCTCATTATCGGACAGTGTATATCAAGGATCAGACTGCACGTTCTGTGCAGTCTGATCTTGATCTACACTGTCCGTAAGAGGTCAGCGAGTCGCGCTTAGCAGCCTAAGGGTTAACAGATTGTGTATATCACTTTACTTTTCATCAGTAAATAAGAAAGACAAATGCAAGAGAAAGATATTTTTCAATGGTATTTTCTTAATGGGCTACGTAGCCTCTTCAGGTGTTTTTAGATTTCGCTCCAGAGTTTCGTAAAGACTTTTGGGACTGTCACGTGATCAATAACACGCGTCGATTACGAGGATTCGTATTCAGATCAGTGTGATGACGTCACATCTGATGTAATGTAAGTAGACGGAGTCACCGACTGCAAAACGACAATCCCGTAATTCAAACGTCCAAAATGGCATCTTTTTACTGAAAGTAAGCGTACTGTTTATATGATTTCAAAGGCAAAATTAACTCTTATCTTGCTAAATAAGTGAAATGTAACTTTCAAGTCGATAGTAAAAAAAAAAAACCCGCAAGATTTTGCTATTTCAGAGGTATTTTCAGGGGAAAGATATCTCCTTATCGGACAGTGTAGATCCAAGATCAGACTGTACGTTCTCTGCAGTCTGATCTTGATCTACACCGTCCGCAAAAGGTCCTCGAGTCGCGCTCAGCTGCCTAAGGGTTGATGTATCTAGTTGTATTTTTCAGTGTTTTACAAGAAAAATAATAAGAATAAATGATGATAAAAACAAAACTGTACTTTACAGAAAAGACTGAACTCTAATATTGCGGCGGCACAATTTTGATACCTTCAGCCGTTTTGGAGTCCTGATACTTAAATTGGACTATCAACTCCATTTTCCTCCCTTTTTCTATATAACTGAAATTTATCGATAAATCCGATTATCGATCTTTCGTTACGACAAAATTCTCTGATTTGTGTAGATTTAATCGCTGTTTTGTTCATAGAATTTAATCCTTTACCACACAAGTTTTGAAGACATTGAGGAAGAAGACTTTTGAAAACATTGAGGGAAAACCAGAATGTTCTCATTTTTCCACCACGTTTTCTCCCTTTTCAGAGACAAATGGCACAATTTGAGCCGCATGTAGTCTGCCGTCTGCTGAGACGTTCAATTTCGACGAATTTTGTCGTTTGGTAAAGAGTTGATTCATAACCAAAAATCAAAATATGTCAAAAATATCCAAACGATATCACAAAATAACTTTTGACCCTTGGAATACCACGAAAAATATTCAGACCTTCCTGGACAAACTAAACTGCACAAAACATGCAGTCTGATCTTGATTACACTGTATGTTATCAATCAGATAACCATAAAATTTCAGTACTTTTCTTTTTTTCTTTGACGAAAAAAATCATTACATTTGTTCAGTCGTCCCCAGCCCAGTACGGGCCACAATCGAGCCATGCATTAGTCATATCATTGTTTATCCACAGTGTAAATGTCTTTGGGCGATATTTTTCATACACAAGTAAAACACGCTTGTCATAATGCCTTAGCTGAAATTTCTCGATAAATCGTTACAAATATTGTTAAGTATTTCAGTTATTGCGAAATTCCAGAGGTTATGATGTACCTTTTATTCTTTTTGTTTGTTCAAACTTTTGGAAGAGAGGGAGGGAGGCAGGAAGAAAGGAAGGAAGGAAATGGATAGAGTGGGTGGGAGAGAGGATGGAAGGAAAATGGAAGGGGTAGGAGTGAGGGAGGGAGGAATTTTCTATCGGTTGTAACCTATACAACCTTGCAACTGTCACGGAAAACATTTGGTATGAAGATACAAGAACGATTATAGTTTGATAAAATAAAGATGAAATGGGTTAAAAACTGGCTGAAAACGAGAATGGATGTATCTTTAAAATTTTATTGTCTGCAACAGTTTTCATTGGACGAGGCTAAATGGTTAAACCCCAGACACCTTTTTTGAGAAAAATATCTCTCCAATCCTGGAAAAAAAAAAAGAACGATATTTCTTCATGACGAAACGGGTTGAAGAGCCTTAAGCGAGCACTTCCGAAAGTTAATATTGTTTTCTAGAGACCGACAGCGTCCTTTGAAGTCAAAGCCAAGTGGCTTGCAGGGCTTTTTTCTGTAGTTAATTGAAAAAAGAATGGTGGGCTAAAATCAATTTCTGAAATATTTGATCTGCAATTGTTTCAAAAGAGGAAAATGTTCTTAGAGAATATGACGAAACTCGTGTTTTCCCCCCTATTGTTCGATGTTACTTCCGCCTCATCCCGGAATATTTTAGAGGTTATTGATTTTTCTAGCCCATTACACCGTTAAAGACGGCTTATCTAGCGTTTGTGGATTGCCTAGATCAAGATCAGACAGCACAGAATGTGCAGTCTGATCTTGAACCTACTCCGTCCGCAACGTTCTTCTATAATATTATGCCATGGTCACATTTAGTTTAATTATATTTTATTCAACAGTATAATGAATACACAATTTTACAAAAGACAATACAATACAATCATTTGACAAACATACTGAGGAAAAGGATAGGAACGAAAGCTAAGCTTATAAAGTTCCTCTCCAAATTTCAGGTCACAGTTAGTTATAAACAAAGCCCTTACAAGCTTGGGAAAAAAAAAAATCCCAGGTATAAGTAAGTCAGTAAGTAAGTAAATTTTTTATTATAGTGACATGTGTTATACAATTACATGCAAGTTTACAAAATACATGATATTGAAATTTCAACAGCCGGCCCAGGTATAAGCCCAGCAAGATGGGGACGCATATTTTTATTGTCAGTCTGTTGCACGAATTCCGGTTTTCCCAATGTCTATATTTAGAAACTTTCTACAGAGATTTGCAGTAAACAATTGGTATTTAAAAAAAAAAAAAAATGTTTTCTCCGATTGCAATAATTTTGTTTTAAGAAATTTGAAGCAAAAATTGGCTTGATTTTTCCACAGACGTATTATTTATTGCCATTCTCCACCTACACTTTTTTAAGCGGCAATTTACGCATCGCGTATTAATATTTATCCTATACAGGATAGTGATGCGTTTTAGCAGACATGTTTTTCTTCCAAGAATAGGATGAGCGCAGACAACGGTAAGACGTGTCGTGAAAAAAACATGCACAGACCATCAAGTCTGATCTTGAATCTACGCAGTCCGCTATGTAATTCTACAGTATGACCAATCAACAATCCTTCTTTAAACGTCTTTCAGCGCCATAAAATAAGAAAGTTAGTGCAGTAATTAACAGTTCCTTTCATTGCAGGAAAGGGAGATAATTGCTGGTAACTAGCATTTTCTCCTTTTTCCACAATGTTTTTACCCTCTTAAAGACAAGTTACATAATTTTTGGCCTGGGCTTGGCTTGCCAAGTCCAAGACCATAGGAATCGTATACCAAAATTTCAACCCCATCCAAGCATTTACGGAAAAACCCGAGTAAAAGTGAAAAGTACCGCCTGCAGTCCATCTCACTACGCTGAAAGAAACGACCCTTTAAAATAATAAAAATATTGCGATTTGAACACCATAGTAAGGTTTAATTTCACAACAAACTTTGATAGATGTGCGATTTAAAACGTACGAAAGTGTTGACTGAGAATTTTGGGCCCTAGAGAGCTTATTCATAACTGCAAATTAGTGCGCTTAACAGTGAAAGAAACAATTGGCAAACCTCGGGTGATCGTTGATCAAATGTTAAGATGTAGGTACGCAATCAACCTAATTGTGACGAGTGTTGTTGCCAAGCAATAATCGTTTGTCCTTTTTCTAGACACCATGTGAATGACAAATAATGATAGTGTATTTTACGCAGACTGTGTGCTCTTTCTCTGTAAAAGGTGTCTCAAAACCTCCGTAAGATTTTAATTTTCGTAAAATTACTGTGCACCTCGTGTCTGAAGTTATAAATACATGTAATTATATATCTGATTGGTATATATGCCTTATTTCTTCCTGTCAGAAATGTCCAGATATGACATCTCGGCGCATGTGGTAAAGTTTGTATCATGAGCCAGTCAATCTTTTATTAAACGACGAAATTTTAACCTTGTCTATATTGAAAACATTTGCGGACGGTAAGTAAGATTTATCTGAAATGTTGGTTATTGGCTGTGAAAGTGCAGAAAACCTTGTAGGAAAAAAGCGAGCATTTTCTTTTTTTTCCAAAAGGTTTTTATGGGGCTATATCCATAGAGTCCTTAAAACTCGGGATTTTGTAGTAAAGAGTTAAGTAACTGGTGGGCGTTTTATATCGAAGATCAGACTTGACGTTCAGTGCAATCTGATCTTGATCTCCATAGGTATTTAGGCTGACCTGGGTCGAAACTTTTTGCTTTTGGCAAATTTTCTGCATCTCAAAGGACCAGTGTACTTCATGATTCGGTCGATTGTTCAATTAAATGGATTTTATGGATCCATAAATATATGACGGCTCGTTTGGAACGATGGATCACGGAGATGCATTAAACCCCCTTTTGTCAGAGCATGGCTCATTTGTGTTTTCCATAATCACAGCCAGGACCTCTTCAAATTTATCAATCCTAGACGACTTTACTCAGATGAGGGCTTTGGGTCCAACGGCCCTCTTGTTTATGAAAATCGGCTTTCCAACTTGGTTGATCATGGCAACTTAGAGATTCCATAGATTTTCAATGGGAAAAATTGGAAACTGGCATTTACAGCAGATATCTTCACAAAACTTTTAAAGAAATTTTCCTTGAGCAGTTATTTATCATCCAAATGATTTTATTCAACTGGTAGTCTTTAGCTCAGCTGTTTACAAAGAAAACGTCAAGCTATTGTCAAAGCCTGTGCGTCATTGTCGTCGTGCAAAAACTTTGACATTTTATAATATCTCTGTTATTCCTGAAGATATTTACTTCAAACTTGGACAAGTTATTTACTGTCAAAAGGGGTACCCATATGACAGGGGCAGGTAATATTTTTGACACAGATACGCCCTTTTTTAGCACTTTGAATTTTCAGAACCTTTGACATTTTATCATATATGTCATTAATGAAGATACTTACTTCGAACTTGGACATTTTGTCAACTATCAAAAGGGGAACTTAGTACAACAGAGGTAGGTAACCACCAAAATATTTTTGGTAAAGTAATTAGTAATGCCCTTTTTTCGACTAAGAACTTTTAGCTCAACTGTTTTTAGAGGCATGGTATTTTCATAGCCCTAGTGTTATCATCTTCGTCGTCCGTGCGAAATCTTTGACATTTTACACTATCTTTGTTATTACTGAAGATCTTTACTTCAAACTTGGACAAGTTGTTAACTATCAAAAGGGAAACATAAACAATAAGGGTAAATAACTATTTTTATTATGCCCTTTTTCAACTTTGTGTTTTCACTGAAATTCAAGCAACTGCAGCCGAGCGTTGACACCCACATATGGTGCTCTTGTTACCAAACACAACCGTTGCCAAGCATTGACGCCCTTTTTATTTGTAACCATAGAAACCAAAATGCAAAAATGAAAAGAAATACCGAAAAAATTGTCTTCTCAGACACCAAATCATGATTATGTTTTTCCTTGTCATTGCTCAAAGGACATGGTTACTATTTCAACTTAAAGACTGAGTATGGTAAAATGAAAGAAAAATATGGCGACTGTGGATTTTTGCACTTTCCTGAAATGTTCCATGGATTTGTCCTCTGTCATCAATTTTTTGCACCCTGCTCATTTTGGGTTGTTATCATTCTGATTTGTTACCAAAGCAACTTAAAGGAAGAAAATAGGAAACAGAAAATCCTTTGAAAATTATCTCCTTTCTATCCATAAAGACCATGGGGCCAAGGCTATACAAAAATACTCATTATATTGGCCTTTACAAATTTATGTTTTTCCATTCTGTTGTCAACTTCACAGACTGTCAGTGTGAGACATGTAGATATTCTTTATTAGTCTGTACAAACATGATAGCAGTTTTTAAGCCTGTAGAAATGTGATAGCAACTTTAAGCTTCTGGGCCTCATCTTCCTACCCCTTCTCCTGTTTTGATGCCCAGGCCTTTAGCGCCTTAAGTGCTTTGATTATAGAAATGAATTTGTCATCAGCAAATGCTTTCAAACCGCAAGAATCTAAAGTTTTGTCCGCCAGTAAAAGTTAATTGAGAGTTGTTAGTAAATTTGTTGACTACAAACCTAATGTGGCTAAAATGGTCAGTTTTTTTTTACCCTTAAGCTGGTAAGCGCGACTCCCTGACCTTTTGCGCACAGTGTAGATCAAGATGAGACTGCACAGAACGCACAGTCCGATCTTGGATCTACGCTGTCCAATACTGAGATATTGTTCTCCAAAAAACAAGTTTGAAATAACATTGTTCGGGTTTTTACTATCGGCTTGAAAGTTTTATTTTTACTTATTTAGCAGGACAAGGGTTAAGAAAGGATAGAAAGTTGAGGGAAAAGTGAAGACTGTAATTTACTTGTAAGCATTTTTTCCGTTTTCCACAATGTTTTAAACAGTTTTGCTCTTGTAGGCTGCTAAAACACGGTGTTGTTTGGTAAAGGATTAATTAGTAAGAAAAAAAAAAAAAAAAAAAGTATGGACAAAATGATTCCATTCGTTAGAACCCTGAAGAAGACGACTTTCTAAAACATTGTGGAAAAAGTAAGAAAAAATGCGCTTAACCAGCATTTTCTATAGTTCCAATAATGTTTTCTAACTTATCGAAGACAAATTCGACAGTTTATTGACATTTAACTCTTTCCTGCACAATCCCGAGTTTTAACGACCCTTAGGAAGAAGCCTTTGAAAACATTGTTGGAAAAGGAGAAAATGCTGGTAACCAGCATTTTCTCCTTTTCCCACAATGTTTTGTAGCCTGCCCAAAACGAATTTCAATTTTCAAGTTACATTTATTCTGTCGTCTGCAAATGCTTTCAATTTGGACAGGTTGAAAAAATTGTCGTTTGGTAAAGAGTTAATTGTATGCCAATGTTTTTATTAGGGACGAGTCTCTGATATTGATTCTTGTAATGAGCAGAAAGTTTTCGATGGCTGAAATACAAATGAGCCATGCTCTGTAAAAAGGGGGCTTAATGCATCTCCGTGATCCGTGATATCAAGCAAGCCATCACATAACTCTGGATCCATAACAGCCACCTTTTTTCAACAACCGACTGAATCATGAGGTAGTCTGGTCCTTGGACATACAGACAATTGGCCAATAGCGAAAAGTTTCGGCCCAGGTCAGCCTGCGCGGACTGCGCAGGCTGACCTGGGTCGATACTTTTCGCAGATGCACTAAGCCCCCTTTTCAAAGAGCCTGGCTCAAATACTTTCCAAAAGCGGACATATTTTTTTTGTTTCGGTCACAGATGAGATCGGACAGAGCAGGTACAAGATTAGTAATGTGTAATCTGATCTTGATTCACGTTGTGCTGAAAAAGAAAGTTATGTCGCTTATGACCCTAGGGTAAAAAAGCGAACAGAGAGTCTATTCGTCCCCTCCCATTTTCGCGCAAGAAACAATTACCAGAAGCCGGTTTCGTTGTCAAAATAGATTGTAGGTAATGAAGACTGCACGGACCGTGAAGACAATGTCACTTTTAATCTGGTTTTATCAGGAAAGATTTGTACAGACGAATTATTCGAGTTGATAGAGAAAATCCTACTGAATCCTCGTCGAAATTAAATTACGGGAAAAATCGGAGGTATTTCGTTACCATAGTAATTAGATAATTTAATAATTTGATATCTAACAGAGAAGGAGGAGAAATCTCAACGGCAAAAAGTTAATGTTTTTGATTGGCTGATATTGGGTTTATAACAAACATACAAAAGCACTATATTTAATGACGGCTAGTGACGGAAAGTGACACTTGTTTTATCTTGCCAAATTTTTATTTAATGCGATAGCTTGCTTCAGTCGAGCATCCGGTAAATCGACTACATCGGTCATTTTTCGAGAATTGGTTGGAGTGGTGAATGAATTTTTTAATAAAAAAAATAGTGTAACAGCAGTTCTGTTTGCCTATTAAATTTCATACCATGATTCCAAACCTCCTGTGTATGTACAGCATATAACATCTTAACTCTTTTCCGAACGACAAAATTTGGACTCGACCGTATTGAAAGCATTTGCGGACAACAAATTAAATGTAGCTCCAATGACGATTTCTGTCTCTGATAGGACAGAAAACATTGCGGGAAAAGGAGAAAATGCTGGTTACCAGCATTTTCTCCTTTTCCTACAATGTTTTCAAAAGAGTTCTACCACTGGGTCGCTAAAACTCGAGATCGTGTGGTAAAGGGTTAAACTTCAAGCTCCCGAAAAAGATGAAAGAAATTTTTCTCTCAATTGTGAAAACCGAAACATAGCGATTTCAATAGCTATATTCATCGGAAATATCAGGCTCAATGTGTTGTACACGTTCTGTGAAGTCTGATCTTGATCTACACTGTCAGCAATATTCGGCATGTAGTGGCAATAAGCAGCCATTGGCTTACTATCCTGTACTTCGGCGCTTTTTTTTTTTCCATTCTTAAGTGAAGTATTTCTTTTGAAATGACGGATGCCTCAGTTTTGTTTCCTGTATTCAGTGAATTAACTTGGTGATTTCGCTGTATCCGGCCTGTTGAAGACATTGGGAGCAAGAATACAAACTTCCGGAACTATATTGATGCACTACTTTCGAATCAAAATTAAAATCACCCATCATCACATGTAAGAGGCCTAAAAGGTTGAAATATTGTGCGTTACTAGTCGATATCTCTCTATCCCACAATGTTTTCGGCTAAAGACCCTATAGATATATACATGATTCCCGGCTTTTGACGTATTTTAAAGTTCGAATATTGTTATCCGTTTCTCTATCTAGAGCTGAACGGAGAATCAAACTTCAAACCCCTTGAATGTAAAACTCTGTGCGTTACCGACTTAGCTACATAGGTTTGACCGAACAACAAAATTTTAGACTCGTCCAAATTGAAAGAATTTGCAGACGACAAATAAAATGTAGCTCAAATGATGGCATCTGTATTTGATAGGGAGTAGAAAACATTGTGGGAAAAGGAGAAAATGCTGGTTACCAGCATTTTCTCCTTTTCCCACAATGTTTTCAAAAGCCTAATTCTCTGTCTTCAGGGTAGGTAAAGCTCGGGATTGCGTGGTAAAGGGTTAACTCAAATCATTGTGTTTTCACGCCTCGGTGGGAGAAGGCTTTTAAAAAACCATCGTTCTTATTAAGGGCATTTTCTCCTTTTCGCACAATGTTTCTATCCTATCAAGGACAAATCCAATCATTTGAGCAGCATCTTACACGTCGTCTGCCAATGGGCTAGTCTTTCGATTTGTCGCAATGTAACCACTTAACTCTTACAGCCAAGTGATCTCTTTCTTCCCAGCCCTGAGGGAGAGATAGCTTTTGAAGACATCATAGGAAAGTGATAAAATGCTGACCAGTAACCAGCATTTCCTCCTTTTTCCCACTATGTTTTCTACACTATTTAAGAGACAGAATTATTCTTTTCATCATACTAGTATTTAATTTGTTGCCTGCAAATTCTTTTTAACGTGGACCAATCTAAAATTTGTTGTCTGGAAAACAATGAATTCTTTACCACACAATCCCGAGTTTTAACGACCCTGAGGAAATTTTGAAAACATTGTGGCAAAAGGAGAAAATGCTGGTAACCAGCAATTTCTCCTTTTTCCCCACAATGTTTTCTTCCGTTCGAAAAAAAGAAAATTTGATGTTTTAGTCTTATTTAATATGTCGGTTGCAAATGCTTTTAACATGGCGCAATGTAAAAATGTGTTGTCTGATAATTAACCTTTTCCCACACAATCCCGAGTTATAATGACCCCGAGGAAGAAGGCACTTTGAATACATTGTTGGAAAAGGCGAAAATGCTGGTAACCAGCATTTTCTCCTTTTCTCACAATGTTTTTTCTTCCCAGGCAAAAAAACAAACAATTTTTTAGTTACATTAAATTTGTCGTCTGCAAATGCTTTCAACATGGAGCAATCTGAAAGATGTCTCGTCTGATAAACAATTAACTTTTTACCAAACGACAAAATTTTAGACTGGACCAAATTGAAAGCATTTGCAGACGACAAATGAAACGTGGTCCAAATGACGAAAATCGTCTCTGATAGGCTAGGAAACAATGTAGCAAAAGGAGAAAATGCTGGTGACCAGCATTTTCTCCTTTTCCCACAATGTTTTCAAAATCTCTCTTCTTCAGGGTCGTGAAAAGTTGGGATTCTATGGTAAACGTTTAAGGACTTCGTCTATATAAGTAACACCACGACATGCCGATAAGTGCTTGTCGATAAATTTACAGAATCCCGACTGCCCTCAAATTTTAACATTGATGTCTCCCGAATGTTTCTATGAATTATTAATGCTTTCTCCCCGGTCACGTGATCTAGTTTCGACAGTGGCTCTATATTATTAATCATTTGTAGATAGAAAGAGGCGTTCAGAGCTTTTATTTTAGCATGTGTTCCATTTTAGCGTTTAGAGTTATAACAAATTGAATTGACCCAGGTTGTTTAACCTTTTGCCAAACAATCACGAATTTTAACGAATTCTTAAAAAAAAAGCCTATTGAAAACATTGTGGAAAAAAGAGAAAATGCTGGTCACTAGCATTTTCTCCTTTTCCCACCGTGAATATTTTCTACTCTAATTCGTCTATCAAAGACGAATTCCATCACTTGAGTCACATTTAAATTGTCGTCTGCAAATGATTTCAATTTGTACATGTCTAAATTTGTTGTCGTGTGGTAAAGAGTTAACCCCTAATGAACAATCGTGTTTAACTCTTTACCAAACGACAAAATTTTAGACCAGTCCAAATTGAAAGCTTTAGCAGATGACAAAATAAATGTTTGTCAAAAATTGAAAACTGTTTTGGGAAGAGAAGAAAACATTGTGGGAAAAAGAGAAAATGCTGGTTACCAGCATTTTCTCCTTTTCCCACAATGTTTTCAAAAGGCTTTTTCTTCAGGGTCGTTAAAAGTCGGGATTGTGTGGTAAAGGGTTAAATGACACTGGTTGGGGTGGGAAGGTTAAATCCAATGCAGGATAAGAAGAAAATCGGAGTATTTTCCTTTTTCCGCAATATTCTACTCCTTTTCAGAGGCAGATGCCATCATTTTTGTCTCAAACATTTGTCGTCTGCAAATTCTTTCAATATGGAAGAGTCAACGATTGTGTCGTCTGCCAAAGAGTTAAAAAGCCTTTAACCCTTAGGCTGCTTATCGCGACTCACTGACCTTTTGCGGACAGCGCAGATCAAGATCAGACTCCACAGAACGTGCAGTCTGATCTTTGATCTACACTGTCCGATAAGGAGATATCTTCCCTCCAAAAATCCTTTTGAAAGAGGAAAGTTTTGGGATTATGCTATCGGTTTGGAATTTTCATTTCTTTTATTCAGCAGGATAAGGGTTAATTGCCACGATATTTCGCAGGATAGAGATCCACAAAATAGTACCACCATCGGCCGTTCATTGTGAAGTTTTGGTTAAACATTTGAACCGTGCTTTGGCAAGGTGGGTTTGAGACCTTCTCTTCATTGTAGCAAAAGTTGATTGATTTAACGGTGTTTTACGCCGCTTTCAACATTATTTCAGTCATATCACGGCGACAGCTCACATATTCATGTGTTTCCTGGATTAAACCATTACTAGGCTGGGGCTCTCAAGTGTCTTGCCCAAGGACACTCCAACGATAAACCGAGTTAATCCAATGCGGCTCGAACCCGGGACCTCCACATCACGAGTCCTGCACTTTACCACTGAGCCACGCCAGCAGGACCCCTCATTGTAACCATAGATTTTTTTTTGTGGTAATTTGCTCTGCAGCGAACTTTTGAATGCGTTTTTATAAATGAACCATGCTCTCGCAAAAGGGGGCTACATGCATCTCCAAGATGCAGCATACCAATCAAGCCGTCACATAATTATGGATCCATATTAGCCACTTTTTTTTAACAACCGACTAAGTCATGAGGAAGAATGGTCCTTTGACATACAAAAAAATGACCAGTAGCGAAAAGTTTCGGCCCAGGTCAGCCTGCGCGGACTGCGCAGGCTGACCTGGGTCGATACTTTTCGCAGATGCATTAAACCCCCTTTTCACAGAGCATGGCTGAAATACGACAAATCCAGGTTATGTAAGATATTGGAGCCATGCTCTGGCGAAAGGGGTTAAATGCATCTCCGCCAAGAATCATACAAAGCAATTCATCACACAATTATGGATCCATAAAAATCCATTTTGTTTAACAACAGACTGGATCCTGAGGTATAGTGGTCCATGGGTATGCAGAAAACTGACCAAAAGCGAAAAGTATCGACACGGTTCAGCCTGCGCCGACTGAGTAGGTTGACCTGGTTCGATACTTTTTTGTCCATGCATTAAAACCCCTTTGCACAGAGCATGGGTCATTTTTGGACCTATAGGCCCTAAATCTGTTAGGCTCTGTTAATGAAGAAATATATCTATCTTTGAAATGGGACTACTTTCTCTCAAAATGTTCACATATCTTAAAGCGTTGAAAGCACTGGTGTGGCATTTGTCAAGGGAGCCACTGTATGGAATTAGTAATTTGAAAAATTAACAATAGAAACAGTGTCAAAATATTCGCTTAAAAGTCAACCTACTATATAGCCTTGCACAATCCTATAGAGTAGCGAACAATTTTGTGGGATGAACAAGTCCGGACGAACAAGCCGTGGGACGAATAAGCCCAGGAACGAAATAGTTTTGGGACGAACAAGCACGGAATCGGGTGAACTGGCCACCGTTGTATACCGTGTATTACGACTGGAAATATTGCAATTAATTGATCTTAAATGTTCACTCTCTACTGCTTGTTTATTTTTTATTTCTAATCGTAATACTTTGCAACTTACGAGCGTATTTCTTTCCTATATGTCTTTTTTGTAACATTTTGATAGTATCTCCATGTACCACGTTGTTTTTGTATATTGTAGTGCAACTGACGATGTACTTTGTACAAGTCAAAATAAAATTCTGTTCTGTTCTGTTCTGTTCTAAAGCATTTATCTACGGTTGTTTTTGTTGTTGTGGTTGTTTATGGTAGAAAAATATGTATGTCCAAAAATTCAGTGGTCTTTGCCATAGCTTTAGGCCCGTAAAATTCATTTGAGCCATGCTCTGTGAAAAGGGGATTAAATGCATCTGCAAAAAATATCGACGCATGTCAGCCTGCGCACTCCGCGCAGGCTGACTTGGGTTGAAACTTTTTGTTATCTTTTAATTTTCTGCTAGTCAAAGGAATATTCTACTGCCGAGTCATTTAATGGATAGTTAAACATTGATTTTAGGGGGGGGGGGGTCTATAATTGTGTGATGACTTGCTTGATATAATGTATAACGTAAACCCCTTTTGCCAGAACATAGCTCATTTATTTCATATAACCAGGATTTATCATTCTATAATGGCTGCCAAGCAAATTACCGCGTAAAATGTAGTGCTGCAATGAAGGCCTAAAACGCAATTCATATAATCAAATACCTGTCTACTGCTCTTGGTTCAATTCATCCATTGGTCGGTCGGTCGGTCGGTCGGTCACAGAAGCTAAAAAAAAGCAAAGCCTGAGTGTCTATATTATCACTACATAACTTACTAGAATTCGCTATGAACAAATGAAACAATTGACCCTTCACAAAACGTTCCCAAGTTTAGAACCCCGAGGAAAACAAACAACTATTAAAATCATTGTTGCGAAAGGGAAAATTGCTGGTTACAAGCATTTTCTCCCTGTACCATAAAATCATTGAGATTTTTATCCTTTAAAGGACAAATTTGTTTTGTTGAGACAAATTCAATTTTTCGTCTGCAAATTCTTTGGCTTTGGAAAAGTTTAAAATTTTGTCGTCTTGTACAGAGTACATAGCCTAACCGTTAATTACGCCAGCCGGTCGCCAGATCGTATGTGTTTTACTTCAAGATAACCGATCTGGGAGTTATTATCCAGTCACCACTCCAACCATGTGTTTTAACAATTGATTGCGTTTGCATCTGCAAAAAGTATCGACCCAGGTCAGCCTGCGCAGTCCGCGCAGGCTGATCTGTGTCGAAACCTTTTGCCATCTATGAAATGGTGAAGTTTTTGAGGAGGACAAAATTAGACTCTTTCGTAGAAGATCGTGGAAGAAGTCGCTCAAATTATGAGATTTGTCAACGAAGAGGTAGAAAACATTGTTTGTAAAAGGAGAAAGGGATGGTTACCAGCATTTTTCCTATGGACCAGTCCACAAAGTTAAAAAGCCTTCTTCGTCAGGGTCGTAAAGTACGTCATCGTTACGCTCATACATCCTTTATTGTTATGGACAAAGTTCAATAAAGTATTTGAAAGTTTTTGCTTACTAAAGGGCAAAGCATGTATTTGTTCTTGAATCCAACCAGTGAGAGAGGGATACAAGCCGAATATTGAGTCATATGATCATTCTATCAAGGGTGATCAAAAAGCTTGCTCTGACAATTAAAACAACTCTCAATGGCGCGGCTGTCATGTTCCTAGCATTTAGTATAAATCCATTCTTGGTCTAATTGAGTGTTTCTGAACAGAACAATGTACAGTTATTTTATATCATTCTTTCTTGACTTATTTTACCCTGAAACGAGTCTGCAGCGGGTGACTTTCAGCCGTTTCAGCGCAAAGTGTATTTACTGCTATTTATGCAAAATTTCAAAACTATACCGTAACAATGAAAACCTATAAATCGTTTATGTAATATCATTTCGTACATACGAAATAGTATTTCGTAAATACGAAATAGGTGCAAAAATTTGCATATAACAATGTTTGTATGATGTCCCTTTTGGGCCTCCTTACAAATGTAACAATCAGTTTCCCCTTTTCCGAAAATGATAGATTACAAGTTGTTTCTTTCTTTTCATTCAGAGGCTTTGTCATTCAGTTCAGATCCCACAAAAGTCTGATGAAATAATGAAAACTAAGGAAGAGAGAATTTAAAAAAAAAAGCCAGATGTAACATTCTCTACGCCTTATACAGGGCTCCGTTTAGAGGGAGTGATTTTGATTTCAAAATTGAAAATATCAATTATTCTCCACTAAACCCTACGTTATGGGTACTCATTGGAATCGTCTCATCGAGACGATTCTAATGAGTACCCACAATATAGGGTTTGGAAGAGAAATAATGGATATTGAATGCCATCACTCCTTCGTATCTGGAGCTCTGCCATATATCTGTCTTGCCTCCCCTAGGCGATCATTTCCTCATGTAGCATACCTCTTTGGAAAAGATTGTGACCAAAATATATAGATATGAATCATGCTCTGGCAAAATGAGGTTTAATGCATCTCCGTGATGCATTGTGTCAAGCAAGTCATCACATAATTATGGATCCATAAGATCCATTTAGTTTAACAATCGACTGGATCTGGAGTTAGAATGGTCCTTAGGTTTGTAGCAAATTTACAAAAAGCAAAAAGTTTCGATTAAGGTCAGCTTGCGCGGACTGCGCATGCTGACCTGGTTCGATACTTTTGCAGATGTATCAAGCCCCCTTTTCACAGAGCATGGCTCAAATTACTTTAAATGACGGAATTTCTTATTTCGCCTCAATGTTTTCACACGTTACTCCTCTATTTAACTTCACCGTCAGTTGCTGATATGGGATTTATCGTTGCTCAGTGGTGAATTTTTTTATTCAAATAGCCAAAAACATAATACTCGTATTATGTGGATTGTGCCAATGAATGACAATGAAACTGTAAAACTGATTTCGCGAATCGGCGGACCTGGGTTCGATCCCCATTCAAGGCGCAATTTTTTTTTTTTTCGGGAGTCCTCTTGGGTAAGACACTTCAAAGCCCGGATGAACCCAGACGTCTTTGATTGTGGAGCAGGTTGGTACGGGAACTGTATGAAAGAAAGCGTAAAAAACGGAAAGTACAAGTTTACAAGTTTTATTCATTCTGTCAGCACATTTACATTTATGTGATATGACGTAACAACAAAAAATGTAATTATTACCTGGCTGTATGGTATAACAACTACAACATATATGTACCATATTATTTATTACATGTTAGATCTACCATGTTTCTACATTTATAATTTGATCTATTCAGTTGTATATATCCATCCATCCATCCATCCATCCATTCTCCAACCATCCATCCATTCATCTATTCATCCATTCTCCATCCATCCATGCATTCTCCACCCATCCATCCATCCATCCATCCATCCATCCATTCATTCTCCAACCATCTATCCATTCATCTATCCATCCATTCTCCATCCATCCATGCATTCTCCATCCATCCATTATCCACCCACCCATCCATCCATCCATCCATCCATCCATCCATTCTCCATCCATCCATGCATTCTCCATCCATCCATCCATTGTCCATTCATCCATCCATCCATCCATCTGACTGCCTAAATCATTGATATCCGCCATTATTCATGAAATGTAAAAATATACCGTAATTGTTTTCAAAAGTGACATATAGGCCCATGGGGCCGGGTGTTCCTGAAATTATTTATTTGTAAACCTTATTTGCTGCTTATACACATGTCACTATAATAAAATATTTACTTACTTACTTACTTACTTATATGAAGAAAAGGAAAACAAACATTACTGATACATACGTGAAAAGAGTGAGGGGAGGAAAGACTGATGGAAAAATCTGTACGGTTTAGTACCGGTCATGAAATTAATGAAAAATATGTAACTGCGTGGGTAGAAAAAAAAAATCCCTCGATAACATCCCGTTCCCATGTGGTAATTATCCAATGAACTGGAGATGCATCAAGAAATTTGTTTTCATTGGCTAATTGCGTCTTTATATATGATATATTAAGTCATCGATATTATGTCATCACAATAAGATACTATGTCATCATAATAAGATATTATGTCATCATGATAAGATATTATGTCATCATGATAAGATATTATGTCATCATGATAAGATATTCATCTCGTGAAAAACAGACAACTCTGTCATTGCAACGTGAGAACTATGTTGAAATAAAGAGGTAATTATCTCGTGGGAAGGAGGAATTATCTCGAGGAAAAGAGGTATTGATATTGAGGGAACTATACAACTACATTGTATCTTGTGAGAACGAGATATTATGTCAAGGAAACAATGTTATTATATTTGAGCCATGCTCTGTGAAAAGGGCGTTTAATGCATCTGCAAAAAAGTATCGATTCAGGTCAGCCTGCGCGGACTGCGCAGGCAGACCTGAATCGAAACTTTTTGATTTTGGTAAGTTTTCTGCGTGTGCAAAGACCATTCTGCCTCAGGGTTGAGGCGGTTTCTTGACAAAATGGACTCTATGGATACATAATTGCACGATGACTTGCTAGCCATATTGCATCATAGAGAAACCCTCATTTCCGCGAAAGCATGGCTCATTTAGTTTTTTTCGTTTGTCCCCTATGCGCTGCCGTAGAGTTTTTTTTTTTCTATGTTACTCAGTCCTGATCGGGAAGTGTGAACCTGTTAAAGAAACATCGTTCACGCACCTAGATTGTCAAACTTCGCACTCTGACGGACGTCTTTTCACAGAGCTCGGGCAGAAATGCATCTCAATCCGCCACACCACATATCAAATAAACAACAAAATCACTCACATAAATAACGGAGTACAACCATGAAATACACTAAAATATTAAACACGGGTTCTCGCCGAGTCAGCTCCCATAATGTTAAACCAAATCACAATGCATTAAGGTACACTTCTCTTTTTACGCCTTATTTAACTGTTTACCACATGACAAACTTTTAGACTGGTCCAAATTGAGAGCATTTGCAGACGACAAAATAAAAATGACTCGAAAATTGAAATTTCTTTTTGAGAAGGGTGGAAAACATGGTGGGAAAAGGAGAAAATGCTGGTTAACAGCATTTTCTCCTTTTCCCACCCTGTTTTCAAAAGACTTCTTTTTCAGAGTCGTTAAAAGTCAGGATTGTGTGGTAAAGAGTTAAATAAAACTTTCGAAGGTGATAGTAAAAATCCGAACAATGTTATTTCAAACTGTTTGTTTTGGAGAACAATATCTCCTTACCGGACAGTGTAGATCCAAGATCAAACTGCATGTTCTGTGCAGCCTGATCTTGATCTACACTGTCCGCAAAAGGTCCGTGAGTCGCGCTTAGCAGCTGTAGGGTTAAAGTCTCTCGAGAGACTTTTCTTTCCCAGTGTTTTCTTATACGAGTTTTCGTTTGCCCTTTTTGCAGTATGCTTGAAACACAGAGTCTTTACCAAACGACACTATTTCAAACTTGTCCAGATTGAAAGCATTTGCAGACGACAAATTAAATGTAGCTGAAATAATTGGGTTTGTTCATGAAAGGGTAGAAAACGCTGGCTAGCAACATTTTCTCTTTATCGGCGTAGCTGAATGTGCTGGCTTTTGACCTACTTTTTGGAACTGATAAAAAAGGAATAAATACGAATTTGTGATTGGTGAAAAATGTAGACAGGTTTATTTTAAGGGCCCTTGCCTATTTGCGGCAAATTTACGCAGTCTGTTTTTTTTAAAGATATTTTTGTTCTCACTGTTTTCAAAAGGCTTTTTGTTCGGGATCGGGATTGTGTGATAAAGTATTGCACGGATATATTTAGATATTTTTTTTTTCAAAACTTTAAATTGCAGTAATTCATTTTGCTTCTATCCTAATGGCAACAGCTACTATTCCTTGATTTTTGTGGCATGTGTCGAAGACAATGCCACTATGAATTTAATACGGCTTTTTGAAAATCGTGTATCTTTGTGCAAAACCGAAGGAAGTAAACCCAATTAAACTCAATGATTCTCAGACAAATAAGTGTTTCGATTGCACACAGATATAACATTAAGATCTGAGTATTAGAATAAATTGGGTTAGGCCACTGATTGTGGAAAAACCTCTTTTTTTTGTTGAAAATAGCTTTGCCCGCTATGGCCTTCTATTGGTGCAATGATACACGCAATTTTTGTCTCCTAACCGGTTCCGTTATTGTTCGTCCCTGGGTTTGTTCGTCCCTAGGCTTGTTCGCCCGGGCCTGTTCGTCCCACATGATTGCACGCCACTCTATTGGATGCTGCTTGACTATAAAGTAGGTTGTCTATGAAGCGAATATTTTGAAACTGTTTCTATTGTTTGTTTCTCAAATTATTAATTCCACACAATGGTTCGGTCCTTTGACAAAAGCCACACAAGTGCTTTCAACGTTTTGATTCTGGTTAAAGTTGCACGCTTGCAGAGTAACGGATTCAGGTTTTGCAAGGAACTCTATAGTGACACGAAGCCGTTTCGTCTTTTTTCGATCATATAAAAGTGATCCATGCTCTGGCAAAAGGGGGTTTAATGCATTTTCGTGATGCATTATACAAAGCAAGTCATCACATATTTTATGGATCCATAAAAATCGTTTTTCTTTTTCTAACAACCGACTGAATTCTGAGGTAGAATGGTCATTGAAAAGCAGAAAATTTACCAATAGTAGAAAGTTTCGACACAGATCAGCCTGCGCAGTCCGCAGATGCAGGAGCTTTAACCCTTTACCACACGTCAAAAATGTAGACTTGTCCAAACTGAAAGCATTTGCAGACGACAAAATTAAAGTCTTTGAAAAACTAAAACTTGTTTTGGGAACGGTAGAAAACATTGTGGGAAAAGCAGAAAATGCTGGTTACCAGCATTTTCTCCTTTTCCCACAATGTTTTCAAAAGGCTTCTTTCATAGGGTCGTTAAAGGACGGGATTGTGTGGTAAAGGGTTAAGTCAACTTTTCACGGAGCATGGCTTAAACGTGTGTAAAATTCTACACACTGACTTTAAATACTGTTATGCAATTTTCATTCTGATTAGAAGATTACTGGGGAAGTTACGGACTAGAAAAGAAGTTACAGATCAGAAGATAACTTAACAAGATTTTTTTACTCCGAGAAAAAAAACCTCTGATCTCTCTCATTACAGCATCTTTTTTTGTCTTTGAAGCTCAGCGATGATACGTCTCCACTCTGATTCAATTTCTAATGAAGAATTTTGGGAGAGAGAGAGAGCGAGCGCAGATGCATGGCGTATATTAAAACGTACCGGTATTTCCTTAAAAGCATGTCGAGCATTTACACTGAATATACATGTAAATGCAGGCAAAATTTTACTTCGGTGAAGAACTGAAATAGTGCTAGTTTATTTCATGCTTTTCGGTAGTTTATCGAGAAGTAATGGTGGATTACGGTTTGATATTTCATGGTTACGACCAGTGAAAATACCGATTTTACATTGTCAAACTCTTCAATTAAAGGCGGAAACAGTAGTTCTCGTGAACTAGTTGCCAAAGTAATCAGCGCGTGCAATTCAAATAGAGGGAAATATGACGTATATTACGCTTTATTATATACCTGTAAGTTTCCGGGTTAAATACATGCGTCGCACGCGGCTAAAATCACACACGACGGAAAAAAAAAATACGTATTCCACTCAGTGGAATACGGTTCCAAATATGGTATGATGACGTCATTCTCGATTTGATTTTACGCAACGTAGTAAAATCAAGCATGATCTCAAGACGTGTTCAATCTATTTTTAGTAACGCCAAATCTTATTTTTCTGTGTGTGAAGATCTGCCCCAAAATAAATTTAAAGCATTATTCCAAGTCTAAAACAAAACATACGAATAATATTAATCAACTATTTGCCCTTTATTGAAAAAAGTACAGTTGCAACGCAATATTACACGAGATTATCGTGACATCAACTGTCGGCTGCTAGATCGAATATTATTGTTTTATATGTTAACACAATGGGCGTGGTGGAAATAATACTGAATAAAATTCATCCGCCATTCATGAAAAAAGATGTTAACGCCTACTAAACCAATTTTTCTTATAACTGCTTCGTTTTCGAATAAAATTGTCACTAAATGCATATATTTTGGTTTTTGGTAGTTTAGGTATATAATAAATGGAATATTATGTTGTAGTGTGTAGACCTTCGGTCTCTCGCGATATCAAATTTTCCCACGCAGCTCGAAGTAAATACAAGCCCCAGGAAACACACTACAACATAATATTCCGTATATATTTCTCGCGCTTTACGTAGTATTGTAATGCGTTGTTGTGTGTGTGTGTGTGTGGGGGGGGGGGGGGTTACGCCATGAAGTACATATAAATAGAATATTTGTTGTTGGTTTTTTTTTTATGACAGATCGAAATTTATTTCATCTCCTGAACATCATCGGTAATATTTTCACTCATGGCCACTCATGGCTGTGCCACTCGTGAAAATATTACCGATGATGTTCACTCGATGAAATAAATTTTGATCTTCACCGAAAACAAACAAATGTCCTCTATAATCGTAGCCATCCAAACCTTTATAAAATATTAACTGGGTTTATAGACCCTGAGGAAGAATGCTTTTGAACGCATTGCGCAGTAAGGAGAAAATGCTGCTTACTAGCCTTTCTCCTTTCCGTTTTGTCCACATAAGTCTCTTTGAAAGTCAGGGTCAGTATTCACCAACTATTCTTAAGAACGTTCTAAGGCTCATTCTCCAAGAATTTTCTAAATTTGAAAATAACACAACTTCTGGTATAGTTTAGCCAATCAGAAATCGTGTAACTTTCAAATATAGAAAATTCTGAAGAATAAGACTAAGAACGTTCTTTAGAATGGTTGGCGAATACGGACCCTGGATATTTAAAACACGGTGGGATTATTTTGTTGAGTTACGATATAAAAATCAAAGTGCTGAAAGTACAGAGGGAAGGGTGTTTTCTCGTCTTTTTATCTTGCAAACAAAACTGAAACATAAACTACGATACAGGGCGCTGAAGTTTGCATATCATTTTTCTTCCTGGTTGTAATGTACAAATCTCTACCACGGAAGGATTTGCTCGACAAGGGATATTATATATGCATGAGTCATGCTCTGGCTAAAGGGGGCTTGATGCATCGTCGTGATGCGGTATAACAAGCAAGTCATCACATGGATCCTTAACCCTGTACCACACAATCCCGAGTTTTAACGACCCTGACGAAGAAGCCTTTTGAAAACATTGTGGGAAAAGGAGAAAATGCTGGTAACCAGCATTTTCTCCTTTTCCCACAATGTTTTCAACCCTATCAAAGAAAAATTGCACCATTTGAGTCACATTTTAAAAATGCTTTGACATTTGACTAGGCTAAGATTTCGTCGTTTGGTAAAGAGTTAAAGTTCATTTTGTATTACAACCTGCTGAATCCTGGGGGAATAATGGTCCTCAAGACATGCAAAAAATTTACAAAAAGGGAAAGGTTGCGATCCATGTCAGCCTGCGCGGATTGCGCCGGTTGAAATGAGTCAAATTTTTCAGATGCGTTAAACCCCCTTTTCACAGAGCATTACTCACAGGTGCTTCCCCTTACCAATCAATCCCATTTAGTCCCCAACCTTGAGAAAGAAGATTTTTCTAAACGTTGTGGAAAAAGGAGGAAATTCTGGTAACCAGCATTTTCTTCTTTTCCAACAATGTTTTTTTTTTTCTTTGTTAAAGACAAATTTCGTCATTTGAGCCACGTTTAATTTGTCGTCTGCAATTTCTTTCAATATGGTTGAGTTTGAAACTTTGTCGTCTGGTAAACAGTTTGACAAAAAAAAAAAACCGGAAGACTGTATAGATGAATTTCAATGCTGAGGAAGAAACCATTCGAAAACACTGTAAGAAAAGGAGAATAGTATGCTGGTAACTTGCATTTTCTCATTTTCCCGCAATATTTCATACCCCTTTACAGTCTAATCCCATCTTTAAGCCACGTTTGGTATGTAGTCTGAAAATGCTTTCATTATGAAACTCTAAAATTTTGTCGTCTGATATTAAGTTACCTTTTACCACACAGTCCCGAGTTTTAACGACCCTTTGAAAGAAAGCTTTAGAAAACAATGTGGGAAAAGGAGAAAATGCTGGTAACCAGCATTTTGTCCTTTTCCCACAATGTTTTCTACCCAAGCAAAGGCAAATTACATGATTTAGATAAAAATAAATTTGTCGTCTGCAAATGCTTTCAATTTGGACAAGTCTGAAATTTTGTCGTCTGGTATTGAAAAAAAAAAGAAAAGAAAACGGAAGCCTTTATAGATAAATTTCCATGCTGGTCATGCCAGTGTGGGTTCATTTCTTTCTAATTTGATTTCCATCTTTTGTCTCGATATTTTCTCCCGAAAAGTTTACAGCGAATTAGTCGGTCTATTTAGTGCGGGGCTAATATGGTAGACTGGGCGCACAATCCGATCCAAATTACATCAAAATAACAGACGGGTTTCGAATAAACATTTATGATATTTGTCATTGGATTTTGCCCATCAATAAACCCGTCTACCCTATTACTATATTGCGAAACCATGAGATTTCAGCAGGGATGGGACTTTTGTTCATCAGAAAAAGGTTTATTTTTGTTTCGGATTCGTCAACATGATTCATTTATCAAATTTTGATGTTATTCAACGCAGATAAGCAAAGTCAACCCAGCGACACTATCACTGGGAAAGATCTGTAATTACATGTACAATGACAACGGGGATAAGGACGACGACGAAGAAGAAGATGATGATCATGATAATGATGATGATAATGGTGATGATGATGATGATGATGATGATAACAACAACAACAATAATAATAACGGTTGCACACTAAATACAATTAATCAAACAAAATTTCACATGTAATGAAATGATTGAATGGTGTTTGACGCCGCTTTCAACATTATTTTAGTCATATCACGGCGACAGTTCACATATCCGTGTATTTCCCAGGTTTTACTAGGCTAGCGCTCTGACGTGTCTTGCCGAAGGACACACCCACGAAAAAACCAACATGTAATGAACAGCGTTATATCACTGTTTTGGTCCTATAGACGATGTTTTATTTGGTTTATTGCTACATTCAGCTCAACTTGCTCCTGAGATACATATCAAAACCTACTACTAGTTACTTAACTCTTTACCAAACGACAGGATTTTAGACTAGTCCAAATTGAAAGCATTTGCAGACAACAAATTAAATGTGACTTAAAAATTGAAATTTGATATGGGACGGGTAGAAAACATTGTGGGAAAAGGAGAAAATGCTGGTTACCAGCATTTTCTCCTTTTTCCACAATGTTTTCAAAAGGTTTCCTTTTTAGGGTCGATAAAAGTTGGGATTGTGTGGTAAAGAGTTAAAGGGGAACTAATTGAAGAATTGAGTCAGGCTCTGGCAAAAGGGGGTTTGATGAACCTCCTTTGTGCATTATAACGAGGAAGTCATCACATAATTATGGATCCATAAAGTCCATTTTGTCTATCCACCGACTGCAACATGAGGTAGAATGGTCCTTGGACACTCAGAAAATTTAGAAAAAGCAAAAAGTTTCGACCCATGTCTGCCTGCGCGGACTGCGCAGGCTAACATGGGTCGATATTTTCTTAGCAGATGCATTAAGCCCCCTTTTTACAGATAATGACTCATTCTTAACGTGACATTAAAAATAACATTATGTCAAAAGAAAGCAGTTGCTTTTTACAACCATGTGCTGTTTTTTCCGACAATGTTTACAAAGACGGTTTACCGTGGGACAAACAACTATTCTAAATTCCATTATTCTAGATTCAGAAAGCAACAAACTTTCTCTAGCCAATCAGAAATTGCGTTACTTTGAAGCTAAGGAAGTTCTTAAGATGTACGTTGACTACGAATGTTATCATAAAGGTTGGTGAATACGAGTAAAATACCCAGAGTGTGTCCCGGCCTCTACATTTTGTCACAATACCGAACAGTGAAATAGAATCAAGACTTTTCTAATTTCTGGGTCCGTATTCACCAACCATTCTTAAGAATATTCTTGGTCTTGTTCTCCAAAATTTTCCAAATTTGAAAGTAACACACCTTCTGATTGGCTAAACCATTTGGTTTAGCCAATCAGAAGTTGTATTACTTTCAGACTTGGAAAATCTTGAAGAATAAGTCTGAGAACGTTCTTAAGAATGGTTGGTGAATACGGACCCTGATCTGTCTAAACCAAATGATTTAGCCAATCAGAAGTCATGTTACTTCCTAGATCTAAAATTAGACCAAGAATGTTCTTCTGAATGGTTGGTGAGTACGGACCCCTATTCTTGATCTACACTGTGTGCAAAAACTCAAATAACACCCCCCTCCCCAATGATAACGGAAAGGGTAGTTTGTTTGTTTGTATGGTCCTTAACGCCATTTTCAACAATGTTTTAGTTATATATTGCAGCGGCACTGCTCTCCTATAGTTTTTTATACCAGTGCTTAGTATGATATTCTAAGCCACTGGCTGCTTTCTCACGTAGACATCGCCGAAGTAGTGTCCAGGGCCGAGAGAGGATTGAATCACGTGGCAATGACGATTATCAATCCTCGCCAAGTAACTGGCCGCGCGGGGTATTGAACCAATAACCCTAAACCTGCTTAGTAAATGAAATTAACACGTAAGCTGCTGAATAAATGAAACGCAAATTTCTCCTCAATACTAAAAGCCCAAACATTGCGGTTTCAAAGTTGATTTCACCGGAAAGAAAATACCGTGTCGGACAGTGTAGATCACAGATTAGACTGCACGTTCTGTGCAGTCTGATCTTGATCTACAATGTCCGCAGAAGATCAGTGAGTCGTGATTAGCAGCTTAAGGGTTAAACTTTCAAACTGATCGTAAAAATCCGAATAATGTTATTTCAAACTTTATTTTCTGGAGAAAAATATCTTCTAACCGGACAGTGTAGATCCAAGATCAGACTGCACAGAACGTGCAGTCTGATCTTGATCTACACTGTCCGTAAGAGGTCTGTGAGTCGCGTTTAGCAGCTTAAGGGTTAATCCCAGTGTTTCAAGCCCTGTACGTTACCGAATGAGGAAACGGTTCGAAAACTTGATGTTATCATTGTCAGTTTTATTTAGATAAAAGATAATTCACTATGAACGGTTTGTCTTCACGGACTGGTCAGCGCCAAACAGACCATTAACTAAGTGAGCGTATTGATTCTTAACTCTTTACAAAACAACTCCATGTTTTAACGAACCGGTGCAAGAAAGCTTTTGAAAACATTGTGGGAAAAGGAGAAAATGCTGGTTACCAGCATTTTCTCCTTTAACCGCAATGTTTTCTATCCCATTTAACCCTTTCCCAAACAAGCCCTGGTTTTCACGTGTCTGCAGTACAAGTCTTTTGAAAACACTGTGGGAAAAGGAGAAATTGCTCGTAACGAGCAATTTCTCCTTTTCCCACAGTGTTTTCTACCCGTTTTTAGACCTTTCTGCCATTTTCATCAAATTTGAAATTGTCGTCTGCAAACTCTTTCAATTTGGAACAGTCCAAAATTTGTCGTTTGGGAAAGGGTTAATCTGCCAAATGAATAAGTTTAATTTACTTTCAAGCCGACAGTAAAAACCAGAATGTTGCTATTTTAAATTTATATTTTGGAAAAAAAAAATCTCCTTATCGGACTGTGTAGATCCATGATCAGTCTGCACGTTCTGTGCAGTCTAGTCTTGATCTACACTGTCCGCAAAAGGCCATTGAATAGCGCTTATCAGCTGAAAGGTTTAACCCTTTCCCAAACAAGCCCTGGTTTTCACGTGTCTGCAGTACAAGTCCTTTGAAAACACTGTGGGAAAAGGAGAAATTGCTCGTTCTGAGCAATTTCTCCTTTTTCCACTGTGTTTTCTCCCCTTTTTGATAACTTTCTGCCATTTTCATCGAATTTGAAATTGTCGTCTGCAAACTCTTTCACTTTGGACCAGTCCAAAATTTGTTGTTTGGGAAAGGGTTAAACAACATCCCACATTTCAGCTGCATTAAATATGTCCTCTGCTAATGCTTACAATTTGGTCATGTCTGAAATTTCGTCATTTGTTATACAATTAAGTCTTGACCAGACGACAAAATTTCAGACATGTCCAAATTGAAAGCGTTCACAGACGACAAATTATAAATGCGGCGCAGAGTGACGGAATTTGTCTTTCAAAAGGTAGGAAACACTGTGTCAAAAAAATAGACGGTATTTTTTAAAACGCCTATATAGTATTGTGTTTCATTGACCCTCAGGCAGCTATACGCGACTCACTGACCTTTTGCAGACAGTGTAGATTAAGATCAGACTGCACAGAAGGTGCAGTCTGATCTTGGATCTTCACTGTCCGATAAAGAGATATTTTTTCCCCCAAAAATACGTTTGAAAAAAACAAAATTTGGGTTTTAACTATCGGCTTGGGGGCTTTATTTCACCTACTTTGCAGGTTAAGCCTTTACCACAAGTTTTAACGACCCTGAGAGGAGAAGGCTTTTGAAAACATTGTGGGAAAAGGAGAAAATACTGGTAACCAACATTTCTCCTTTCCCCACAATGTTTTCTACCCTATCATATACAGAAGTTATCTTTTAAGCTGCATTTTAATTTGTCGCCTGCAAATACTTTGAATTTGGTTGAGTCCAAACTTTTGTCTTTTGGTAGAGGATTAAGGATTAAGCCCCGAAAAAAAAAAAATACAGCAGACAAGAATGTAAAATGTGGATAAGCAACATAAATTAACCCTTAACTCTTTCGGCGCCAAATAAATAAACTCGATTTCTTTCGGTGGCTGTAAATGCAATCCACAGAGACCCAGAAAGATTCTTATCGTAGGGGCTTGACTAATTAAGCGGACGGTACAGATCAAAGATCAGACTGCACGTTCTGTGCAGTCTGATCTTGATCTGTGCCGTCCGCAAAAGTCCCTGTTTTCGCCTATGGGGCTGAAAGGGTTAAAGTGCTAAATAAATGGAACGAAAATTTGCACTTAAAAGTAAAAACCCAAATATTGCGATTTCAAAGTTGATTTCACCGAATAGAAAATGCCGTATCACACAGTGTAGATCCGATTTCAGGCTGCACGTTTTGTGCAGTCTGATATGGATCTACGCCGTCCGTAAAAGCGCACCGAGTCGCGCTTAGTAGCCTAAGGGGTTAAGGTTTAATACGAAGATAAATATGTAAACGTTGAGGAAAAGGGAGATATTGCTTCCTCAAGAGTAATTTTCTCCTTTCGTCACAATGTATTCCATGATGGTCTATTGCGAGACGCGCCCAGCCCATTAGCCCAGTGGGTACTTTCGTACAGTGGATGTCGTAACGTTCACGACTTGAAATCTAGGGTCCTTTCCCGGCTCGGCTTGTGGTTCGAACTTTCGACCCATGGTATCTTGGATGGTACCAATGGATAGTCCCTACCTCTCAAGAAGACACAGATCTAGATGTAACAAAAAGAGATTTTTTAATAGCAGTCTTAACAGTGATATAAACCATCAATACACTAACAAAACCAAAAGAATAGGGGAATACTAGTATCAGAAAGAAATAGAGGATATTTGTTTTTTTCGGTGAAAGATCGAAAAGATCGAAATTTATTTCATCTCGTGAACATCATCGGTAATATTTTCACTCGTGGCTGCGCGCCACGAGTGAAAATATTACCGACGATGTTCACGAGATGAAATAAATTTCGCGCCACGAGTGAAAATATTACCGATGATGTTCACGAGATGAAATAAATTTCGATCTTTCACCGAAAAAAACAAATATTCTATTTATTTCATGCTTCTAACGCCTTTTTTTTGTCGAGACTTCCATTCTCACTGGTCGTACCCGTGTAATATCGAAAAATATTTTCACCGCTATTTCTCGATATCCTACCGGAAAGCATGAAATAATAGGGGAATACTAGTATCAGAAGGAAAAAAAAAACTAATAGCGTAAACAAAAATCAAGTTACGGTTAATCTATCACTTAGTTCTGTGATTCTCTAGGGAAATCCACGGTTCGTCTTCTCTGTCTTATACGCCATAGCCGAAATGTTGCGGATTGTATACGGCGGTGTAAGTGCAGTTAATTCTTTACCAAACGACAAAATACTGCGCCGAATTAAAAGCATTTTCAGTCGACAAATTAACTGTTTTCTCCTTTTCCCCACAATGTTTTCAAAAGTCTTCGCCCTCATGTTCGTTAAAACTTGGGTTTCTGTGGTAAAGGCTCATCCATTTACCAAATAATCAGAGTTTTAATAGTTCTGGGGAAGAGGCTGTTTCAAAACATTGTGGGAAAAGGAAAAATGCTGATGACCAGCATTTTCTCCTTTTCCTACATAGTTTGGAACCACCCTTTTACAGACCTAACCCTTTCCCATCGTTATGCCATTTTTCATTTGTAATCTGAAAAAGCTTTTCATATGAATGAGTCCAAAATTTCAATGTCTAGCAAAGAGCTGAATTTCAAAAAAGATACTCAACTAAGTTTAGAATCAATACAGTTCCCCATTACTAGGCTGGATTGCTGTCATGCCTTGCCCTAAGTCACACCTACGCAACAAGCACTACCAGCGTGGATTGAACCTGGAGTTCACAGTTACACAACACATTCCTTATCCTCCTCCGAATAATGCCGTATTTTGCTACCCTGAGAAAGAGGGCATTAGAAAACATTGTTAGAAAAGGAAAGAAATGCTGATTATCAGCATATTTTCCTTTTTCGACAACGTTTATATCCTTTCAAAGACGGTTATGATCGCTTTGAACCGCATTGTCGCCTGAAAATGCTTTCAATATAGCTGCAGTCTATACCTAAGAGATGAAGGCTTTAGAAAACGTTGAGGAAAAAGGAGAAATCGCTTGTAACCAGTATTTTTTCCATTTCCCAGAATGTTTTCTACCGTTTCAAAGACGGCAATGATCTTTTGAGCTACATGTAATTTGCCATCTTCAAATACTTTCAATCATGGCAAATCAAAATTTTGCTGTGTGGTAAAAGGTTAACAACGCTCCAGGACTGTTAATATAGGCTAGAGAGGCGTATTCTGTGCAGCCTGATCTTTATCTACTCTACCCACCAAATATCGAAAATCTTGGGCGCCACAATAATCAGCCCGTCAGCAGACAGTAAAATTTTAGACTTGTCCATATTGATATCATTTCCAGGGTACAATGTGGCTCACTTAATTTAACTCTTTACCACACAACAAAATTTTAGACTTGTCCAAATTGAAAGCATTTGCAGACGACAAATAAATGTGACTCAAAAATTGAAATTTGTGTTGGGAAGGGTAGAAAACATTGTGGGAAATGGAGAAAATGCTGGTTACCAGCATTTTCTCCTTTTCCCACAATGTTTTCAAAAGGCCTTTTGTTCAGGGTCGTTAAAACCCGTGATTGTGTGGTAAAGGGTTAATATGCCTTTATTAGGATAGAAAACATATTTGGAAAAGGAGAAAATGCTGGAGACCAGCATTTTTCCTTACCTACAATGAAAGTTTATACCAGGGTAATAAAAACACAGAATTATCTAGTTTAGGGTTAATCCATCATATATATGCTTTTTGGAATCACTTTTTAGCGGATTTGTATAGCAAATCCACTTACTGTGATCGTTTTGACCGGAACCAAACACATCATGCGTAACGACGCATGCGCGCTCACACTGTACTATGGTTTGACAGAAACGTATACACGTGTCTGTAGCAATTCATGTCATTCATACCCGCGGCAAAAGTATTTCATTTTTAGACTAGCGAAGCTAGTCTATAGGCATCAAGACTGACCTAGAGTCAACGTAAACAAAAAACCCCACAGTTGCCAAATACTGCCTCACAGGAAAATACTTCTTTCTGTTATAAATCTTAATTCTGTTATATATGACAATTTTGACAAAAACCACTAAATCTCTACACTCCAATTTGAATATGTCGTCTTACAAAGTGATAAACTGAACAAGATGTCATTTGCAAGGTACCAGATCTTTGCTTATATGCAAATTAAGTGACCTATGCAAAGCAGAGAATCACCTTTTCCCACATCACTGTAACATATTATGAATGAACCTATTAATAGATACACCTAGGTAACTTGTAGCAAATCCCAGTTAAATTTACCCTCACTAGACAGGGAACCCTTGTCATTCCTTCAGTCATTCATTATTTAGATCATTGTGTTCAGTTAAACTCTTATGTTAAACTGTTATTCTAGTCTTGAATATTAACCCATTACCATACAATGCCAAGTTTTAACGATACTGGGGACAAATCCCTTTGAAAACATTGCGGGAAAAGGAGAAAATGCTGGTAACCAGCATTTTCTCCTTTTCCCACATTGTTTTCTACCCTTTTGGAATCAGGTTTCATCAGTTCAACCACTTTTAATTTATGGTCTGCAACAGCTTTGAATTTGGACTGGCGTAAAATTTTTCGTTTAGCAAAGGGAGTTAAATAGTTAACTACATCTTGTGCTATTGGATATCGACTAATTGATTGCATGGCATTTAAGGCCGTTTCCAATATTGTTTTAGTGATAATGCGGCGGCCAGAGCACCTATCCATGCTTTTCTGGAGTTTCTTTTACCAGCACTACCGCGACTCAATGATGTTTTGCTGACAGTGTGGATTAAGACCAGATTGCGCAGAGCATGCAGTCTGATCTTGGATCTACACTGTCCGATAAGAGGATATATTATTTTCTCCAAAATGTAACTATGAAATAGCAATATATAGCAGGTGTTTACCATCGGCTTGAAAGTTTCGTTTATCATTTTTAGCAGGTTAATGGTTAAACTTAAACTGGATTATAGTTAACCAATAGCACGCATAGCCCCAGCAGCTCCGTCGGTAGTATACAGGACTTGGGAACAGGAGGTCGCTGGTTCGATCCCCGACCCGGCAAGTTTCTTTCCGAGGATTGATGATAGTCATTGTGACAGGATTCATTTCTCTCTCACGTTTCGACGATGGTTATAATATAAATAAGGGAAAGCAGCCAGTGGCTTGGAAAGAATATTGTGCGGAGTACTGGTAAAAGAAACTCCTGGAAAGCATGGATATGTGCACTGCCCATTGCTACATAACTGAAATAATGTTGAAAACAGGGTTAAACACCATACAAACAATCAATCAATCAAATTCGCTAGTCTGTCGGTACTTTCAGTACTTTGATTTAATCCTTTTTAACTACTAAATAAGTTAAAAGAAACTTTTAAGCCGATAGTAAAAAGCCATATTTTGCTGTTTCAACATTATTTTTGGGAAACTATCTCCTTATTGGACAGTGTAGATCCAAGACCAGACTGCACGTTTTGTGCAGTCTGATCTTGATCTACACTGTCCGTAGAGGGTCCTTGAGACGCACTTGGGAGCCTCAGGATTAAAACTCTTTACCTAACCATCTAATGTTTTTAACACCCGTTTGTTGAAAGGTTTGGAAAACAGCGTGGAAAAGGAAGAAACCGCTGAGACCAATAACATTTTACTTTTTCGTCCGTGAGAATGTTTTTCAGTATGGACGAGTCTAAAATTTTGCTTTCTGGTTAAAATTTGATGTCACGTCAATATCATTTTTTTGTGTGTCTAATAATTGAACGGCGGTCAAATTGATTTAGGACATTTAAAGAAATATACAGTTTACAAATCTCTTCCTTTTTCGACGCCGCGCTACAAGTGACAGGAGGGAGAAAAAGGATAAATGAAAAAAAAAAAAAAAAAAAGACTAAAGAAAGAAAGTTTCTCAAGGTGAAAAATAATTTTAAAGACGTATTATTCACAATATTATATCACATAATGACCCAAGTCGAAGAACACGAGCCATACATCTTTATTTGTTGTAGACGTAATGAGCTGTATAGCGGATATAATTCACTCGGAATTCCTCGGGGATTTTCCGTGATTGAGGGGGTTTGACGCTTATTGATACGAGTAGCGACGCTAAAAGACGCTTCTCGCCGGCCGAGTGGCACTCTTCCTCAATATTTTAAAGCTGATTCGATTGCTTGGAAAAAAAGTAGTTCTCTTGGATTTTTAGATTAACTCTTAACCTGCTAAATAAGACAAATGAAATCTTCAACCCGATAGTAAAAAACTAACTTGTTGCTATTTCAAAGGTATTTTTGCGGGGAAAAAATATCGCCTTTTCGGACAGTGTAGATCAAAAACCAGACTGCACGTCCTGTGCAGTCTGATCTTGATCTACACTGTCCGCAAAAGGTCCTTGAGCCGCACTTAATAGCCTTAGAGGTGACATAGTTTTGTGTGTGACCTGCATTTTTTTCTTTCGTAAATGCCGAAGTCGAATGAGGTCGCATTTTTTTTTAGAATATTTCTCGTCAATTACAGGTTTTTAGGTTTTTCACGTTTATTTATACACCCATGCATTTGACAGATTTGGAAATCATTTTGGACAAAAGGTCGATTTCCTCCGTAAACAAACCTAGACTAAACCTTGGAGCGTAAGAAATCTGCACTGACGTAGTGATATTTGTCAAAATAACCGCTGCACTTACAGCCATTATCAACTATAATTGAGCCATGCTCTGTGAAAAGGGGCCTTAATGCACATGCGAACAGTATCGACCCAGGTCAGCCTCCGCAATCGAATCCTTCATTGAAAATGAACAATATTTAATTTAATAAAAAAAATAATTTCTCTACATTTGACCCTTGTTTTTCCTGCTTTCACTGAAAAGACTGAATGAATTGCATCCCTTTACCTTAGAAAATACCACTGTTAACATTCTCGTCGTAGACGTGCAGTGACCATAAAAATACCACTGTGTACGCTCCTGTCGTAGACATACATTTGCCATGCAAATACCAACGTTAACGCTCTCCTCGTAGACATTCCTTTACCATAAAAATACGAGTACCAGTATTAACGCTCCCTTAGTAGACGTCCCTTTACCATAAAACTACCAGTGTTAACGCCCTCGTCGTACACATCCAGTTACCGTACAGATACCAGTGTGTACGCTTCTGTCGTAGACATCCCTTGACCATAAAAATACAAGTGTTTACGCTCCCGTAGTATACATCCTTTACCATACAAGTACCAGTTTTTACGCTCCCGTCGTAGATATCCTTTTATCATAAAAAATACCAGTCTTTACGCGCTCGTCGTGGACGTCCCTTTACCATAAAAATACCATTGTTTACAATCCCGTTGTAGACATCACTTTATAATAAAAAAAAAATACCAGTGTTTACTCTCCCGTCGTGGACATCTATTTAGCATAAAATACCAGTGTTTACGTTCGTGTCGTAGACATTCCTTTATCATAGAAATACCAGTGTTCACGCTCCCGTCGTAGACATCCTTTTACCATACAAATATCTGTGTTTACACTCCCGTAGTAGCCATGCTTTTACCATACAAATACCAGTGTTTACGCCCCCGTCGTAGACTACATTTCCCATACAAATATCAGTGTTTACACTCCGTAGTAGACATCCATTTACCATAGAAATACTAGTATTTACGATCATGTCGTAGACATCTGTTAACCATGAAAATACCATTGTTTACCCTCCCGTCGGAGACATCCATTTACCATATAAATACCAGCGTTTACGCTCCCCTTGTAGGCATGCTTTTACCATACAAATACCAGTGTTTACAATCATGTCGTAGACATACATTTGCCATGCAATTATCAGTGTTTACGCTCCGTAGTAGACATGCTTTTACCATACAAATCCCAGATTTAGGCTCGCTTAGTAGACATCCCTCTACCATTCAGATACCAGTGTTTACGCTCCTGTAGTAAATATAACTTTATCATACAAATACAAGTGTTTACGCAGCCCTAATAGACATCCCTTTACAATAAAAACTCCAGTGTTTACTCTTCCGTCATAGAAATTCTTTTACCATAGAAATTCCAGTGTTTACGCTCCCGAAGTAGACATCCCTTTACCATACAAATACAAGTGTTTACGCTCCCTTAATAGTTATACCTTTAACATACAAATAACAGTGTTAATGCTCCTGTAGTAGATATATCTTTACCATGCAAATACCAGTGTTTACGCTCCCCTCGTAGACATCCCTTTACCATACAAATACCAGTGTTTACGCTCCCGTCGTAGACATCCCTTTACCAAACAAAAACCAGTGTTCCCTTCCCGTAGTAGGCATCCCTTTACCATACCAATTCCAGTGTTGACGCTCCCCTAATAGATATATCTTTACCATACAAAAAAACAGTGTTTGCGCTCAGGCAGTAAATATAGCTTTACCATACAAATACGCAGTGGACTCAATGAATTGCATCCCTTTATCATAGAAGTAGCAGTGTTCATGCTCCCGTTGTACACATCCCCTTTACCAAACAAATATATCTTTACTATACAATTACCTGTGTTTACGCCCCGTAGTAAACACATCTTTACCATACAGATGCCTGTATTTACGTACCCGTTGTAAATATATCTGTACTATACAAATGCCAGTATTTACGCCCCTGTAGTAAATATATTTTTACCATACAAATGCCAGCGTTTCGCTCCCGTTGTAGATAACTTTTACTAAACATTGTGGATAAATAATCATGTGAGTCATGTTATGTGAAAAGAGGGTTTAATGTATCTCCGTGATGCATTAGTTCAAGCAAGTCATCACATAATCATGGAACCATAAAATCAATTTTGTCTAACCACCGACTGAATCATAAGTTTGAATGGTCCTTTACTTCTCGCAAACTGCGCAGGCTGACATGGGTCAATGCTTTTTGCAGATGCATTTGACCCCCTTTTCACGGAGCATGGCTCAAATTGAATAGACCTTTTTTTTTAATGCTACTTTTAGACATTTCAAAAACTGTATTAAGGAGAGACATGAGAAGAAAAAGGAAAACTTATTTTATGATGGTATGGGAAACATTGTAGACAAAAAAGGAGAATTACTTGTTACAAGCGAATGCTGCTTTTACCACAATGTTTTCAAAAAGACAATTAACAACAGGGGATGGAAAAATCGATTTTGTAAACGATGACGGGTGAAACAAGAAGGCCCTTCTTCAAGACACTTCAGAGCCCCAGCCTAGTACTGGTGAAACCAGGACACACATGAATATGCGAGCTTTCGCCATGATATGACTAAAATGATGTTGAAAGCGGTAGTAAAAACCATTAATTCAATCTATCAATGAAACAAGAAGACACACCAAACCCTTTCTCAGTGCCACAGTTCTTTATTAAGGTCCCACAGATATGCAGACAGATAAATGGGGGTCGTCCCGAGCAGGTTTGATGTAGTAGTGATTTTTCATCGTTAATCATTTCGCCAATATATCAAACATGGGTTATATGCGTAAAACATGGCTGCGTGTGAAAACATCGTGGCAAAATGAGATATGACCCATTTTGTAGCATTTTTTTCTTTTGCTTTAGATGTTTTCAAAAGTGGTCGTCTGTAAGATAAAAGCACTTGTCTGCAGGGCGTAAAATGTTACATGTATATGAGCCATGCTCTGTGAAAAGGGTTTTAATGCATTTGCAAAGTATATCGATTCAGTTCAGCCTGCGCGGACTGCGCAGACTAACCTGA
Organism: Tridacna gigas; assembly: GCA_945859785.2. Lineage (NCBI taxonomy): Eukaryota > Metazoa > Mollusca > Bivalvia > Cardiida > Cardiidae > Tridacna > Tridacna gigas. The sequence continues at coordinate 3,478,364 of OX244037.2, forward strand.
ATCGATACTTTTTGCCATTGGTCAGCTTAAGGACCAGTCTATCTCATGGTTTAGTCGCTTGTTAGACAAATTGGATTTTATGGATCCATAATTAAGTGATGACTTGCTTAATATAAAGCGTCAGGGAGATTCATTTAAGTCCCTTTTGCCAGAGCATGGCTCACATGTAAGTACCGATAAGCATCTTCTAAGCATTTTCATAGCAGTCGTGTAAAACTCTGCTATAGCGCTCACTCGATAAAACTTTCATTATCAATTCATATTATTAGTCCCCTTCCGGCGAAGCCGAAGGGGACTTCCGGTTTGCACTCCGTCCACCCGTCTGTCCGTCAGTCCGGCAATTCAGTTTTCCGGACTTTTTTTCTAAACGCTGGTACATATTGAGCTGAATTTTGGTGTGTAAGTCACCCACCATCACTAACAGATCAAGTTCGAGTTTCGTTCCGGTCCACTCGTTTTTCACGGATTTACTGGCCTTGGAGTTAAAAAATTTCACTGATAAATCAGTTTTCCGGACTTTTTTCCTAAACGCTGGTAGGTATTGATCTCAGATTTGCTGTGTAACTCAACAACCATGACTTACAGATCAAGTTCGACTTTCGTTCCGGTCCACTGGTTTTTCACGGATTTACGGGCCTTGGACTTACAAAATTTCACTGATAAATCAGTTTTCCGGACTTTTTTTTTCTAAATGCTGGTAGATATTCACCTGACTTTTGCTGTGTAAGTCAACCACCATGACTTATAGATCAAGTTCGAATTTCGTCCCGCTCCACTGCTTTTTGACGCATTTACGGGCCTTGGACTTACAAAATTTCACTGATAAAACATTTTTCCGCACTTTTCTTTTCTAAACGCTGCTACATATAGAGCTGATTTTTGGTGTGTACATCAACCACCATGACTTACACATCAAGTTCGAGTTTCGTCCCGCTCCACTGCTTTTTGACGCATTTAAGGGCCTTGGACTTAAAAAATTTCACTGACATGCCAGCGATACATACGGCCGGTAGTGGACTGTGTATTGCTATGCAATACTATCAGAATGCGTGTTGTTTATGTTCGGGATAACAGGTTTAAAATCACGTACCGTGACGAGGTAATTTATAAACCAACCTCGATAATGTTTATAATACCTCGACACAGTTCGTGGTTTTAAATATGTATTCAAAAAAACAAACAATAATATTAACTGTTAATGAAAGGTTTATTGAGTTAGAGTTATACATAAAAGATTACGTTTATTTGTTGGTGAACTCGTTTAACTCTTTGCCGGAGGACATTTCTATCTATCCCGAATTCAAAATCTTTTTCAGATTACACCCGTGTTCAATGCGGCTGAAATGATGGGGGTCGCTGGTTTGATCCCTCAGCTCGGCAAAATTCTTTCCTTATTCAACTTTATGGTTAGAATTCTGATCCTGGAAAAGAAAATAACTATCTATCGTTTTCTCCCCTTCAAGTAACTTTTTCTTTTTAGTTCAAATGAAACCTATTCATTTTACATCGATTGTGAAACAAGGTGTTACGTTATATGATCCATGCTCTTGCAAAAGAGGACTTAATACATCCCTGTGATGCCTCATACAATGCAAGATATCACATAACATTCATTATGTCCAACAACCAACTGTATCATTAGATTGGTTACCTCCTCTGATATAGCAAGTGTATAGGGATCGTAATATGTACATGTACATCTACAACGGGAACAAGTTTACTGTATCATAAGGTAGATTGGCCACCTTTGAAATACAGAAAATTGACTAATAGCGAAAAGTTTCGGTCCAGGTCAGCCTGCGCGGACTGCGCAGGCTGACCTGGGTCGATACTTTTCGCAGATACATTAAGTGCCCTCATAATAGAACATGGCTTATGTATTAATACCCGACTCGGGCAATTTCTTTCCGAGGATTGATGATAGTCATTGCGACAGGATTCATTCCTCTCTCACCGCTGACCATTGTTTCGACGATGGTTATGTGGGAAAGCAGCCAGTGGCTTGGAAAGAATATTGTGCGTAGTACTGGTAAAAGAAACTCCAGGAAAGCATGGATAGGTGCACTGGCCGCCGCGATATAACTGAGATAATGTTGAAAATGGCGTTAAACACCATACAATCAATCAATCAATCAATCAATCAATGTATTAATACCTCATTCGACGAGTGCTTCCTGGAAACCTTGACCGGTACTCTCGCCGTGAAGTGGGTTGTTCCAAAGGTTAACCCCTCTCATCATGGGATTCGAACCCAGATCCGTTAATGTGAGGCGCCGACCTTATATATTAACTGCCAATGAATCATATTTCTTTCTCTTATAATTTTCCCATTCATTATCGTGCACGTGCAGTTTTGGTTCGTATTCACTGGCACGGTTTGTGTTCTATTTCTAATTCTTAATGTAGAAAGTAGCACAAATTTTAATAGGCTAAATAATTTCGTTTATGCAATTCAGAATTATGCCCTAGGTTCAGGCCGGATTATTTGTTAAACAGTGGCTTAGTAGCTATAGACCTCTTAAAGGGATGGTTCAAAAAGAAAGAGGACGAAATAATTTTTGGACGTTGGATCTTGCTTTGGTTCCTTCATTATAGACAATAGGCGTGAATGGATTAAAACGTTAGTAATACTGTTTTATTTACAGTCTCCAGTAGATATAAACTTGGATTATAGTTTGCCTCGTGTCTCCAGAGATTTTCCAGCGGTGTGAATTAGAAATACAAACTGCAATTCGGCCTTGACAAAATGTCGTCTGATATATCTATATTTATCGCAAACTGCGCTGACTTTCTGTCACGTGGTACCCATGAGACAGCCGGTACGTCGAAGTTAACCGAGGTAATCCAATTATATCCGGAGACAATGTGGAATTATGGGAGGTAAAATATAGCTGTACCGTACATATCAACTTGTAAAAATATCGGAATAAGATTTAAAAAAAACAGCAACTTACTGCTGAAATCTTAAAATGTACATACATATCTTGCAAGTCAAATGCGGCGTAGAAATCCATATGAAACCAAAGTTTTAAATGTGTAGCTAAAACATATTTGAGCCCTGCTCTGGCAAAAGGGGGTTTAATGCATCTCCGTGATGCATAATACACAAGTCATCACATAATTATGGATCCATAAAAACCATTTGGTCTAACGACCGATTGAATTATGAGGTCGAGTGGTTTTTGGATACTCCGAAATTACATCTAATTTACCAAAGGCAAAAAAGTTTCGACACAGGTTAGCCTGCGCGGAACTGGTCGATGCTGTTTTGCAGATGAGTCAGGCCCACTTGTAACCGTGTGTGGCTCATTTAATTGAGCAATACTCTGTGAAAAGGGGGCTTAATGCATCTGCGAAAAGTATCGACCCAGCTCAGCCTGCGCAGTCCGCGCAGGCTGACCTGGGCCGACACTTTTCGCAGTTGGTCAATTTCTTCTATGTCCAAGGACCATTGTACCACATGATTCAGTAGGTTGTTATACAAAACAGATTTTAGCGATGGATAATACTGCGATGACTTGCCTAGTATGCTGCATCACGGATGTGTAGTAAGCCCCCTTTTCACAGAGCATGGCTCAATTTAAATTGATCATGAAACAAGTTCTGTGACTTTAAGATACATCCTTACAGCCACAGAGAAAAAAAAAACTGTGTTAAAACTTGATAGTGTGTATAACGGCTCAGAATTTAGTCACCTGAGTAAACACAGAAAAGTAACCAATATATTACGGTGTAAGAGAGAAAGTCAAGGGATTTGTCCTCATTTAAAACCGGAAACAACAACAACAGCGACAGGGATTTCTTTCAAGGCCTCCAGAAAATGAAACGCATTTTCTATCCGTCGTAATCTGTGCAACCTTTCAACCATCAGGGGCATCATTTGGCATGAGGATACAATAACGATTATAGCCTCATAAAATAAAGATGAAATGGGCTAAAAACTGGCTGAAAACGAGTATAGATGTATCTTTAATCAGTCTTGAATATTGTTTGAAAAAATCTGAGCAACTATCTTTAACTCTTTATCACTTAATCCCGAGTTAATGACTCCGAGGAAAGATCCTTTCGAAAACCTTGTGGGAAAAGGAGAAAAATGCTGGTAACCAGCATTTTCTCCAAATGCTGGTAACCAGCATTTTCTCCTTTTCCCACAAGCTTTTTCCCACTTTTTCAGACCATTACCATCATTTTCAGCTAAATTTAATATGTCGTCTGCAAATGCTTTCAATTCGGACCAGTCTTAAATTTTGTCGTTTCGTAGCGAGTCAATGAACGTTGTCTCTAATAACAGATAAAGTTACACTTCGCGCAAACTATCACATTCACTAAACCCTTTACCGCAGAATGCCAACTTTAACGATCCTGGGAAAGAAGCCTTTTGAAAACATTGTGGGAAAAGGAGAAAATGCTGGTAACCAGCATTTTCTCCTTTTCCTACAATGTTTTCTACCCTAAAAAAAAAAAAAAAAAACTGCATCATTTTAGCCACATTGAAATTGTCGTCTGCAAATGCTTTCAATTTGGACAAGGCTAAAATTTTGTCGTCTGGTGCAGGGTTAATGGACAAATGCTTTTGAATGTGGATACAACATAATAATTTTGTAGAATTTTCATTTTGTTCTTTTTTCACAATGTTCTCTACCCGTTCGAAGACGAATTCCATCATTTGAGCCTAATCTAATTTGTCGTCTGCAAATGCTTTCAGTAACGGCAAGCCCGTCTGGTAAAATTGTTTCTGAACAAGGAAGAACGAGCAATAAATACAACTGATTCTCTTTCTCGCCGACATAATCGCTTGGAGAAATTTCGGGATATTATTTAACAGCATTTGACATATGCCAATAAAATCTAAATCGAATTTATATTCATACGCCTAAAGCGGAAACAGTGGAACTATTTCTTTATTTTTTCAGAAGAAATACGATGCTAATGAATAGAAAAAACGGAGATATTTTAACTAACGCTGTTGACTGTTGTAACTCTCTAAGCGCACAATATACGCTAAGATCAGACTGCACATTATGACTGTGTAGTCTGATGTTGATCTATGCCGTCCGGTTTTGCACCGAAATGGTTCAGAACACCCTCGCGTGACCAAGACTAGTAACGGATATGGAGCGCAAATAAAGGGATGACAAAAATTCTGGAAAGCAGTTTTTTCTTCATTTACCATAATGGTTTCTACCCATTCAATGAGGAATCCCACTTTTGAGCCACGTTCACTTTGTCGTCTGCATATGCTTTCAATGTGGACGAGTCCAAACTTTTGTTCCCTAATAAAGAATTAACTATCTAGTGTAGCGACGCTTTGAAAAAATTATCTCTTAGTCTACTAAAAAATTTAAATGAGACTTTTTAAATCGACAGTAAAAGATCATTTGTTGCTATTTCAAAATTATTTTCAGAGGAAAGATATCTCCTCATCGAACAGTGTAGATCCAAGATCAGACTGGACGTTGTGTGCAGTCTGATCTTGATCTACACCGTCCGCAAGAGATCCTTGAATCGTGTTGAGCAACCGAAGGGTTAACCTGGCACCGACGGAAGAAGATTTAGATCAGACTGCGTCGACGTTCGAACTAATCTTGGTTGACTCGCGCAATGCATCAGTTGTTGTGATTCGCCGGAAACGGTTTGACTCAGACATTTATTGATATTTGTGAGACCATTAGATGTCAATAAAAGACTCACATTTCACGCTTTTATGACAAATGTGCAATTCTTCTAACAATAGTTCAACTAAAATCTATATTTGAACCGCACTCTGGCAAAAGGGGGTTTAATGCATCTCCGTGTCATGCCTTAGACCAAGTAAGTCATCACATAATTATGGATCCATAAAATCCATTTTGTCTAACAACTGACTGAATCTGGAGCTAGACTGGTCCTTTAACATACAGAAAATTTACAAATAACAAAAAGTATCGACCCAGGTCAGCCTGCGCAGTCGTCGATATTTTTCGCATATACATTAAACCCCCTTGTCAAAGAGCACGGCTCATTTGTTTTGAAAAAAAAAAAAAAAAAAATGATTAAGTGGCTTACTCTTCGTAAAACGAGATAATTTTAGACTTGTCAAATTTGAAAGCATTGGCAGAGGACAAACCTGATTTGATTCAAATCTTGAATTTTGTCTTTTCAAGGATAGAAAACATTGTGAGATAAGGAGAAATGCCGGCTACTATAATTTCTCCATTTCCCAAAATATTTTCTTTTGTAAAACCCTTTTCCCGTCGGAGTCGTTAGAACTGAAAAATGTTTGATAAACGGTTAACGCTTTACGGGAATGGTTCAGGATTGATTCTAGGTTGGGTATGCTGCTGAATTTTTGCAGAAAAAGGAAAGGAGAATTAAAAATCTTTCTCTCACCCTGTAGTGTTTTCATAATAATAATAATAAGAATAATAATAATAATAATGATAATAATAATAATAATAAAAATAATAATAACAATACACTTTTTTCTATTGACTTAACTCCTTATCAAATAACAACATTTTTGACCAGTCCACTTTAAGAGCATTTGAAGACGACAAAATAAATGTGAATGAAAAATTGAACCTAGTTTTTGGAAGGATAGAAAACATTGTGGGAAAAGGAGAAAATGCTGGTTACCATCATTTTCTCCTTTTCGTACAATGTTTTCAAAAGCCTTCTTTTTAAGGGTCATTAAAAAGTCAGGATTGTGTAAACAAACTGTTTACTTATTCAACAAATCATGTTCCTAACTGGTCGTTAATTCTATAACACCGAGCGGCTTTATTGCTGTTTCCTCTTCTACATTTAAATGCTAATTTTGAACTCATGAGAACTTTTAACCCTTTCCTACACAATCTCGAGTTTTAACTACCCTTATAAGGACAGCTTATGAAGACATTGTAGGAAAAGGAGAAGATGCTGGTTACCATTTTTTTCCCTTTTCCCGCAATGTTCTTTGCCCTGTCACAGACTTAACCTTTTCCCAAACAAGCCCTGGTTTTCACGTGTCTGCAGTACAAGTCTTTTAAAAACACTGTGGGAAAAGGAGAAATTGCTCGTAACGAGCAATTTCTCCTTTTCCCACAGTGTTTTCTACCCTTTTTGAGACCTTTCTGCCATTTTCATCAAATTTAAAATTGCCGTCTGCAAACTCTTTGAATTTGGACCAGTCCAAAATTTATCGTTTGGGAAAGGGTTAAATAGTTATTTCAGCAACATTTAACATGTGGTCTGCGAATGCTTTCAGTTTAGACAAGTCTAAACTTTTGTCGGATGGTAAAAAAGTACACACGTTGCCTTATGCAGACGACATTTTTCGTCTTACATCGGATCACTTTTGAAACAATTGCAACAAAAGGAGAAATTACTCATGAAGAGCATTTTCTCCATTGGCTACAATATTTTCACGCGTATTTACATGTATTCCGTAAACGTAAATCCATGCTGGTAGTTTAACCGTTAGGCTGCTAAGCTCAACTCACCGACCTTTTGCAGACAGTGTAGATCAAGATCAGACTGCACAGAACGTGCAGTCTGATCTTTGATCTACACTGTCCGACAAAGAAATGTTTTCCTCCAAAGAATAAGTTTAAAATAACATTATTCGGGGCCCGTATTCACCAGCCATACTTAAGAACATTCTTACTCTTATTCTCCAAGATTTTCAAAATTTGAAAGTAACACTACTTTTGATTGGCTAAACCAAATGGTTTAGCCAATCAGAAGTTGTGTTACTTTCAAATTTAGGAAATTCTGGAGAATAAGTCTGAGAACGTTCTTGAGAAAGGTTAGTGAATACTGACCCGGGTTTTTACCGGCTTGAAACTTTTATTTAACTTATTTAGCCGGATAAAGGTTAAGTTGCTTCAAAGTTTTCCTACTCTTCTGCTGTAAATTTGCCTCCGGAAGTACTAGGTCCTAATTAAGTCTGTCTGTCCGATGAGTGAAGAACGAATCCTGTTGCACTGACTTACACTTAACACCAGGAAAAAAGTTACAGTGCAGGAAATCGAACCAGCGGCCCTTTGGGTTAAAGGGAGCAGCTATTCAGATTTTCATAATCACACCAACTTCAATAATGACCCATCTCTGAATTGAGAAAGGCAGTAACTGGCAAAAGCATTAGTAAAGATGAAACACAATTATAAGAAACAAATATTTTTCAATGTTATATTCTTAATGGGCTACGTAGTCTCTTAAAGTATTTTTAGTTTTCGCACCAGAGTTTCACAAATACTGTTGATAACGTCACGTGTTTAATAACACGTGTTGGTGACGAGGATTCGTATTCAAATCAGTATAATGACGTCATATCTGATTTGATAAAAATAGACAGAGTGTAGGGCTTGCTAAACGACCATCGCGTTATTAACCCTCATCCTGCTAAATAAGTAAAATGACATTTTCAAGCCGATGGTAAAAACCCAAATATTGCTATATGAAGGTCATTTTTTTGGGCGGGGCGGGGTGGGGGTGGGGAAAGATATTACCTAATCGGACGGTGTAGATCTAAGATCAGACTGTTCGTTCTGTGCAGTCTGATATTGATGTACACTGTCCGCAAAAGGTCCTTGTGTCCCGCTTAGCAGTCTATGGCTTAACGCCCAAAGTTGCATCTTTCTACTAAATCTAACAGATCGTTTTATACTGGTGCAAAAAAAAAAATATATATTACTGTATTAATTTTCTCATTTTTTTTTTTTTCTTTTTTTGCAAGAAATGCTTATGCAAACTAAATGGCCCCTTTTAAACCCACGACAGTTATCGACCGAGCTCGGCTCAGCTACTGTAGAACACAGTGTACATAGAGGAATTTTCAGCCTGATACCGGATCTATACTGTCTGATATTTTTGGTCAGATATTTCCGCCTAAAAACCGTTAACATTGTAAGACGGCGACCTTTTCCACCCAGTAAAATCGTAAATTTTATTGTCTTAAAAAAGCGCTGTTAAGGTTCACCCTTTCTGTGTAAAGTAATGAGCGTTGCTCTATAAAAAAGGGGGCTTAGTGCATCTGAAAAAAGTATTGATCCAGGTCAGCCTGCGCAGTCTGCGCAGGCTGACCTGGGTCGAAACTTTTTGCTTTTGGTATAAACATTTTCTTCATACCCAAGGAGAAATCTACCTCATGATTCAGTTGGCTGTTGACAAAATGGATTTTATGGATCCATAATTATGTAATGACTTGCTTGTTATAAAGCATCACGGAGGTGCATTAAACCCCCTTTTGCCAGAGCATGGCTCAAATATGATTGTTTACCCCCTCGTTATTGAAGGTTTTCGAAAATGGTGTCGGAAAAGAATCAGTTGCTTATAATAAACAATCGGTCATAATCTCAAAACGTTTAAACATTTTACCTCACAATCCCAAGTTTTAATGTGGAAAAAACCTACTGAAAATAATGTGGAAAGGAGAAAATGCTGATAGCCAGCATTTTCTCCTTTTCCCACAATGTTTCCTACCATATCAAGGACAAATTCTATCATTTGACCCAAATTTAAATTGTCGTCTGCAAACGCTTTCAGTTTGGACTAGTCTATATTTTTGTCGTGTGGTAAAGAATTTAAATACTGCTAAACAACGACATCCTTGCATTTAACTGTGAAATATGTCATGGTTCTGTAGAACTGAATTAGCCTGTATGGCAATGGGTTTTTAAATGACAAAACAGGCAGAAAATTTGAATCATAAAACTGTTGTCGGTGTGTTGTAAATGAAATAAACCGTCTGCATTAAGACCTAATTACGTTATTCATTGAATCACTGTTGGAACTCATGATTTTTGGTTCGTTGCAAATGATTTCCTTTTATTAGTTTTGTGCTGATAGAATGAATAATAACAGGGGTATCAGTTTTGTTGTCGGAGCCAGCAGTTTAAGATTAAAGGGTCTACCTCTCACATTAGAGGTTCTGAGTGGAATCGGCCATTGCTACTGCCCATATTATGACACGGGCATTGATTAGGCCTCTCTCTCTCTCACACACACAGACCATGGCAACTCACCTATTCGTGTGTTTTCCTTTTCCTCGGCCAAGGACAAACCTGCGTAATTTTTGCACCCATTGGCAGGCCCGTTGGAACCAGGGGGTGGGGGTACTACCCCCCCCCCATTATTTTGCCAATTTTACTAAAAGTACCCTTCAAACACACATTGTGAATAAACACCGTGCTTTATTCAAGACTTGTGCTTCCCTCCCCCCTCCCCCATCGGATGTAGCTTCCTACGTGCTTGATTGGGGACTGACCCAGTAATTCCTGATCATAAATTCACTGCCTCGACTCTGTCACTGCCAATGGCGAATTACATGACTTTTGAAGACGGCGTAGTTCTAAAGTCCGACTGCACAGAATTCGCAGTCTGATCTTAGATCTACACTGTCTGCTGCTTTGTGCTAAACTGTAACAAAAATATTTAAAAGTTGCAGTTGGAGACTAGTATTAGACCGAGAAAAAACCTCGAATTTATTTAGTGGGCAGCAAAAGAGCCAGCGAACGAGTCACAGAGGGTCCCTACCCAGACAGATCATTATCCCGACAGAAGATCCCTACTAAGATAGGGGATCCGTACTCAGACAGAGGATCCGTACCAATATATAGGATCCCTACCCTGACAGACGATCCCTACTAAGACAGAGGATCCCTGCCCAGACAGAGTATCCCCACCTAGACAGAGGATGCATACTCAAACAAAAGGATCTCTACCCAAGCAAACGATCCCTATTCAGACAGTGGATCCCGACCAATGCAGAGGATCACTACCAATTAAGAGGATCCGCCCATAAACAGAGGATCCATACCAAAACAGAGGATCCCCAACCAAACAAAGGATCCCTACCCAGACAGAGGATCCCTACCTAGATAAAGGATCCCTACCAATTAAATTCAGTAGTTTACTCCGTGTGTAAGGCCGTCAGCCGCTATACAATACATATCAAATAGCACAATACAATTGGTTTATAAAAGGATAACTAATTATACATTATTGCAAATAATGGAGGATCCTCACCATGACATAGTTCCCCAACCAACACAGGGGATGCCTACCCAGATAGAGGATCCCTGTCCAGAGAGACAATCCCTACGAAGACAGAGGATCCCTTCCAATGCAGGGGACCCCTAGCAAGACAGAGAAAACTTAGCCAGACAGAGGATCCTTACCAAGATAGAAGATCCCTACCCAGACAGAGGATACTTCCCCAGACAAAGGATCCCTACCCAAACAGAAGATACTTACCCAGACAAAGGATACCTACCCAGACAGAGGATTCCTACTAAGACAGAGGATACCTGCCCAGATTGTGGATTCCTACCCCGACGAAGGATCTCGATCCAAACAAAGAATCCCGACCAGATAAAGGATCCCTACCTAGACAAAGAATCCCTACCCAGACAGAGGATTCTTACTCAGACAGAGGATTCTTACCAAGGGAGAGGATTCTTACGCAGACAGAGGATTCCTACCCAGGCAGAGGATTCCTGCCCAGACAGAGGATTCCTACCCAGAGAGAGGATCCCTACCAAGACAGATGATTCCCATCCAGACAGAGGATTCCTGCCCAGAAAGAGGATTCCTGCCCAGACAGAGGATTCGTACCTAGACAGAGGATTTCTGACCAGAGAGAGGATTCCTGCCCAGACAGAAGATTCCTAGCCAGACAGAAAATTCTTACCCAGACAGAGGATTCCTACCCAGACAAAGGATTCCTGCCCAGACAGAGGATTCCTGCCCAGATAGAGGATTCCTGCCCAGACAGAGGATTTCTAACCAAACAGAGGATTCCTGCCCAGACAGAGGATTCCTACCCAGACAGAGGATTCCTGCCCAGACATAGGATTCCGACCTAGACAAAGGATCTCTACCCAGACAGAGGATCCCTACCCAGACAGAAGATCCCTACCTAGACAGAAGATCCCTACCCAGACAAAGAATTCCTGCCCAGACAGAGGATTCCTGCCCAGACAAAGGATCTCGACCCAGACAAAGGATCTCGACCCAGACAAAGGATCCCTGTCCTGACAGAGGATTTCTACCCAGACAGAGGATCTCGACCTAGACAAAGGATCCCTGTCCAGACAGAGGATCCCTACCCAGACAGAGGATTTCTACCAAGACAAAGAATCCCTGCCCAGACAGAGGTTCCCTACTCAGACAAACGATCCTTGCCGAGACAAAGGATCCCCTCCCAGACAGAATATTCCTACCCAGACAGAGGATCCCGACCCAGACAAAGGATTGCTGCCCAGACAAAAATAAAGGAGCCCTACCCAGACTGCGGATTCCTACCCAGACAAAAGGATCACTACCCTGACAGATTATCCCTACGCTGACAGCTTATCCCTTTCCAGACAAAGGATCCAAACCCAAACAAAGGAACGCTATCCAGAAGTTTAAGGAAGCAGTGAGTCATAGAGGATTTCTACCAAGCCAGCGGATCCCTACCCACACACAGGATCTGCACCTAGACTGAAGATCTCTTTCAGGTTACAGGATCCCTACCTAGACAGAGGATCCCTACCCAGGCAGACGATCCCTACCCAGAAGTAAAAGGGTACAAGAAACGCGATAACATAAAGAAATGCCAAGACTAACATTAATATCTTGACCCTAACAGTACTAAGTAAATCACATGGATTTTCCAGTCCGGAAATATTGCCATTTTAAGTGTATATGTATTTTTGTCTGAATATTGACCAAAAACAGCGGACAGTGTTTAACATCAGATTGCATTGCATAATCTGTGCAGTCGGATATTGATCTACACTATGCGCAAAAATTATTTCAATCTTGATACAAATTGCCTGTAAAGCATAGAAAAAAAAAAACCTCATGAAAAAGTAAAAGTGGACAAATAGACCGTTCCGTCACTTGCGACAGTTAAATGCATTTTCATGCAAACAGCGCGTAAATGTAAACATAAAACCCATAAGGAGTGTATTGAACGACAATGTCATAATTATATGTGAACAAATTACGTAATTATTTAATGAATAAAAACGTCAACATGATTGATGGTTCATATTTAAACATGTTGAAGGGTGGTTTATCATTCTGGAAAGATTCTTAAGTCTCTACCAGACGATAAAACTTTGAACTCGTCCAGTCTGTGAGCATTTGCAGACAACAGATCAAATGTGTCTCAAATGATTGAATTTGTCTTTAAATATATGAGCCATGCTCTGACAAAAAGGGGCTTAATGCATCTCCGTAATGCATGATACCAAGCAAGACATTACACGGTCACGGATCCATAAAGTCCATTTTGTCCAACAACCGACTGAATCATCTGGTTCTTTGACCAGCAGAAAGTTTACCAAAAAGCAAAAAGTTTCGACCCAGGTCAGCCTGCGCGGACTGCGCAGGCTGACATGGGTCGATACTTTTTAGGCAGATGCATTAAGCCCCCTTTCCACTTGGCATGGCTCAAATAAACAAGCTGTAGCCGTGATATGAATGAAATATTGACTTAAGCGATGTTATACACCATTTAACCAATCGATGAAATTTATGAATCCTCTAAAAAGAGTTATCATTTAATTTTTGTTTTACCCGTCAATGGCGCCAATGATGATTTAAGCTGTACTTGCAAACAGTATAGATTAAGATCTGACTGCAAAGAACATGCAGTATGGTCTTTGTTCCGCTCTGCGAGATACCTTTATGATATTTTTCGAATAAAAAGGGTCGAAAATCGTCGAAAAGTATATGAGCCATAATCTGTGAAAAAAGGAGTTTCATGCATCTGCAAAAAAGTATCTGCCCATGTCAGGTTGCACACTCCGCGCAGGCTGACATGGGTCGAAACTTTTTGCTATCTCTAAATTTTCTGCGTGTCAAAGGACCACTATACCTCATAATTCAGTCGATTTTTAGCCAAAATGGACTTTATGGATCCATAATTATATAATGACTTGATTGTTATAGTACACCCCGTTTTCACAGAACATAGCCTGGGTTCCAGCCTGACCATTTTTTCCTTTTATATATTCGGACGTTACTTTGTCAAAAATGTCATTTTTGACAAAGTAACGTCCGAATAAAAAAAAAAGGGGTTGAAAGCACTGGTGTTGCATTTGTCAAGGGAGCCATTGTGTGGAATTAATAATTTGAAAAGTAAACAGTAGAAATAGTTTCCAAATATTCGCTATAAAGGCAACCCACTTTATAGTCATGCAGAATCCAATAGGGTAGCGTGCAGTCATGTGCGACGAACAAGCCCAGGCGAACAAGTCCAGGGACGAACAAGGCCAGGGACGAACTGGTTTTGGGAAACGTTTAGGAGACAAAGATTGTGTATCATTGCGCCAACAGAAGGCAATACCGGACAAAGCTATTTTCAACAAAAAAGAATTTTTTCCACGATCAGTGGCCCTATTTAATTTATTCTAATACGCCATTTTCAGTTTTATATATGAGTGCAATCGAAACACTTATTTGTATAAAAAAAACAAAATGAGTTTAATTGGGTTTACTTCCTTCGGTTTTGCACCAACTACGATGTATGATTTTCAAAATACCGTATTGAACTAGGTGTCACACCGGTAACTTTTTGGCTAATTGAAAATAGATTAAAAATCACTCTCTTCGACTGGCTGCTGCTGATTCCCTGACAAAGCGGGAGCCTAGCAGTTTTTTTTTTCTATCACATATATGTCCAATGTCCTTCACAGAAAGGTGCAGAAAATGACATCATGAGCAATGAACTTTTTCGCTATTCCTCTTCAAACACATCACCCCTCGGAAATGGCTGTCAGTCTAGGCCCTTACTGGTGATAGACCATGCCTCTTTGCCAAGTCACAGACAAAAAATAGTCCTGAAAGAAACGCAAAAACGGCATTTATTCTCTGCAGAAATAATCAAATCAACTTCAGAAAAATATTTTAGACTTGCCCTATCATCTTTCATGATAAAACAGAGTGGCAGAAGTGCTAGATATCAAATTTTCAAATGGGACTACTTTTGGGTACTACGACCCGGAAGCATTCCGTTCTAGTGTTACACCTTTAACTCATAGTGGCATTGTCTTCGACAAATGCCACAAAACAATTTAACTGACTGGAACCCAGGCAACACAGAGCATGGCTCATATATATTGGCTGAATGTTAATCATTCATGTACTCTGCTCTTTTGTGAGGTGTTGAGAACAAAAAAAGAAGACCAACGAATATTAAACAAAAGATTTAATCAGTTTTCCCTCTTCAAACATAAAAGACCTCTATTAATTTTAGTGCACGTGACGAAATAGACACCAACCTTGATCATACAGATAGATACTTAACTCCCGAACTCTTTACCGCTCGAGAAAAATTCTTACTTTTCCAGATTGAAAGCATTTGCAGAAGACTATTAAAATGTGTTCAAATGATGGAATTTGTTTTTGATAGAGTACAAAAAATTGTGGGAAAAGGAGAAAATGCGGGTAGCCAGCATTTTCTCCTTTTCCCACAATGTTTTTGAAAGGCTTCTTCCTCAAGGTAAAAAGTCGGAATTATGGTAAAGGGTTGTAAAGTACCTCTTACAACTTTGGATACCTTTGCGTTCAGTAAGATCGAGATCAGAATGCACAGGACAAGCAGTCTGATCTTTGATCTACACTGATAGTTTTTCTGAGCCACAGAGGACAAGATAAACGTTGAAATTACATTTATTTGGGTTAAATCTGGACTGTAAAAAGTTTGTTGGATTTATTTGGCACTCTGAATGGGGGAAAAAACTGGAATAGACACACTCACTCTGTAAAAAAACTGCAATTTTATGACTGTTTTAATCGGAAAACCTTACAAGAAAAATAAAAATATCGGATAGTGTAGACCAAAGATCAGAGTGCACGTTCTGTGCAGTCTGATCTAGATCTACACTGTCCGCAAAAACTATTTAAAAAAACCAGCAAATTTCACAGTAAGGGATGTCTAGGAACAACAAAGCACGTGTTGAAATTGACACCCTTTTTGACGATCTTTAATGCAGTTTCTATGTTCTAAAGTCTGGGTAATTCTGTGGAAGCGATAGTCTCTATTACACATGAAATACACCAGTTTTCTATTGAAACAAGAAAGCCCTGCCGGGTTTTTGTGTATGTGTGTGTTTTTTGTTTTTCAAATTCATTTTTTTCCTTTCAAAGCCTTGACAATGAGTAATTGCTGGTCTCAATGAATTTTCTGTAAACCCTTATCCCGCTAAATAAGTTAAATGAAACTTTCAAGCCGATGTTAAAAAGCCCAAATAATGCCATTTCAAACTTATTTTTGGAGAAAAATACCTCCTTATCGGACAGTGTAGATCAAAGATCAGACTGCACGTTCTGTGCAGTCTGATCTTGATCTACACTGTCCGCTAAAGGTCAGCGAGTTGGGCTTTCAGCCTAAGGGTTAATGTTTTTTTTTGTATGATACTGTTTGCTTTCTATTTTTTCCTTTTTACATTATTACCCCACATGCATGACTTTTTACGCCTGTCTTTCAGAATTATTGTTGTTAAAAGTTAAAATTACTTGTCACTATCGAATTATTTTTTTTTTTCGCAGTGTTTACCGATATCTTCCAAAACAGATATATTCTTTTTCTTCAAGTGGTTTTTTCCATATCGAATCCGTGTGCAAATTTTTCGGTTTTGTATCAGAACAGCCGATTGACATTTTTTTTTTTTAAAATTAGATGATTTTCTATGATCAAATACGCATGTAAGGTTACAGTTAGTGTTTAAGTTTTCCTGCTACAAGTTGAAAGTTTGAATAGAAAATATACTACATAGCGCGTACAACTGTATCCTAATGTATTGCTCTCCATAGCATGGGTTCAAGTCCGATTATTTTTTCCTTTTTTATATTCGAACTTTACTTTGTCAAACATGACGTCATTTCTGACAAAGTAAAGTCCGAATAAAAAAAAAAAAAATGATCGGACTGGAACCCAGGCTATGCACTCCATGCCCTCTATTCAAACCCAACCAATACATGCGAGCCCAACACGTGGGTCCAGTCTAATTCAAGCTACCCCAGAAGGATCGTCTTGAAATGTTGAATGAAGTGTTGAATGTTTCTTCTTCTATGTCGGTCAATCCATCCATTTGTCTGTCTGTCTCTTCTTCCCTCTCTCTTTGTTGGTCCATCCATCAATTTGTCTGTTTCTAATTGTCGGTCTGTCTTTCTGTCGGTGTCTCAGGGCATTTGCTGAAAACTTAATGAATATTTGCCTGCACTCCAACCCAACCCAACCCACTACACCCAACAAGTAGCCAGCATTTTCTCCTTGTCCCATGATGTCTATCATTGCAGAGACAAATCCCGAAATTTAAGCCCCACTTTATTTTTCATCTGAAAATGCTTCTAACTTTCTTTAGTATAAAGTTCAAGGATGAAAGAGAAGAAAAACTTTAACCCTTTACCTGCTAACTAACGAAAATGAAACTTTCAATCCGATAGGTAAAATCTGAATTTCAAAGTTATTCCTTGCGGGAAAAATATCCCCTTATCGGACGGTGTAGATCCAAGATCAGACTGCACGTTCTGTGCAGTCTGATCTTGATCTACACTGTCCACAAAAGGTCACTGACTCGCGCTTAACAGCCTAAGGATTAATACAGATTTCTGTACTGTGTAATCAAAGCCCGGCTGATGTTCCCTGATAACATTATGTAATTTGTTTGAGCAAAATAATTGAATACACAGACGAGTCAGAAGCTGTCGTTTCAAAATAAACAATTGAAATTGTTTGTCTGGAATTCTAAGGGAAGATTTGAAAAAAAAAAAAAGTTGAAACTACTTGTAAATATTGAAGTGGTTTTTTTTTTGTGTCAACAAATACGGAGATCAATTACAATCTGTTCTGGGCATTATTATAGATTAGAAATGGCTGGGAAAATTATACCAGCAAACGCTTTTCTTTAACCCTTTCAGCCGAGCCCCGGTAACTCAGTCGTTAGCGTACAGGACTTGAGAATAGGGGTCGCTGGTTCGATCCCCCGGCTTGGCAAATTTCTTTCCGAGGATTGATGATAGTCATTACGACAGGATTCATTCATCTCTCACCGCTGGCCATTGTTTCGACGATGGTTATGTGGAAAAGCAGCCAGTGGCTGGAAAGAATATTGTACGGAGTGCTGGTAAAAGAAACTCCAGGAAAGCATAGATAGGTGCACTGGCCGCCGCGATATAACTGAAATATTGTTGAAAATGGCGTTAAACATCAATCGATCGATCGATCGATCGATCAATCAATCAATCAATCAATCAAGTTCCTTTTGCCAGAGCATGGCTCATGTAATAATACTTCTTTGCGGTTTGACATGTTCTTGGCGGATCATAATACAGTTTATGGCGGAACGAAATTGTTCTTTGCGGATTGTATTACGTCAAGAACCGAGTCGGTGTCACATCAGTAACTGTTGGGTACTTTGAAAATGGATAAATAAAAAAAATCACCTTTGATGCTTTTTCTCTGACAAGACTGCAATTCCCCTGTTTGATTCTTAGAAATATATATCCAGTGACCTTCACAGAAATTTCGAGAGATTGACTTCACGAGCAGTGAGAAATATTGCTATTCTTCCTCAGATACAAATGCTCCCGGAGAATCAAAGTAAAAACTGACCCCTACTACCGGTAGTTGCAGACCTTGTTTCTTGATGTGTCACAGATATGATCTTGTTCCCAATGAAATATCAAATTTACCCCCACCTTATCAAGAAATTACCAAATCAACATAAGAAACAGAGTTATGTTCTTCCATCTTTACTTTTAAACAGTGTAGCGGAAGTGCTGGATTTATCATTATCAACGGGGACTCCTTATGACTATTACGACCTGCAAGCATTTCTATACTAGCTTTAGAAAGTAACACAACTTCTGATTGGCCAAACCATTTGGTCTAGCCAATCAGAAGTTGTGTCATTTTCCAGTTTAGAAAAATCTTGAGAATAAGACAAGGAACGTTCTTAAGAAATGTAATAGAATACGGACCCTGGTATTATACAAGTCACATTTCGGATGAAAATGACCATTGCCACATTTTTTCTCATTTCAGCAGCAGCAGCTCTTATTGTGGGCGAGTCCATGGACGTGCGGGCAGAACTACCCACACCGATATTTGACTCCGAGACAGATAATATCACCGCCGTGGCGGGGCAGTCCACTATCTTACCGTGTACGGTGAAAAACAAAGGACCAGCTATAAAGGTAGTAACCTCATATTGGTAATGAGAGCCATTCCTCAGTTAGTTGCCTTGATTCCTCTTCAGTGCTACATTGGTCTTGATGAGAGGATTTCTTGGTTTTTATCCTTGAATTTCTTGCACTACACAAATATATTCTTGAGATAATATCTCATTTAAATCCGGTTAGATTGTCTCAGAAATCTATAAATATACATTTCTCTGGCGATTGCGTACATAATTTGTTTTAAAATTACCTGGGGACCATACAGTCGCATCATAAATCAATTATATCTATCGGAACATCCCTAAGGGAAACAAGGATAAAAACAAAGGGAGAGAGGTAAAAGGACCAATCTGTTTTTTGGTTACCTTTAGTCTTTATCTGGCAGGGGAGACAATTTGACTTACAGGAATGGCACCCATTAATCTTTCACTTTTCTGTGTGCCGAATGTTTAATGCCGTTTTCTGTAGTATCTACCTTTGAGTCGAGCCAATAAATTCCTTAACCTCACAGCAAATAATGCTTGGGCAGCAATTTGTTCAGCTGTGAATTAAGGGAACTGGGTACGCAAGTCAAAACATATCAAAGTATTATCATATTTAGCAAAAATTTGACTTTGTTTAGTTAGAATATGAGTCGTGCTCTGTCAAAAGGGGGCTTATGCATCTCCGTAATGCATTGTACCAAGCATGTCAGACTGCGTGGACTGCGCGGGTTGACATGGATCCATACGTTTTTAACAGATGCATTAAACCCCCATTTTATAGAGCATGGCTCATATATATATCTCTTTTTGTTTTTACTTTTGAAATCTATAGCCTAAATATTTGGTACAAATGTAGTTCGCTGATCAACTTTAGAAAATAAAGCCAAAACCTTTAGAAGGTAACTCAAAAAGTGTTTGCTCACATGCTTACGACATGTACTTGCTTAACTCTTTTACCCTCACAGGCAAGATAAAAGTTTTCACGGAAGGTATAGATCAAGAACGGACTGTACAAAACGTGCAGTCTGATCTTGAGTTTATACCATACGCTTGTTTAGTCAAACTTATAAGATATAGAGGATTTTTTTTTTTTTCAATGGAAGATCGAAATTTATTTCAATGAGTAAACATCATCGGTAATATTTTCACGAGTGGCGCAGCCACGAGTGAAAATATTACCGATGATGTTCACGAGATGAAATAAATTTCGATCTTTCACAGGAAAAAAAACAACACATTCTATTTATTTCATACCTCTAACCCCTATTTTGTTGGAACTTTCATCAAAATCCAGTACAGTTGTTTTCGGTAATTCCCCGTGGAGTACCCCACTCACATAACCACGCATTACAATATTACGTAAAGCGCGAGAAATATAGCCGTAAATTACGTCGTATTTCCATCCATTTGAATGGCACGCGCTGATTACCTAGGTAACTAGTGCGCGAGAACTACTGTTTCCGCCTTCAATTTAAGAGTTAGAAAATATAAAATCGGTATTTTCACTGGTCGTAACCATAAATATCAAACCATAATCCATCATTAGGCCTATTTCTCGATAAACTACCGAAAAGCATGAAATAAAAACAATATTCGTTTCAGTAGATTATATTTTCAGCCGTAGACAGAGTATTGGGTTTACATAATTGGCGCTAAAAACAGTTATAACATGTGAGACATGCTCTGTGAAAAGGGGCTTAATGCATTTACAAACATTATCGGGGGCTGTAACATTTTGCTTTTGGTCAATTTTCTGCATGTCAAAAGACCTTTCTACCTCTAGAGCCATTCAATTGTTAGGAAAAAACAAAACAAAAAAAAAAAAAACGATTTTATGGATCCATAATTATGTGATGACTTGCACGGTATAATGAATCATGGAGATGCATTAAGCCCCCTTTTGCCCGAGAATGGCTCATGTACTTCAACATATTTGTCTGGAAACTCAGTAGTTGTTTGCTTATTACAACTTACTTGTTCAATTGAGGTGGACAGGTTTTGCTTATCTAAAATTCCTCTGCATCACATGACATACTTACATCCAATCAAAAACGCGCTTTCAGAAAATAAGATAACGTCACGGCAATGATCTTATTGTATAACACAGGTAATTTGGCTTAATCCCAGAACGACATTAATCAGTACAGACGACAGCCGCCACATTGACGATACGAGAATCAGCGTAGAAAGACCACAAGTTCAAGACTGGAACCTCATGATCCGTGAAGTCCGGTACAATGACAGCGGCCGGTATATGTGTCAAATCAACACAACCCCGGTCCTTATTAAAAACATTTATCTCTCTGTCAAAGGTACGTATCCACGGATATTATATCATGTAAAATCTGGTAGCTTGGTCAATCGCTTTTACTTATGAAGAGTTAATTCCAATCGAAGATTTTCTTTCTAAAATGTATGAAGACGAAGTAAGTTCTTGAAAAGATACTGCTTGCAAATATCTGTAAGATACTTCTTGAGGTCTGATACTGCCATAGCGGCCGGTAAACATGTATGCGTCATCTCAAAATCACGTGGCTCTCATTAAAATACAAGTTGAGTTGAATAGCTCTCTGTTGACTCTTTACCACACAATCCCGACTTTTAACACCCTTGAGAAAGAAGCCTTTTGAAACATTGTGGGAAAAGGAGAAAATGCTGGTAACCAGCATTTTCTCCTTTTCCCACAATGTTTTGTACCTTATGAAACAAAAATCACATCATTTGAACCACACTGAAATTGTCGTCTGCAAATGCTTTCAATTTGGACTGGTATAAGTTTTTGTCGTGTGGTAAAGGGTTAAAGATTTAGCAGTGTATATACCGCTTTCAACAACATTTTAGTCAAATCATGTCTATCCTGTTTTTCACTTGCTGCCTTCTTCAGAGACGGTAAAAACTCAGTGTCGTTTGGTAAAAGTTTAATGATATAGAGGTAAGATGTTGTGATATTACTGTAATTTTTCACTAGCTGCCTTCTTCAGAGTCGGTAAAAACTCAGTGTCGTTTGGTAAAAGTTTAATGATATAGAGGTAAGATGTTGTGATATTACTGTAATTTTTCACTAGCTGCCTTCTTCAGAGTCGGTAAAAACTCAGTGTCGTTTGGTAAAAGTTAAATGATGTAGAGGAAAGATGTTGTGATATTACCGTAATGCTGTTACATTTGAGCCATGCTGTTTAAAAATGGGGTTTAATGCATCTGCAAAAATTATCGACCCAGGTCAGCCTGCGCAGACTGCGAAGGCAGACCTGAGTCTAAAATTCTTGCTATTGGTCAATTTTCTGCCTGTCGAAGGACCATTCGACCTCATGATCCGGTCGGTTAATAAGCGAAATGGATTTTATGGATTCATAATTATATGTTGACTTCCTTGGTATCATGTATTACGGGGTTGTATGAAACCCCGCTTTAACAGAGGGAGGGTGAATTATTTGAATCTTCTTATTCTAAAAATGTCCTTGTTTTCAGTGCCACCTGAAATAATTGAAGACTGGGAAAGCACGGATATAGAGGTTCGGGAGGGCAGTACGATAGAACTTGTGTGTAACGCAACTGGTGTACCGCTACCAATAGTCACGTGGTACAGACAAGATGGCATCCTGACTGATTACAGCCACGACGACTATGGTAAACATGGCATTATTTCCACTTTATGGAATATAGCAAAAATATGAAAGTCATGCTCTGTGAAAAGGGGGCTTAATGCATTTGCAAAAGGTTTCGACCCAGTCAGCCTGCGCAGTCCGCAGAAAATTTCTGCATGCCAAAAGACTAGTATACATCATGCTTTGCACAGTTGTTTGTTATAGAAAACGGATTTTTTAAATCCATAATTATGTGACATTTAGCCCTTTTTTGCCAGAATGTGGCTCAAATTGTAATTATCATTGTAATTATCGCTCTTAAAAACAATAAACGACATGGTCATGACCATCAATGTTTGGCAGAACGATGAAACAGTTATCAGAGGTAACTTGTTTCCAAGAGTGTTGTTCCTGTTAGTCTAGTGAGTTGATTAATTGATTGACAGAATGGTGTTTTACGCCGCTTTCAACATTATTTCAGTTATATCACGGAGACAGGCCTCTTCCTCATATATGTCATGGGTTTCACCAATTCTAGGCTGGGGCTCTTGCCCAAGGATACTCCCCTCCCCCCCCCCCGCAAAAAAAAAAAAAAAAAAAACAGTTCCAACAAGACTCGAAACCAGGGCCTCCAGGTTACAAGTTCTACACTTTACCACTGAGCCATGCAGTACCCGTCTAGAGAGTTGAAATGGACTTACAAGCATGAAATATATCCATTGTTAATAAAAATTGCAGACACGCCCATTTTCAAAGCATTTGCAGGCGACCAACTGGCTGTGGATAAATTGATGGAATTTGATAGTATTAAAAACGTGGTGGAAAAAGGCGAAAATGCTGTTTACCTCCTTTTCCACAATATTTTTCAAAAGAACTCCCTATCGGCTTTATAAAACACGAGATTCTGTGTTAAAGAGTTAAAACAATGTTTTTCTATCCTTACGAGGATGTATTTATTATTTACAGTGGAACATAACCTAGAGGGCGAAGTATTACGGTTACGAAACATAACAAGGTATTGTGAGGGCGTGTACGAATGTAACGCAGAAAACGGAGTTCCGCCCATAGCAACTAAAACGTTCGAAATCAGTGTCAGATGTGAGTAAACCTTTCTTAACTATTGCAAAAATTTGTATCGAACCCTAAACTATAAGAATATAACCTCTTTTCTCTGGATTGAGAAGTAGAAGATAATTGTTTGTTTTTTCATTGTATGATCGAAATTTCTTTCATCGAGTGAAAAGCTAGATTGGTTACCTTCTCATAATACAGCAAGTGTATATAGGGATCAGTACAGGCTATTAGAAACGGGCCGAATTCTGCCCGTCTATTTTTAGAACAGCCATGTCGCGAGACTATTAGAGATTCAGGGGAGGTCGCTCTCACTTCCTGAGCAGGGGATTTTCCAATATTTTTGACGAGTAACGAGTAAGTGAATTGTATTTTTGGTATCACCTTTGAATGTTTATGTCTGCTAATATTCTTTTTAGTTTCGATTGCCAATTTCAAATTGTGCTAAATATCGCAGTGTTACCTGTACAGCCAAACTGGAAATGTGTAAGCTTCTCTGATTGGCCATTCTGTGATACAGATGTGGCCAAATGGAAAGCAACGACACAATAGCCTGTGCCAGTTGTAATATGTATATCTACAACGGGGACCAGTTCAGTGAAAAGCAAGGACTATATGTTCACGAGTGACGAAGCCATACACAGAAAGAAACAGTTATTTTATTTCTCTTACGCTATTCACTGGGAATGTTGAAAGCTATTGAAAACAAAATTTTGCTGAGAAAGAACTATTTGGAAGGGCTGAGGAAAACAGACGTTTGTTTTTCAAATCGGGTTTTTTAAGTTTACATTCGAAAGGGAGGTGAGCAATGGGGGACAAAAGTAGTTCCGGCAAGCAAAAAGTTATAAAACTTACCAGCGATTTTATAAGGTTATAATTCACTGTTACACTTCTGTAAACCACTGAAAAGCATAAAATAAAACTCAGATGTTGCGTATTTTGACATACTGTCATCAGGGTCTGTATTCACCAACCACTCTTAAGAATACTCTTGGTCTAATTATAGATTTGAATGTAACACAACTTCTGATTGGCTCAACCATTTGCTTTAGCCAATCAGAAGTTGTGTTACTTTCAAATTTAGAAAATTCTAGAGGATAAGACTAAGAAAGTTTTTTAGAGTGGTTGGTGAATACGGGCCCTGGAGTTAGAATGTAACCTAAAACATCATAAAGCTGATTTGTTACAGTGAATGTTGAAGCAAATATTGTTCGTGTACGATATATTTTTTTGGTAATGATTCCTTGAATATCGAAGAATTCTCTTTTGCAGTCGTAATTTTTTTTACGTTTTGCTGATGATAGATAGCGGATGTAACACGCTCTTTAACTGGCGCTTTTAGAACAGTCTGCAAGAAACGATTACGCGTATCCCGGAAATCACGAATATCGACTCGATTAGCCAGTGGTGAATAGAACAATGTGGTGGTCGTTACCCTTGGCTGGCGTTTGGCGTAAATATTAAATTCTGATAAAAAATATATCTGATCTTGTCTCTCGATTCTTTATTTGATTCAGTTCCACCGGAAGTACGACTCACAGTCAATCGTATCGGCCAGACAATCGGACGAGAGACCGTGCTAGAATGTAAAGTGTCCGCCTCGCCACATGCCTCAATCATCTGGAAGAAGAACGGTACCGACCTACCGCTCCACCAGTATAAGTTATGGACGGAAATTTTTGATGACGGAAAACACGAGAAAAGCCTTCATTTAAATATTATAGATATTGACTATGATGACTTTGGATACTATACGTGTCATGCGGCCAATGCACTGGGCAGAGATAGTGAGACAATGCTTTTATATGGTAAAGTTTGGTCTTCAGTTTTCAAGTTCTATTTACGTCTTTCATACATTTTAGTCATGCTCTGTGAAAGGGGGTTTAATTAATACATCTACAAAAAGTATCGACACAGTCTGCGCAGGCTGACCTGGGTCGAAACTTTTTGCGTTGCTAAATTTTCTACATGTCATAGGACCATTCCAGCCCAGGATTCAGCAGGTTGCTGGTTTTTACACGAAAAATGGATTTTATATGATAGTTTCCACAGTATCATGTATCGCGTAGATGCATTAAACCACCTTTCTTTAGAGCACCGCACATCTCCTTTGCGTAGAGATTTAACCACAGTGCTGAAAGTCGGATCGTCTTCCATCTCTCTTCATGGCAATGAATTGTTTAACCCTTTACCACACAGTCCCCGGTTTTTACGACCCTGAGGAAGAAGCCTTTGAAAAGATTGTGGGGAAAAGGAGAAAATGCTGGGAACCAGCTTTATCTCCATTTCCCACAATGTTTTGTATCGTATCCAAGATAGAAATCATCAATTTAGCAACATATAAATTGTCGTCTGCTAATGCTTTTAAATTGGTCCAGTCCAAAATTTTGCCGTTTGGTAAAGAGTTAAGCTTTACTATTTTCCTTCAGGATCATTTGATGAATCCCAATGATGGCTGGTTCAGCATATTACTGCAGTTATTATTATCATTATAAGTTTTTGTAGCATTTGTCGAAGACAATGCCACTATGAGTTCAATACGGCATTTTGAAAATCATGTATCGTATTTTGTGCAGAACCAAAGGAAGTGAACCCAATTAAATTCAATTTTTCTAAGTCAAATTAGTGTTTTGATTGCACTCAGATATGAAAATGAAAATGGCGTATTAAAAGAAATTGGATTAGGCCATCGATCATTGAAATACTTCTTTTTTATCGAAAATAGCTTGATCCGCTATGATCTTCTAATTGGCGTAATGATACACACACAATCTTTGTTTCCTGACCGCCCTATTCCGTGCTTGATCGTCCCAAACCAGTTCGTTCCAGTGCCTATTTGTCCCTAGGCTTGTTCGCAAGGACTTGTTCGTCCCACAAGATTGCACGCTACTCTATTGAAATGCGCATGACTATATAGTAGGTTGACTTTCAAGCGAATATTTTGAAATTATTTCTATGGTTTATTTTTCAAATTATTAATTCCAGACGATGGCTCCCTTGACAAATGCCACATCAGTGCTGTCAACGCTTTGATTTCTTGTTGTTGTAATAATCATTATTTAATTCATCTTTATCATTTAATTATTATTGCCATTATCATTATTATAAATTATTATCATAGATGTTATAATTACTATTGGTAGTAGTTGTATTGGGGATGTTTAACTCTTTACCACACAATCCCGACTGTTAACGACCCCGAGAAAGAAGCCTTTTGAAAACATTGTGGGAAAAGGAGAAAATGCTGGTAACCAGCATTTTCTCCTTTTCTCACAATGTTTTCTACCTTTCCCAAAACAAATTTCAATTTTTGAGTCACATTTAATTTGTCGTCTGCAATTGCTTTCAATTTGGACCTGTCTAAAATTTTGTCGTGTGGTAAAGAGTTAAGTGGTGAGGATCGAAAACACATCTGATCATAACGCCTTTACTCTTTACCAGACAACGAAATATTAGACTCGTCCGTATCAAAACCATTTGCATACAAAAATGAAATGTGAAAAAAAAAAAAGAACGATGGCCCTTGCCATTTCAAGAGTAGAAAACGTGATGGAAAAAAGGAGAAAATGCTGGTTGCCAGGATTTTCTCCTTTCGGAGATTGTTTTCAAAGAGGCTTTTTCTTCAGTGCCACTAAGCTATCGGGGATCCCTGGTAGCCTGTTATAAGTTTTAGGTCTTCTGTTTGGTTTCACTTATTAGTGAGTGGTAAGTGAGTGAGAGATTTAGTGAGAGAGTGAGTGAGAGAGTGAGTGAGAGTTTGAGTGAATGAGTGAGTGAGTGAGTGAGTGAGTGAGTGAGTGAGCGAGCGAGCGAGCGAGCGAGCGAGCGAGAGTTTGAGTGAGTGAGTGAGTGAGTGAGTGAGCGAGCGAGCGAGCGAGTGATTGAGTGAGTGAGTGAGTGAGTGAGTGAGCGAGCGAGCGAATGAACGTACGAACAAAAGAATGAACGAACGAACGAACTTATAACGAGAAACAATAAACATGATGACGGACGCAATTTGACAAACCAATAAAAGAAAACGTATTATTTCATGCTTTCCGGTAGGATATCGAGAAATAGCGGTGAAAATATTTTTCGATATTACACGGGCACGACCAGTGAGAATACTGATTTCATTTTTCTTTTATGGAAATCTCGACAAAAAAAGGCGTTAGAAGCATGAAATAAATAGAATATTTGTTTTTTTCGGTGAAAGATCGAAATTTATTTCATCGAGTGAACATCATCGGTAATATTTTCACTCGTGGCTGCGCCACTCGTGAAAATATTACCGATGATGTTCACTCGATGAAATAAATTTCGATCTTTCACCGAAAAAAACAAAAAACAAATATCCTCTATATATGAGAACTCGCTGTTATACTACCGTTTAATAAATAGATCTATTATGTATATTTCAGAGTACAGAGTACCACGAAAAACGAAGACACCTACGACCCCTTGGATGCAAGGGCCAACGTCACGTGATAAGGGATTTGACTATCCTAGTATTATAATAACACAAGCAAACGGTTTTTACGGTGTTGGTACGTACTGTATGCTATACTGCTGAACCTCTCTCTGAGGCGTTTGTTTAGTCAAACTTTTTACCACACGACAAAAATGTCGACTTGTCCAAATTGAAAGCATTTGCAGACGAAAAATAAAATGTAGCTCGAACGTTGAAATTCTTTTTGATACGGTTGAAAATATAGTGGGAAAAGGGGAAAAATGATGGTCACTATCATTTTCTCCTTTTTCCACAATGTTTTCAAAAGCCTTCTTCTTCTAGGTTTGTGTGACAAATACAATAGAATTATTAGCGTACAATGTTACTGCATATATGCTGTTCATTACACATAAATTACACCGTATCTGCAGTTTTATGAAATTATCGCCTATGTCTTTTAACCCTTTCAGCGCCATAGGCGAAAACATGAACTTTTGCGGATGGCATAGATCAAGATCAGACTGCACAGAACGTGCAGTCTGATCTTTGATCTATACCATCCGCTTGTTTAGTCAAGCCTATACGATAAAAATCTTTTTGGGTTTAAGTGAATTGTATTTCCAGCTGTCAAAAGGCGCCGAAAGAGTTAATCGGTCCTTAGACAAATCTGTTATCGTGTGAGAACCTATGAATTGAATTGTTTCAATTGAGATTTAAGGTCAGTGAAGACGGTATTACATCCAGGGTCCGTATTCACAAATCATTCGAAAGAATATTCAAAGGCTTAATCTTATTCCCCAGGTTTTTTTTTTTTCAATTTGAAAGTAACGCAATTTCTGACTGTCTAAACCAAATGGTTTAGCCAATCAAAAAGTGTGTTACTTTCAAATTTAGAAAACTCTGGAGAATAAGACTTGGAATGTTTTTTTAGAATAGTTGGTGAATACGGGCCCAGGTCATTATCCCCAGGTATTCGTGTTTTTTTTCCAGAAATCGCCAATATTCGAAACAAACGTATCAACGAATTCGAGTTATACAATGTTCGAGGTATTGAGGGTCACTATATATTTATTTTTTCTTTGATTTCAGAGAAAGGACAGCGCTGGGGAAGTAGCCAGGACTATAACAAAGCCTCTGTAAACCAAAGTTCATCCAAATTATACATCATTCTAGTTTATTGTTTATATTACATCAGTGCAAAGCAGTTTAAATAATTCAAAATTCATAAAATAAAATGTTTTTCTTTCGGAAAAAAATGCGAAAAGTCTGGAAAAATATCTCTCTTACCCACGTTGAATGAACAGAAAACTTCGATCTTTCAGCCCCATTCCCAGACGTCAAAATTTAATCTGGTCCATATTGAAAGCATTTCGTAGACGAAAAATTAACTGTAGCCTAACGCTTATCATGTTAACCCTTAAGCTGCTGATCGCGACCCACTGACCTTTTGCGGACAGTGTAGATCAAGATCAGACTGCACAGAACGTGCAGTCTGATCTTTGATCTACACTGTCCGATACGGTATTTTCTTTCCGGTGAAATCAACTTTGAAACCGCAATGTTTGGGCCTTTAGTATTGAATAGAAATTTGCGTTTCATTTATTCAGCAGCTTAAGTATTAAATAAGAGTAATGAAACTGTCAAACCGATAGTAAAAACCCAAATTTTGATATTTCAAAGGCATTTTTTGGAGGAAAGATATCTCCTTATCGGACAGTGTAGATCATAGATCAGACTGCACGCTCTGTGCAGTCTGATCTTGATCTACATTGTCCGCAAAATGTCATTGAATCGCTCTTAGCAGCCGAAAGGTTAAATGATGGGATTTGCCCTTGAAAGGGTAGAAAAACAATTTAGGCAAAGTAGAAAATGCTTGTTATCAGCATTTTACACTTTTTCCCACAATGTTTTCAAAAGAAATCGAGCTCGTTTGGTGACAGTGCGTCGAAATGTTGAAAGCGGCGCACAACAGAAATCAGTAGTAATTATAATTTCTTCTGTAGCCCTTCTAAGAACTGAAACTGCAACGGACGTAGTTTTATTTAACCCTTTCCCAAACATGCCCTGGTTTTCACGTGTCTGCAGTACAAGTCTTTTGAAAACACTGTGGGAAAAGGAGAAATTGCTCGTAACGAGCAATTTCTCCTTTTCCCACAGTGTTTTCCACCCCTTTTGAGACCTTTCTGCCAATTTCATCAAATTTAAAAATTGTCGTCTGCAAACACTTTCAATTTGGACCAGTCCAAAATCTGTCGTTTGGGAAAGGGTTAAATTGATCATTGTATCTTATCACCTATTGACTCTTGACCAGACGGCAAAGTTATGAACTTCGCCGTATTGAAAGTATTTGCAGACGAAAAATAAAGCTTGGCTTAAATGATTTAATTGATCTTTTTTAAATGTAGACAAGATTGTAAGATAAGCCAGGCTATCAGCATTTTCTCCTTTCCCCACAATATTTCAATAAGCATTCTCCCTCGTGGTCGTCGAAACACAGGGTAGTTAGCTAAAGGGTTTATATAGTGGCTCAGTGGTAAAATGGAGGACTGGTGATCTGGAGACCTCGGGTTCGAGTCTCACTGGAAGCACTAGGTTTTTCTAACGGATATCATTTGGCAAAACATTTTAGAGCCCTAGCCTAGTACCGGTGAAACCCACGACGTATATGAATATATCAGTTGTCACCGTGATATGACTGAAATAGTGTTGAAAACGGCGTTTAACACCATTCTATCTATCATTCTATTACAAGTATATATTTTGAATGTCGATATGTGCCAACACTTTTATCATTTATGCATACTAGGATTCGAGTGAGGGAATTGGACGGGTTAATTAGCTCCCCTGGCCAAAGGCCTGCCATCGAAAGTCATGGCCCGGTGTCCGTGGTCCGTGCGTGCGTGCGTCAAACCTTTACCACACATTTCCGACTTTTAACTATCCTGTGGTAGAAAACTTTTGAAAACATTGTGGGAAAAGGAGAAAATGCTGGTAACCAGCATTTTCTCCGTTTTCCACAATGTTTTCTATCCTCCCAAAGACAAATTTCAATTTTTGAGTCACATTTAATTTGTTGTCTGCAAGTGTTTTCAGTGTTGACAAGTCTGTACTTTATTGTTTCAGTAAACAGTTAATTTTTAGTTCAAACATTTTCAAACTACAGAACCTATTTTGAACAAACTTCACAGAAATGATCCTGCCATGACCTTTTTTAAGAATATCTGCTTATTTTTCAATGAAGAACTCTTGTTGCCATGGAACCAATACTTAAAAAATCTTCAAAGCTCCTCTTCTCCAAAAGCACACACAGGAATTCCCTGCAAATATGCACAATTGTTCTTTGGGTGGACCTTTTGTAGATTTCTTGATAAACTTTTGAACAGTCTGAAATCATGTTTGTACAATTTTCCTTCATATCGAGCCACAGAAAAGTTAAGATATTCTTTTTTTTTTTTCAGTATCTCTTATGCCGTCTACCTTTTTTTTTTTTTAAAAAAAAGGTATTTCTTGTTTTTACTGAGATAACTGACAGACAGCATGCTGTTTCCCCTGTTGAAAATAATATCATAGTTATTCTGGTGCCACCGTATTTGAGCCCTGGCAGAAGGGGGCTTAATGCATCTTCGTGATGCATGATACCAAGTCAGTCATCACACAGTTATAATGGATCCATAAAATGTATATTTTGTATAAATATTCTTTTTTTTTTTTTCAGTATCTCTTACGCCGTCTATCTTTTTTTTTTAAAAAAGATATTTCTTGTTTTTTTTTACTGAGATAACTGACAGACATCATACTGTTTCCCCTGTTGAGAATAATATCATAGTTATCCTGCGTTCAATTTTATCCTGGTGCCACCGTATTTGAGCCATGCTCTCGCAAAAGGGGGCTTAATGCATCTCCGTGATGCATGATACCAAGTCAGTCATCACATAATTATAATGGATCCATAAAATCTATATTTTTGTACAACAACCAACCACCCAATGAGATACACTCGTCCTTTGACATGTGGCAAATTGACCAAAAGCAAAAAGTTTCGACCCATGTCAGCCTGCGCGGACTGCGCAGGCTGACACGGGTCGATACTTTTTGCAGATGTATTAAACCCCCCTTTTCGCAGAGCATGGGTCACTTTAGGTTGACTAATTCTGATTTACAAGGATGATTTCAAAGTTAGCTGCCGTAAATTTGTTTCAGTCGATAACTGGGTATGTTATTCCAGTATGTTTGTTGTACACATTTCATAATCCATTCTGTATACATGTATATTGTGAAAGGGAAATTTACCATATTGTCTATCAATTTGAGTGTAATACAATTCCATTGAAAGGTGTTTTTTTTACTCTTTACCACAAAATCCCGAGTTTTAACAACCCATGAAAAAAGAAGGCTTTTGAAAACATTGTGGGAAAAGAAGAAAATGCTGGTAACCAGCATTTTCTTCTTTTCCCACAATGTTTTCTTCAATTCCAAAGAGAGATTTCATTTCTTGTGTCACATTTAATTCATCGTCTGCAAATGCTTTCATTTTGGACAAGTCTACAATTTTCGCTTGGTAAAGAAGGCTTTTGAAAACATTGTGGGAAAAGAAGAAAATGCTGGTAACCAGCATTTTCTTCTTTTCCCACAATGTTTTCTTCAATTCCAAAGAGAGATTTCATTTCTTGTGTCACATTTAATTTATCGTCTGCAAATGCTTTCATTTTGGACAAGTCTACAATTTTCGCTTGGTAAAGAAGGCTTTTGAAAACATTGTGAGAAAAGAAGAAAATGCTGGTAACCAGCATTTTCTTCTTTTCCCACAATGTTTTCTTCAATTCCAAAGAGAGATTTCATTTCTTGTGTCACATTTAATTTATCGTCTGCAAATGCTTTCATTTTGGACAAGTCTACAATTTTCGCTTGGTAAAGAAGGCTTTTGAAAACATTGTGAGAAAAGAAGAAAATGCTGGTAACCAGCATTTTCTTCTTTTCCCACAATGTTTTCTTCAATTCCAAAGAGAGATTTCATTTCTTGTGTCACATTTAATTCATCGTCTGCAAATGCTTTCATTTTGGACAAGTCTACAGTTTTCGCTTGGTAAAGAGTTAAAAGAAAGCAGAGGTTGTTTACTGTACAATTCTGAGTATTTCTTTATGCTGTCATAATATATGTAATTGTATATTGTACATATTATATGCTGTAAATAGAACTTGGGTGATTAAATCTTTGTCCATTTTCTGATCACATTCTTGACCAGAATACGCACTGCGTTCATTAACGCAAGCGTTTGCAAGTGACCACAGGCGCTTCCTTATGAACGACCTGCTTGCCGTGACAGCTTTGCATAGCAGCATTTCGCGATCGAAGGGAAGTAACTCGTACACTTATTATACCTAACACTTGATTATACCGAGGAAGCATATCACGTGTTGCAGAACATTTTTTTCGCCATACAGTGCACATTTCTCGTGGACAGTTCTCTTCAAATGTTGTAGCAAAAGGAGGAGTTGCTCGTAATAAGCAAGTTCTTGTTTCACGAAGATATTTTTACAGGTATCCATGCGTTAACTCTTCACCAAACGACAAAATTTTAGACTGGTCCAAATTGAAAACATATGCAGACGACAAATTAAATATGGCTCAAATGATGGAATTTGTGTCTGAGAGAATAGAAAACATCGTGGGAAAAAAGAGATGACGCTGGTGACCAGCATTTTCTCCTTTTCCCACAATGTTTTCAAAAGGCTTTTACTTCAGGTTAAACCTCAATAATTCACGTTGATAATTCCCACTTTTAGGATGTTTTCATCGACATATCTCATAAAATATTAAATGAAGTTGATCAAAGATCAGACTACACGTTCTGTGAACTCTAATCTTGATCTACCCTGTATCAGGCGCTGAAAGGGTTCTTAATGTTCATTTTTACACAGCGATTAGATTGAGCCCATCACACGATTTAACCCTTTCCCAAACAAGCCCTGGTTTTCACGTATCTGCAGTACAAGTCTTTCGAAAACACTGTGGGAAAAGGAGAAATTGCTCGTAACGAGCAATTTCTCCTTTTCCCACAGTGTTTTCTACCCGTTTTGAGACCTTTCTGCCATTTTCATCAAATTTAAAATGGTCGTCTGCAAACTCTTTCAATTTGGACTAGTCCAAAATTTGTCGTTTGGGAAAGGGTTAACAGAACTTTTCATTGGGAATCTCAAAATTTTGAATCTGTAAGTATTGAGAGCATTTACGGACGCCATATTTAATTGTGGTTCAAATGATGCACAGTTGTCATTTAACCCTTTCCCAAACGATAAATTTTAGACTGGTCCAAATTGAAAGTGTTTGCAGACGACAATTTTAAATTTGATGAAAATGACAGAAAGTTCTCCAAAAGGGTAGAAAACACTGTGGGAAAAGGAGAAATTGCTCATTACGAGCAATTTCTCCTTTTCCCACAGTGTGTTCAAAAGACTTGTACTGCAGACACGTGAAAACCAGGGCTTGTTTGGGAAAGGGTTAAAGAGTAGAAAACATTGTGGGAAAAAAAGAGATTCCCATCTATGTTTTCGAAAATCTTCCCCATGGCCGTGAAAAAACACGAGAATGTCCGGCAGAGGTTTTAATAAATAAAAGAAGCCAGAGACCAAATAAGGAAGATGATGGCGATGAAAACTAAGATGACAATGGTTGTTGTATCATATTCAAAGGGCGTTATTGATTTTTTTTTTTTGGTCAAAACTTTAAATTTAAATTTCAATTCAATTCCTTGTCCGTTATTTCTCGGGTACAAAGATAACATGGCAAAAGCTACTGTCCATGAACTTTTCTGTTATAGCTGCACTGAGTGTATAGAGAGTCTTAGAGTGACAAGCAGCCTTTAGATCATGTTCGTGTTAAATTAATTCATATGAATGAGCCATGCTCTGTGAAAAGGGGGTTTTCTGCATCTGCAAAAAGTACCGATTCAGGTCAGCTTGCGCAGTCCGCAGACTTTTTACTTTTGGTCAATTAGCTGCATGTCAAAGGACCAGTGTACCACATGATTCAGTCGGTTGTTAGAGAAAATGGATTTTTATGGATCAATAATTATGTGATGACTACGGAGATGCATTAAACCTCTTTTTGTCAGAGCAAT
This sequence comes from Tridacna gigas, assembly GCA_945859785.2. Taxonomy (NCBI): domain Eukaryota; kingdom Metazoa; phylum Mollusca; class Bivalvia; order Cardiida; family Cardiidae; genus Tridacna; species Tridacna gigas. Next base: position 3,513,684 of record OX244037.2, read on the forward strand.
GCTCAAATGGCTTTGAATTCTGTTTGAAATTTACTGTGGGGTTTTTACAGATTAACTGCCGACTGAAAGCAATGAAAAACAGGAATTTATATTTTGACTAAAATATGATCATCTGGCTTTAAGTAGCTATAAAGAAATTAGGCATTTGACGGCCCAAACCGACGTTCAACAGCGTCACAAAAAAGTAAGAAATGTTTTTCGTAACACTTAAGTAAGTTTCATCTGTAAGTTTTTCGTTACATCAGTAATACTCGGGGAAAGCAGGTCAAAAATGAATTTGTTCCCCGACGTACATGCCAAATCGCTCAGACCCGGAAGTGACCTTTGCTTACTTTTGTAACACGTGTGCATTGCCAGCAAACAACTTAAACCAATCAAATACAACATCCGGTCAGCCACCATATGAAATATTTCCATTTCCCCTCTTCAGCGACTACGAATTTAATTGTATGTGTAAGCGAAATCAGTTTTATGAATGTACAGTCAATATAAATGGCTGTAGGAGAAATCATTTTAGATGACTGTCAGTTAACCCTTTACCAGACGACAAAATTATAGCCTTGTCCAAACTGAAAGCATTTGCAGACGACAATTCCAATGTGGCTCAAATAATGCAACTTTTCTTTGATAGGGTAGAAAACATTGTGGGAAAAGGAGAAAATGCTGGTTACCAGCATTTTTTCCTTTTCCCAAAATGTTTTCAAAAGGCTTCTTTCCCAGGGGCGTCAAAAGGCGTCATTGTGCGGTAAAGGGTTAATTACATTTCGAAGGTCGTTTTATAATTCCACTTCAATGGTAGTAGATATTTCCATCTAAATGGCAACAAGATAATTCCATTTTAACTGCTGCAAAGAATTCCATTTCGATGACTGCTAGAGAATTCGATGTCAGTTGCGTCATCAGCTAATTCAATTTTGAAGGCTTTTAGAGAGTTCGATTACAGAGGCTGTCATAAAATTCAAGTTCAATAGCTGTTAGAAAATTCCATTTTAAATGCTGTTATCTGAGATTTTCGTTTTTATGACTATAAAAGAATTTAGTTTCAATGGTTGTCAAATTCCATGTAAGTGGCTGTAAAAGAATAAATTTTAATGCCGTGAGAGAATTTCCTTTTAGTGGCTGTCAGAAAATATGATTTCAATGGCTGTTTCGATAGAGTATCGGATCAGCGCATCATATTCCTGAACCAATATGCTGGTCTATGCAAAGAGTTGATCTAAGAGTTGATCAGACGCTCGAAACAGCGATAAACATGTCTAAACCCACTTTCAGTGGCCTAAACAGGTCGTGTACTTGGGAAAATTACAAGCAATATTTCCGTATAAAAATTGAAGAAAAGGTTTTATTTAACATTAATAAAAATTTCCAGTAATGTACGTAAATAATAGAAATATATACATACAAATTATGAAAAAAAGTGAAACTTGGATCATGGTTTTAGCAATAAATGAATAAATTTTAAGTATGGCATTACATTTCAACAATTTTGTCATGCACTGACTGAAATAATTTTGGTAGAGGCGTAAAATACCATTTAATAATATTTGAGTGGCGCTCTGGGACAAGGTGGTTTAATGACCGGGCTGCATTGTACCAATTATCACGTAATTACGGATCCCCATCCATTTTGTCTAATAACCAAATAAATCATGAGGAAAACCGGTCTTTTGACATGCAGAAAATTGATCAATAGCCAAAAGTTTCGTTCTAGGTCAGCCTTCGCGGAATGCGCAGGTTGATATGGATCGATACTTTTTGTCAAAGCTTTAAATCCCCTTTTCACAGTGCATGATTCATTGTAACTGTCTTACGACCAAAAGACGAATCAAATGCAAGAAACAGATCTTGCTCATATCACAACATCGCCTAGTTAGAGCGCCAAATAAAGGTAGTTGACGAAAGCAACCGATATTTAGAAACAAACTTTTCAACAAAAGTCAAAATTTAGTTCCTTTCGTAAACAGTTTGGAACAAGATCATGCTGCTTTTTAAGGACAAAGTAAAGTAATATTAGACTGCCTTTTCTGTGTAAGAGTATGTGAAATAGTGTGTCAAGACCATCCAGACCTTTTGGTCTGTTTTCATTATTGAGCCAGAGCAGTTAGTTTCTTTAGCATTTTGAAGGTTCATTGACGTAAAAATATAGCCAAACCGGTTAAAAATCTTTGCATAGCAGAAAGATAGGTGATGGGAATACGAACCTGACAGAGCGCTCGTATCCAGCGTCTGTACAAAGTAATACGCAGTGCTGTTTCTTGACAGTGGAGAAATAATATGTTATTTTCGCTATTGTATAAAAATAATCTACCAATGAAATGACAGATCACCATCACCAGGGACAATTCTAGAGCAAAATTTAATTCGCTAACTAGGTCATATGAACTTAAATGACACTGAAGGGGAATGTTTTGTCTCACCATCGCTATACAATATGTTGATAATGCTTGCTCAGGTCTACTAAGATCAATTAAAGTGGGAAGTGTAAACCTTTCTTTTTGTAATCTTTTCTATAAAACACATCATTTACATTTGCATTTACAGACATAGCGGCCGACGTGTATTGTACGGACAGAGGTTGAAATATAGCTTTAGGTGGTAGACGGACAACCAAAAATACCTTTATGGCATCCCTGGTAAAGCATCAAAAATGTCTGGGCGAAACATAATTGGCCAGCCAGCATGTTTTATGATTTAATGAGATCCCAAGTCGCTTTTGCAGACAGATAAAGACAAGCATCAAACAACACACTATCTTTGCATTAACCCCTAGACTGCTAAGTGCGGCTTACTGACCTTTTGCAGACAGCGTAGATCAAGATCAGACTGCACACAGCGTGCAGTCTGATCTTGGATCTACACTGTCCGATAAGGAGACGTCTTTCCTCCAAAAATACCTTTGAAATATGAAAATTTGGGTTTATACCATCGGTTTGATGGCTTCATGTCTTTTATTTAGCAGGATAAGGGTTAAACAACATACAAATAAAGAAAGAAATGAAATATGTGTAAACTATGATAATCCGTACAAGAGAACGACTAAGAAATGATTTCGGATTTTTAGTGAAATTGGCTTAATAACCCTAACCATCTTAACGTCTCTGTGCATTTAAAGGGATACGAACATGCCGAGAAAAGTCGACAAGTAAAGTCAAAATTGCTCCGATACTTGCTATTCTAGACCAAACAATTTTAGAACTTGTCAATATTGAAAGAATTTACAGACTTCAAACTTAAAGAGACGCAAAGGTGGAATTAAAAAAAAAAAAAAAAAAAAAAATGGAAAAAATTGAAGGAAAACGAGAATATGCTGGGTTTAACATTTTTCCTTTTCTCACAATGTTTTTAAAGGCCATCTTCTGCAGCGCCTGTTACGAGGTGTAGTCTGGTACGATATTTAGATTATTCCCCTGTTTTTCTCTGCGAAGACAGAAGTCAACAGGCATACTAACGTTTCAATCTAAATGTGAGTCATGGTCTGTGAACAGTGGGTTTTATACATTTGCAAAAAGTATAGACCCATATCAGCGTGTACAGTCTGAACAGGCTGACATGGGCCGAGACATTCTGCTATTTGTAATTTCTTCGCATGTACAAGGACCATACCACCTACTGATCCAGTGGGTTGTTAGAGAAAATGTTTTTTAGGGATCCATAATTATGTGATGACTTGCTTGATATGATACATCACGGAGATGCATTAAACCCCCTTTTTCCAAAAGCATGGCTCATGTCTATTTGACCCTGTATTTTTTATAATAAACTTTTTATACCATTGAACAACACAGTGCTCTCAGTGCTTTGATTTTCGAGACTATAGTTATCCATCCACACCTCCAAATATACTAAACACTGTATTGATTGACAGCTTTGCGTTGGGACATCGGCATATTCCGTAAATCCTACTTCGGTAATACTCATCCTCCATTTACTGTAACTATTATAAAGATACGAGCCATACTATGGCAAAGGGGGATTTAATGCATCTCCGTGATCAATTATATCAAGAAAGTCATAATTTAATTATGGATCCATTTAGCCTACCAATCAACTGGATCTGGGGTGAAAAAGGTCCTTTGACATGCAGAAAATTCATAAAAAGTAAAAAGTTTCGACTCATGCCCGCCCAAGTCGACGTGGGTCGTGGCTTTTTGCAGATTCCTCGCCCCCCCTTTTCACAGAGCATGGTTCATTTCTTTCTGACCACGATAAAACTAAATTAATCGAGTCTTCACAATAACGGGCGAAGAGTGTGCCGATGAATAATTTTTATCACATAAATCCTCTTGTTTTCAATGCAATACATCCATCGCGAATTTTCTTGTCTCACACACGTTTTAGATAAGAAAATAGTGCTGTATTTGGTCAACACTCTGTGATCATACACATCGTTTTTAAAACATTGTTGATTTATATTCCTGTGTGAAATTAACGGTCAAAATTGGTAGTCATGATAAAGTTGCAAATTTAATCACTTTTGGATTCGAAACAAAATCAATATATGCAAGTTTCTATGGAACTATTTTTTCGTTTGTAATGTACCTGTCAAAGAAGCGAATAGGTTTCATGTAAATTTCAATGAACATTGTACATGTATGTCTATGTTTTAATACATCATGGACCATAATTTGTGGACAGTGTAGATCAAGATCAGACTGCACAGAACGTGCAGTCTGATCTCTGATGTACACTGTCCGATTAGGAGATATAAATAGCAAAAATTGGATTTTTACTATCGGCTTGAAAGCTTCATTTCATTAATTTAGCAACAAGAAGGTTAATAACATTTTTTAGACTCGTTTAATAAAATTTCATCTCAAATACCAACTCATGCTAGATCCTATTTATCTAGTTCAACAATTCTACCCAATAACAGATGAAACCATATCTATAATAGCCTGCTCACCATTTGAGCCATCCAGTAATATCAACTATTGTTTCTGATATCAGCTATCTGCTATCAAACATCGTCCTGTGCTTTCATCGAACTCGACAATATATCTGTGGGAAATAAGGTCCGTCTGTTGCGAAGTTGTTCTTAAAAAAAAAGATAAATTAGATTTGAGCCATGCTCTGTGTAAAAGGAGCTTAATGCATCTGCAGAATGTATCGACCCAGATCAACCTGCGCACGTCTTGTGACACGTATTGCTGGAAATGTAGCAATCTGCACAGGCTGATCTGAGTCGAAAGCTTTTGCTATTGGTCAATTTTCTGTATGTCAAAGAACCAGTCTACCTCCAGATACAGTCGATTGTTAGACAAAATGGATTTTATGGATCCATAATTATGTGATGACTTGCTTGGTATAACGTATCACGGAGATGCGTTTAGCCCCATTTTACCAGAGCACCGCTCTATACAAGGGACCGTATTTACCAACAGTCTCTTTATTGCAGCCTGACTTTGAAGCACTTTCTAATTTAAAAGTAACACGATTTTTGGTTGGTTTATCAAAAATCGTGTTGCTTTTTGAATATAGAATTAGAATTAGAGTGTAGTCTAGAATGGTTGGTGGTTACGGATCGACATTTTAAACTGTATATGCAAAGAACAGGTGGCTGGATGGTTATAGAAAGGTTTTATAATCAAGAGGTCGTGGGTTGGAAACCCGGCTAAACATAAAGTTTCTTTTTGAGTACGGACAAAAGCCATTGCGGAAAAACGCACTCCACTCTTTTACCGCGTAGCAAAGTGCCGATCTACTTAACCCATTATCACATAATCCAGAGTTTTAACGACCCATACAAAGAAGGGTTTAGAAAACATTGTGGGACCAGCATTTTCTCCTTTTCCCACATTGTTTTCTACCCTTTCAAGAACAAATCCCATCATTTGTACCATGTTCAAATTGTTGTCTGCAAATGCTTTCAAATTGAACAAGTCTAAAATTGTGTTGTTTGGTAAAGAGTTCATATAGTAAAAGAGCTTGTGGCTGGTGGGTGAGAGAGAGAGAGAGAGAGAGAGAGATGCTAATTATGTCGGTAAAAATAAAACGTCCCAGGACGCATAAAAAGTTTGATTGAATGTTATTTTTACGCCGCTTCCTACATTATTTCCATCATGTCTCGGCGACAGCTTACAAGGCCACGTATGTCTTAGGTTTGACCAGTACTAGGCCAGGGCTCTGAACTGCATGGCCAAAGATACACGAACAATGAAAAAGCGCAATGGCATCGGTCACTTTTCAATGACATGTCTTATTTAAACTGAAAAACAATTCAGGGCCTGTTATCCCTTTCCCAAACAAGACCTGGTTTTCGCGTGTCTGCAGTACAAGTCTTTTGAAAACACTGTGGGAAAAGGAGAAATTGCTCGTAACGAGCAATTTCTCCTTTTCCCACAGTGTTTTCTACCCTTTTTGAGACCTTTCTGCCAATTTCATCAAATTTAAAATTGTCGTCTGCAAACTCTTTCAATTTGGACCAGTCCAAAATTTGTCGTTTGGGAAAGGGTTATACACCAACCATTCTTAATTGCATTCCAAGTCTTATTCGAAAGTTACAAATTAACAGACTTTATTACTGGCTAAACTATACCGTTTAAAGTTAAAAGTAACGCGATTTCTGTTTGGCTAAACCAAATGAAATAGCGTTACTTTTAACTTCAGAAAATTCTTGAATATTGGAATAAGAATGGTTGGAACATTTGGGCCAAGTTTCAGAGGCACATACAGACGGACGGAACGCAGACAGACAGCTATACCTGCGGACGCACAAAGGCAAGCCTATGGTCCCCTATGGCGAGACCGGAAACGGGACATATAAGATAAAGAATTACCGCTTTGAAACCTATTCTGCTGCCTTTTTAAGGCCCTTTCTTCCTCCAATCTCTTCTGTTTCTGTAGATAAAGGCTATGCTCTTTCACTTGTTCATTTCTTCTGGTCAGTCTTTCTCCTCCCATCACGTTGTATTTCATTCTCACCCAGTATGACCTGAGTGTGCTTCTCCGGAGTTCTACCCCAGTTTTGTGGGTAAAAGCTTCCTCCACGTCGGCACCAAAAGGATCCTCCTCGGGCGGGAGTTTCAGCTTAGAAAAAAATATGAAAAAAATATAGTACAATACTCGATTGTTCGCATTCGACTTAATTCAAAATAAGCCATGCTCTGGCAAAAGGGGGCTTAATGCATCTCCGTGATCCATGATACCGAGCAAGTCATCAGAGTATTACGGATCCATAAAATCCTTTTTTTGTCTAACAACCGACTGAGTCATGAGGTAGACAGGTCCTTTGACCTGCGGAATATTTACCAATAGCAAAAAGTTTCGGCCCAGGTCAGTCTGTTCGGACTCCGCAGACTGACCTTGGTCGATACATTTTTGCAGATGCTTTAGGCATCCTTTTCGCAGAGCATGGTTCAATATAAATGTCAACAGGATAAATGTTTGCTGTGATGGCTAAAAATCTTACTTTTGATTGTATTATCACTTAAGAATAACACGCACAAATCATGTGTTTACTTTTATTCAACACAAGGATATTCTAAAAAAAATCTTTTACTGAATGAACAACAAAATTAATGTTTGAGCCATGCTTTAGGGACTTAATGCATCTCCATGGTACATTATACCAAGCAAGTCATACATGATTAAGATTCATAAAGTCTATTTAGTTTAACAAACAACTGGAGCACTAGGTACTATGGTCCTTGGTCATACAGGGAAAAAAATACCAAAAGCAAAAAGTTTCGACGCAGGTCAGCCTGCGCAGACTGCGCAGGCTGACCTGGGTCGATACTTTTTGCAGATGCATCTAACCCCTCTTTTCACAGAGCATGGCTCATTTTCAAAAACTACCGAATCCACCAGTCAATATACAGAATTTTGGTGACCAATGGATACACCAATCATGCCTAGCTCCAAAGGGAAACAAATTCGAGGCATTCGGTGTCCAATTACAAGCCTCAACCATATGTTCATGGATGACTTACCTTGAATTGAGTGAATGAGTTTATGCTCTTAAGATCTGTTTTCGACATTATCTCAATTATATCGCGACGGCCAGTGCACCTATCCATGCTTTCCTGGAGTTTCTAAAACCAGTACTTCGCACAATATTCTTCCCAAGCCAGTGACTTCTTTTGCACATGACCATCGTCGAAACAATGATCGGCGGTGCGAGAGGAATGAATCTTGTCGCAGTGACTATCATTAATCCTGGAAAGGAAGTTTGTCCTGTTGGGAATTCCAACCAGCGACTCCCTGTTCTCAAATCCAGGGCTGCGTCTCAATAAACTGCGTAGATTTACGCAAATTAACAGGGATTGTGTATACAAACATACTATCTCTGTTTTACCCGAAGGTACGAGCTGGGGTAAAGTATTCAAATATTTACTCAAATCGTTAAGTTATGCATTTTAGTAAAACGTGTTTTCAGACTTGATGCTTGCTTACCTAAACCGCGTACGCAAATTTCGTGCGTACGCAGTTCAGTGAAAGGCAGTCCTGTTCGCTACCGACTGCGTTACCGGGGCTCGGCGACTTCCCTGGAAACACCACTGTTAAATTTGGAGGTTTTTTTTGGAGGTTTTTTTCGTCACAAAAAGTTTTCTTGGTTAGAAAATTCTTACCTTTATTCTTAATTGAGCAACTTCCACTTTCTTCAAATCATCCAAAGTTTCCGATTCAGTTTTGTCAAGGCTATCAGTGCTGGTATTTTCCTCTGTGTCCGAGGTGTAGATATGAACACAAGCCTTCCCGTCAGAGTAAAGTGTAGGTAACGTGATCTGATAGGGCTGAAAACTGGCGCGATGGGGGGAAAATGCCAGTCTGCGTTGTCCGGTTTCGCCAATGGAATCATCGAAACGAGCCTCGCCCTGGAAAAAATGGCAATTTCAATAACAAGAAATATCTTTAAAAAGACAGTCGGCGTAAAATTTGCGAGCAAATAGGCAGGGGCCCTGAAAATAAACATGTCTACATTTTCTACCAATGACAATTTTTTATTTATTCATTTGTTATCAATGCCAAAAAGTAGGTCAAAAGCCAGAACATTCAACAACGCCGAAAAACCTGTCCTAAAGGCGGCCTCGGTAAAGTAAGCATCCTGTATTAACCCTTACCACACAATCCCGAGTTTTAACGACCCTTAGAAAGAAGGATTTTGAAAACATTGTGGGAAAAGGAAAAAATGCTGGTAACCAGCATTTTCTCCTTTTCCCAGAATGTTTTCTGCCTTTTTTTGAGGCCAAATACTATCATTTGAAAAAAAAAAAAAAATGCATTTGAATTGTCGTCTACACTGTTGGCTACACTGGCTTTTGACCTACTTCTTAGTATTGTTATACCGAATGAATGAATAGTATTTTCCGATTGGTGAAAAATGATGACATGTTTATTCAGCGGACCTCTGTTGGCCTATTTGTGGTAACATTTATCACACCACAGATTTTTTAGCAGCAACCGCTCCTTTTTTTCAAAAATGATTTGGATACACATCTAAGCTTGAAAAATATCATCTATAATAATGTACATAAATGAAAATTTCACTTCACAATAATATATAGAACAATAAGGAAAAAGAAGCAATTGATTGCGAGATTATTTTCCATTATTTCTATTTATATTAAAAGACAAAAGACTTTCAATATTACTATTCCAGAATCTCTTACACCGTCTATCCTTTTTAAAGATATTTCTTGTTTTATGTTCTTGGTATAGGTCATAAGCCGGACTAATGGGAAAGGATGTTCCATTCGTGCCTATATAATGAAAGCGTTGAAAGCACTGGTGTGGCATTTGTCAAGGGAGCCATTGTGTGGAATCAATAATTTGTAAAATAAAAAAAAAAAACAATAGCAAGCCCGGACGAACAAGCAAAGGCACGAACGAGCCCAGGGGCGAACTGGTTTAGGATGAACACGGTCAGTAGACAAAGGTTGTGAGTATCATTGCGCCAATAGAAGGCCATAGCGGGTATGGATATTTAAAAAAAAAAAGAAGTATTACCATGATCGACGGCCTAATCCAGTTAATTTTAATACGCCGTTTTTAATTATATATCTAAGTGCTACCGAAACACTTATTCGTCTTAGAAAAATTGAGTTTAATTGGCTTTACTTCCTTTGGTTTTGCACAAACTACTATACATGATTTTCAAAATAGTGTCTTCGACAAGTGCCACAAAAACGTTAAGAAGCATTTACCGAGAGTTCAATGAAAAATTCCTGACATGGAGTTAGCATGATCTTGGACGTATGTTTCGGTTTTTGTTTCTTGAATCCCTTCTTTTTCCAGCGTCTTCTACGTTCATGACTCAAATCGGACTTGATGCATTCAACAACCAGCACGTGCGTTAGTTCATCCTCGAGCACGCGCACCATGACGAAAAATCTGGCTGCTTGTCGTCTGTGCTTAGCGTTCTGTATGTCCATCATGATCTTTGTCAGATCTGTACATTTCACTGGACAAAGGACAAATCTGAAAATAACAATGAGTCATGCTCTGGCGAAAGGGGGTTTAATGCGTCTCCGTGATACACTGTGCCAGGCAAGTCATCACATAATTATGGATCCATGATATCCATTTTGTCTTACAACAGACCAAATCTTATTGTAGCACGGTCTTTGGACAGAAAACAAAATTACCAAAAGCAAAAGTATCGACCTAAGTCAGCCTGCGCAGTCCGCGAAGGCTGACCTGGATCGATACATTTTGCAGATGCATTTAGCCCCCTTTTCACATATTATGGCTCAATTGTTGCGAAGTCCTAGCATGGAAAGGGGATTTTTTGTGCTTTTGTTGATTTTGTGGATCAAGATCAGTCAGATAGCATATATCAAACATGCTGATACTAGATCTACGCTGTCAAATATTGTACAAGGTATTCTGAAAAAAAAACTTTGATGTTGTATTACCTGGTTCTGTTTTGATGACTTCATCCTGAGAGTAGAAATTATGAGACAAATAAAACACTTATCCTAAACAGAGAAATTTAATTTATGCGATGTGATATCCTGTAACGATTTCTTTTACATATAAGTCATGCTTTATGAAAAAGGGGTTTATCGCATCTGCAAAAAGTATCGACCCATGTCAGCCTGCGCAGTCCGCGCAGGCTGACATGTGTCGAAACTTTTTGCTATCCGTCAATTTTCTGCTTGTCCAAGGACCATTCTACCACAGGATTCAGCTGGTTGTTAGACAAAATGGATTTTATAGATTAATAATTATGTGATAACTAGCTTTTTATGATACATCACGGAGATTTATCGAACATCAAATGGTATGACACATCACGGAGATTTATCAAACATCAAATGGTATAATATATCACGGAGATTTATCAAACATCAAATGGTATAATACATCACGGAGATTTATCAAACATCAAATGGTATGATACGTCACGGAGATTTATCAAACATCAAATGGTATGATAAGTCACGGAGATTTATCAAACATCAAATGGTACGATACGTCACGGAGATTTATCGAACATCAAACGGTATAATACGTCACGGAGATTTATCGAACATCAAACGGTATAATACATCACGGGGATTTATCAAACATCAAATGGTATAATAGATCACGGAGATTTATCAAACATCACATGGTACGATACTTCATGGAGATTTATCGAACATCAAATGGTATAATACGTCACGGAGATTTATCGAACATCAAACAGTATAATACGACACGGAGATTTATCGAACATCAAACGGTATCATAAGTCACGGAGATTTATCGAACATCAAACGGTATAATAGGTCACGGAGATTTATCAAACATCAAAGGGTATGATACATCACGGAGATTTATCGAAAATCAAATGGTATAATACATCACGGAGATTTATCAAACATCAAATGGTATGATACATCAAGGAGATTTATCAAACATCAAATGGTATAATACATCACAGAGATTTATCAAACATCAAATGGTATAATACATCACGGAGATTTATCGAACATCAAATGGTATAATACATCACGGAGATTTATCAAACATCAAATGGTATGATACATCACGGAGATTTATCGATCATCAAATGGTATAATAGATCACGGAGATTTATCGAACATCAAATGGTATCATAGATCACGGAGATTTATCGAACATCAAATGGTATAATACATCACGGAGATTTATCGATCATCAAATGGTATAATACATCACGGAGATTTATCGAACATCAAATGGTATCATAGATCACGGAGATTTATCGAACATGAAATGGTATCATACATCACGGAGACTTATCAAACATCAAACGGTATGATACATCACGGAGATTTATCGATCATCAAATGGTATAATAGATCACGGAGATTTATCAAACATCAAATGGTATAATACATCACGGAGATTTATCGAACATCAAATGGTATAATACATCACGGAGATTTATCGAACATCAAATGGTATAATACATCACGGAGATTTATCAAACATCAAATGGTATGATACATCACGGAGATTTATCGATCATCAAATGGTATAATAGATCACGGAGATTTATCGAACATCAAATGGTATCATAGATCACGGAGATTTATCGAACATCAAATGGTATAATACATCACGGAGATTTATCGATCATCAAATGGTATAATACATCACGGAGATTTATCGAACATCAAATGGTATCATAGATCACGGAGATTTATCGAACATGAAATGGTATCATACATCACGGAGACTTATCAAACATCAAACGGTATGATACATCACGGAGATTTATCGATCATCAAATGGTATAATAGATCACGGAGATTTATCAAACATCAAATGGTATAATACATCACGGAGATTTATCGAACATCAAATGGTATAATACATCACGGAGATTTATCAAACATCAAATGGTATGATACATCACGGAGATTTATCGATCATCAAATGGTATAATAGATCACGGAGATTTATCGAACATCAAATGGTATCATAGATCACGGAGATTTATCGAACATCAAATGGTATAATACATCACGGAGATTTATCGATCATCAAATGGTATAATACATCACGGAGATTTATCGAACATCAAATGGTATCATAGATCACGGAGATTTATCGAACATGAAATGGTATCATACATCACGGAGATTTATCAAACATCAAACGGTATGATACATCACGGAGATTTATCGATCATCAAATGGTATAATAGATCACGGAGATTTATCAAACATCAAATGGTATAATACATCACGGAGATTTATCGAACATCAAATGCTATCATATATCACGGAGATTTATCAAAAATCAAACGGTATGATACATCTAGGAGATTTATCGATCATCAAATGGTATAATAGATCACGGAGATTTATCGATCATTAAAAGGTTTGATGCATCACGGAGATTTATCGAACATCAAATGGTATAATAGATCACGGAGATTTATCAAAAATCAAATGGTATAATATATCACGGAGTTTTATCAAACAGCAAATGGTATAATAGATCACGGAGATTTATCGAACATCAAATGGTATGATACATCACGGAGATTTATCGAACATCAAATGGTATAATACATCACGGAGATTTATCGAACAGCAAATGGTAGAATAGATGACGGAGATTTATCAAACATCAAATGGTATGATACATCACGGAGATTTATCGAACATCAAATGGTATAATACATCACGGAGATTTATCGATCATCAAATGGTATGATACATCACGGAGATTTATCGAACATCAAATGGTATAATACATCACGGAGATTTATCGATCATCAAAATGTATAATAGATCACGGAGATTTATCGAACATCAAATGGTATAATAAATCATGGAGATTTATCAAACATGAAATGGTATAATAGATCACGGAGATTTATTGAACATGAAATGGTACGATAGATCACGGAGATTTATCAAACATTAAATGGTACAATAGATCACGGAGATTTATCAAACATCAAATGGTACGATACATCACGGAGATTTATAAAACATCAAATGGTACAATAGATCACGGAGATTTATCGAACATCAAATGGTATAATACATCACGGCGATTTATCAAACATCAAATGGTATAATACATGACGGAGATTTATCAAACATCAAATGGTACAATAGATCACGGAGATTTATCAAACATCAAATGCTATAATACATCACGGAGATTTATCAAACATCAAATGGTATAATACATGACGGAGATTTATCAAACATCAAATGGTATAATACATCACGGAGATTTATCGAACATCAAATGGTATAATACATCACGGAGATTTATCGAACATCAAATGGTATCATACATCACGGAGATTTATCGATCATCAAATGGTATGATAGTTCACGGAGATTTATCGAACATCAAATGGTATAATACATCACGGAGATTTATCGATCATCAAATGGTATAATAGATCACGGAGATTTATCAAACATGAAATGGTATGATAGATCACGGAGATTTATCGAACATCAAATGGTATGATAGATCACGGAGATTTATCGAACATCAAATGGTATGATAGATCACGGAGATTTATCAAACATCAAATGGTTTAATACATCACGGAGATTTATCCATGATTAAATGGTATGATACATCACGGAGATTTATCGATGATCAAATGGTACGATACATCACGGAGATTTATCGAACATCAAATGGTACGTTACATCACGGAGATTTATCAAACATCAAATGGTACGATACATAACGGAGATTTATCAAACATCAAATGGTACGATACATCACGGAGATTTATCAAACATCAAATGGTACGATACATCACTGAGATTTATCAAACATCAAATGGTATAATAGATCACGGAGATTTATCGAACATCAAATGGTATCATACATCACGGAGATTTATCAAACATCAAATGGTATAATACATCACGGAGATTTATCGAACATCAAATGGTATGATACATCACGGAAATTTATCGAACATCAAATGGTATAGTACATCACGGAGATTTATCGAACATCAAATGGTATAATACATAACGGAGATTTATCGATAATAAAATGGTATGATACATCACGGAGATTTATCGAACATCAAATGGTATAATAAATCACGGAGATTTATCGAACATCAAATGGTATGATACATCACGGAGATTTATCGATCATCAATTTGTATAATAGATCACGGAGATTTATCGAACATCAATTGGTATGATACATCTCGGAGATTGATCGATCATCAAATGGTATAATACATGACGGAGATTTATCGAACATCAAATGGTATGATACATCACGGAGATTTATCGAACATCAAATGGTATAATACATCACGGAGATTTATCGATGATAAAATGGCATGATATATCACGGAGATTTATCGAACATCAAATGGTATAATACATCACGGAGATTTATCGAACATCAAATGGTATAATAAATCACGGAGATTTATAGAACATCAAATGGTATAATACATCACGGAGATTTATCGAACATCAAATGGTATGATACATCACGGAGATTTATCGAACATCAAATGGTATGATAGATCACGGAGATTTATCAAACATCAAATGGTTTAATACATCACGGAGATTTATCCATGATTAAATGGTATGATACATCACGGAGATTTAACGATGATCAAATTGTACGATACATCACGGAGATTTATCGAACATCAAATGGTACGTTACATCACGGAGATTTATCAAACATCAAATGGTACGATACATCACGGAGATTTATCAGACATCAAATGGTACGATACATCACGGAGATTTATCAAACATCAAATGGTACGATACATCACGGAGATTTATCAAACATCAAATGGTATAATAGATCACGGAGATTTATCGAACATCAAATGGTATCATACATCACGGAGATATATCGAACATCATATGGTATAATACATCACGGAGATTTATCGAACATCAAATGGTATGATACATCACGGAAATTTATCGAACATCAAATGGTTTAGTACATCACGGAGATTTATCGAACATCAAATGGTATAATAGATCATGGAGATTTATCAAACATCAAATGGTAGGATAGATCACGGCGATTTATCGAACATCAAATGGTACGATAGATCACGGCGATTTATGAAACATCAAATGGTATAATAGATCACGGAGATTTATCGAACATCAAATGGTACGATACATCACGGAGATTTATCGAACATCAAATGGTATAACACATCACGGAGATTTAACGAACATCAAATGGTACGATACATCACGGAGATTTATCAAACATCAAATGCAACGATACAACACGGAGATTTATCAAACATCAAATGGTACGATACATCACGGAGATTTATCAAACATCAAATGGTATAATACATCACGGAGATTTATCGAACATCAAATGGTATAACACATCATGGAGATTTAACGAACATCAAATGGTACGATACATCACGGAGATTTATCAAACATCAAATGCAACGATACAACACGGAGATTTATCAAACATCAAATGGTACGATACATCACGGAGATTTATCAAACATCAAATGGTATAATACATCACGGAGATTTATCAAACATCAAATGGTATAATACATCACGGAGATTTATCGAACATGAAATGGTATAATACATCACGGAGATTTATTGAACATCAAATGGTATAATACATCACGGAGATTTATCGAACATCAAATGGTATAATACATAACGGAGATTTATCGATAATAAAATGGCATGATACATCACGGAGATTTATCGAACATCAAATGGTATAATACATCACGGAGATTTATCGATGATAAAATGGCATGATACATCACGGAGATTTATCGAACATCAAATGGTATAATACATCACGGAGATTTATCGAACATCAAATGGTATGATACATCACGGAGATTTATCGAACATCAAATGGTATAATACATCCCGGAGATTTATCGAACATCAAATGGTATGATACATCACGGAGATTTATCGAACATCAAATGGTATAATACATCACGGAGATTTCTCGAACATCAAATGGTATAATACATCACGGAGATTTATCGAACATCAAATGGTATAATACATCACGGAGATTTATCGATGATAAAATGGTATGATACATCACGGAGATTTATCGAACATCAAATGGTATAATACATCACGGAGATTTATCGAACATCAAATGGTATGATACATCACGGAGATTTATCGATCATCAAATGGTATAATAGATCACGGAGATTTATCAAACATGAAATGGTATGATAGATGACGGAGATTTATCGAACATCAAATGGTATGATAGATCACGGAGATTTATCAAACATCAAATGGTTTAATACATCACGGAGATTTATCCATGATTAAATGGTATGATACATCACGGAGATTTATCGATGATCAAATGGTACGATACATCACCGAGATTTATCGAATATCAAATGGTATAATACATCACGGAGATTTATCAAACATCAAATGGTATCATACATCAAAGAGATTTATCAAACATCAAATGGTACGATACATCACGGAGATTTATCAAACATCAAATGGTATAATAGATCATGGAGATTTATCGAACATCAAATGGTATCATACATCACGGAGATTTATCGAACATCAAATGGTATAATACATCACGGAGATTTATCGAACATCAAATGGTATGATACATCACGGAAATTTATCGAACATCAAATGGTATAGTACATCACGGAGATTTATCGAACATCAAATAGTATAATAGATCATGGAGATTTATCAAACATCAAATGGTACGATATATCACGGCGATTTATCGAACATCAAATGGTACGATAGATCACGGCGATTTATCAAACATCAAATGGTATAATAGATCACGGAGATTTATCGAACATCAAATGGTACGATACATCACGGAGATTTATCGAACATCAAATGGTATAACACATCACGGAGATTTAACGAACATCAAATGGTACGATACATCACGGAGATTTATCAAACATGAAATGCAACGATACACCACGGAGATTTATCAAACATCAAATGGTACGATACATCACGGAGATATATCAAACATCAAATGGTATAATACATCACGGAGATTTATCAAACATCAAATGGTATAATACATCAAAGAGATTTATCGAACATGAAATGGTATAATACATCACGGAGATTTATCGAACATCAAATGGTATAATACATCACGGAGATTTATCGATGATAAAATGGTATGATACATCACGGAGATTTATCGAACATGAAATGTTATAATACATCACGGAGATTTATCGAACATCAAATGGTATGATACATCGGGGAGATTTATCGAACATCAAATGGTATAATACATCACGGAGATTTATCAAACATCAAATGGTATAATACATCACGGAGATTTATCGAACATGAAATGGTATAATACATCACGGAGATTTATCGAACATCAAATGGTATAATACATCACGGAGATTTATCGATGATAAAATGGTATGATACATCACGGAGATTTATCGAACATGAAATGTTATAATACATCACGGAGATTTATCGAACATCAAATGGTATGATACATCGGGGAGATTTATCGAACATCAAATGGTATAATACATCACGGAGATTTATCGAACATCAAATGGTATGATACATCACGGATATTTATCGAATATCAAATGGTATAATACATCACGGAGATTTATCGAACATCAAATGGTATAATAGATCATGGAGATTTATCAAACATCAAATGGTACGATAGATCACGGCGATTTATCGAACATCAAATGGTACGATAGATCACGGCGATTTATCAAACATCAAATGGTATAATAGATCACGGAGATTCATCGAACATCAAATGGTATCATACATCACGGAGATTTATCGAACATCAAATGGTATAATACATCACGGAGATTTATCCATGATTAAATGGTATGATACATCACGGAGATTTATCGATGATCAAATGGTACGATACATCACGGAGATTTATCGAACATCAAATGGTACGTTACATCACGGAGATTTATCAAACATCAAATGGTACGATACATAACGGAGATTTATCAAACATCAAATGGTACGATACATAACGGAGATTTATCGATAATAAAATGGTATGATACATCACGGAGATTTATCGAACATCAAATGGTATAATAAATCACGGAGATTTATCGAACATCAAATGGTATGATACATCACGGAGATTTATCGATCATAAATTTGTATAATAGATCACGGAGATTTATCGAACATCAATTGGTAAGATATATCTCGGAGATTGATCGATCATCAAATGGTATAATACATGACGGAGATTTATCGAACATCAAATGGTATGATACATCACGGAGATTTATCGAACATCAAATGGTATAATACATCACGGAGATTTATCGATGATAAAATGGCATGATACATCACGGAGATTTATCGAACATCAAATGGTATAATACATCACGGAGATTTATCGAACATCAAATGGTATGATACATCACGGAGATTTATCGAACATCAAATGGTATGATAGATCATGGAGATTTATCAAACATCAAATGGTTTAATACATCACGGAGATTTATCCATGATTAAATGGTATGATACATCACGGAGATTTATCGATGATCAAATGGTACGATACATCACGGAGATTTATCGAACATCAAATGGTACGTTACATCACGGAGATTTATCAAACATCAAATGGTACGATACATAACGGAGATTTATCAAACATCAAATGGTACGATACATCACGGAGATTTATCAAACATCAAATGGTACGATACATCACGGAGATTTATCAAACATCAAATGGTATAATAGATCATGGAGTTTTATCGAACATCAAATGGTATCATACATCACGGAGATTTATCGAACATCATATGGTATAATACATCACGGAGATTTATCGAACATCAAATGGTATGATACATCACGGAAATTTATCGAACATCAAATGGTTTAGTACATCACGGAGATTTATCGAACATCAAATGGTATAATAGATCATGGAGATTTATCAAACATCAAATGGTAGGATAGATCACGGCGATTTATCGAACATCAAATGGTACGATAGATCACGGCGATTTATGAAACATCAAATGGTATAATAGATCACGGAGATTTATCGAACATCAAATGGTATAACACATCACGGAGATTTAACGAACATCAAATGGTACGATACATCACGGAGATTTATTAAACATCAAATGCAACGATACAACACGGAGATTTATCAAAGATCAAATTGTACGATACATCACGGAGATTTATGAAACATCAAATGGTATAATACATCACGGAGATTTATCAAACATCAAATGGTATAATAGATCACGGAGATTTATCGAACATGAAATGGTATAATAGATCACGGAGATTTATCGAACATGAAATGGTATAATACATCACGGAGATTTATCGAACATCAAATGGTATAATACATAACGGAGATTTATCGATAATAAAATGGTATGATACATCACGGAGATTTATCGAACATCAAATGGTATAATAAATCACGGAGATTTATCGAACATCAAATGGTATGATACATCACGGAGATTTATCGATCATCAATTTGTATAATAGATCACGGAGATTTATCGAACATCAATTGGTATGATACATCTCGGAGATCTATCGATCATCAAATGGTATAATATATGACGGAGATTTATCGAACATCAAATGGTATGATACATCACGGAGATTTATCGAACATCAAATGGTATAATACATCACGGAGATTTATCGATGATAAAATGGCATGATACATCACGGAGATTTATCGAACATCAAATGGTATAATACATCACGGAGATTAATCGAACATCAAATGGTATGATACATCACGAAGATTTATCGAACATCAAATGGTATAATACATCCCGGAGATTTATCGAACATCAAATGGTATGATACATCACGGAGATTTATCGAACATCAAATGGTATAATACATCACGGAGATTTATCGAACATCAAATGGTATAATACATCACGGAGATTTCTCGAACATCAAATGGTATAATACATCACGGAGATTTATCGAACATCAAATGGTATAATACATCACGGAGATTTATCGATGATAAAATGGTATGATACATCACGGAGATTTATCGAACATCAAATGGTATAATACATCACGGAGATTTATCGAACATCAAATGGTATGATACATCACGGAGATTTATCGATCATCAAATGGTATAATAGATCACGGAGATTTATCAAACATGAAATGGTATGATAGATCACGGAGATTTATCGAACATCAAATGGTATGATAGATCACGGAGATTTATCAAACATCAAATGGTTTAATACATCACGGAGATTTATCCATGATTAAATGGTATGATACATCACGGAGATTTATCGATGATCAAATGGTACGATACATCACGGAGATTTATCGAATATCAAATGGTATAATACATCACGGAGATTTATCAAACATCAAATGGTATCATACATCAAAGAGATTTATCAAACATCAAATGGTACGATACATCACGGAGATTTATCAAACATCAAATGGTATAATACATCAAGGAGATTTATCAAACATCAAATGGTATAATACATCACGGAGATTTATCGAACATGAAATGGTATAATACATCACGGAGATTTATCGAACATCAAATGGTATAATACATCACGGAGATTTATCGATGATAAAATGGTATGATACATCACGGAGATTTATCGAACATCAAATGTTATAATAAATCACGGAGATTTATCGAACATCAAATGGTATGATACATCGGGGAGATTTATCGAACATCAAATGGTATAATACATCACGGAGATTTATCGAACATCAAATGGTATGATACATCACGGAAATTTATCGAACATCAAATGGTATAGTACATCACAAAGATTTATCGATAATAAAATGGTATGATACATCGGGGAGATTCATCGAACATCAAATGGTATAATACATCACGGAGATTTATCGATGATAAAATGGTATGATACATCACGGAGATTTATCGAACATCAAATGGTATAATACATCACGGAGATTTATCGAACATCAAATGGTATGATACATCACGGAGATTTATCGATCATCAAATGGTATAATAGATCACGGAGATTTATCAAACATGAAATGGTATGATAGATGACGGAGATTTATCGAACATCAAATGGTATGATAGATCACGGAGATTTATCAAACATCAAATGGTTTAATACATCACGGAGATTTATCCATGATTAAATGGTATGATACATCACGGAGATTTATCGATGATCAAATGGTACGATACATCACCGAGATTTATCGAATATCAAATGGTATAATACATCACGGAGATTTATCAAACATCAAATGGTATCATACATCAAAGAGATTTATCAAACATCAAATGGTACGATACATCACGGAGATTTATCAAACATCAAATGGTATAATAGATCATTGAGATTTATCGAACATCAAATGGTATCATACATCACGGAGATTTATCGAACATCAAATGGTATAATACATCACGGAGATTTATCGAACATCAAATGGTATGATACATCACGGAAATTTATCGAACATCAAATGGTATAGTACATCACGGAGATTTATCGAACATCAAATAGTATAATAGATCATGGAGATTTATCAAACATCAAATGGTACGATATATCACGGCGATTTATCGAACATCAAATGGTACGATAGATCACGGCGATTTATCAAACATCAAATGGTATAATAGATCACGGAGATTTATCGAACATCAAATGGTACGATACATCACGGAGATTTATCGAACATCAAATGGTATAACACATCACGGAGATTTAACGAACATCAAATGGTACGATACATCACGGAGATTTATCAAACATGAAATGCAACGATACACCACGGAGATTTATCAAACATCAAATGGTACGATACATCACGGAGATATATCAAACATCAAATGGTATAATACATCACGGAGATTTATCAAACATCAAATGGTATAATACATCACGGAGATTTATCGAACATGAAATGGTATAATACATCACGGAGATTTATCGAACATCAAATGGTATAATACATCACGGAGATTTATCGATGATAAAATGGTATGATACATCACGGAGATTTATCGAACATGAAATGTTATAATACATCACGGAGATTTATCGAACATCAAATGGTATGATACATCACGGAGATTTATCGATCATCAATTTGTATAAGAGATCACGGAGATTTATCAAACATCAAATGGTATAATACATCACGGAGATTTATCGAACGTCAAATGGTATAATACATCACGGAGATTTATCAAACATCAAATGGTATCATAGATCACGGAGATTTATCAAACATCAAATGCAACGATACACCACGGAGATTTATCAAACATTAAATGGTACGATACATCACGGAGATTTATCGAACATCAAATGGTATAATACATCACGGAGATTTATCGAACATCAAATGGTATGATACATCACGGAGATTTATCGAACATCAAATGGTATAATACATAACGGAGATTTATCGATAATAAAATGGTATGATACATCACGGAGATTTATCGAACATCAAATGGTATAATAAATCACGGAGATTTATCGAACATCAAATGGTACGTTACATCACGGAGATTTATCAAACATCAAATGGTACGATACATAACGGAGATTTATCAAACATCAAATGGTACGATAGATCACGGCGATTTATCAAACATCAAATGGTATAATAGATCACGGAGATTTATCAAACATCAAATGGTACGATACATCACGGAGATATATCAAACATCAAATGGTATAATACATCACGGAGATTTATCAAACATCAAATGGTATAATACATCACGGAGATTTATCGAACATGAAATGGTATAATACATCACGGAGATTTATCGAACATCAAATGGTATAATACATCACGGAGATTTATCGATGATAAAATGGTATGATACATCACGGAGATTTATCGAACATCAAATGTTATAATAAATCACGGAGATTTATCAAACATCAAATGGTATGATACATCGGGGAGATTTATCGAACATCAAATGGTATAATACATCACGGAGATTTATCGAACATCAAATGGTATGATACATCACGGATATTTATCGAATATCAAATGGTATAATACATCACGGAGATTTATCGAACATCAAATGGTATAATAGATCATGGAGATTTATCAAACATCAAATGGTACGATAGATCACGGCGATTTATCGAACATCAAATGGTACGATAGATCACGGCGATTTATCAAACATCAAATGGTATAATAGATCACGGAGATTTATCGAATATCAAATGGTATCATACATCACGGAGATTTATCGAACATCAAATGGTATAATACATCACGGAGATTTATCGAACATCAAATGGTATGATACATCACGGAAATTTATCGAACATCAAATGGTATAGTACATCACGGAGATTTATCGATAATAAAATGGTATGATACATCACGGAGATTTATCGAACATCAAATGGTATAATAAATCACGGAGATTTATCGAACATCAAATGGTATGATACATCACGGAGATTTATCGATCATCAATTTGTATAAGAGATCACGGAGATTTATCAAACATCAAATGGTATAATACATCACGGAGATTTATCGAACATCAAATGGTATAATACATCACGGAGATTTATCGAACATCAAATGGTATAATACATCACGGAGATTTATCGAACATCAAATGGTATAATAGATCATGGAGATTTATCGAACATCAAATGGTACGATAGATCACGGCGATTTATCGAACATGAAATGGTACGATAGATCACGGCGATTTATCAAACATCAAATGGTATAATAGATCACGGAGATTTATCGAACATCAAATGGTATAATAGATCATGGAGATTTATCGAACATCAAATGGTATGATACATCACGGAGATTTATCGAACATCAAATGGTATGATACATCACGGAGATTTATCGAACATCAAATGGTACGATACATCACGGAGATTTATCGAACATCAAATGGTACGATACATCACGGAGATTTATCGAACATCAAATGGTACGATACATCACAGAGATTTATCGAACATCAAATGCTACAATACATCACGGAGATTTATCAAACATCAAATGCTATGATACATCACGGAGATTTATCAAACATCAAATGGTATAATACATCACGGAGATTTATCAAACATCAAATGGTACGATACATCACGGAGATTTATCGAATATCAAATGGTATAATACATCACGGAGATTTATCAAACATCAAATGGTATAATAGATCACGGAGATTTATCAAACATCAAATGGTATAATACATCAAGGAGATTTATCAAATATCAAATGGTATAATACATCAAGGAGATTTATCAAATATCAAATGGTATAATACATCACGGAGATTTATCGAACATCAAATGGTATAATACATCACGGAGATTTATCGAACATCAAATGGTATAATACATCACGGAGATTTATCAAACATCAAATGGTATAATACATCAAGGAGATTTATCAAACATCAAATGGTACGATACATCACGGAGATTCATCGAATATCAAATGGTATAATACATTAGGGAGATTTATCAAACATCAAATGGTATCATACATCAAAGAGATTTATCAAACATCAAATGGTACGATATATCACGGAGATTTATCGAATATCAAATGGTATAATACATCAAGGAGATTTATCAAACCTCAAATGGTAAGATTTATCACGGAGATTTATCGAATATCAAATGGTATAATACATCACGGAGATTTATCAAACATCAAATGGTATCATACATCAAAGAGATTTATCAAACATCAAATGGTACGATACATCACGGAGATTTATCGAATATCAAATGGTATAATACATCAAGGAGATTTATCAAACATCAAATGGTACGATACATCACGGAGATTTATCGAATATCAAATGGTATAATACATCAAGGAGATTTATCAAACATCAAATGGTATAATACATCACGGAGATTTATCGAACATCAAATGGTATAATACATCACGGAGATTTATCGAACATCAAATGGTATAATACATCACGGAGATTTATCAAATATCAAATGGTATAATACATCACGGAGATTTATCAAACATCAAATGGTATAATACATCACGGAGATTTATCAAACATCAAATGGTATAATACATCAAGGAGATTTATCAAAACCCCTTTTCACAGAGCATGGCTCATATTTTGTTTTTGTCTGTACTAATTTCCAAATGATCACCAAGCCTCTACTTACGTGCTGAAGTGCTCCGTGCCAAAGGTCACTTTGTCCCCTTCTACGGTCGTCTCGGTTTCCAATACTTCGACATCTTTGTCATCATTGTCATTCACCCTTATCACTTTAACACCATCCGATACTATATCCGTAGCGTTTTCGCTTAAAGGTAATTGCATCTGTACTTTCTTTGTTGGCTGTTCTCCGGTAATATTGACCTGAAACACGTCTGACAGTAAATTCAATCTTGCTTTGCGCTTTCGGAGTTTTCTTTTTGAACTTCTTTTATTTTCCTTGTTACTTTGATCATCATCCAGTTCGACTGCATTGTACTCTTCTTCTTTGCTTTTGTCTTGCACAGGTGGAATACCGTCTGACCCTGCTTTGTCTTTTAAGTCTCCTAGACTTTCTGTATGACTTTCCGTCTTTTGACTTTTGTTGACGTCATCGAAACCTGTGTACTCGTCAACATTAACTGTACCTGTACTGTGAATAGACTTAGAATCGTCATCATCTTCTGCGTCTCTTTCAGCCCTTTCCTGATCATACTCAAATACCTATTTAGAAAGAAAATGATCCATGTTCTGTGAAAAGAGGGTTTAATGCATCTGCAAAATGTATCGACCCAGATCAAAGCCTGGTTCAAAACATTTCGCTATTGGTGAGTTTTTCGCACGTCCAAAGACCAGTCTACCTCGTGATTCAACCATTTTGGGCAAAATGGGTTTCATGGATGAATAAATACACGATGACTTGCTTGATATCATACATCACGGAGATGCATTAAACCCCTTTTGCCAGAGCATGGCTGAAATATGTGTCTTTAGATGGCGCTTTACGCAGATTCCAATTATATTCAGACTACATTTATTATCAAAGCATGATCTCGCCTATTATAATCACTGCTGGGCTTGACCAGTACTAGGAAGTGTCTTGCAAAAGGACACTTCCAAGCGACAGCCGCCGAACCATAAGCTTAGGAAGTGCTTTGATAAAATGAATGCCGAAGGCCAGACTGTAAATCTGAAGTTAGTAACCTCGAGCCGACCAAATGAATATTGTTGTATATTACAAACATCGAATTTTTTACGTGAATTGGCGTTTAACTCTTGCATACAGGGTACATGTACTTATACAGAGGATATTTTCATTATATGAGCCATGCTCTGGAAAGGGGGCTTAATGCATCTGCTAAAAATATCGATCCAGGCTGACCTGGGTCGAAATATTTTTTATTTTTGTCATTTTTTTGCATATCAAACCACCAGTGTGTAGCCAAGTGTAATTTTGTTACTATACGCACTGGTGTGAAACCCACTCTTGTTTTAGTTTTTGTACTTGTGTGAAACCTTCATCTTGATTTTTTAGGCATTTTTGTGATAACTACTCACCAAGTACTTACCTGTCTTTTCATGCACTGCATCAATTCCATGAGCTCCATGTGAAACATGGGTACACATTTTTGAACCTTGGTACATGTGGTCATTCAAGGTCATACTTTAACCCTTTACCACACGACAAAATTTTAGCCTTGCCCAAATTGAAAGCATCTGCAGACGACAATTTCAGTATGGCTCAAATGGTGCAATTTTTGTCTGATAGGGTGGAAAACATTGTGAGAAAAGGCGAAAATGCTGGTTACCAGCATTTTCTCCTTTTCCCACAATGTTTTCAAAAGGCTTCTATTCCAGGGTCGTTAAAAGGCGGCTTTGTGCGGTGAAGGGTTAAGGAAGAAAGGATATTCATTTAGTACACGACAAAAAAAAAAAAGAATTATTGACTTGGGTAAAGTTTTCACATTATTGTTGCTAAGCACAGGACTTGAGAACAGGAGGTCGTTGGTTCGATCCCCGGCTTGGCCAATTTCGTTCCGAGGATTGATGATAGTCATTGCGACAGGATTCATTCCTCTCGTACCGCTGAACATTGTTTCGACGATGGTTATGTGGGAAAGCAGCCAGTGGCTTGGAAAGAATATTGTGCGGAGTACTGGTAAAAGAAACTCCAGGAAAGCATGGATAGGTGCACTGGCCGCCGTGATATAACTGAAATAATGTTGAAAACGGCGTTAAACACCATACAATCAACAATCACATTATTGTTTAAGTAGCAACTTTCCTGTATTATGTATTATTTTTTACCAAGGTCGCGTTTTGAAGTTCAGTTTGTGTATTTAATTCAATCTTTCAAAATGGCAGCATTTGTTCATTACAGTCAAGATTAATTAATGCACAATGTCATGCATGTTTCATATCCCTTAACAGCATTTTGTGTATTGCAGCTTAACAGCACAGTGTTTGAAGTGCGAGGAAAATTGATGTGGAGTGTCTATGGTGTACTCAGTTCCATAAACTGGTGAGTTGTGAGCAACGTAAATACGTTTCATGTGTTGAGCTGGAATACTGTGTTAAAATTTGTCGTAACCATTCTGCGTTATTTCCATGTATGCCCTGTATTGTACTGTTTTTTATTCATGTCATTGTAATATGTATTTTTCACATGTCCTAGAAGAATTTATTTGTTCTTTTACAGATACATGTTTAACCCTTTCCCAAACAAGCCCTAGTTTTCACTTGTCTGCAGTACAAGTCTTTTGAAAACACTGTTGGAAAAGGAGAAATTGCTCGTAACGAGCAATTTCTCCTTTTCCCACAGTGTTTTCTACCCTTTTTTGATAACTTTCTGCCATTTTCATCAAATTTAAAATTGTCGTCTGCAAACTCTATCAATTTGGATCAGTCCGAAATTTGTCGTTTGGTAAAGGGTTAAATAAACTCGTCGGACCAAAGATTGAATTAGTTTCCTTACTCCACACTAATTACAACTACCACTAGTACCAAACTGACTAGCCGTAGCCGTGTAACAAGTTTACCCCATGATTCAGTCCGTTGTTGAACAAAATGATTTTTTATGTATCCATAGTACTGTGGATACTGTCATAGGGCGGACGTTCGTTGAAATAAAATGTACTTTGAAATGATAGCGACTTCGTTTTTTATTTCATTACCAATTATTCTGGTCCGTCTTGTCCACCGTAGTTAGTTTAGTTTTTGCTCATGGTCTAGGGTCGGTAATTCTAACACTAATTAACCTTGTTGAATAACCTGGCCTGACTACTCTTCCTACGCGCACTGCGACTTCACTTTTATGTCTCATACATGTTTTCAAAATATGGAAGATACATCTCCAAATATATATTATATATATTCAGGTAACATCCCCATTAGTCTACCAAATGATTGTTAAATGTTTATTTGTTGTATTGTGATATTTGTTCGTCTGTATTTCGTTAGTTTAACTGTTCACGTAGATTTTCATTGTTCGACCCTTGCCCGGGAAAATGTATGTAAACCTCCTTCACCACAATGCATAGAAAGATTATTATTGTTATGTTTGTTTTCAGATGTCGTAATCGTCATTGTCTGTGTGTATGTCCATATATTCGTCCATCGTCTACATTAAACGTCAGTTCATCTGACAATCTCGTCGTCAATCAATTGGACCCACAATATAGGCCCAATCCACTGCATAGGCCTAGCCACGTAGGTGTAAATAGAAGGCCGAAATCCGACGACATATCTATAGTACTGTAATGACTTGCTCGGTTTGATGCATCACGGAAATGCTCTGAAACCCCTTTCCCAGAGCATGGCTCGTATTAAAGCCTACCTTTAAGCTTAATACAGTGTCTTCTTTAAATGCTCCTTCAGGAATATCGAGGGCGAAGTTTTCTTCGATTTCAGAGTTTATCCGCTGCGCTTCCTCGCCGACCACCGAGTTCTGTTTCTTGGTACAGAGGCATACCACAACGATAGTTGTTGTTTCTGGGACAAGTACCGTTTTGATTTCGCAAAATATATTCTGGAAAATAATTAAAAAAGAAAAACACATGTTTTACTTATTTTCTGGAAATTTGGGACCTCTAATACTCTCTGTAAAACAAATCGAGTTCTGTAGCTCTGTTGGCAATGCACAGCGCTTGTAATACAGGTGTTGTTTAGTTCGAGTCCCAACCCATGTGAGCTTGAGAGATGGAAGCTAGTCATATAGACACTGAAAATTGTTTCGATCATATCAATATAAGAAAGAAGCTGATGGCTTGAACTAGAAATGTGCACTGGTGAAAAATAGGTATGGATGGATAGGTGCACTGTCCGCCGTGATATGACTGAAATAATGTTGAAAACGACAACAAACAAACGAATCACTGGATCATTCACATCCACCGGTACCGATTATCACTGTAAATGTTGCTCTGTTGTGTCTTTCACAAGTACACCAGGGTCCGTATTCACCAACCATTCTTAAGAACATTCTTGGTCTTGTTCTCCACAATTTTCCAGATTTGAAAGTAACACACCTTCTGATTGGCTAAACCATTTGGTTTAGCCAATCAGAAGTTGTGTTACTTTCAAACTTGGAAAATCTTGAAGAATAAGTCTAAGAACGTTCTTAAGAATGGTTGGTGAATACGGACCCTGGCATCTGAAATTTCACTGGTCATACAAGTAGTATAGGAGGGTAGACCTCGGACAAAACGCGTTTTGTCCGAGGTCTACCCTCCCTGAGTGCCATTTTGTCCGAGGTCTACCCTCCCTGAGTGCCATTTTTGTCCGAGGTCTACCCTCCCGAGCAGAAAAAATGCCGCATCACTGCAATTTTGGCGTGATTCGGTTTCCGCGACATATGAATACAATAATAAATAGTCCGTTACTAGTCTCGGGAGGGTAGACCTCGGACAAAAGTAGTTCCGGCAGTTGGTTCAGGTAGAAACCCTCGTTGGACTTAGTCTTTTTTGGAGGGTTGATCTTTCTCTCTCTATTACCGTCGGACTTAGTCTTTTTTCCACAATTGAATTAAAAAGTAGTTCCGACTGATGTAAACAAGTAGTTCCGACTGATGTAAACAAACGTAAACAAGCGTTTTGATTGGTCGAGACGTTTTCCCGCCAAAATTCGATGGGTTATTTCCCCTTTTCAGCTTTGATCAAGGCAAAGACCCTTGTTGGACTTAGTCTTTTTTCACAATTGGATTAAAAAAGTAGTTCCGGCTAATGTAAACAAACAGGTTGGTTCAGGCAGAGTCTATCGTTGGACTTAGTCTTTTTTCCACGATATGGTTCCAAAGATGAAAGACTCTTCTATTGGTCTTACCGATATTGACAATTTGAGAAAGATAGACTTTTCTTGGGGAATGGTTAGCCCTGAAAAGGGCTGTTTTGGAGTTTGTTTTTTCCTCCTCCTCTAATGATAGTATCCAAAGTTTGTCTGACAGATAGGACACTCCACGGGTCTTCTTCGATCTGCTATTAACCTTCTTATTTTGTTTATTTTATGCATAGGCAAAGTGGAGTCATGCATCATGGCCAGTAGAAAGGTTGTCAGATACCATTTTGTCATCGAGAGAAGTAGAAATTGTACACTATAGTCCATCACCATTTCTTTAGCTGTCATCTATTCGGGAACCGAATGATTAATGTACTGGAAATATCATCGCCTTTTATACGGTTGGAGGCGAGTTGACTTACTTATTGACAATTGTTGAAGATAGATTTTCTTGGGGAATGATTAGTCCTGAAAAGGACTGTTTTTTTTGGAAATTGAACTGTCTTTTTTTGTCTTCTTTCTCTATTGAGAAC
Organism: Tridacna gigas; assembly: GCA_945859785.2. NCBI lineage: Eukaryota > Metazoa > Mollusca > Bivalvia > Cardiida > Cardiidae > Tridacna > Tridacna gigas. Next base: position 3,545,465 of record OX244037.2, read on the forward strand.
TTTTCTTTGTTTCTTTGGGTATCTTTTTGAGTTTGAGTTTTGGAATCTTTGGGATCTTGAAGTCTTTGAAGTTGTCAATATTTTTCCCATGTTTTCCCAGTCCTATTTTTGACGGTGATACATAGGTGGGCTCGTATCGTTGTTTTTTGTGAAGTTGTTCATCATCGTCTTTCTCTATTTCTCGTTTTTTATTTTTTATCTTCTCTTCCTTTGGGTGATGATCTTTCTCTGGTTGTGTTTCCTTTGAGTGTTGCTTTTCCTTCGACTGATTTTCCTTTGACTTCTGATCTTTCTTTTTTACAACTGATACAAGGGAGTCTGTTAGTCTTCGAAGGCTGGTTTTATCAAAGTCGAACTCCACCGGAATCTTCACAATAACAGGCGTAGTTGACTGTCTTTGCTGGCATATTGTCTCGATGTTTCTGTTCAATGTTTTCAATTCCTCTAAAATCTGAGTTATTGTAGCATCTTGTTTTGAGATCATCTGTCGCATCTCTTCCTCGAATTTGTTAACTGGTGCTGCCATTGGCTCAATGAATGTCGAATTCATGGCTGACGCTAGAATATCTCCACTGTTTCCACTCTGTGGCAAGGAGTTGTCTAAGATGTAGTCGGTTAAGTTGTAATCGGCTAAGTTGAGATTCATCTTTCCCGTTAACAGTGTGTTTTTACTCGTACTACTCGAAGATCGAGAGCCGAATGATTGTAGAGAAATATCGTCAACGTTTTATAGGCTGGTAGGGGGATTGACCTACTTTGATAAAGAATTAAGAGCGCGGACCCGGTCGGAAGCAGTCACGAATGATTATAACACTTACAGAGAGAAATAATAGAAATCTGGGGTACTGGCTAACCGATTGATCTGAGCTCTATTGTGAATGTAACATATCCTATGATTGAACGAAAACAACTGAATTCTAGTCAAGTAGGAATGATAATCTTTCGTTTTTACATAGTTATACTGCTTACTTGCAAAAGAATGAACTATACTATATTAGAAAATATTATTTGGGATGAAATTTTTCTTAGAGTTATGCAGAATTTTGCTTGACAAAATTTGAAAAGATAGAACTTTTCTTAACGTTTAGTAGTCCTGAAAAGGACTGTTTTTTCGAAGATTTGTATTTTTTAACCTCTTCGTCTATCTCTCGCAGCCTCTAACTCATCAAGTAACATAATAAGTAGTGCTAGGTTATGACGTATCTGCTGTCGATGAAACCAATCTTCTAACCAGTTCAGTATCGAATAATATGCCACTGATCCAAACATGAACATACAAAACATTTTTTATTCTCGAGTATTGAGAGGTAAAAATGGTTAAATGAGAACTTGACCGGCTTTCTTTATACGTTTTACAGATGAATTGACCTACCTCGACTCTGAATTAACGTTAGCCAATCGTTAGTTTTGTTATATTCTCTTTTGAATAAGTAAAAAGATAGATGAAAACAAGTCTATACGATGTGGTAGGGAATAAGGTTTTCTGATAAACTTAGTCTTTTTTTTGATAAGTTGAAGTAAAAATTAACCTTTTCTTAAAATCAGAATTGATTTGGTCTGACAATTTGAAGAGAGATAAAACTTTCTTGGTGTATGTTAGCCCTGAAAAGGGCTGTTTTTCACTATTCTCTGTAATGAAATTAATTTAACTATCGGTTAACTTAATTTCAAAACTAGAGAAAAGATCGAGGACTCTAAACCTCCTCATCTGAATCTTCGGGGAATAGCTCACGCCGAAGTTCATTGATTTCTTCAACTTTGCCTTGGACATACTCATTATACATAATGAGTACTCCTTTGATTGAACAAAGTTGAATTTTCAGATTATATTGCACAGCTCTGCTTTTACACTTATCATATCGTTTTTCTATCCCACTCAGACGAATTTTAAGCAATTCGATCTGTTTGCATCCCTTTCTAAATCGTCGCTCTGCTTCAATCAATTTGAACCGTTTGTCGAGGGTCTTCATTTTTGAGTTCTGAGAGGGAAAAACTGATTAAAAAGAAAAAGAGCCCCGTCTTTTATAGGATAGTAGAGGAATTGACCTACTTTGACTCGGAATTAATGTTATCCAATCGTTAGTTTCGTTATATTTCTTAATTCAGAATTGAGTTGAAGTGACAATTTGAAGAAAAGTAGAAAACTTTCTTGTTGCATGTTAGCCCTGAAAAGGGCTGTTTTTATGAAGATTCATTCTTCACTGGCTGCGATCGAGATGTTCTTCTTCTTCTTCAAACTGTACCACAATGAAAGCTTGACAGCAATGATGACACCAAATCACTACACCATAGTCTTCATCATAGTCATAGAATCCCTCATCTGGTTCTGGACAATTGTGCTTTTCTCCAAGATGTTGTAGGATATGAAAGCATTTTCCGCACTCTATTGCACATGGTCTATCACACTGTGGACAATAAGGAAAAAATATAAGCATTTTTTCTCGTCTTGGTATACTTTTACGATTTCTTATTCGTGCTACTCGAGAGAAACGAGAGTCGAATGGTTATAGGAAAAGTTCACTGAATTTTATAACTTAGTGGAGGGATTGACCTACTTTTCTGACTCAGAATTAACGTAGACCAATCGTCAGACTTGTTATATTCTTTTGTAGAAAAGGAATGGCGGGAGTGGGAAAAAAACGGTTGATCTTGGCGGGTATTTGGGGAAAAACGACGATTCTTCGGATAGGACTTAGTCTTTTTCAAGTCTGATACAACCAATCTTTAGATCTGAGAAATACGTTTTGTTTTTGACAATTCAAAGAAGCAGACTTCCTGGGTATTGGTTGGCTCTGAAAAGAGCCCTCAATCCTAAAAAGAAGGAGAGAGTGGTTCTTAAAAAGAACCATTGTTTTTTATCCATTATACAGGATATGCCGTGATGACAGAAAGATCTTTATACTTGACTACATCCGGCAACTCAAATCCATCATAGCAGGCGACGACTTTACAAACATACGCCTCTTTACCATCTGAATCTTTTCCGATTTCAACAGGAAATTTCATTTCAAAAATTATCTTGTTGAAACCTTGCAATTTAATACTATCGCTATGTTCTACAGTAGATTTTACCATTTCATGAATTTCTGAAACGGAAAATCTTCTAGAGAACAAACTAGGCTGAGATTCATCCAAGTATCGTTCTGCATCGAAATAATGCTTTCTAATGAAATGCTCATGATTGAAGTACTTCTTATAGCGTAAATATTGCCCACTATAATAAGATTGAGGCGGAGTGCCAAAACCCTGTCTCACAGACATATCACTAGGATAAAAAGATAGAGAAAGAATAAAAGATAGGAAAATTTCTGTCAACATTTTATAGCTTGGTAGGGGGATTGACCTACTTTGATACAGAATTAAGAGCGCGAACGGGGGCGAGAGCATGTAGATAGAACATAACGTACTATATGATCTCACATAGAATGTGATGATCTAGCTACATTTTTCTAAGTCTGAACTTTTCTTTATTCAAGTTTTGGGAAGAAATCAGAACAGACGACCTTTTTAAAAATCATTTCTTTATTCATTCAAAAGTTCTTAACAATATCATGAAAAACAGTAACGTTTAAAACAAACCAAATGTTCTAACACTATATTTTATATATACAAAGACAATTTATATACAAAAACAATGAAGGTACATTTTATATACAAAGCATTGACAATGCAGTTCTTATTTACAACAATGACAGAACATTTTTACAATGCAAATTCACAGATACCTCGATTTTTCCACTTGTCTTCATGTTCCACAACAGCTTTGTGCAATTGTTCATTGCCCAAAAACAAACTATATACACTGTCCAATCCGCTATATTCACACGTTCCTCTAATTTCAAAGACGTTTTTGAATACTGCTTTTGTCGAAAGAGTTGAAAGTACGATTTTTTCTGTGACATCTCTATCAAATAGGAGATAGCCTTCCATGATATCCACTCCTTCTGCATTATCTCTTGATTTTGTATACCGTAAGTAAAAGTTAAACAGGAGTGATTTCATTTTCAGCATGATCAGATAACTTTCTTCTGGTCTTCCTATGATAATGAATCGCCATCGACTTGTGGCTTGCAACTTCTTAGCGAAATAGTCACTTTTCCACAAACAAGCTGTCAAATAGCCTTTGATGGTGGTATCGAAGTTTGACTCAGTCACCAACATTGCAATAAAGTCGTGCATGCTATACATTTTGCAGGATGTCTCTCCTTTTGCAACTCCCTTGTGCAATTTATCTATCCAAAATTTCACACATCTGAATTTAAGGTTGAATTGTGTTCCTTCATCGAGTGTGTGCAGATGGATGAAATCTCTATAAACTTTTTCACGTAGTTCTATTGGTAAAGGAAGCATTTCACTTGACATGATTTCCACTTTTCGATAGAACCGTCTTACTTTGATTGTTCACTTCAAACCAGTGTAACATGGTATTGTCACTTACAGTTATTTATACCCTCAAATCTTATAGGTCATAGAGTGCAGTATCGTTACAATGCAAATTCACAGATACCTCGATTTTTCCACTTGTCTTCATATTCCACAATAACTTTGTGCAACTGATCATTACCCAAAAACAATGGAAATTTGCTATCCATTTCACTATATTCACGTACTCCACTAAATGGAAAAACATGTTTTGAAATATCTTTTGTCGAAAGAGTTGAATATACGATTTCTTCTGTGACATCTCTATCAAAAAGAATATACCCTTCCATGGTATCCACTATTTCCTCACCGTCTTGAATGGATCCTTTTTTATAGCGTAAGTAAAAGTTAAACAGAACCGATTTCATTTTCAGGACGTTCAGAAAACTTTCTTCTGTTCTTCCTACGATAATGAATTGCCACCGACTTGTGGAATCCATCTGTTTAGCAATATAGTTGTCTTTCAACAAACAAAATGCTAAATAAGCTTTGAGAGGAAAATCAAAATCTGTATCATCCCCTATCATTACAATAAAGCTGTGCATTCTATACAACTTGCACGATCTTTCTCCTTTTGCAACTCCCTTATGCAATTTGTTTATCCAAAGTTTCACACAGGCGAATTTAATATCCAACTGTACTTGTTTATCGAGCGTGTGCTGCTGGATAAAATCTCTATAAACTTTTTCACGTAGTTCTATCGGTAAAGGTAGCATTTCGCTTGACATGATTTCTCACTTTTTGATAGTTTTCACTGTTTTTTAAAAACGTCTTACTTCGATCGCTCACTTCAAAACAGTGTAACACGATATTGTTTCTTACAGATATTTATACCCTTAAACTTTTATGACCATAGGGAACAGTATCAGTATCGTTTACAATCACTCTTTTGGTGTATACAGAGCGAAAGGTTTTTGTCTGTGGTTCACTGGTCACTGTTCTGTCTTTATGTCTTTTGATTCTACAGTCATACTGAACTTTGATTTCTATTGTACGATCCAAAGCACATTTTGAATAGGTGTTGAAATTTACCATCTGATTTGTATTGTAATCCAAAGTAATTCCTTTGACTTTACATTTGCTTTTTTCTTTTCCATCTTTTGTTCTCATTTTGTAAGCGTAATTCTTGGGGCCTAATCCTCTGAAATGATTTATTCTACAATCAGGCTCTTCATCGGTCCATTTTCCTAGCCTACTGTTAATGATGGGAGGGTTCCACAATTCAGGATCATGAATGTACATACAACTATCTGTATCGAAATATAGAACTCTATCCCCCAATCTTTCAAGAACACTGTACAGTTCCAACCTTGCATAAGCTGTTACGTAGGATGCTACAATAACATTGGCTGTTGCATGCGTTTCGACAAAGTCCATCTTTTCTTCATAGTTGACTAAAATGAATGGACACTCATTGTCAAAAATTTCCACATGCTTTACCGTATATTTCGGATCGGTAATCAAGTCAAAATATTTAGATGGTTCTCTGATGTATTTCGTCTTGCTCATGTTTTCACGCTGTGCTAATTTCCCCCAAAGACAGTTCAGCATAATCTTAGCAAACGATCTTTTACCAGGATTTTTTTGAATACATTTGGGATCGAGACGAATCCCTTCAGCTTCCTCATACTCGCGAATGAATTGATTCTTTTCCGAGTCTGTCTGACACCAACTGGGATATCCACTGGCTTCTTGCTTAATTTTCAAGAAATTATCCACATAGCCTTTAAAGAATTGATCCGAAACAGAGTGGAAATGCCAGATTTCATACACTTGTATTAGCTGATAACCACAGTCGAGAGCTTTGAACAGTTCAAATGTAACCCAAGTTCCAACCAAGGATCTCTCTTCTTTTTTATGGTTACAACCGTTTGAGCTTTCTTGTGCACATTTCATACAGAGTGGAAACATCATCTTGTTGTTACAGTGAACTGGAAGAACAGGATGAAACAAATCAATTGGGGGTAGAACTTTGCATTTAATGAGCCCTTCATACTGACGAATATTCTTCATATCAATACTCTCAGCAGTCAAGATTGTGGGATGACCTACAGGATAGAATTTATGTTTGCAGACGTAAGGATACAGAGAGCAGATGTCGATATACTTGATTTCCTTCTCACTGCTTTCCTCAACATCATAAGCAATTTTTATTGCATTGCATCTGCCTCCAGCCAGACCCTCTCTTGGTTCGATGGGGTCACAGTTCGGATATAGACTTTCAATGGTTTTTTTGTACTCTTTGTCCTTCTTCATCTTGGTATCGAATTCATGCTCCCATATGGTCACGATGTTATATCCCATTCTTTTGATGGTTTCTAATCGTTCAATGGTATTGTTGTACAATTCATCCATTGTTTTTCCATTGATGGGATTGATATATTTTCGATCCTTGAAACATGTCTGGCAGCCATGAAATAAATCCCCGAGGAATTCATAGACAGTGTTTGATTGACGGTGAAAACCGTCTACAGTATATCTTCCTATTTGAAATTCACCACCATTTTTACCGTGTTGAATATGAATCCCTTTTTCCCTAGCAATACTTTGAATCCATCGTATTGCTTTCATAGAAAACCGGCGTCTGACTGGGTCTTTGCTTGAAATGATGGCTATTTGATTTTTTGGTAAATAATCTTTTCGCCAAATCTTGTTACAGGCGCCGGCGATAGTAAACGCCTCTGTGAATGGACAAATTCCACTCTGTTCGATGAACAACTTTCTGAATTCACCACATCCTCGTCTTAGGATATCAACATCCGATCGACAGTACATCTCCATCTCTTTTTGAAAATTGAATTCCTCACCATTTTGAACTTTATCATTATACCAGACTATGAATTTCGATCGAGCCTCTTCAGACATTGAATCGGGTTTGTAATAAGACATATCCAAGTATGGCCCAACGTAATCCCAGAATTCGTCTGTATTTGCCCAGTGAGGAAAGTAGCCTTTTTTCATTTCTTGAAGTCCAAATGTAGTCGGAAATTTTGCCAGACCAAAGTTCATAAAACTGAAGGAGTCAATCAAACACACACCATTCAATTCTAACTTCAAAATATTATTCCCATTCATAGTCAGTTCTGGTTCTTTCATCCCAACATTGATAATATGATTGAGAATAAATTGACCATCATAGCCTTTGAGATTATGGGCAATAGCTATGATTCCTTTATGATGCTTTGTAAAGAGCCAGCTACAGAATTGACTCAAAGTTTCTTTTCCTTGAAAAATAACTTCTCTTCCTTCTTCGAATTCACTACATGTGGAACAATGAAAATCAAGTGGTTTATCGATACATTCAGCACAGGCTCGGTGTGCAATACAGTAATTCGGAATATGTATCCCTGTATCTTGCTGACATTCAAAATCAAAGAAAATGAACAAAGGTTTTTTGACTACAGAAGAACTCGTCTCATCGTCACTGTCATGCTTCATCTTACTCTGGTAAGGTTGAATAAAACAGCGATGAGAGAAGTCAACTATTTTCTTGCAGAGATGACACTTTTTCTTTCCCTTACAGACATGATTTTTCTTTCTGACAAAAAACTGGCCTCCACATTTTGAACAGAGTTTCACTAATTCACAAATGGTCTTCTTCTCTTTACCTTGAAGTGTTTTGTGTTTTTCCAAGCATTCTGCACTGAAAAAACATCTATGACACTTGCAGCAGACATACTCTTTTGATTTCGATGGACATTTTCCAGTACGAAAGCAACCTTTACAGATCTTTGAGCAAACATGGTCTTCCCGATTCCTGTAACGTATATCACAGAACTCGCAATAATAACCACAATCAAGAAATGATGTAATGGATTTGATGTAGTCATAGTGTTTTTGATGATAGTACAAATGTATGATTTTACTATTATCTTTCACTTTTGGATGTTCAAACACTTTCTCCATTCTCGATTGCTGCTGATGGACTTTAATAACATAGTCTTTTTCATACAAGAAATCTTGAATTTTTTTGTATTCTTCAGGTCCTACAGGTTGCGTTGACGAAACTCCAGCTTCATTCATCAATTTCTCGGCTTCAATCTTTTGAAGCGGTCTGTTTGATCTTTTGATGATATCCCATCTTCGATTCCATTCTTGGGTGTTTTCACGTTCATGGTGATAAATCCCCACAACAACAGCTCTTGCAAAACATAGATGATCTTCATTATTAATTTCAATAATCGATTGTTTCTTCTTTGCGAAAACTTTTGAATCCAATATTTCTGTACCCCTAACTCTTTTACCACTTCCACTTGGGGGTACCGTATGTGTGATATCGAATGTCATGTGACCATCGTTCAAGACGAATTTCTCATTCGACTGTAGAACCTTTTCAATCTCGTCCAATATAGTATGACTCGCCAACTCCTCCACATATAGAAAGGGTATATGGATCCCCATATCCAATGAACGGTGATTGATGGTAATTCTGATCATATCCCTCGATTCAGCCTTTAACTTTTGAACGATTTGTTGGATAACATCGTCGAATAAGGCAGTCAGTTGCTGGGGTTGTAACTCATCGAATTTCTTAAAGCACGCCGCCAGCACACGGGAATCTGTATTGAATTTTCTTGACTTCTTTTTTCCCACTTCTTTTAAGGTGTATAGACTTTTCATATCCAAAGATTTTTTGTCTCCACTTTCTTCTTTCTTGGGTAAAAATAGCCCAGCATGACTTTCTTCTTTCAAAGATTTTTTATCTTCTTTCAAATTTTTTCTCTTTTTGGTTGACGGTGGAAATTTCTCATCGTTTTCTTCTTTCAAAGATTTTTTGACTTCACCGTTGTTTTCTTTTTTCAATGGTAAACTTTTTCTCTTTTTGGGTGGAAATTTCTCATCATCGCTTTCATCATTACTGCTACTGTCTGGATAGACTAGGATTCTTTTTCTTTTCTTTGCCGGTAGTAATTTTTTTCTCTTCTTCGACATCGGCTGAATTGTCTCATCGTCACTTGTACTGTCTGAATACGGTACTAACCTTTTAGACATGGTTTTATGACTGATTGCGAGTCAAGTAATGTCCCAGAACTCAAAAAATCCTACCTTTTTTATATCTTTTTTCAGACCAAGAGTGTATAAAAAGAGGCGTTACGACTGAAATCTTCATCATTCTTCGGAAAGATTTCAAACAGGACAACTGGTAGAAAAATGAGTGGGTTCAAGCTACAAAGTACAACACCAAAGAGAATGTACCTGTATGTTAACCCATACACTCACGATTATGAGATCACCAATATACCGTCAAGATATCAAGTCTACCATACTGGGAACTACGTGGGATCATTTCTATCCCACCAACATTTTGCAGAAAAAGATGTCTATCGTATCACCAGAGTCCTGGATCAAGCAACATTCGACAAGCGTCATGGAGTGAGTGATATGACAACGAATATCTGTTTTACATGCAACAGATCAGGACATTGGGCTAGACAATGTCCAGAGAAAGAAAAAATGATGTGGAGATTCGTTTCTGTCTTCGTGGACCCCTACAGTCACGATGTTAAAATTTCACCAACAATGGAAACCGGTAGAGAATTCCAACATATGAAATACGTTGGGGCTCTATTATCCTATAAAGTAGACGAGAATAAATGGAAGACAAAATCGTCACAGACTACAACTTCATCGACTGGAAATCAGATCGAGCAGGAGATCGAAAATATGGAGCATGATAACACAGAAATCAACGACACAGAAATCTGTAGAATTCAAGTAGAAATACATGATAAGCCGCAACAAAGTTCGCAAAAAAATAAACTTTCTTCAGAGGATACTCTTATACTCGATCAAAACAATGAACCCTCTTCACTGTCTGGAGAGCAAAACAACGAACAGATGTCTCAGAAATCTTCAGGATCTGAAGAAAAGAAAATCAACGAGAAAAGAGAAAAGAAAAAGAAGAACTGTTTCTTCTGCAAAACAAAAAAACATGGTGCAAAAATCTGTCCAGATATTGTGTTGAAAAATAATAATGACGAACACAATGATGGAAACAATAAGAGGAAACGCAAGAGTGAATGTGAGCCTGACATTCCGAAGAAAAAAAGAAAAACGTGTCTGTAATTTTTAACAGAAAAAACATTTTCAAAGAACTGTTTCAAAGAACTGTTTTCAAAAAACGATTCAAATATTTCTACAGTTCAATGTTTCATTGTATATATTTTACCAGTTTATTGTTTTAAATAAAAATTTCATTGTAATGATTATTGTACAAAAGTTTTAAATAAAAAGTTTTAAATAAAAGATATAAAAACATATAGGACTTGACTTTTTTGTTTTTGACAATTTGAAGAAAGTAAAAACTTTCTTGGTATTGGATAGCCCTGAAAAGGGCTGTTTTTAAAATTAAAGAGAACGTATTCTTCACCATTTCAATGAAGGATACATTCTCATTAATTTATTCTGCCAACCGCGATGCTCTGTTGGCGGTATCAGTTCTGATAAGTCTGGGTAAATATTACCCATCTTAACGATTGGGGTACGAGTATAAAACTCATACCCTCGTCTTGCAAAGAACTCGCGAAGAGCTTTATGCTTTAGTCTCTTTCTTTCTTCTGCCTCGTCTTCTTTCTTTTCCATGGCCTCTTGCTCCCATTTCTCTTTCATTTCTTTCTTATTCTTCTTCTTACTACCAAACAACCCACAGCAGAATTTCGATAACTTCATTGTGAAATGAGTTAATACAAGAATAAAAAAATGCTGCCTCTTTTATAGCTTGACAGGGGGATTGACCTACTTCGCGTTAGAATTAAAAGCGCGAACGTGGGCGAGAGCATGTAGATAGAACATAATGTACTATATGATCTATCTACAATGTCTAAGAGTATCAGTTCCAAAAAAAATGTAACGAAACTAACGATTGGTTAACGTTAATTCCAAGTCAAAGTAGGTCAATCCCTCTACCAAGCTATAAAATCAGTGAACTTCTTCTATAGTCATTCGACTCTCGTTCTCTCGAGTAAGACGAATAAATCATAAAGTAACCAAAGCGAAAAAAGAATTCAAAATATGGAACAGATAAACCATCAAATAATTGATGCTCTCCAAGACTATTTAAATGCTGGTGAAGATCTGTTGGTATTAAGAAGACAACTCATAGCAGTTCAAAGACATCTAGAGCAGATAACACAACCATACAGAGAGCTCGGAGAAAAATTACTTGAGCTGTTTATGCAGACAACAACTCCAGAGCTCATATTAGTTGACGTTGAACTCGGGAGAAAGATCACCACGAAGGATGGTACAATGACAATCACAAGAAGAACTGGAAGTTGTCCCATCTGTCATGCAAATTTTGGTTGCTGTCATTAGACGAGGAAAAAGACAGTCTAATCTCCAAAAACAGTCCTTTTCAGGACTAACCAAAACCTTTAAAATCTATCTTTAACAATTGTCAATTTTGTAGATGTGTTGTTGTACTTTTTGCAGAGAGAAAAAACTTTTAGATTAAAAAATCTTGCAGAGAGAAAAACTTTTTTATCGATAGAAAAAATTTTTTCAAATAAAAAATCTTGTAGAGAAAAAATTTTTTCAAAAAATCTTAGAGAAAATTTTACCGAAAGAAAAATTTTTACGCTTAAAAATTTCGGATAAAAATTTTCGGATAAAAAATTTTTACAATTTTAAAAAAGTTCTGCAGATTAAAAACTAGGGACGAATAAAACTAGGGACGAATAAAACCTAAGATCGGGTAAGTCTAAACGAACTGATTTCCGGGAAATGTCGGGAAAAAACCCACACTCAGATCATATAGTTAGGTAATGTCTAAAGATCATATTGCTAGGAGCCAAAGAAAAGACTAAGTCCAACAGTGGTAGAGAAAGATAGACGAACAAAGATGGAAAAAGTCTAAGTTCAACGATGATCTCTGGCTGAACCAAGCTGAGGAGGGGAAAATAATCCATATCGTGGTGAAAAAAGACTAAGTCCAACGTTGATAGAGAAAGGATAAGACGAACAAAGACGGAAAAAAAGACTAAGTCCAACGATGACAGAGAAAAAAACCTAAGTCCAACACGGTGATAGAGAAAGATTGAGGTGAATAAAGACGGAAAAAAGACTAAGTCCAACGATGCTCTCTGCCTGACCCAGCGTAAGTAGAGAATATAGTCCATATCGTGGAAAAAAGACTAAGTCCAACGATAGACTCTGCCTGAACCAACCTGTTTGTTTACATTAGCCGGAACTACTTTTTTAATCCAATTGTGAAAAAAGACTAAGTCCAACAAGGATCTTTGCCTTGATCAAAGCTGAAAAGGGGAAATAACCCATCGAATTTTGGCGGGAAAACGTCTCGACCAATCAAAACGCTTGTTTACGTTTGTTTACATCAGTCGGAACTACTTGTTTACATCAGTCGGAACTACTTTTTAATTCAATTGTGGAAAAAAGACTAAGTCCGACGGTAATAGAGAGAGAAAGATCAACCCTCCAAAAAAGACTAAGTCCAACGAGGGTTTCTACCTGAACCAACTGCCGGAACTACTTTTGTCCGAGGTCTACCCTCCCGAGACTAGTAACGGACTATTTATTATTGTATTCATATGTCGCGGAAACCGAATCACGCCAAAATTGCAGTGATGCGGCATTTTTTCTGCTCGGGAGGGTAGACCTCGGACAAAAATGGCACTCAGGGAGGGTAGACCTCGGACAAAATGGCACTCAGGGAGGGTAGACCTCGGACAAAACGCGTTTTGTCCGAGGTCTACCCTCCTATACTACTCATACACTGGTACCAGACGCATCATACAGAAACACAGCTTTTTGCGTCTAGAGCTATCGTGTTTCATATGGTATCTACTGTATTTCATACGATAGAGATATAAATATAATATGGTAGTCTTGTAGCATCGTTATTACGGTAACATATTTCGACCAATGGAATCTAAGACGCATGCGCTTGTATGGGTAAGTGATGTGTCCAAAAATGGCTGTTGTTGAAATAGTTACCTCGTCTAATTTTACATGGTCATTAAGTACTTGTGTTTCCCCTTTACCAGTCAGAAATTTCAAAACAATCTCTTGTTTATCTGAAGGTTCTGCATATATCGGAATCGTAAACGTTGCTGTGATCTCATCGATGACGTCACGGATGCGGAAATGGTATACGTCACTTAGAACTTCCTCTTCCGGGTCCGTCACGAACTTGACGGAATTATTTTCGTACTTTTCCCTTCGGCAATAGAAGGTAGCCAAGGAGTTTTCATCGAGGGACATAGATTCCATGGTGACACCAACTCTATCGAGATATACTGGACTCTTGACATCTGTGTGTCCAAATTTGGTTCCTTGTGCCATGATGTAACTGAAAAAATAAAATGTAGATCTAATTATTTCGCGTAGAAATGTTTGACTACGTCTCAGACACTGAACAAAAGCCTAAGGAAGAGTAAAGATATCTAAGATCCTGCGATGAAACCCGAGGTGTTTTTATTAATAGTGTAGATCTAGTGTCACAGTGTAGATCTAGTGTGACAGTGTAGATCTAGTGTGATAGTGTAGATCTAGTGTGACAGTGTAGATCTAGTGTAACAGTGTAGATCTAGTGTGACTGTATAGATCTAGCGTGACAGTGTAGATCTAGCGTGACAGTGTAGATCTAGTGTGACAGTGTAGATCTAGATCTAGCGTGACAGTGTAGATCTAGCGTGACAGTGTAGATCTAGTGTGACAGTGTAGATCTAGTGTGACAGTGTAGATCTAGTGTGATAGTGTATATCTAGTGTGACAGTGTATATCTAGTGTGACAGTGTAGATCTAGTGTCACAGTGTAGATCTAGTGTGATAGTGTAGATCTAGTGTGACAGTGTAGATCTAGTGTGATAGTGTAGATCTAGTGTAACAGTGTAGATCTAGTGTGATAGTGTAGATCTAGTGTGACAGTGTAGATCTAGTGTGACAGTGTAGATCTAGTTCCTATTACTACGACTATCCATCTGATTTGCTGAAAAAGTCTGTCTCGGCAAATTAGATTGGGTTTCTGGGAATCTAGACTTTAGGATAAAAATCAGATGTTGAGTACTGCCACAAACAAATGCAGAGTCGAATCTTGGGTACACTCTATCTGATACCCAGTCAAACCTGTACTAGGCAAGCAGCTTTAGGATACTCAGTCTCTACTTCTTTTAACCTTTACCAAACGACAAAATTTTAGCCATAATCAAATTGAAAGGACTTGCAGATGACAAATTAAAGGTGCCCCAAATGAAAAAAAAATGTCCTTAATAGTGTAGAAAACATTGCGGGAAAAGGAGAAAATGTTGGTTACCAGCATTTTTTCCTTTTCCCACGATGTTTTCAAAAGTCTCCTTGTCTAAGGGTCGTTAAAACTCGGGATGGTGTGGTAAAGGGTTAAGTCTTTGGCAGATGACTGAGGGTTAGACTTGTCCAGTTCGAACGTATTTGCAGACGACAAACTCAGTGAGGCTCACGTGATGAAAATTATGTGGGAAAGGGCAGAAAACATTAAGGGAAAAGGGAAAAATGCTTGATTACCAGCCTTTTCTCTTTTTCCCACAATGTTTTCAAAGGCTTTTCCCCCAAGGATCGTTAAAAGTAGGAGTAGTGTGGTAAAGGGTTTCCTTGCTTGGCACACAGGTACATGTACATTTCAACATATTTGCCCTCACTTGGAACTGAATAATATGCTAGCTTTCTAAATAGAGGTAGTCACGAGGACAGATTTTACCGTATTTTATTTACAACTACTTCGACCAAAAACAGCTTTGAAATTATTAAAAATAAAAAAGAAACCCTCACAAATCCGTTATGCTATGGCAAAGGGGGGTTTAACGCATCTCCGTGATATATTTTACCAAGCCGAGTATCATATAATTATGGATCCATAAAATCCATAATGGATCCATAAAAATTCATTTTGTGTAACAATCGACTAAATCATTGGTCCTTGGATAGGCAGAAACTGTACAAAAGGCAAAAAGTATCGACCCATGTCAGCCTGCGAGGACTGTGCAGGCTGACATGGGTCTATATTTTTTGCAGAAGCAGTAACCCTTTTCACGGTGCACGGCTCAATCATATATGTATATGCAAACTTTGAATAAATTCAAAGAAAAATATCTTACCCACTTTCCATGGCTGTTACCAGAAGGGAGTATGTCTTGATTTGTTCGGCTATACTGTCATGTTTAGCTAGTTCATATGCCTTTTTACCTTGCTGCAAGTAAAAAAAAAAAAAAAAAAAAAAAAAAAAAAAAAAAAAAAATGAGCCATGCTCTGGCAAAAGGAGGCTTAATGCATATCCGTGATGCATCACACCAAGCAAGATATCACATAATTAGGGATCCATAAAATCGATTATGTCTAACAACCGACCGTATCATAAGATAGACTGGTCCTTTGACATACAGAAAATTGACCAATAGCGAAAAGTTTCGGTCCAGGTCAGCCTGCGCGGACTGCGCAGGCTGAACTGGGTCGATACTTTTCGCAGATGCATTAAGCCCCCTTTTCACAGAGCTTGGCTCAAAAAACAAGTTTGTTCCATGCTCTGTGAAAACGAGGTTAAATGCATCTCCGTGATGCACCATACCAAGGAGGTTATCACATAATCATGGACCCGCTAAAATGTATTTTGTTCAACAACAGATTGAATCATGAGGTAGAATGGTCCTTTGATATACAAAATCAAAGCGGTGAAAGCGCTGCTGATGTGGGGTGCGTTTAATCCTGCTCAAGTTGAAATCCAACTATTGTACCAAATAATAAGCACGTAGTGCTGCTAGGAAGAATTGAGTAAAGGCAAGCAGACATTTAAAGAGCTGAGTGGTATCTCTCCGTTAAATCTTAGAGCAAATTGACAAATTTCTCATTTTTATTTGTGAGGAGGTTGGTTCAATAGAATGTCAAAATAAAACGACGTGAGAAGTATTATCAAGCAATATCTGGACAAATAAAGCAATCCTATTCAAAGAAATGACCACAACAGTTCTCATGATGCTTCTAAGCTTTCCATTGCACTTCTTGACGCTTTTTGACGCTATTTAGTGGAACTGATACATAAATGCGTATACCTACGCATGTCTTAGTCTGTTCTTACTCTCTTTTTTTAAAATGGTGTTATGATAATGGTGTATTTGTTTACATATTTATCGTCCAAGTCGTGTAAGTTCCCCTATTGTTCACGTTATAAATAGTCATGCCATGATGCCAAAGTGAATGAAAGGCTTTCGAAATGGTACTATTTTTCAGGTAATGATTTAGCAATATTAGGTACCCCAGAATCAGATTTTTAGGTTCATTTTCCCACAGGGTGAATCTGAGTTGGAATGCTTCGCACCCCACCTCAAAAATTACAAATAACAAAAAGTTTTTTGAAATGTGAGAAAGGGAGGAAAAGCTCATAACCGGTAATTATGTCCTCTTCCTACAATGTTTTCCAGCCTTTCAAAGTCAAATCTACTATCTGCGTTACATATTAGTTGTTGTCTGCAAATACGAGTTCAAATTTCATCTTTTTGTAAAGAGTTTAAAACTTTTGTGAAATGCAACTCTAGATAAACCTGCAACGTCTATTTAGAAAGTTTGAACAACTTTGGCTAAAAATCAAACGGGAATTACGTTTGCATTAATAAAACTTCCAAAGAATGAAAATTATTTGCCCATTACGAATGAAATCTTGAAATGTATAGGAAAAAAGTATTTGAGCCATGCTCTGTGAAAATGGGGCTTAATGCATGTGCAAAAAGTGTTGACCTTGTTAGCCTGCTCAGCAGTCCACGCAGGCTGACACGGGCCGAAACTTTTTGCTATCTTGAATTTTTTTGCATGTCCAAGGACCATTCTACCTTTTGATTCAGTCGGTCGTTGAACGAAATAGATTTTTGGGGGAGCATAATTACTGCCCTGTATAATGCATCATGGAGCCGCATTAAACCCCTTTTTTTCCAGAGCTTGGCTCATATTAATAACCAGTTGCGGTACAGCACATGTAATTTTTAGACCATCCAAATATCTAAGGTCCCTTGATTACAATTCATTCACTGGACCACTAATCTAAACAGGATAGCTAGACATCTCAGAAAAATTTTGCCCAACTAACACAAAGAAAAGGCATGTGAAGGTTTAGCAATGTTGTTTCTGAGATGTCTACAAACATTATCGGAAACTTCGCAATTGCACGTAAATAAATTACTTTTCCCCAAGAATTTGAACAAACTGTCTCTTCCAGGCAGCATATTTTTAAGGTTGCGGATTAAAATTCCAGAGAGCACAAATGTGAATCGTGAGGCTCGTATTCACCAACCATTCTTCAGAACACTCTTCATCTTATTCTAAACTTTTTTTTTCTAAATTTGAAAGTAACACAACGTCTGATTGGCTAAACCAAATGGTTAAGCCAATCAGAGGTTGTGTTACTTTCTAAATCTATAAATAGATCAACAATGATCTTAAGAATGGTTAGTGAATACAGACCCAGGTTATAAATTAATGTCACTCCTCTTACATTGTTTGCAACATTCACATCGGCTTTACACAGCAGTAATGCTTCTACAGATTCATCTCTGGAGTGTAATACAGCCACGTGCAGTGGGGTGTCGCCATTCTGAAAGTATACATTTATCATTAACTTATTTATGTAAAAAACAATGTAGCGGATGACTTTCAAAACATCCTATAAAACAGGGTAAATTAAAATATTTATGAGCCATGCTCTGGCAAAATACATAATTATCGATCTGTAAAATCCATTTTGTGTAACAACCGACTTAATTAGGAGGTAGACCAGTCCTTTAACATGCAGAAAATTGATCAACAGCAAAGAATTTCGACCTATGTCAGCCTGCGCGGACTGCACAGGCTGAAATGGATCGATACTTTTTGCAGATGCATTAAATCCCCTTTCACAGGGCATGGCAAGTATAAATTTCATACCCAAAATATAAAGCAGTTAGACAGTTCATGACACCGAAAGACAGAATGTGTACAAGCCCGTCACAGATATTACCTGCCGTGCACGCAATATTGTGTATGGAATATTGTGCATGGTATGCAAGTTGATTGTGTACGTAGGTGAAACTGAGCGGGAGCTGCAGGCTAGAATGACAGAGCATCTCCGAGACATAAAACTCAAGAAAGACAAACCAATCAATCTGCACTTTGGAATGAAATGCCATTCAGAGAAGGACGCAGCAATAGCTGTTTTAGAGAAACTACATGGGGTAGAAAAGACAGAGCGGCAGTTAAAAGAAGGAATATGGATCCAGAAGTTAGCAACGGTTCGACCAAATGGCTGCAATGTGAAGAGCAGTTTTAGGACCCTATCAGCAGTATTACAGTGACTTTTTGGCGCTAAACGACGTCAAAGCGCCAAAAACCATCACAGTACTAAATGACGTCATGTCGTCAATGACAACGTCATTTCAGTTTGAAAATAATGGTGGTATGAAAGCTGTCACAAAATGTAGAGGGCATTATTTTCATGTTGATTTTCTTGAAAAAGGCGTAAGCCGAAATATTGAAGAAGAGTAAACATTTTAAAAGTGTGTAAAATATAAAGGATTGTGGCAAAAGGAGAAATTGTATACAAAATTAACTTGATATTGAGCCTGTTTCCTTTTTTTTTTTTAATGCATTTTCACAGTCTCGTATTGACCAATATGTTCGGCCCAGACGGGACCATTCCGAAACATGGTCTGTCGTTGTGTGTATATTTTATGTCCATCCAGAAATGACACTGTCTGGCTTATGTCTGTTTTAACTCACAGGCTTGTGTACGCGACTATATGAGCATATGCAGACAGTGTAGATCAAGTTCAGAGTGCACAGAACGTGCAGTCTGACCTTAGATCTATACTACCGTATACGGTAAGATTTCCTGCGAAAGGTATCTTTGTAATTGCATGTTTGGGGGGGGGGGGGGGGTCACCGTCAGCAGGAATATTCCAATAAATTCATTTAGCAGTTTAACCCTTTCCCAAACGACAAATTTTGGACTGGTCCAAATTGAAAGAGTTTGCAGAAGACAATTTTGAATATGATGAAAATGGCAGAAAGGTCTCAAAGAGGGTAGAAAACACTGTGGGAAAAGGAGAAATTGCTCGTTACGAGCAATTTCTCCTTTTCCCCCAGTGTTTTCAAAAGACTTGTACTGCAGACACGTGAAAACCAGGGCTTGTTTGGGAAAGGGTTAAGGGTCAAAGTATTAACCCCTTTACAATACAACAACATTTCAGACTCTTCCAAACTGAAAACTTTTACAGACGACAAAAATAAACTGAATGGAATTTGTTTTTGGAAGGGTAAAAAAACAATGTGAGAAAAGGAGAAAATGCTGGTAACCAGCATTTTCTCCTTTTCCCACAGCGTTTTCGTCGTTAAAACATGGATTGTTTGGTAAAGGGTTAGAATAAGTCAGCTAGTAGTTAGTCAACCTTATTCCGCTTGTTGACTTCCATTCCAATCTTCACGTATCTTTCTATCACATCCATAGGTTGATAACCAACACTGGCGTGAAGTGGACTGTCTCCGTCCTGTAAAAAACCATTCATAAACTATGAAATATTTACTTCTTTACTCTGTCCTTGGTCCGTGTAACCATACTTATTCTTAGTATAATTCTAGATTTCGAAAGTAACACAACTTCTGATTGGCTAAACCATTTGGTTTAGCCAATCAGAAGTTGTGGTACTTTGTACTTTATATAAAATTTTTGAGAATAAGGCTAAGAATTTTCTTTAGAATGGTTGGTGAATACAGACCCTGATTGTCATCTTCGCCCTTCGTCAGAGCACAAAACTTTCAATTTGTTCAAAATGAAACATTTGCAGACGGCATAATTAAAATGAGACTCACAGTGATGGAAATGTTCAATGTAATGGTCAAACACATTGAGGAAAAGGAGAAAATGCTGGATACCGATATTGTAATTTCAAGTGTTTGTTGTGGCCATAATATACTGCAAAATAATTTGCGGTATAATTTCAAGATCTGATTGCACGATCTGGCTTCGCTATACACACTGTCCAAGCAACATAGTTGTGCTAAACGCTGTTAAGTCTTGGTCTCGCGTACGTTTAAATGAAAATACCACAGATCAAAGTAATTAGAAATAATTAAACCTCAATGTGTTTAAACTTACATTTACTTACTTTAACCTACATACTGTAGTAGTTTGCTGCGGTTTCACTTGTAAATACCGTGAGACGTGAGTGTGGATATAAATCTTATAACATGTTCACTGCAGAACCAAACTATATTTTGAACGAGGCGACGAAAATAGCGTTTGTTATACCTTGCAGCGCCATAGGCAAAAATAGAAGATTTTTCCGAACGGTATAGTCAGAGATTAGATTGCATAGAACTTGCAGTCTGACCCTGAATCTATACTGCCTACTGGTTTAGTCGAGACTTTGAGATAAAAAATCTCTGAAATTCAAAAGATTGTATTTCTAGCCGTCAAAAGAGGTCGAGTTTGAATGAACCATACTATGTGAAAAGGGTGTTTAATGCATCTCCGAGATGCATTATACCAAGCATATATCAAGTCATCACATAATTATGGATCCATCCATTTACTCTAACAACCAACTGAATTTTGAGGTAGAATGTCCCTTGAACATGTAGAAAATTGACAAAGCAAAAAGTTTCGCTCAAGGGTCCGTATTCACCAACCATTCTCAAGAATGTTCTTTGTCTTGTTCTCCAGAATTTTCAACATTTGAAAGTAACACAACTGCTGATTGGCTAAACCATTTGGTTTAGCCAATCAGGAGTTGTGTTACTTTCAAATGTTGAAAATCTTAGAGAATAAGACAAAGAATATACTAAAAAATGGTTGGTGAATACGGACCCAGGTCAGCCTGAGCGGATTGCGCATGCTGACCTGGGTCGACACTTTTTGCAGATGCATTTTGCCCTCTTTTCACATAGCATGGCTCATATCTTTGGTACTGAATGAGTTAATGTGAGAGGAAACTTGGCTAAGAAAATACTGAATACTTCATAGTTTACAATGGACTTAATTCTTCATTAGAATAATATAAGATTGGGAGAATTCACTCTACCTCATTTTGAATATTAACATCGGCTCCTTTTCCAAGCAGATAATCAATTAAACTCTCACGCCCACCTCTGGCCGCAAAATGTAGGGGTGTATTACCGTTCTGTAAATATAATCAGACAGAATAGATACTTAAATAGAAAATAAATAAATAAATAAATAAATAAATAAATAAATAAATAAATTGTTTTTCAACTACGACAGACATGACTGTTAACACATATTCATGGATGAAAAGCATGAACAACTGTTTGATTATTTCAACAGTAATTCAGTTATACATAGATTTTCGCGGTCGGTGCATCAATCCATGCATTAACCTGAACTTATCTCAACTGTCTGTCAAATCAACTTTCCGTTTTCCGTTTTTCAGTGGTGTGCGGGGAATGAATCGGGTCAAAGTGACTCTCATTAGTCCTTGGAAGAATTGTTTTCTAAACCCGGGATTCAAACTCAAATTTTTACTTTATTGTCCTTGTTGACCTTGCCCCGCACTTGATTACAGTTGTTGTCCTTGATGACTATCCTTCACTTGATTTCCCTTGTTGACCTTATCCTTCACTTGATTGTATTTGTTGAACTTATCCCACAGTTGATTCTCATGTTAAACTTATCCAAAACATGACAACTCTCGTTGAACTTATCCATTACATGATGGCCCTTGTAGACCACATCCCACACTTGACTGTCCTTGATGAACCCGTCGCGGATTTGCTTGGTGGCCCTTGTAAACATTATTCAACACTTACTTGATTGCCAAGTTTACCGTGTCCCACACTTGATTGCCCTTGTTGACCTTATTCCACACTTGATTTGTTCTTGTTAAGTTCATTCCACGTGTACTTGACTGCCCTTTTCGACTTCATTTCACTCTAACTTAATTGCCTTGTTGGCTGTTCCTGCACTTGGTTGCACTTGTTGACCTCATTCTACCCTCACTTGTCTGTCCGTATTGATTTTTTCCACAATTACTTGAAAGCTCTTATTAACGATATCCCACACTAATTTGGTTGTTCCTAGTGATTATTTTTAACAATCTATTTAAGGCTCCTATTGACCGTATCTTACACTTACTTATTTTCCTTTAGTGACCTTGTCCAACAATTACGCGATTACCTTTGTCGACCCAAATTTACTTGATTGCCCTTTTTGACTCAGTCCCACACTTACTTGATTTCCCTTGTTGACTTTATCCCACACTTACTGGATTGCCCTTATTGACCCAATTCTACACTTACTTGATTGCCCTTGTTGACTTTATCCCACAATTACTTGGTTGCCATTGTTTTCCCAAACTCACACTTACTTGTAAGCTCCTGTCGACCTTATCCCACACTTACTTGATTGCCCTTGTTGACGCTGTCCCCGGCTCTTAACAATACCGATATAATGTCTTTGTCCCCATGTCTCGCAGCAAGATGAATTGCAGTATCTCCTCTCTGTTATTAAGAAAAAGGAAATATTGAGAATGCTGTGGTCATAACATACCATCCCTTTAGACGACCCTTTTTGTCTTACTGCAAACCGCTACTTAAAACATTCTGGCAAAAAGGGGACATTTTTCGCAACGAGTGATTTCTCAATTTTTCAAATGTTTTCACTTGTATTGATGTTAACCCGTAAATTAATGTTGATTTTGCATACTTTATAGTCGTGTTTTTATAGAAACTTTTTCATGGCGTGATGAGTTGAGTTACAAAGGGTTTGCACTATGTAAGGAACTTGTAAAAATTTTAATTTTTCTTTCAAGTTATCTTAACTTGAACAGATTTGTACAATCATTTCGAAAAATGGATCTGACATCGATCAAAACCAATCACATAGCTGTATATATGAGTCATGCTCTATGAAAACGGAGTTTAACGCATCTGCTAAAAGTAACGACCCATGTAAGCCTTCGCAGTCCGCTCAGGCTGACATTGGTCGAAAAGCTTTGCTATTTTTATTTTAAATTTTCTCCTTGTCAAAGAACTTCTCCCTTATGATTCAGTCGCTTGTTAGACACAATAGATTTTTGGATCCATGAATATGTGATGACTTGACTTGGTATCATGCACCACGGAGATGCATTAATCCCCTTTTGCCAGAGAGCGTTTCATATAACACATAGAAATACAGTTTTATTAGGGTCAAGAAATAGTCCAGATTCCAGATTTATATCTCCCAGTAAACTAGCCCTCCCCTCTTCCATACAAAATTGTATTCCTCTTACTCGTAGTTGGTGCATGGACAAATTCTACACCCATCATTTTTAGGTCATGAACTTTAAGGTCTCACCATCTAATGTGAGCCGTCATAATGAAATACTGTGACTACGAATCACTCCTCCGTTTCAAGAAAAATAGGTCCTCGTAGAAAAATAACGCAAAACATCTCCAAACCATTAAAAAAAAAACACCCAAACCACTGTCATGATACCCCGAACTACTTTCCTAACACCTAAAACCGCTACGAAACGCTTAGATACATAATCATATGTAAATAGTCATGAAATAACTTTATCAGTCTTAGAATTAATATTGTCAGCCGTCAGCTGGAGGATTTTTTAACGAAATGGTCCACTGTTAAAACCTGTTTGCTAGCAAAGTTCTACCTTCTATCAGTACTTTCCGTGCTTTGATTTTTAATCTGGTTATCTTCTTGACTCAGTAATGCTAATTTTAACATGTAGCTGGAATAAAAAACAGAACGTGCTCAGTAGGCCGAGTTCTACAAGTTAAAATTGAACCAAAAATATCATTTATTCCCACGTTTAAGATTGCTAGGGAATGAAAGAAATTGTTAAAAGACATTGTTATAACATTCAATAACGAAGCGCGGAAAGTTTGAGTTTGTCGGAAGGATGCCAACTTCCTGGACAGAGCTATTGTATATTGCTTTACTATTTTACCAGACGACAAAATTTTAGACTTGTTCAAAGTGAATGTTTCTGCAGACGTCAAATTACACGTGTCCCAAACAATGGTGGTTGTCTTTGAAGAGGTAGAAGACATTGTGGGAAAAGAAGAAAATGCTGGTTACCAGTATTTACTTCTTTTCCCCGCCATATTTTCTGAAGCCCTTTTCCCAGGGGTCGTTCAAACTCGGCTTTTTATTTAACCCTTTCCCAAACAAGCCCTGGTTTTCACGTGTCTGCAGTACAAGTCATTTGGAAACACTGTGGGAAAAGGAGAAATTGCTCGTAACGAGCAATTTCTCCTTTTCCCACAGTGTTTTCTACCCTTTTTGAGAACTTCCTGCCATTTTCATCACATTTAAAATTGTCGTCTGCAAACTCTTTCAATTTGGACCAGTCCAAAATTTGTCGTTTGGGAAAGGGTTAATGCAAAATGATAAATGGTTTAATGTAAAGGGTGAAGTGCAAATGATTCATCGAACGTTTGTAAAAAAAAAAAGAAAGAATGTGCATACCTGTACGTGGTTTAGATTTGCACCTCTTTGTAAAACCTTCCTGACCTTTTTCAAGTCACGTGACATTACAGCATCAACCAAGTCTTGCCCATTTTTAATCTGAAATAAACCAAGCAAACGGTATTTAGATCTGCAGATTTCCTTCGGTAGAGGTTCTGGGCCAAATTCTCTCTTGCAGCGTTTGATTTCATTTGGAGCGTCCTAGAACAAAGCGCTACAGAGCACGTCTAGTGCTGGTTTAAGCAAGAAAAAATTGTAGCCCTTCTTTTCCAAGAGCATGGTTCATATACAAGTTTTAGGAATTTTCAATTTGAATCAAAGTATAGTACATGCAAACAACTGAAATCATTGCAATAATGGGGACTAACAACTACTCGCTACAAGCAAATCCCCTTTTGCACAGGATATTTTCAACAGTGGATTGCTGGTAGAGAACACAGCGGCCATGCTTTTGGCGGGTCAAGATCCTTTATACAGGGTGTTTCAAAATTATAACTGGGCCATGTTCAGTGAAAAAGGGACTTAATACATATGCAAAAAGTATCGACCCATGTCAGCCTGCGCAGTCCGCGCAGGCTGACATGGGTCGAAACTGTTTGCTATTTGTAAATTCATGCATGTCCAAGGACAATTTTGCCTCCATATCCAGTCAATTGTCAGACTAAATAAATTTTATGGGCGCCTAATTATGTGATATCTTGCTGGATATAATGCATTACGGAGCTGTATTATACCCCCTTTTGCCGGAGCATGACTCATTATCATGCTACATTTTAATATGCCAAGGGTATACTCTAGGGTTGTAGTACCTTGACAAATAATATACCTTAGGCATACTTGAAAGTGTCACATATATTATGAAATACCCTGTAATAATCTGATAAAAGGGTCTTCCCAAGAATCACTCATGCCACATATGAATAAATTCCGATCCATAGTTTTTGAGGAAAAAAATTTTCAACAGTTTCTCTGTTAGCCTCCTATAAACCATGAAGAAGCCACGCCCGTGGCGGCCTTGTTTTTTTGACAGATCGAACTTTTAACTACAAATCTATTACGGGTCTATCTAAGGATCATTCATGCCAAATATGAATAAATTCTGAGCCGCAGTTTCTGAGGGGAAGATATTCAAATTTTCCAAACCCACAGCGGCCCTGTTTCTTTGGCAAGATCAAGTTTTTATCTAGAAAAGCATGCTGAGCAGGGTCGATACTTTTTGCCAATGCATTAAGCTCCCCCTTTACACAGCATGGCTCATTTGTTTTACTCAATATTTGGCTTGTGATTTTGAAAGAAGATATTTGAAATAACCGATAATGAACGAACTGACTAACGCATGCACGCATTACAGACACAAGGCCATACAGTAACGTTATACCCCCGTCACACCGAACTCGTTCTCACTACGTTCCGAAAATTGTTGCCAAATGGACTCAAGCTGTGTTCGAACGGAGCGGACGTGGGACCTTTTACGATCTGTTTACGAACTTCATGGACGGGCTAGGACGGGAAGGGTGCTCCAGAACTTTGAGCCTGCTCAAAATTTTTTGCCGTCCATCCAGTCCTGTAATTAGACGGAGTGACAACGTACTTAAAACGAGATGGACGTACTACAAACGGAACTGCCTTACTTCGACCCTATTAGGGACGTGTTACGACGTGGTGCAATAATGGCATTATTAAGCCAAAATTACACGTTCTACCCCGACCGCAACCCGTTTTACAATTTTGTTAGGACAGGGTAAAACGTTCTAAGAACTAGTTTGGTGTGACGGGGGCATAATTAGATACCAGAAGTAAACAAAGCGGGTATCAAACTGCATTTAACCCTTAAGCTGTCAAGAGCGACTCACTGACCTCTTGCGGACAGTGTAGATCAAGATCAGACTGCACAGAACGTGCAGTCTGATCTTGGATCTACACTGTCCGATAAGGAGATATTCTTTTCCTAAAAATAAGTTTGAAATAGCATTATTCGGGATTTTACTACTGGTTTGAGTATTTCATTTCAGTGATTTAGCAGGATAAGGGTTAAATTTAAATATGCCCTTTAAGAGTATGGAAATTATTGCGTCGATGACAATTTGTGGTCCAAGTGTTAGTAGCTGGCAGAGAAATTAATTTCAAAACTACGTTAAAGCTTACCAGGTCACTCTATCTTTTGTTTACTTTTTGCTTGATTTTGAAAATATTTTTTTTTCTGTCAAAGACCTACAGTGGACCCACCACACATTAACAGATTGCCACCTTCACAATATTTTCCATATTACTGAATGGTATAATTTGAATTTAAATGCATTTTTTGACCTGGTAAGCTTTAACGTAGTTTTGAAAATTATTTCAAAACTACGTTAAAGCTTACCAGGTCACTCTATCTTTTGTTTACTTTTTGCCTGATATTGAAAATATTTTTTTTTTCTGTCAGCGACCTACAGTGGACCCACCACACATTAACAGATTGCCACCTTCACAATATTTTCCATACTATTGAATGGTATAATTTGAATTTAAATGCATTTTAATACGCGCAGTGTGTCTTTGGCCGCTATTTGGCTTGCTCGCTGGCCTTAGGGATCTGACATACGTTGGCATTCGAGATATAATCTTACTACATGACGTGCAAACCAAACAAAATGAGCCATGCTCTGGCAAAAAGGGGGCTTAATGCATCTCCGTGATGCATGATACCGTGCAAGTCATCACACTATTTTGGATCCATAATATCCATTTTCCCGAACAAGTGACTGAATCCTGAGGCAGAATGGTCCTTGGGTATGCGGAAAATTGACCAAAAGCAAAAAGTTTCGGCCCAGGTCAGCCTGCGCGGACTGCGCAGGCTGACCTGGCCCGATACTTTTTAAAAGATGCATTAAGCCCCCTTTTCACAGAGCATGGCTCAAATAGTCTTTTGTCCTGGGAGAGCAAATTAAAGTTACGCATGATAATTATCGAAAAAAGACCTACATGTACAGCTGAAATTTGATCTGAAATTACATTAGGTATTAGGTAGTATTCGACCTTAGAAGATTCGACCCCAGGGCAGAAAAATATAGAGAAGCCTCCCTCCTGAGAAACATCGGCCCCCAATTCAGATAAACTCTGTTTGAGAGAAAAAATGTAAACACCCTTACAGACGACAGAAAAACTTTGTGTGAAATAGGAATGCTCAACATGATTCGGCTCAAGTCAGGCTGCGCGGAATGCACAGGCTGACTGGGTAAATACTTTTTGCAGATGCATTAAACCCCCTTTTCGCAGAGCATGGCTCATAGTGTGAAAACATCGCGGAAAAAAGGAGAATTTTCTCGTTCCGGACAATTTCTCCTTTTCCCACAAGGTTTTCAACAGTAGTCTTCCATATAATGAAAAAAATAAGTATGACGTAGGCCAGGTGTATAGGTTACAAATATTGATTAAAACTTCCTGATTGGCAAGGCCTGTTTAAAACTAGAAACACTTAGTTAACTCTTCACCAGACGACAGAACTTTAAACTTATCCAAATTCAAAGCATTTGCAGACGACAAATGTAATGTTCCTCAAATGATAATATTTTTCTTTGAAAAGTTAAGAAGCATCTTTGGAAACGTAGAGAAAATGCTGGTTTTCAATTATCTTAGCCATTCGAACACAGCGTGCATTTTTTTTTTCTGCGGGTTCGTTAGATCAAGGAAGTAACTTACAAAAGGTTTATAAAACCTTCAATACATATCATTTCTGCGATCAGTCCTTATCAAAGTCTGAGGAGGAGGAAAAAAACTGTGTGAGAGAGAGAGAGAGAGAGAAAATAGAAAAAAAAAAATAGAAAAAAAAAAAAATTTTTGAAAAAAAAAAAAATTTTTTTTGAAAAAAAAAAAAAAAAAAAAGAAAAAAAAAAAAGAAAAATATTGTTGCAAATGGAGAAATTGTGAGAAATTGTTGTTATTCGTCCAAATAAATTTGAGTCAAGCTCTGGCAAAAGGGGGGTTTACTACAACTCCGTGGGGCATTATATCAAGCAAATCCTCACATAATTATGGATCCATAAAATCTATTTAGTCTAAAATCGACTGGATCTTGAGGTAGAATGGTCCTTTGACACGCAGAAAATTTACAGATAGCAAAACGTTTCGACTCATGTCAGCCAACGTTTTCCAACATTGTTTTCTGCCCCACCAATCAATTTAAGCTCATTTCTGTTAAATTTCGAATTTGTTTTCCTGTACATGTAGATGTTTTGAATTTGGAGAAATCTAAGATCTGTCGTTTTGGAAAAGGGTTAACAAATTATCTAGTCTATCAATGCAATCAAAACCAATTCGTGAACACCCATACGTGCGGAAAGCAAATACACCCAGCAAACCTTCAAACTGTCCTTCTAGTTTCTTTAACCCTTTACGAGACGACAAAATTTTAGCCTTGTCCAAATTGAAAGCATTTGCAGACGACAATTTCAAAGTGGCTCAAATGATGCAATTTTTCTTTGATAGAGCAGAAAACATTGTAGGAAAAGGAGAAAATGCTGGTCACCAGCATTTTCTCCTTTTCCCACAATGTTTTCAAAAGGCTTCTTTCCCAGGATCGTTAAAAGGCGGTATTGTGCGGTAAACAAATTATACCTGGTTACAGACAAAAAAAGCTTTAAAAAGGCCCTATAGGCTGCCAAAAAAAAAAAACAGTGCTTGAGTTAAAATGCATTTAAATTTAAATCATACCATTCAAAAGAATGGAAAATGGTATGAGGATGACTCTCTGTTATTGTGTGATCAGTCCAAGTGTAAGTCGTGGGCAGAAAAATGAAATTAAAAATCGGGCAAAAAGGAAACAAATGATAGAGTGACCTGGTAACTTATAACCTAGTTTTGAAATTAATTTCTCTGCCTGCGACTAACAACTGGACCGACCGTTCAATAACAGATTGTCATCTTCACAATAATTTCCATACTTTTAAATGATATGATTTAAATTTAAATGCATTTTAACATCCACTTTGTTTACATTTGGCAGCTATTGTTTCTTTAAATATTTGAAATTTTGTTAGCAATAAGGAGAAAAAATCTGCACAAAATGATAATACGGGAGAACGAGCATCAAGTTTTCATAGATTTCATTTTTTTTTTCACTTTTCATTGTTGAGTGAATGAACGTTAAAAATAAGCTGTGTTCTGTGAAAAGGGGGCTTAATGTATGTGCGAAAACTGTCGACCAGGTCAGCCTGCGCAGTCCGCGCAGGCTGACCTTGGCTGAAACTTTTCGCTATTTCTCAATTTTTCTGTACCTCATGATTAGGTCGGTTGTTAAAAAAAAAAAAAAAAAAAGGGGGGGGGGGGGCGCTATCATGGATCCATAAGTAGGTGATGACTGGCTTTGTATTATTATTATGCCCACTTTTGCCGGGGTATTACTCAAATAAATTCCTTACTCATAAACCATTCAATGATTTCTTTTCGCAGAAACTGGTGTTTAACTTCGTGTGAAAAGCATTTCGGTCTAAGAAAGTCGGCCAGTCCTCTTGTCCATGCTTTCCTGGAAATTCTCTTACGAATGCTTTGCCCCGATATTTTTTCAGAACAGCTAGCTACTTTCCCACAGCCATCATCGAAACAATGATCAGAGGTGAGAGAGGAATGAATCACAATGACTGTCATCAATTCTCGCAAAGAAATTGGCCGAGCTTGAGATTCGAACCAGCGACCCCACTGGATGCAAGCCCTGTACCGATTGAGCCATCGGGTGTTTTTTCCTTTTAGACTCAGACTGAGGTATGGTATTATACAAGTTTTTACCGGTAATTCCTCAAACAAGAAAGTCAATACAGATCAGCCATGCTCTGTGAAAAAAGGACTTCACCCTTAAGCTGACCTTTTGTGTACACTGTAGATTCAAGATCAGACTGCACAGAACGTGCAGTCTGATCTTGAATCTACACTGTCCGATAAGGAGGTATCTCTCCTCAAAAAATACCTTTGAAATAGGAAAATTTGAGATTTTACTATCGGCTTGAAAGTTTCATTTCTTTTATTTAGCAGGATAAGGGTTAATGCCTCTGCAAAGAGTGTATCGACCTATTTCAGGCTGACATGAATCGAAACTTTTTGCTATTGGTGAATTTTCTGCATGTCCAAATACGATTCTTCCTCATGCTCTAGTCGGCTGTTAGACAAAATGGATTTTGTGTGGTGTCCGTGGTTGTGAGGTAGAGCGTCGGCCTCGCAATCAAAAGGTCTTGAGTTCGATACCCGGGAGCGGATGTCAACTTTGGTACTGTTCATTGGCCCACACATTCGGCACGAGTAGTGGTGTAGTTTCCAGGGAGCAGAATCGAGAGAGATTAGTATAAGTTGTAAGAACTTGTTTCTCAATCGATGTAAAATAAATATATTTAAACTAAAATGGATTTCATGGATCCATAATCATTCACGGAGATCCATCAATCCCTATCCTGCTAAATAAGTTAACTCTTTACCAAACGACAAAATTTTAGACCAGTCGAAATTGAAAGCTTTTGCAGACGACAAAATAAATGTGAATCAAAAATTGAAATTTGTGTCTGGAAGAGTAGAAAACATTGTGGGAAAAGAAGAAAATGCTGGTCACCAGCATTTTCTCCTTTTCCCACAATGTTTTCAACAGGCCTCTTCCTCAGGGTCGTTGAAAGTAGGGATTGTGTGGTAAAGGGTTTAACAAAACCTTCAAGCCGATAGTAAAAACCCGAATAATGTCATTTCAAACTTATTTTCTGAAGAAAAGTATCTCCTTATCGGACAGTGTAGATCCAAGACCAGACTGCACGTTCTGTGCAGTCTGATCTTGATCTACATAGTCCGCAAAAGGTCAGTGAGACGCGCTTAGCAGCTTAAGAGTTGAACTCGTCTTGCCACAGCATGGCCCAAATGGTAAAGTTATATGTATAGCTTTTCAGGACAAGATCTATAGAAAATTACGGCTTAAAGTGGCCTTTAAGAAGTTTTGTAGTGTGTTTAATGCATGTAAATTATACAGATATATGACACCTTGGCATAAGTTGTGGATATATTCGATATTCAAACACTAAAAAAGTCTATTCTTTTTTTCTACCCAAAACTGTACAGAACACTTAAAGCCCATTTATTTTGGCGGGCCATATCTCTCCTAAACACCTTACCAAAAAACCTGTGTATTATCGACCACGAGGGAGACAGCTTTGGGAAACATTTCAAAGGAAACGTGGAAAATGCTTGTAAACATAATTTTCTCCTTTTCCCACAATGTCTTCTTCCCTTGAGACGTAGAGCGCTATATGTAGTTACTCACAAGCTTTGCTTACTCTGTTCCAGACATTAAAATTTTAAACTTTGCCAAAATAGAAAGCATTATCACTCGACAAGTTAACCAGAACGTGGCCAAAATAACGAGATTTGTCTTGAGTAGAAAACATTGTGGGAAAAAAAATTGCAGGTTACCGGCATTTCCTCTTTTTCCCCACAATGTTTTCCGAAGCCCCAGTACCTACGTATAATTTTATTTCATGCATTTTGGTAGTTTACCGGGAAGTAATGATGGATTATGCTTTGATAATTTCACCATTTCGACCCGTGAATTTACCAATTGATAAACTTACTGGTACGGAAATAACGAGAGCCCTCCTATGCTTCGCAAGTCCCAACAAAAATGGTGTTGGAAGCACGAAATGAATATTATTTATTTTTCGGTGAGAGATCGAAATTTATTTCATCACGTGAACAACATACGGTAATATTTTCACTCGTGGCTGCGGCACTCGTGAAAATATTACAAATTGATGTTCACCAGATGAAATAAATTTCGAAAAACAAATATCCTCTCTATAACACAGAATTGTTTGGGAAAGGGTTGCTGCATATCTGGCTCAAACCTGGAATTTGGCCTCCATTTTTCAAAGCCGTGCTTGGTAGCACAGTCGGTAACGTATATGGTTTGAAACTTGTGGGTCACTGGTTCGAAGACCCGGTGAACTACTACCTCCGTCACATGACTAATAATCATTGAAAGCGGCGTAAAACGACATTCAATTCAATCAGTCTGCAAGCTGAACTGTCCGCATACCATTCAAACAAACAGTTTTTCAATCACATCATGGCGACAGCTCACTTACACGTGGCTTTAACTAGGCTGGGTCCTGCACTTTCTTGTCCATAGACACCCCCAATTTCGTAAGGGAAGGTCAATATACTGATTTTTAGCCCGGGCGGAAATGGTACAGCTGTGTTAGTCAGACATATTTACAATTGACATAACATGCATCTCTCTATAAAGTTCTGCATTTTCAGAGGTAGAAAAGAGTTAATCAGTACCTTGGTCGATTGATTAAATGCTGTGCTATGCCTTTTTTCATCTTCGCAAGCCAAAGTGACGATCACTACGTGGATCTTACCCCTTGGTTGATCGAGTCGAAATTTGTTAGCACTGCCAGGCGCCACCTACTGGATTTTGATTGTTATCACTCCTAGATTTATGTCATCGAACCCAATCAAACATCGCGTAATATAACTCTTTCGGTATTTCGTTGAATAGATGGCCATTGAAGGCTTTTTTTTTACCTGTCTAGGTGTTGGGCTATGATCTATTAAGCGCTTTGGTGTTGTTGTTTTAACGGGGGTCCTTGGCATTTGGTCACGAAGGTTTGGTCCAATGATAGTTTGTTCAGCACGCTTTCTCCGTAATTCGCTAACAATTTGACTACTTTTCAGATCGAAAACTTGACAGACGATTTTTCAAGTCAAAATCTATTTTTGAAATCCCGTTAAGTTTCGCGAAGCAAAAGTCAAGCAGATACTTTGACAGTCCACGATCTGGTGTTGGGATGTATCCTAAAAATTCATTTAATTCACTTGTGATAGTGAATTTTGAACAAAATATTGTTCGTCTGTATTGTTTCGGTAATAATTCCAAGCATATCCGACAACTTTCTCCCGTGGTCGCCATTTTTATTTACGTTCTGCTGATGTTGGATAGCAGATGCAACACGCTATTTGATTGGTGCTTTCAGTCCTGACTGCAACCAATGATTACACGTATCGCGAAGCCAACAAATTTCGACTCGATCAGCCAAGGGTTAAGATCAACGTAGTGATCGTCACCTTGGCTTGCGAAGATGCCTTTTTTTCGGCGTAACTGAATATGTGTTGGCTTTTGACCTACTTTTTGGTACTGATTAAAAATGAATAAATAGAAATTTGTGATTGGTCAAGTATGTAGACATGTTTATTCTAGGGGCCCCTGTGGTAAAAAATGTAGACATGTTTTTTTTTTTTCTAATAGCTCGTGCCAATTTGCTGGCAAATTTACGTCGTCTTTTTTAAAGATATTTCTTGTTAAGAGTGTTTCAGTCATATCACAGCGAAATCTCACCTATTCACGTGTCTTCTGCATGAAACCCGACGACACCTAACCCTTTACCAAAGAATCCCATATTTTTCATAACATGGCTTGTGCAACATTGTGAGAAAAGAAGAAAGTTCTGGTAATCGGTATATTCTCCTTTTTTCACAATTTTTTTCTTTACAATTTTAACCCTTAGGCTGCTGACCATTTGCGGACAGTGTAGATTAAGATCAGACTGCACAGAACGTGCAGTCTGATCTTGGATCTACACTGTCCGATAAGGAGATATTTCCCCAGCCCCACATAACTTTGACATCCCAACATTTGGGATTTTTACCACCGGCTTAACCCTTAAGCTGCTAATCGTGACCTACTGACCTTTTGCGGACAGTGTAGATCAAGATCAGAACGTGCAGTCTGATCTTTGACCTACACCGTCCGAGACGGTATTTTCCTTCCGGTGAAATCAACTTTGAAACCGCAATGTTTGGCCTTTTAGTATTGAGTAGAAATTTGCGTTTCATTTATTCAGCAGCTTAACCGTTTACCACACAATCCCGAGTTTTAACGACCTAGATGAAGCCTTTTGAAAACACTGTGGGAAAAGAAGAAAATGCTGGTAACCAGCATTTTCTCCATTTCCCACGATGTTATCTACCGTATAAACAAAAATCACATCGTTTGAGCCGCATTGAAATTGTCGTCTGCAAATGCTTTCAATTTGGACGGATATAAATTTTAGTCGTGTGGTAAAGGGTTAAGTGTTAAAAGTTTCATTTAGATTATTTAGCGGGATAAGGGTTAATGACGAATCCCATGAATTCTGTAACATTGTGAATTGTCACCAGTCAATGGTTTAACCCTTATCCTGCTATGTAAGTGAAACTGAATTTTCGAAACCAATGGTTGAAACCAGAATAACGCTATGTCAAACTTATTTTTGGAAAAAAAAATCTCCTTATCGGACAGTGTAGATCCAAGATTAGACTGCACGTTCTGTGCAGTCTGATCCTGATCTACACTGTCCTTAAAGTGTCTGTGAGTCGCGCTTAGCTGCCTAAGGATTAAATATGAACAAGTCTATCATTTTCGTCTTCTCAGTTGATCAACTGATTTATTTTATGGTGTTCCCGCCATTTTCAACATTATTTCAGTCATATCGCGGCGGCCAGTGCACCTATCAACGTTTTCCAGGAGTTCTTTGTACTAGCACTTTGCCGTCGGTTTGAACCGGCGACCCCTGTTTTCAAGTCCTGTGCGCTACCGACTGCACTACCGGGGCTCGCCGTCTTCTCAGATAAAACAATATGGCATAAAGACAAAAATAAAAAAGGGAAACATAAATCAAAAATATGCACATAC
Organism: Tridacna gigas; assembly: GCA_945859785.2. Lineage (NCBI taxonomy): Eukaryota > Metazoa > Mollusca > Bivalvia > Cardiida > Cardiidae > Tridacna > Tridacna gigas. Next base: position 3,581,002 of record OX244037.2, read on the forward strand.
CTTGCTTGCCATTATGTCTCCTTGCCAGTGATTCACGGTTCTCAATACACTCTATAACTAGTCTTTTTTGTCTTTATCTATTTTTATTGAACAAATATTTGAGCGGCGCTGTAGCAAAAGGGGGCCTAATGTATCTCCGTGATGCATTACACCAGGCAAGTCATTTCATAATTATAAATCTATAAAAACCATCTTGTCTAACCCTTTACCAGACGACAAAATTTTAGCCTTGTCCAAATTGAAAGCATTTTAACCCTTAGACTACTGACCATTTGCGTACAGTGTAGATCAAGATCAGACTGCACAGAACGTGCAGTCTGATCTTGGATCCACACTGTCCGATAAGGAGATATTTCCCCAGCCCCACATAACTGCAGACTACAATTTTAAAGTGGATCAAATAATGCAATTCTTCTTTGATAGGGCAGAAAACATTGTGGGAAAAGGAGAAAATGCTGGTAACCAGCATTTTCTCCTTTTCCCACAATGTTTTCAAAAGGCTTCTTCCCCACGGTCGTTAATAGGCGGCATTGTACGTTAAAGGGTTAACAACCGATTGTATCACAAGGTAGAATAGTCCTTTGACATGAAGAAAATTGACAATTAGCAAAAAGTTTCGGTTCATGTCAGCCTGCGCAGACTGCGCAGGCTGACATGGATCGATACTTTTTGCAGATGCATTAAGCCCCCTTTTCACAGAATACAACTCATATCCTTTATCACCCGTGTCTGTATATTGGGTAACCCTGTGCATTTCACTCTTTATGATATGAAATTAACATGGATCATTTCCGTACAAGGGATGAAATCAAAATCATGGTTTAAAAAGCTATCTTCTTGTTTAGTATCGAAATCTGTTTATGGAGAAAGAGTCCTTTTTAGCAAAAGAAAAAACAAGAGGGCCATCGGCCCTAAAGCGCTCACCTAGGTAAAGTCATGTGATAAAGCTGCAGAGATCCTGGTTTTAATGATGTAAATAAAACACGTGAGTGTAAGTTACGTACTTTTGGACCTGACATGGCCAAATTTCGCACTTGTCCTAGATGTCATCAAGACAAACATTCTGACCTAGTGTCATGAGTATCAGGCTGAAAATGTTACCTCTACAGTCCACATGAGGTTTTTTCTAAGATTTGGCCCAGTGACTTACTGTTTGACTCGATGCAACATAATTTCAAACATGTCGAAGATATCGTCAAGAGAAATATTCTGACCAAGTTTCATGAGTATAAGGCTGAAATTGTGGCCTCTAGAGTGTAAACAAGGTTTTTCTAAGATATGGCACAGTGACCTACTTTCTGACCCGACATGACCGAATTTCAATCATGTCCAGGATATCATCAAGACAAACATTCTGACCAAGAAAATGTGGAAAATGTTTTTTCCAAGATTTAGCCTAGTGACCAACTTTTTTTACCCGACATGACCCAATTTCAAAGTTGTCCCAGATACATTCAAGACAAACAATCTGACCTATTTTCATGAGTATCAGGCTGAAAATGTGGCCTCTAGAGTGCACACAAGGTTTTTCTAAGATTTAGCCCAATGACCTACTTTTTGACCTGACATGACCCAATTTCAGATTTTTCTGAGATACCATCAAGACTAATAATCTGACATATTTTAAGGAGTATCAGCTGAAAATATGGCGTCTAGAGTGCACACAAGGTTTTTCAAAGATTTAGCCCAGTGACCTACTTTTTGACCCAACATGAACCAATTTCAATCTTGCCTGAGAATTAAGACAAACATTCTGACCAAGTTTCAAGAGCATCAGGCTGAAAATGTGGCCTCTAGAGTTCACACAAGGTTTTTCTAAGATTAGCACAGTGACCTACTTTTTGGCTCAACGTGAACCAATTTTGTACTTGTCCAAGATTTAATTAAAACAAACATTCTGACCAAGTTTCATGACTATCTGACTTATAATGTGGCCTCTAGTGTGCACACAAGGTAAATGTTGACAACCCGGACGACGGACGACGCACCACGCAAGACAGACGACGGACACAACACAATTTAAAAAGCTCACCTTGAGCAGTTCGTGTTAGGTGAGCTAAATATCAAGGTGCAAAAACAGCATGCATTATTTCCCCACTAAATAGAGGTATGCCAATCTTTTTACAAAGAAATGGCGTGACCAACTCAAGTGCGCCGTCATTTTATTTGAGCCATGCTTTGGCAAAAGGGGGTTTAATGTATAGCCGCTATGCTTTATACCAAGCAATTTATCACATACTTATGGGTCCATGAACTGACTGTCTAAAAACTGACTGAATCTGGGGGTAGAATGGTCCTTGACCTGCAGAAAATTTACTAGGGACAAGAAGTTTTGATCCAGATAAGCCTGTCCGGACTGTGCAGGCTGACATGGATCCATACGTTTTGCAGATGCATTAAGCTCCCTTTTCACAGAGCTAGGCTCAGTTATTTTTTTTAAAACCTTTCCAATGCCAAACCATAAAATAAATTAGATTGATATCGCTGATCAGTAACAAAATACTCGAGTACATGCATATTTGAGGGTCAAAGCTGCTTCTTATAGAAAGATGATAAAAAATGATAATGGCTGTAAATTTTTTATCCAAGATCTAGCGGTATGTTTTGTGCAGTCTGATATTCATCGAAAGTGTCCACAAAACAATGCTATAGTTGTGCCTTGTTTTCTAAGTGTCACACCCTACATAATAACAGTAATTATCCAATTGTTTACCTCTTTAAGCCCCAAACATATCAGCCATGCTCTGTGAAAAGGGGGCTTAATGCATCTGCGAAAAGTATCGACCCAGGTCAGCCTGCGCAGTCCGCGCAGGCTGACCTGAGCCGAAACTTTTCGCTATTGGTCAATTTTTTTAATATGTCCAAGGACCAGTTTACACCATGATTCAGCCGGTTAGTACAAAAAGTGGCTTTGATGGACCCATAACTATGTGATGACTTGCTTGATATAATACATTACTGATATGCTTTAAGCCCCCTTTTGCCGGGGCATGGTTCATATCTCTTTGGACGGCTGAAAATAGGCCTACAATCAACTGAAACTTTGACAGATTTTTATCTAAAAAAAAAACAAGAGGGCCATGATGGCCCTGGGTCGCTCACCTTAGTAGAGTGCCTTTAAGGTTTTTCTTTAATTTGACTATGTGACCTAGTTTTTGACCGCAGGTGACCCAATTTCAAACTCATATTTCATGAAGACAAACATTCTGACCAATTTTCAAGTCAATTGAGCAAAAAATGTGGCCTCAAGTGCCCTAATTTGACCTAGTGACCTAGATTATGACCCCAGGTGACCCAAATTTGAACTGGTCTTTGACTATATCAAAAGAAACATTTTAACCAATTTTCAAATCATATGAATAATAAATGTGGCCTCTAGAGTGCCCACTAGCTATTTCTTTAATTTGACCAAGTGACCTAGTTTATGACCCCAGTTGACCCAAATTCAGACTCATGTGAGATTTTACAAAGACAAACATTCTGACCAATTTTCAAGGCAATTACGCAAAGAATGTGGCCTCTAGAGTGCCCACAAGGTATTTCTTTATTTTGACCTAGTGATCTAGTTTATGGTTCCAGGTGACCCAAATCCAAACTCAGCTGGTATTTCATCAAGACAAACATTCTGGCCAAATTTCATGTCATTTGAGCAATAAATGTGGCCTCCAGAGTGCAAACAAGGTATTTCTTTAATTTGACCCAGTGAACTAGTTTATGACCCAAGTTGACCCAAATTAATCTTATGTGAGACCTTATAAAGACAAACTTTCTAACTAATTTTCAAGGCAATTGAGCAAATAATGTGGCCTCGAGAGTGCCAACAAGGTATTTCTTTAATTTGACCTAGTGACCTAGTTTATGACCCAAGATGACCCAATTTTGAACTCAATGAACTTGTTGCGCTTAGATGGGCAAACAAACTTAGAAGAGAATCACTGCATACCAAATATCAAAGCTCTACGCCTTCCAGTTTCAGAGAAGATGATTTTTAAAGTTTCCCCTCTTTGTTCCTATGTTTGAACTTGTGACCCCCGGGGCAGGGCCAGTTTTGACCCCAAGGGCATCATATGAACAAACTTGGTAGAGTCCCACTAGGAGATGCTTCATGCCAAATATCAAAGCTCTATGCCTTCTAGTTTTACAGAAGAAGATTTTTAAAGTTTTCCTTCTTTGTTCCTATGTTGGAAATTGTGACCCCCAGGGCGGGACCAGTTTTGACCCCAGGGACATCATATGAACAAACTTGGTAGAGGTCCACTAGGAGATGCTACATGCAGAATATCAAAGCTCTACACCTTCAAGTTTCAGAGAAGAAGATTTTCAAAGTTTTTCTTCTTTGTTACTATGCTCAAACTTGTGACCCCCGGGGTGGGGCTAGTTTTGACCCCAGGGGCATCATATGAACAAACTTGGTAGAGGTCTACTAGGCAATGCTACATACCAAATATCAAAGCTCTACGCCTTCCAGTTTCAGAGAGGATGATTTTTAAAGTTTCCCCTCTTTGTTCCTATGTTCGAACTTGTGACCCCCGGGGCAGGGCCAGTTTTGAGCCCAAGGACATCATATGAACAAACTTGGTAGAGGTCCACTAGGAGATGCTTCATGCCAAATATCAAAGCTCTATGCCTTCTAGTTTCACAGAAGAAGATTTTTAAAGTTTTCCTTCTTTGTTCCTATGTTGGAAATTGTGACCCCCGGGGCGGGGCCAGTTTTGACCCCAAGGGCATCATATGAACAAACTTGGTAGAGGTCCACTAGGAGATGCTACATGCCAAATATCAAAGCTCTATGTCTTCAAGTTTCAGAGAAGAAGATTTTTAAAGTTTTTCTTCTTTGTTACTATGCTCAAACTTGTGACCCCCGGGGTGGGGCCAGTTTTGACCCCAGGGGCATCATATGAACAAACTTGGTAAAGGTCCACTAGGCAATGCTACATACCAAATATCAAAGCTCTACGCCTTCCAGTTTCAGAGAGGATGATTTTTAAAGTTTCCCCTCTTTGTTCCTATGTTCGAACTTGTGACCCCCGGGGCAGGGCCAGTTTTGAGCCCAAGGGCATCATATGAACAAACTTGGTAGAGGTCCACTAGGAGATGCTTCATGCCAAATATCAAAGCTCTATGCCTTCTAGTTTCACAGAAGAAGATTTTTAAAGTTTTCCTTCTTTGTTCCTATGTTGGAAATTGTGACCCCCGGGGCGGGGCCAGTTTTGACCCCAGGGACATCATATGAACGAACTTGGTAGAGGTCCACTAGGAGATGCTACATGCAGAATATCAAAGCTCTATGCCTTCAAGTTTCAGAGAAGAAGATTTTTAAAGTTTTCCTTCTTTGTTACTATGCTCAAACTTGTGACCCCTGGGGCGGGGCCAGTTTTGACCCCAGGGGCATCAAATGAACAAAGTTGGTAGAGGTCCACTAGGAGATGCTACATACCAAATATCAAAGCTCTGCGCCTTCTAGTTTCAGAGAAGAAGATTTTCAAAGATTTTGCTTTTTTTTCCTTTTTGTTGCCATGGCAACCAGAGTTGTGGGTGGAATTTAATTCTTTGAACAATTTTGGTAGAGCTTCACCCGAGGAACATCCCTGCCAAGTTTCATCAAGATTGGCCCAGTGGTTTAGGAGAAGAAGATGTTTAAAGAAATTGTTGACGGACGACGGACGACGGACGCCGGACATAGGGAGATCACAATAGCTCACCTTTAACACGTTGTGCTAAGGTGAGCTAAAAACAGGCGGCATTGAGCAACATTTAGACTGCACCTTCTGTGCAAGACCCTTGTTCCCGCAAAGGCCGAGGAAAGGTTTAACTCTTAATCAAACGACAAAATTTTAGATTTGTTCAAATTGAAACTATTTGCAGACGACAAATTGAATGCAGCACAAATTATGAAATTTGTCTTTGATAGGGTATAAAACATAGTGGAAAAGGAGAAAATGCTGTTTACCACCATTTTCTCCTTTTCTCACAATGTTTTCAAAAGGCTTTTTCTATGTGGTCGTTAAAACCAGGGATTGTGTGGTAAGAGTTAAAATCAGGGTCAAAAAAACTATTTTTGCCCCCCCCCCCAAAAAAAAAATATCGTAAGATAAGAGTTTTAAACAGCTGAAGACAAATAAAAGCAAACCTGTGATGAGAAAGTGTCACGGAGAGAGGCTACATAACTAAGCACTTCAAACCTGCCTTGCTGTAGAGCTAGCTTCTACAGTGATGCGGTTTAGTGTTTCTCTCTCCGTGATAGTTAAAGCAACATGCTTTAGGTTAGTACCTGGATGGGTGACCAAGTTGTTGCACGTTACAAAAATTATGTACATAATTTCATGACCAATAAAGAAAGAGCTTTTGTAACAAGTAACATTACGTTTGCAATGATATCTTTGCCAGTCATATGCCAATGGTGCATTTAACCCTTTCCCAAATAAGCCCTGGTTTTCAGGTGTCTGCAGTACAAGTCTTTTGAAAACTCTGTGGGAAACAGAGCAACGTAACGAGCAATTTCTCCTTTTCCCACAGTGTTTTCTACCCTTTTTGAGAACTTTCTGCCATTTTCATAAAATTGAAAATTGTCGTCTGCAAACTCTTTCAACTTGGACCAGTCCAAAATTTGACGTTTAGGAAAGGGTTAAATGCATTCACATGTACAAACATAGCATTGTTAACGCTTAACCTGCTAAATAAACGCCGCCAAAATTTCCAGTTAACAGTAAAAACCAACACATTGCGATTTCAAGGACGAATTAATTGGAAAGAAAATACTGTATCAGACAGAGTAGATCAAGGATCAGATTGCACGTTTTGTGCAGTCTGATCTTGATCTGCACTGTCCATAAAAGCGAACCAAGTCATGCTTAGCAGCCTAAGCATTACGAAACGACAAGATCTTAGACAATAATGGAACTGAAAGTATTTGCAGACAACAAATTAAGTGTAGCTCAAAAGTCTATTTATGTCTTTGAAATGGTAGAAAACGTGGGAAAAGGAGAAAATGCTGGTTATCAGCATTTTCTCCTTTTCTCACAATGTTTTCAAAAGCCTTCTCCTTAAGGGTCATTAAAACTCTGGATTGTGTGGTGAGGGTTAAGACTTGTTTTAGTAAAACAGTGTGTTATATAAGGTAACCGATATTGATCAGTAAAACATTTTTCAAACCCTTTATCAGACGGTCACATGTTCTGACACTCCTGAAAAAGGATATGCTTGCAAATACTGTGGGAAAAGGGGAAATGCTTATTCCTGGCATGTCCTTCTTTTCCTACCATATTCTCTATAGGTTCAATGAAAAAGCCCATTATTTAAGTCTTTACCAAACAACAAATTTAAACTTGTCCAAAATGAAAGCCTATTCAGAGGACATTATAAATGTGACTCAAAAACTGAAATTTGTTTCTGGATAGATCTTTTGTGGGAAAAGGAGATAATGCTGGTTACTAGCATTTTCTCATTTTTCCACTATGTTTTCAAAGTCTTTTTCTTCAGGGTCATTAAAACTCGGGATTGGTTGGTAAAGGGTTAAATCACATTTATTTTGTCGTCTGCAAATGCTTTCTTTTTTTTTTGATAAATCTACATGTTTGCCAAAATGTTTTCTTCTTTTATAAAGACAACTCTTATGCCACATTTGATATGTCATCTACCTTTGCTTTCAATTTGGTTAAGTGGTCTTTAAAGAGTTAACTCTTTACCAAACAACAAAATTTTAGACCAGTCCAAATTGAAAGCATTTGCAGACGACAAAATAAATGTGGCTAAAATATTGCAAATTGTCTTGGGAAGGATAGAAAACATTGTGGGAAAAGGAGAAAATGCTGGTTACCAGCATTTTCTCCTTTTCCCACAATGTTTTCAAAGGCTTCTTTTTCAGGGTCGTTAAGTCGGGATTGTGTGGTAAAGGGTTAATCCTTTACGAAACATTCCTAAAACAACCCTTGGGGAGAAGGCTTTTTAAAACACTGTGGAAAAAGGAGATAATGCTGGTAACCAATATTTTTTTCTCTTCTCACAATATTAATTCCATTTAACCCTTTACCAAACAACAATATTTTGGACTGAACCAAATTGAAAGCATGATGCAGATGACAAGTTGTATGTAACTAAAATGGTGATTTCTGTCTTGGATACGGTAGAAAACATTGTGGAAAAAGGAGAAAATGCTGGTTACCAGCATTTTCTCCTTTTCCTACAATCGTTTCAAAATACTCTCTTCTAAGGGTCATAAAACGATTGGATTTTCTCCTTCTCCCACAATGTTTTTGTTCCCTGCCAAGAACAAATTTCATGTTTTGAGTCACATTAATTTTGTCATCTGTAAATACTTTCAATTTGGACAAGTTTAAAATTTTGTCAAATGATTGAATATTCTTTAACTCTTTACCACACAATCCCGACTTTTACGACCCCGAGAAAGAAGCCTTTTGAAAAAAAATCCTCTCCTTTTCCCACACTGTTTTCAAAAGACTTCTTTCTTGGGGTCATAAAAGTCGGGATTGTCTGGTCAAGAGTTAAAGACTATTCAATCATATGATCCACATTTAACTCTTTACCAAACGACAAAATTTTAAACTTGTCCAAATTGAAAGTATTTACAGATGACAAAATTAATGTGACTCAAAACATGAAATTTGTTCTTGGCAGGGAAAAAAAAAACATTGGGGAGAAGGAGAAAATCCCAATTTTTTTCTGACCCTGAAAAGAAAGTATTTTGAAACATTATAGGAAAAGGAGAAAATGCTGGTAACCAGCATTTTCTCCTTTTCCCACAATGTTTTCTATTTTATCAAAGACAAATCTCACCATATAGACATTGCTGAATTTGTCGTCTTCAAACACTTTCAATTTGGGCCAGTCTAGAACTCTGTCATTTGGTAAAGAGTTACAAAAGGTTTTGTACACATTATAGAACATGCGTGTGAGACACAACTGAGAAAAAGTTACAGGCAAGAAAGGTACTTAGGGCATGCTCTGGCAAAAGGGGTTTTAATGCATCTCTGTGGTGCACTATACCAATCAACTTCAAGTCTTCACACTACACCAGTCTCACACCAAATGTGTGGGCCAGTGAACAGTTCTGAAGTTGACCACCGCTCCTGGGAATCGAACTCAGGACCTTTTGATTACGAGGCCGACGCTCTACCTCATGACCACAGACACCACTTTTCACAGAGCATGGCTCTTACCTTTGGCATATGAGAAACATTGTGAGAAAACAAGGTACTCTTTTCTGCTACTTCTTTTCTCCCCTTATTTTCAAAAGCTTTGTATTACCTGGCGATATAAAGTCAAATAGGACTTTATTTGACTATGAAAAACATAGACTTGTCAAAATTAAAAGCATTCGCAGACAAGTTTGCAGAGTTGTCCAAATTAAAAGCATTTGCACTTGACAAATTAAATTTGGCTCAAATTATGGGATTTTTATTTAACCCTTTACCACATGATCCCGACTTTTAATGACCCTAAGAAAGAAACCTTTTGAAAACATTGTGGGAAAAGGAGAAAATGCTGGTAACCAGCATTTTCTCCTTTTCCCAAATGTTCTCTACCCTACCCCAAAAAAGTTTTGAATTTCCCATGCAAATTTATTTTGTTGTCTGCAAATGCGTTCAATTTGGACTGGTCTAAAATTTTATCGTTTGGTAAAGGGTTAAAAATTAGAGGACATTGTGGGCAAAAGCGTAAATGCTGGTTACCAGCAAATGAGAAGATCTATATTTTTTTTGGTCATCATTTTGAATTGAGCCATAGAGTGTGCAAAAGACAGATCAGACTGCAAGGCCATTGCTTTCTGACTTTGAGTTACATTATGTTTTCAATGGGTTGGGACCCATTTTTGCTTATTTATCACTGCCACCGGTTGCCCATATAAGCGATGCTCCAGGAAGACTATTAATTACGTTACAGAAGATAGTACAAGATAGAGAATGAAACCCATCCTAAATTACACTTCGTTTTTCAAAGCGCCCAGTGTATAGTACCACTACACTGGACCTAGGTTTAAATTCTTAGTAAATTTTAGGTGGGCTTTAGGTGGGAGTCAAACCCATGCCCCAAAGTGGCCCTCACTTTGACGTTTGGGCTCTACGTTCTATCACCTTAGCTATTGGGGCTGTCATTTCAATTGGGGTAACAGGATAAGAAATAAATGCAACAGATGTGTTAAGCTTTGTCACTGTTCCTTTACCTACAATGTTTCCAAAGGTGGTCTGTGTCATGTTCGCATGGTTACAGGTTGGAAAATAATTGAATCGAAATTAAATTTTCTTTAACTCTTTACCAGATGACAAAGTTTTTGAATCATCCAAATTGAAATTTGTAGACGAATAATTACATGTGGCTAAAATTACGGGATATCCTTTTTTAAAGGGTAGAAAACATTGTGGTAAAGGCAGAAAATACTGATTACTAATTACCAGCATTTTCTCCTTTTCCCACACTAAAATCAAATAACAAGACATAATGACTTTCACATACAGTAACATAAAAAACAGAAAGATTAGCTAACAATCACTTTTACTGAATTTTTTGCACAAGATAACAATTGCTATCGTAGAGTATTTCAGGGCCTCATTTTATCAATGCTTGCTTTACCACACAATCCCAAGTTTTCATGACCCAGTGAAAGAAACCTTTTGAGAACATTGTGGGAAAAGGAGAAAATGATGGTAACTAGCATTTTCTCCTTTTCTAACAATGTTTTCTACCATATCAAAGACAAATTCCATCAATTTGGCCACATCTTAAGTGTCTTCTGCAAATGCTTTCACTTGAACCAACTTAATAATGAGGTAGACTGGCCCTTTGACATGCAGAAAATTGACAAAATTAAATAGCAAAAAGTTTTGACCCAGATCATTGTGCGGACTGGGCAGGCTGACATGGGTGGATACTATGTGCTGATGCATTAACCATTTACTGCACAATGACGCCTTTTGACGCCCCTGCGAAAGAAGCCTTTTGAAAACATTGTGGGAAAAGGAGAAAATGCTGGTAACCAGCATTTTCTCCTTTTCCCACTATGTTTTCTACCCTATCAAAGAAAAATTGCACCATTTGAGCCACACTGAAATTGTCGTCTGCAACTGCTTTCAATTCGGACAAGGCTAAAGTTTTGTCATCTGGTAAAGGGTTAAGTCCCCTGTTTCACAGAGCATGGCTCGATTAAAAGTATTGTGAGCTGGGTTGCTTTGAGATATCCACTGGCAAAATATGCTTTGTTGCTTTGAAATAGGCCTTCACAAAACAATCTGCATTGCCTGAACATCACTATTGCTATGATACACAAATTTTAAGCCTAAATTCATGTGGACATGGGTGCATCTATACCCAAGATGGTTTAGAAAACAATGTAACAGATGCTCAGCAGCTAAGAACGAGTAATTTCCCTTTTTTCCAGACCAACACAGACGTTTTCCTTCTTGTAGATTATAACTATCAATATACAAGGATTTATTTACTGAATGTTTTTTTGAGTAGTTTAATTAACTCTTTACCAAACGACAGAATTTTGGACTGGACCAAATTGAAAGCATTCGCAGATGACAAATTGAATGTTGCTAAATAGATGATTTATGTCTTTGATAGGGTAGAAAACATTGTGGGAAAAGAAGAAAATGCTGGTACCCAGCATTTTCTCCTTTTCCCACTATGTTTTCAAAAAGCCCTCTCTTTCATGGTCATTGAAAGTCGGGATTGTGTGGTAAAGGGTTAAATAAAGGGTATGAAAAGAGGAATAAAATTTCTTAGAGGAACAGCTTGATTGTCAAAATCATCATCATCATTATCATCATCATAAAAATCATCATCATCATCATCATCAAACTACAGTTTCAGCACTCATAGTCTTGTATACATCCGTTCTCCTTCGTTTTACCCAGGAGCCAGTACGTCATTTGGTGACCTTTGCCCTTGAAATAAGAACATAGAGCATGAAAAGTTAAGGAGAAAATTCAATACAAAGGAAAAATTGCTTTTGAATTATATGTATAATCAAAAATAAGGGAACCCCTGTATTTCATCTTGAGGTAATTCTTTACTTTACCTAAAGCATATAACAGATTTGGATTCAAAGTCAATATCAGGTGTGACATCCATGTGCAGCAACACCTGCACAACACCCGACAGGCATACTGGAGATGATACGGCGTGTCGTTGCTCTTGGTATCTGCTGAAATATTGAGACTTAAAGCCATCCGGTCACAACATGTCAGAAGAAACAAGTAACAGGGTTCCTTTTTTTTTGAAGCTGCATATATAAAGCAGAAATTGCTCTTGTTCCTTTACTGTGTTTGAAAAAAGAACTTTTCTCACCAACCATTCTTCATAATATTCTTGGTTTGTTTTTCAAAAATTTTCTAAATATTTACATGTAACTCTTTACCAAACAACAAAATTTTAGACGCGTCCAATTCGAAAACATTTGTAGATGACAAAATAAAAGTGATTCAAAAACTGAAGTTTGTTTTCAGAAGGGTGGAAAACATTGTGGGAAAAAGAGAAAATGCTGGTTACCAGCATTTTCTCCTTTTCCCACAATATTTTCAAAAGACTTCCCCCTCAAGGTCGTTAAAAGTCGGGATTGTGTGGTAAAGGGTTAAGCAATACAATTTTTGATTAGCAAAATGGTTTAGCCAATCGGAAATTCTGTTATGTTCTAAACCTTAGTAAGACTTATAATGCAATCTAGGGTGGCTGTTGAATAGAGGCCTAGATTGGGCATTCATTTGTCTGGTCTTGATCTGTACTGCTTACAAAAGCAGTTGCAATTTTACTTCATATTTAACCCATTACCACACAATCCTGACTTGAAAAAGAAGTCTTTTGAAAACATTGTGGGAAAAGGAGAAAATGCTGGTAACCAGCATTTTCTCCTTTTCCCACAATGTTTTCTACCCTACCTAAATCAGAAATCATTTGAGCTACATTTAATTTGTTGCCTGCAAATTCTTTGAATTTGGACCAGTCAAAAATTTTGTTGTTTGGTAAAGAGTTAAATAGTTAACTTAGTCCTCTCTCAATTTTCAATAAACTCTGATACATAATCTGCAAATAAATTATGAAAATATTGTGCCAAATGGATAAAAAGTACTCATGATTGGACAAAAAGTTTGATAAATGAGGTAGCTAGCTCAGAAAACTTACCTTCACTTCAATTCTTCCCCTTTCCTCAACTTCATATAGACAAGATTTACTGAGAGCATCTTTAGCTGATTGACTGATATGTATTTTCATGGCTGGAAAAAGAAAAATATCTAGGTTTTATAATAGGTCTACAAAAATGTTCAATACATGTATTTGGCAGTGGTGGACAGTGATATTGGGGTGGAGGTTCCAAGTCTAATGTGTAAGCAGGGTCAACCTTTGAAACTTCCAAAGGGCACTAGTTCAGCCTTTACCACACAACCCAGAAATTAACAGCTTTGAGAAGGAAGGCTTTTGAAATTCCCAGAATGTTTTCTATCATTTTAAGGACAAGCAATCATTTGTTGTCTGCAAATGCTATCAATTTAGACATGTCTAAAATTTTGTCATCTGGTGAAGAGTTATGGTGTCCAGTAAGCAATCTTGAAGAGACATCATATAAGTTTTAACAATTTCCTTCACTATCAATGATGAATCAGAACAAGAATTCATCACATTACATCCCTTGTTTTCAATGTAATTCAGCCATTACAATTTTTCTTGTCTTACATGCATTTAAGAAAAGAAGATAGTGCCGTATTTAGTCAACACTCTGTAATTATACACACCATTTCTAAAACATTGCTGACCTAGATTCCTGTGTGAAATTAGTGGTCAAAATTGGTGATCATGACACAGGTGCAAATTTAATCACTTTTAGATTAAAAAAAAAAAAATCAACATATGCAAGTTTTCCTAGAACTATTTTTGGTCCATAATATACCTGTTAAAGAAGCAAATAGGCTTCATGTAAATATCATTACACATTGTACATGTATGCCTATGTTTTAACCCTTTACAACACAATCCCGGCTTTTAACGACCCCAAAAAAGGAGCCTTTGGAAAACACTGTGGGAAAAGGAGAAAATGCTGGTAACCAGCATTTTCTCTTTTTCCCACAATGTTTTCTACCATTTCAAAAACATTCTAATTTCTATCAGTCTAAAATTTTGTTGTTTGGTACAGAGTTAACACATCATGGACTATAATTCTTGTTATACAGTTATGTGATAAAAAGAACTAGACATTTCGTTGGCTTTGAGGTAAACATTTATTAAACTTGTCCACAAAAAATGTTATTAAGCTTGCCAAAGGCTCGCTAAACAATATTTTTTGTAGACTCGTTTCATGAAATTTTATCACAAACACCAACTCATCATGCCAGATCCTATATGTAATTGACACTCTAAATGTTAATCACAGAGTATAAGAACCAACCTTCCCCGGTAGACTCCATCCTACTTGCCATATTTACTGTGTCGCCAAACAAACAATATCTAGGCATGGTGATTCCTACTACACCTGAAAGGGTAAAACAGGGTACAGTAAATCCTGTATTAGTGGCCACCTGTATTAAGCATCCAACCTGTATTAACTCTTTACCACACAATGCCGACTTTTACTGACCCAAGGAAAGAAGCCTTTTGAAAACATTGTAGGAAAAGGAGAAAATGCTGGTAACCAGCATTTTCTCCTTTTCCCCACAATGTTTTCTACCCTATCAAAGAAAAATTGCACCATTTGAGCCACACTGATTGTCGTCTTCAAATGCTTTCAATTTGGACAAGGCTAAAATTTTGTCATCTGGTAAAGGGTTGACTCTTTACCATACAATCTGAGTTTCAACAACCCTGAAAGAGAATACTTTGAAAACATTGTAGGAAAATCCTGTATTATTGGCCGTCTGTATTACTTCAAATGGAGGAAATCCTCTGACAGGACAAATAACACCCCTGAGTATTTTAAAAAGAAAACGGTCCTTGCTTGGCGTCAGCTGTTTGATCAGAAAAGGGGCAAAACTGTGTTTAAAATATTTTGAAGATTATTTGCTTATTGGTTTGGGTTTCTTTTTTGACAGATAACTCTTTACCAAACGACAAAATTTTAGACTTGTTCAAATTCAAAGCTTTGCAGACAACAAATTAATTGTGGCTAAATTGTTGAAATTTTTCTCTGGAGGGTTAGAAAACATTGTTGGAAAGGGAGATAATGCTGGTTACCAGCATTTTCTCCTTTCTCTACAATGTTCTCCAAACACTTTTTCATCTGGGTCTTTAAAACATGTGATTGTTTGGTAATGGGTTAACAACTAGCTCAAATTTGAAGTCAATATCTTAGTTAACTCTTCACCTCATGAAAAATATTTCAGACTGGTCCAAATTCAAAGCATTTGCAGACAACAACTTAATGTGGCTCACTTGATTGAAATTATTTCTGAAATGTTAGAAAATATTGTGGCAATAGGATAACTAGTATTAAATGCTGTTTACTAGCATTTTCTCCTTTTCCCATGTTTTCAAAAGGCTTCTTTTTCAGGGTCGTTAAGTTTTTGTACACCAATGACACAGATGATGACAGGGCTATAAGAGTTTCTAAACATTTTCTGTATAAGCAGGCAAGCTTAACCCTTTCCCAAACAAACCCTGGTTTTCACGTGTCTGCAGTACCAGTGTTTTGAAAACACTGTGGGAAAAGGAGAAATTGCTTGTAACAAGCAATTTCTCCTTTTCCCACAGTGTTTTATACCCTTTTTGAGACCTTTCTGCCATTTTTATCAAATTTAAAATTGTCGTCTGCAAACTCTTTCAATTTGGACCAGTCCAAAATTTGTCGTTTGGGAAAGGGTCAAATAAAAAACGAAACAGACAAATTGACTAACCTGCAGCACATGATCCGGTATGAAAACCAATTCGAAGCTGAAGTTTGTCATTAGGTCTGTGTCTAATTTTAAAATGCTTGGCACACTTTAGAAGATCTAGCGACAGATTGGCGATTTCAAAAATGTGTTGTCCGCTGTTTCTAACAGGTAACCCGCTAACAGCCATGTACGCATCCCCAATGGTTTCCACCTGTGGGCAGATAAGTTAATCCTTTACTACTCTACAAAGTTTCAGACTTGTCAAAATTGAAAGCATTTGAAGACAACATTTTAAATTTAGCTGAAATAATGGTGATTGTCTCTGAAATGGTAGAAAACCTTGAGGGAAAAAGGAGGGAATGCTGGTTACCAGAATTTTCTACTTTTCCCACATGGTTTTCCAAAGACTATTTCTTCAGGGTCGTAAAAACTCAGGATTGTGTAGTACAGAGTTAATTCTTCAACCCTTTCCTAAACAACAAAATTTGACAATTGTCCAAACTGAAAGCATTTGCAGACAACATTTCAAATCTAGCTGAAAGAAAGGTGATCGTCCTTGTCCAACATGGTTTTCAAAAGGCTGTTTCTTCAAGGTTGTTGAAACTTGGGATACAAAATTAACTCTTTAAACCTTTCCAAAACGACAAAACTTGACACTTGTACAAACTAAAAGCATTTGCAGATGGCATTTTTAAACTTAGCTCAAATAATGTTGATCATCTCTGAAAGGTTAGAAGACCTTGTGAGACAAAGAGAAAATGCTGGTTACCAGCATTTTCTCCTTTTCCCACAATATTTACAACAGGCTTCTTGCTTAGGGTCAATAAAACTCAGGCTTGTGTGGTATAGGGTTTATTCTGGTAGCACTGAACTCAAATTTAATTGCTTGTGTACGAGGGTCAGTCAAAAATAAGTGAGCACTGCCTCATAACTTTTTAATTTTTTTATGTAGGCTAACAAAACTTGGCACGATTGTTCATTAATGTCTCGTGCAAAATTTGCGCGGGAAAAAATAACTTTACATGACGTAACGTAAATATGACGTCATTTACAAAACTGTCATGGCGGACGGTGCGTTCACGCTGACGGGCGACGAACAAGTAACATATATTAAGATTGAGGCTAGGCGGGGTAAAAGCGTGATAGAAATTCAGAAAGCACTCGAGGAAGTAGGTTCAGAGTTTGTACTTCCATATAGTTCTATCACCCGATGGGTAAGACAATTCAACAAAGGGCGAAATACAGTTAGCAACAAGCACCTGTGCGGAAGGCCTTTGTCGGCAACGACCGGTGAAAATGTGGAAAATGTTGCAAAACTGCTGAACGATGAGAGAAGATATTCATGTGATGAAATTGCTCATGAGTTGGACATAAGTTACGGGTCAGTTCATCGAATTTTAACGGAACGTCTGCAAATGAGAAAGATCGCGGCCCGATGGGTGCCCCACATGCTGTCGGAAAGTGAAAAACACCAACGTGTAAACATTGCCCATAAACTTCTAAAAAGATATGGTGAAGATGGCGATGAAATGTTACAATGATTCGTTGCAATCGATGAGACATGGATTCGGTCTTTTGAACCCGAATTAAAGCGCCAAAGCAGTGAATGGCATACAAAAAACTCCCCAAGACCCGTAAAATTCCATCAAAGTCAGAACTGTGCCAAAATGTTGATGATCTTTGCGTATGATTTTCGTGGAGTATTGACGGCACATAGGGTACCAACTGGTGAGACTGTGAATAAAGAGTACTATAAGATGTATATTAGAACAATACTTCGTCCAGCAATACGCCGAAAGCGCCAAGAGATGATTGACCGCATGCCGCTAATTTTACACGATAACGCGTCACCCCATAAAGCCAACGTTGTCAAGGAGCTGCTGGAGTCATACCAGTGGGAAGTTCTTGATCATCCCCCCTACTCCCCTAACTTGAGCCCCCCGACTTTGATTTATTCCCAAAACTTAAGGAGCCCTTACGGGGAATACGCTACGAGAATTTGGATGAACTTGAGTGTGCCGTGAACAGGGAGGTATGACGAATAAACTTTGGTAGCCTAGCAACCGGCATCCAAGCGTTGCCAAAGAGATGGAATTCTGTCATCCA
This sequence comes from Tridacna gigas, assembly GCA_945859785.2. NCBI lineage: Eukaryota > Metazoa > Mollusca > Bivalvia > Cardiida > Cardiidae > Tridacna > Tridacna gigas. Next base: position 3,598,923 of record OX244037.2, read on the forward strand.
GTCCAGGGGAGATTACTTTGAGGGATTATAAGCACGTAATTTGTTTACCACGTAGTTTTAAAAAGTTATTAGGCAGTGCTCACTTATTTTTGACTGACCCTCGTATATAGTGCAGATCAAGATCAGGCTGCACTGATTTTGGATTTACACTTTCCACTTTTTAGCTAGATATTCTTGCAAAAACTACCACGAAACTACAATAACTGCATAACTAGTACTAATTGAAAACAGTTATTTATTAACTCTTTACCAAAGGACATAAATGTAGACAAGTCCAAATTGAAACCATTGGCATATGACAATTAAAATGTGATCAAAAAAAGAATTTGTATTTGATAGGGTAGAAAACATTTTTGGAAAAGGAGAAAATGCTGGTTTCCAGCATTTTCTCCCTTTCCAACAATGTTTTCAAAAGGCTTCTTCATAAGGGTTTGTGTGATAAAGGGTTAAGTGCTGCAAGGCCCAAAGATGGCCAAATGTAATGAATTCTGGGTATAAAATACAGGAAATTTTCATTTGTACCATTTAAAAGTATGGCAATTACAGTATTGTAAGTCTGGCAATCTTTTTAGTATGGTTGGTCAAGGTTCCAGTGACTGGCAAAACAATAAATATCAAAACTAGGATTACCTTAAAAATAGAATCAAACGGTTTCTTTAGGGAGTAAAACTGAGGTAAAACTGCAATTATATTAACTAATGGACTTTATGGATCTACAATTATGCATGTGATGTTTTGCTTGGTATAGTGTATCACAGAGACGTATTAACTCTTTACCACACAATGGTAACCAGCATTTTCTCCTTTTTTTCGGTTTTTGAGTCACATTTACTTTGTTGTCTGCGTATGCTTTGAAATTGGACGAGCCCACATTTTCTTCGTGTGGTAAAGAGTTAGACCTTCTTTTGCCAGAGCAAGGCTCATATAGAAATGCCCAATATAAAGATAACTGTTCAATATAAACAATAAATATCTTTAAAAAAGATAGATGGCACAAGTTTGCCAGCAAATAGGCAGGAACCCTTAGAATAAACATGTCTACATTTTTGGCCACAGGGGCCCTTAGAATAAACTTGTCTGCATTTTTTGCCAATCACAAATTTCTATTTATTCATTTTTTATTGGTATCAAAAAGTATGAAAAAAGCCAGCACATTCAGCTACTCTAAAATAGGAAATTCAAAGAACCTTGTAAACATCATGTTGTTCAATGGCGTCATCAAACTTTGTGTACAGTGCATTCAATAAATTTACTATCTGTATTGGTGTACTGACAGATGAAAGGGAGGTAAATCCAACAATGTCGGAGAAATAGATTGTTACAGAGTCGTATATCTCTGGCTCCACGGGTTGACCTTTCTTTAGTTTCTCTGCAACAGTCCTGAAAATTTTAAAGAAAAAGAAAATATGACCCTTTGCCATAGAATTCTGTGTTTTAACTCTTTACAATACAGTCCCGACTTTTAATGACCCTGTGAAGGAAACCTTTTGAAAACATTGTCGGAAAAGGAGAAAATGCTGGTAACCAGCATTTTCTTCTTTTCCCACAATGTTTTCTACCCTTCCCAAACAAGTTTCATTTTGTCATTCACATTTATTTTGTCGTCTGCAAATGCTTTCAATTTGGACCAGTCTAAAATTTTGTCGTTTGGTAAAGAGTTAATAATGCTGAGATAGAAAGCTTTTTAACTCCTTACTCTGCTAAATATTAGTTAAATGAAACTTTCAAGCCAACAGTAAAAACCTGAATGTTGATTTTTCAAACTTTGCTTTCTTTTAGAAAAAACATCTCATCAGACAGTGTAGATCCAAGATCAGATTGCACATTCTGTGCAGTCTGATCTTGATCTACACTGTCTGCAGAAGGTTACTGAGTCATGCTTAGCAGCCCAAAGGTTAAAATATGGGAAAAAGTGAAAATGATTTTTGTTGTCACAGATTTTTCTTTTTTCTAAGTTTTCTATCCCTTTAAAGGCTAATTACGTTTTATATGCCATACTGAATTTCTTGTCTTCATAATTATGCTTTCAACATGAATGCACACTCATAAAGTATCAAACTGTAACATTGAAAGGGCACTTAATTCCCTATAATCTTACCGTTATGAGTCAATACCTTTGTGAGTAGCATGTTTACGAACTAATCCTCTTTCTATCATGGTTTATCATTCAATAAACCACGGTTGTGAAATATGAGGCACACTACATAATCCACGAGGGAAAAGGAGAAAAGGCTGCTTTCCAGCATTTTCTCCATTTCCCACAATGTTCTCAAAAGGCCTCTTCCTCGAGCCTCGAGGTTGTTAAAACTCCATATTGTGTGGTAAAGGGTTAAGGTAGTATCAATTGGGATCCTTTTTCCTTGCTGTCTGATCTTTATCTACGCTGTCCACAAGACCAATCTCCAGCCGTCTGAAAAACCCTACAGTATCATAAATATTTGAGCTATGCTCTAGCAAAAGGGGGTTTCATGAATCTCTGTGATGCATCATACCAAGCAAGTCATCACATAATTATGGATCCATAAAATCCAATTTGTTTAACGGCCAACTGAATCCTGTGGTAGACTGGTCCTTGGACATGCAAATAATTTACAAACAGCAAAAAGTTCTGACCCAGGTTTGCCTGTACAGACTGTGCAGGCTGAACTCGGTTGATAGATTTTGCAGAGGCATTAAACCCCCTCTTTGAGAAGCATGGCTCATTTGTTAAGTTACTTACGGAGGTAACATTCGATACAATAGCATATCTGTCTTTTTCTTTTCCTCCACCAGCTGAATGGTTCTCTGTTCCACAATTCCCTCTAGATTGACAGCATATTTTTCTAGCATGGTCACCATGTTGTCCACAATGTTGATTTTTCTATAAATGAAATATGAAAGTACTTAACTTTTTCTCAAACAACAAAATTTTAGACTGGTTCAAATTGAAAGCATTTGTAGAAAAAAGATTGAATGTGGCTTAAATGATAGATTTTGTGTCTGAAAGGATAGAAAACATTGTGGGAAAAGGAGAAAATGCTGGTAACCAGCATTTTCTCCTTTTCCCATCATGTTTTCAAAAGGCACCTTCCTCAGTATCTTTAAAATTTGGGATTGTGTTGATCATATAACCAAGAGTTGCCGTAAACAAAGTACCGCATGAAATCAACTGGCCGAATAGACAACATGACCTTTCTGGATCTATGTTTGCAGACAGCACCTCTGGAGTGAGGCATCAGACATTTAAATGCTCTGGGTGTTTGATGCATCTCTGCAATACATTATACCATGGAAGTAATCACATAATTATGGATCCATAAAATCCATTTTGTCCAACAACCAGCTGAATCCTGTGATAGAATGGTCCTTGGACATGCAGAAAATTTACCAGAAGCAAAATGTTTTGACACAGGTTAGCCTGGAAAATTAAATATGACTCACTAATCAAATTTCTTTTGAAAATGTAGTTACCAGCATTTTCTCCTTTTTCTCCTGACAATGTTTTTTTAAAGAGCTTTATTTACATGTACTCTGGGCCATTGAACCATTACCCAACACTCAAGAGTTTTAATCATCCATATTATGCCAATGACTTTTGAAGACATTGTGGGAAAAGAGGAAAAAGCTGGAAACCAGCATTTTCTCCATTTTCCACCATATTTTCTACCCTTTCAAAGAGAAAAATCTATCTCACACGCCTTAAGTAATTTGTTGTCTGTAATTGCTCTCAATTTGGACATATCTGAAAGCTTGTTGTGTAGTAAAGTGTTAAACAAAGGTTTGTTTGGTAAATAATTTACAAAATTCACATATCAAGGAAAAACTTTATCACTGTATAAGTAAATTAGTGTAGGGTTCATTTTACTCTTTACTAATCGACAAAATTTTGCACTAGACTATAGTGAGCGCATTTGCACATGACAAAATAAAGGTAGCTCAAATGATGATTTCTGCTATTGACAGGATAGAAAACATTGTGGGAAAAGGAGAAAATGCTGGTTACCAGCATTTTCTCCTTTTCCCACACTGTTTTCAAAAGCCTTCTTCCTCATGGTTGCTAAAACTCGGGATTGTGTACTGAAGGGTTAACTACACCATCTGCAAAAGCCACATGAAGGAATAACTATATCACTGAATAAGTAAATTTTGTAAGTTTCATTTAAAGCAAGAGGGCCATGATGGCCCTCAGGTTGTTCAGCCTTTTAAACCAAACATGACCCATTTCAAATCTCTTCCAAGATATCAAGACAAACATTCTAACAAATTTTCGTGACTATTGGTGCAGGACTGAAAATGTTGCCACTTGAGCAGACACAAGGTTTCTGACCTAATGTGACCCATTTTCAAACATGTTCACAACAAACATTCTGACCAACTTTCATAACTATTGAATTGGAAATGTGGCCTCTGGAGCATACACAAAGTTTTTGAAAAAAAATTGACCTGGTGACCTAGTTCTTGACCTGAGGTAAACCATTTTCACTCTCATCAAGACAAACATTCTGACCATCTTTCATGAGTTTTAAACAGAAAACATGGCCTCTAGAGTGTACGCAAAGTTTTTCAAGAATTTGACCAAGTGACCTACTTTTGACTCAGTGTGACATATTTTGCAGATAGTCAGACAAACATTCTGACCATCTTTCATGAGAATCGGACAGAAAATGTTGCCTCTAGAGTGTACAGAATGTTTTTCTAAGATTTAACCCTTTACCACACTATCCCGACTTTTAACAACCCTGAGAAAGAAGCCTTTTGAAAACAATGTGGGAAAAGGAGAAAATGCTGGTAACCAGCATTTTCTCCTTTTCCCACAATGTTTTCTACCCTTTCCAAAACAAATTTCAATTTATCAGTCACATTTATTCTGTTGTCTGCATGTGCCTTCAATTTAGACCAGTCTAAAATTTTTCATGTGGTAAAGAGTAAAGCTGAAGACCTAGTTTTTGTCCTAATGTTTTAACTTGTCTGAGATATCATCAAACATTCTGACCATGTTTCATGAGTATTGGACTGAAAACACTGCCTCTAGAGCCTGCAAAAGGTAAAGGTTGACCATACATGATGGATGGCAGACACAGCACAATCAGGAAAGCGCACCTAGAGCAGTTTGTGCTCAGGTGAGCTAAAAAAAGCAACAAGCTTCTGAATTAGAGTTGCTGCAAATTACACATACTTCCCAGCATTCATCCTTTTCAAAACTTGTTTGATTGCAGTCATGGTTGGCCTTTGATCAGCGATATCTGTCCAACAATCATGCATCAAGTGTTTCACTGCCAGGATTGTTTTGTCATCTATCTGCCAGTCTAAGACATCTGAATCGAACATTGACGTTGGGCGAAAAGGGGGTTCTAGTCGACTCCTTACTTTTAAAATTATCTCTGGAGAAAAAGTATGCATGTAAAAGTATGGTAGTTACCTAACAGCTCTGTGATTAAATGACCGAGTATAAAAGCTTTTGAAAACATTGTGGGAAAAGTGGAAAATGCTGGTAACAAAGAATTCTCTCCTTTTCCTACAATGTTTTCTAAATCCAATCATTTCAACCACATTTAATTTGTAATTTGCAAATGATTTTACTTCAAACAAGTCTAAATTTTAGTAACAGCTTAACCCCTTACCACACAATCCTGACTTTTAATGACTCCGAGAATGAAGCCTTTTGAAAACATCATGGGAAAAGGACAAAATTTTGTTAACTAGCATTTCCTCCTTTTTTCAGAATTTTTTCCTACCTGTCAAAAACCAAATTTAAATTTTTCAGTCATTTATATTGTTGTCTGCAAATGCTTTCAATTTGGACTAGTCTAAAATTTTGTTGTTTTGTAAAGAGTTACAAAAAAAAAAAGGATCTAATGTAAGACAAGCAAACTACGATGCTGAACTCATTGCCATTGCCAGAGGGGGTATACTTTTGTTTGAATAGCAATTAGGAACTGGTTCCCATAGCTTGGTTCTGGTGTTCAGATGTGAAATGTAGTGAAATGAATGTATCACTGTCTGCCACAGTGCTTCCTTTTTTGGAACAAAGCTGCTGGGGGCAATGAAATATGTCTTTACTGCACAATCTAATATTTCTATCCTTTACCACACAACAAAATTTTAGACTCTTCTAAACTGGAAGTGTTTACAGATGATAAATTATATGCCCCTCAAAAAAATTAGACTTTCTATGAAAGGAAAGAAAACATTGTGGGAAAGGGAGAAAATGCTGGTTCCAAGCATTTTCTCCTTTTCCCACTATGTTTTCAAAGGCTTTCTTTGTGAGGGTTGTAAAAAGTCCGGATTGTGTGGAAAAGGGTTTACAGGCCTGAATAAGACACCTTTGAAGAGACGTTGTGGGAAAAGGAGAAAATTCTGGTAACCAGTTCTTTCTCCTTTTCCAACAATGTTTTCTACCCTTTTAAAATCAAACTCCTTGACTACATTTCATATGGCATCTGCAAGGGCTTTCTTTTTCTGACAAGCCTTAACCCTTTCCCAAACAAGCCCTGGTTTTCACGTGTCTGCAGTACAAGTCTTTTGAAAACACTGTGGGAAAAGGAGATATTGCTCGTAACGAGCAATTTCTCCTTTGCACACAGTGTTTTCTACGCTTTTTGAGAACTTTCTGCCATTTTCATCAAATTTAAAATTGTCGTATGCAAACTCTTTCAATTTGGACCAGTCTAAATTCTATCGTTTGGGAAAGGGTTAAAGTTTGATAAAGGGTTTATACATTACCAGATGACAAAATTTTGGATTCACCCAAACTAAAAAGCATTTGCTGACACTGAACTTGATAAATAGTATGCATTGGGAATCGATTTGGTGGGATTAATCTTTTCAGTTATTGCAAATATCAAGGGAAAAGGATAAAATTCTGGTAACCAGCTTTTGATCTTGTTCCAACAATGTTTCCATAATTATGTCTTCTTTTACAGGGTTGTACATGTATCTCTGACAACTCTTTACAAGATGACACAATTCTAGATTTGGTTGAATGGAAAGCATTTGGAGCTTAACTCTTTCCCAACTGAGCCCTGGTTTTCACGTGTCTGCAGTACAAGTCTTTTGAAAACACTGTGGGAAAAGGAGAAATTGCTCGTAACGAGCAATTTCTCCTTTTCCCACAGTGTTTTCTAGCCCTTGTGAGACCTTTCTGCCATTTTCATCAAATTTAAAATTGTCGTCTGCAAACTCTTTCAATTTGGACCAGTCCAAATTTTGTCATTTGGGAAAGGGTTAATGCATCTGCAAAAAGTATTGACCCATGTCAGCCTGCACAGTCTGTGCAGCCTGACATGGATCAAAACTTTTTGCTATAGGTCAATTTTCTGCATGTCAAAGGACCAGTCTATCCTTGGATTAATTCAGTTGTTAGACAAAATGGATTTTATGGATCCATAATTATGTGATGACTTGCTTGGTATAACACATCACAGAGATGCATTAAACTCCCTTTTTCCAGAGCATGGCTCAAATATAGAAAGTTTTTACCTGTTGGGCTAAGTATGGCAGTATCATATGGAGCCCGTCTGTACAATATTTCAAACAGCAAAATACCAAAAGCAAAAATATCAGATTTTTCGCTTCCCAAGCAGCAGATGGTATCATTTTGTAAAAGTTCTGGCGCTGTCCAAAATAAACCTGTAAAACAAGCGAATCAACATGTTCCGATTAATCCTTTATCAAGTAATACCTTGTGTTAACAACCCTGAGGAAAAACTCTTTTGAAAACATTTTTGGAAAAGGAGAAAATGCTGATAACAATGTTTTTCTTCCCATTCAAAGGCAAATTTCAAAGTTTGAATTACATTTACGTTGAATTTGTACAACTTCAAACGCTTACAGTTGGGACGAGTCTAAAATCTTTTCTTTTTATAATGAGTAAATCTTTGTCATCAAGAGGCTGATTCAGTAGGTTACATAATTTCAGACAAGTCTGTTTTTGTAACTGCAATAATCATATTCTTCTTTTACCACAATGTTTCCACATGCTTCTTTCCCTCTATCACACAATCCTGAGTTTTAACAACCTTGAGATAGAGGCGTTTCGAAAGCGTTATGGAAAAAGGAGAAAATGCTGGTAACCAGCATTTTCTCCTTTTCCAACAATGCTTTCTAACTTTTAATAGAAATTTCTGAACCATCTTCTGCTACTTTTGTATTGAGCAGTAATGATTTTACTCTTTCTCTGATATTTTATAATTTTATACTTGCCCAAACTGAAAGCATCTGCAGACAACAAAATAAGTAAGCTCAAATGATGGCATTTTGTTACAGTTTTGTCCTTCTTGATGGTGCTTTTGCTATTTCATTGGTTCTTTTTCATACAGGGTATCCCATAATACCTAATACCTTTTCAAACGCTTATAATTTTTAGACGGATGAAACATGCAATATGAAAATTATAGGTGCACTGTAATACTGGTACCGTATATGGTAAACCCTGATGTTTTGCTGCTTGGGACAGTAACAGGTATTCGATACAATACTAGTATGTCAGCCATCTCTCTGAGACAGAAATTACCAAGTCTGATTATTGTTGTTTTTGCCTCATACATTAAATATTTTGATTTCTAAAATTTTGAAACAATAAATATGATTGCATCAGAGTCTGGGTCCATATTCACCAACCATTCTTAAGAACATTCTTAGCTTTATTCTCTAACATTTTCTGGATTTGAAAGTAACACAACTTCTGATTGGCTAAACCATTTGGTTTAGCCAATCAGAAGTTGTGTTACTTCCAAGATTGGACAATCTTGGAGAATAAGACTAAGAATATTCTTAAGAATGGTTGGTGAATACGGACCCTGGTCTTTTTATTCATGTTATTACACCAATTGAAAAAAAAAACCACGCTTTCCATGTCTACCCACTGGCAATTTTCAAAATGGTTGACAATTTTTCTATGGTGAAAAACTGTTGGGGGAAAAGCTAAATTTTGGCAAGATTCTGGACTGAAAAAGATATCCAATGGTACACTCGAAAATTAATTTTCAGAGCATGACACATCAAATCTTACATCTAATATGACGAGACGCCAGTGGATATCAGTGTCTCCAAGAAACGAAAGGGAAAGTAGAGCAAGTTGTGATTAAAAACAGTGATTTGGGTTCCTCTATTGCAATGAACTAATGCATAACTGTTCTTGATCATCAGGGTCTCAGACTTGTGGCTGTTGCCGTGTATAGAAGCTTGGAATGAGGGTAGGAATACTGCCCTAGAACAACATTTAGAACACTTTTTGAATAGTCAAGACCTCTTGTGAGTTAATCCCTTCCCAGACAACAAAATTATAGACATGTCCAATTTCAAAGCAGTTGCAGACAACTATTTAACACTTTCCCAAACAAGCCCTGGTTTTCAGGTGTCTGCAGTACAAGTCTTTTAAAAACACTGTGGGAAAAGGAGAAATTGCTCATAACGAGCAATTTCTCCTTTTCCCACAGTGTTTTCTACCCTTTTTGAGAACTTTCTGCCATTTTCATCAAATTTAAAATTGTCGTCTGCAAACTCTTTCAATTTGGACCAGTGCAAAATTTGTCGTTTGGGAAAGGGTTAAATATGGCTCAAATGGGTGTAATTGTCCTTGAAAGGGTAGAAAACATTGTGGGAAAAAGGAGAAAATGCTGGTTACCAGCATTTCCTCCTTATCCCAAAATGTTTTCAAAAGCCTTCTCCATCAGGGCAGGGATATATGATCCCTGATCAGGGTTGTAAAAAGTTGGGATCGTGAGAAATTATGTTATTGTACCTGAATGCAGCCTGTGGTTTGATTCTGAAGCGTAACAATACTGATTACGTATCCGACAAAGTCCATGATCTGTTACTTTGAGGACCCATCTGTTGTCCACCACACAGTTACTACTTTTAAGGTTACCATGGAAATGAAGAGGAGAACCGTGTAGATATGAGATGGCCTGAAAATTATCAGAAAAAATAAGGGCAGTTAATATGGTAATTCACCTTCAGACTACAAACTCAATAAAATTAATATTTTTACATTTTTCCAAACGAAACCATCATCTTACAACCCTGAGGAGATAGGCTTTTAACTTTTTAGCACACAACAAAACCTTAAACTTGTCCAGATTGAAAGCATATGCAGATGACAATTCAAATGTGGCTCAAATGACAAATTTTGTCTTTGATACAATAAAAAAACAAGAGGGCCATGATGGCCCTGTATCGCTCCACTGGCTTATAAATATAAACCATGAAGAGAAGTCTTTACTATATAAGCCCTTATAAAACTTTGACCCCAGAGCTACAGTCGGACTAAATGGGGAATATGTGTATTAGAAGAATAACATGCCAAATTTGGGAGTTCTTGGACTTATGGCTAGTAACAAGACGGTTCCTGAACTTTTCACTCAATAAACCCATGTAAAACTTGTGACCCCTGGTGCAGGGCCAAACTTGATCCTAGGGCTGTAACTTGGGCCCTCTTTGTAGTTGTCCACTAGATAATGCTATAATTATGCAAAATTTGGTAGCCTAAGCCTTATGGCTATGTACACCAAGATTTAAAAGTTTTCCCTATGTAAGCCTATGTAAATCTTGTGAACCCCACCCCCCCCGCCCCCCCCCAGCATGAGGCCAAATTGACCCCAGGACTATAATTTGGGCACTTTTGGTAGACCCCAACTAGATCAAGTTAAATGCAAAATTTGGTAGCTCTAGGCCTTATGGCACAGGTACAGGAAGATTTTTAAAGTTTTCTCTATATAAGCCTATGTAAAACTTGTGACCCCTGGGGCAGAGCCAATTTTGACCCCAGGGCTATGATTTCAAGAAACATGATAGAGGTTTACTACATAAAGCTACATGCCAAATTTGGTAGCCCTATGCCTTATGGTTTCAGACAAGAAGATTTTTGAAGTTTTCTCTATATAAGCCTATGTAAAACTTGTGACCCTTGGGGCAGAGCCAATTTTGACCCCAGGGCTATAATTTGAAGAAACTTGATAGAGGTCTACTACATAAAGCTACATGCCAAATTTGGTAGCCCTATGCCTTATGGTTTCAGACAAGAAGATTTTTAAAGATTTCCAATATTTTTCAGTTTTGTTGCCATGGCAACCAGAGTTTTTGAAGGAATCAAATTCTTTCAAGAAATTCTGAAGAGGACCATGGCAGGATCATTTCTGTGAAGTTTCATGAAAATTGGATGGGTAGTTTCAGAGAAGAAGATGTTTGAAATAAAAGTTAACGGACGGACGGACGGACGGATGGACGCACGACGGACACCAGGCCATGACATAAGCCCGCTGGCCTTCGGCCAGTGGAGCTAAAAATGGTGGAAAAGGAGAAAATGCTGGTTAATTACCAGCGCTTTCTCCTTTTTCCCACAATGTTTTCAAAGGGCTTCTTAAATTTTGGAATTTAGTGGTAAATTTTTAAAGAATTTATATAAACAAGAAAATGCTGGTATCCAGCATTTTCTTCTTTTCCTACAATTTTTTCTACCCTTTCAAATACAAATCCCTTCATTTCATCCACAATTAGTTTTCATTCTGCAAATGTTTGCAGTATGGACATGTCTCCTAAATTTTAGCTGTTTAGATAAGGGTGAAGAGACATTTATACTTTTGTCATCTGCACATACTGTCAATATGGAAGAGTAAAAAATTTTGTCGTCTGCTAAAGTGTTGAAGGAAATGATGTAATTTTCACAAAGGTAAAAATCAATAAGATTTATCTGGAGAAATATTAACAACACTTTTACCACACAATCCCAAGTTTTTAACGATTCTGAAGAATAATTCTTTTGAAAACATTGTGGGAAAAGGAGAAAATGGTGGTAACCAGCATTTTCTACTTTTCCCACCATCTTTTCTACCCTACCAATTAAAAAATCATTATTTGAACTACATTTAAATTGTCGTCTGCAAATTCTTCAATTTGGTCAAATCCAAAATTTTGTCGTTTGGTTAAGAGTTAAGCAGTAAGTTAACTCTTTACCAAATGACAAAAATTTGGAGTCATCGAAATTGAAAGCATTTGCAGACAACAATTTAAATGTGGACAGAGTTATGCTTTTAGGGTCTGAGAGGGTAAAAAAACATGGTTGGAAAAGAACAGCTGGTTAGCAGCATTTTTTCCTTTTCCCATGATGTTTTCAAAAGCAGTATTCCACAGGGTCGTTAAAACTTGGGATTGTAGGGTAAAAGGGTTAACCTTCCTTCACAATACATTAGCTAACGCCAAACCACTTTTTTGATCCGCAACATCCGGAAGAAATTATTGAACTTGCTTTTTCGCTCCATGAGGGTCAAACGTAATAGATTTTATGTGGATTAGTCTGGAATTACCTAGTTTCGTAATATATCTGATTAATTCTTTTTCAGGCAACTAAATCCTAGACGTATCCATATTGAAAGCATTTGCAGAAGACAAACTAAACATACCTCAAACATAAAGATTTATCTTTGATTGCCAAGAAACCATTGTTAAGTCTTTACCAAACGTCAAAATTTTAGACCTGTCCAAATTGAAAGCATTTGCAGACAACAAATTAAATGTGGCTAAAATGATGCAATTTTTGGTTGAAATGGAAGAACACATTGTTGGAAAAGGAGAAATGCTGGTTACCAGCATTTTCTCCTTTTCCCACAATGTTTTTAAGAGTCAACCCTGGATTGTGTGGTAAACGCTTAAATGTGAGAAAACGCTGGTAACCTGGGAGAAAATGCTGGTTACCAGCATTTTCTCCTTTTCAAGCAGTGTTCTTGAAAGAGTTCTTCCTCGGTTATTAAAACAAGGGATCATCTGGTAAAGGCTTAACAGGAAATCCATCTTAACTCTTTACCAAATGACAAAATTTTAGACTAGTCCAAATTGAAAGCTTTTGCAGACGACAAAATAAATGTGAATCAAAAATTGAAATTTGTTTTTGGAAGAGTAGAAAACATTCCAAAGAATAACCCTTTACCACACAATCCTGGGTTTTAACAACCCTGAAGAAGAAGCCTTTTGAAAACATTGTGAGAAAAGGAGAAAATGCTGGTAACCAGCATTTTCTCCTTTTCCCACAATGTTTTCAACCCTATCAATGAGAAAGTTCACCATATAAGCCACACTGAAATTGTCGTCTGCAAATGCTTTCAGGTTAGACAAGGCTAACATCTTGTCGTCTGGTAATGGGTTAATTCAATGGATATTAAAAGTCAATGAAAATTGCTTGAGGCTGTTCCGGTCAGAATTCTTTACATGAAAACAAACTATGTAGATTTTAGATCAGACTTCATAGAATACACTGTAAACTATTGTATCTACTCAGTTGCCAACATAAAGTAAAGCTTTGCTTTGCACTCAAAGTGTTAACCATTACCCAACAATCCTGTGTTTTAACCCTTTACCACACAATCCCGACTTTTAACGACCCTGAGAAAGAGGCCTTTTGAAAACATTGAGGGAAAAGGAGAAAATGCTGGTAACCAGCATTTTCTCCTTTTCCCACAATCTTTTCTACCCTATCTAAAACAAATTTCGATTTTTCAGCCATATTTATTTTGTCGTCTGCAAGTGCTTTCAATTTGGACCAGTCTAAAAATTTGTCTTTAAATGGTAAAGAGTTAATGATCCTTAGGAAGAAGCCTTTTGAAAACAATTCCGGAAAAGGTAACCAGCATTTTCTCCCGTTTCCAAATTGTTTTCTTCCCATTTAACTCTGTACCACACAATCATGAGTTTTAACAACCCTGAAGAAAAAGCATTTTGAAAACAATGAGGGAAAAGGAGAAACTGCTGGGAACCAGAGAAATATCACAAAATTTTTATTCCTCTGGGTCTTAAAAAGGGTTAACCCTTTACCAAGCAAAAAAAATTTTTTGACTTATTTTAAGAGAAAGCATTTGCAGAAGACATTCAGTCAAGATAAATGTGCCTCAGAAATTGAAACTTGTTTGGGAAGGGCAGAAAACATTGTGGTTACCAGGATTTTCTTCTTTTCCCACAGTGTTTTCAAAGCTAGCCTGGAGACCAGATAACCCTTAGGCTGCTAAGTATAACTTAAGTGCCTTTTGCCGACAGTGTAGATCAAGATCAGACTGCACAGAACATTTTCTTCTTTTCCCACAATGTTTTCAAAAGCCTTCTTTCTCAGGGTTGGTAAAACTTCGGATTATGTGGTAAAGGGCTTAACCCTTTACCACACAATCACGACTTTTAACGACCCTGAGATAGAACCCTTTTGAAAACATTGTTGGTAACCAGTATTTTCTCCTTTTCCAACAATGTTTTCTACCCTTCCCAAAACAAATTTCAATTTTTCAATCACATTTATCATGTTGTATGCAAATGCTTTGAATTTGGACTAGTCTAAGATTTTGTCGTTTGGTAAAGAGTTAAATAGGGTTTGTAGACTGTTACAAAATCTGATTAGCTCTTAGTAATAGTTAAAGACCTTAGGCTGCTAAGCTTGACTCAAGGGCTTTTTGTGGACAGTGTAGATCAAGATCAGACTGTACAGAACATGCAGTCTGATCGTGGATCTACACTGTCTGATAAGGAGATATCTTGCCCCAAACAATACCTTTGAATAAGCAGAATTTGGGTTGCATTGAATTCACTGTTGGGTTGAAATTTTCATACCACTCTTTTAGCTGGATTATAGGGTAAAGTCCTGTTCTCACAGAACTATAAGCTTGCTCATAATTAGGATGATATTTCTGACCTAGAACTATTTAACTCTTTACCACATGACAAAATTTTAGACTGGTCCAAACTGAAAGCATTTGCAGACGACAAAATAGATGTGAATAAAAAATTGAAATTTATTTGGGAAGGGTAGAAAACATTGTCGGAAATCTTCGATTTAAAACAGAAAAGTCACTGCTGTGATTTCTCGGAAGGCCTTCAGAAAATGAAATGCATTTTCTAACCTTCATAACTTATGTAACACTTAGCATAAAGCCACAAGACTGATTATAGCTTAATAAAATACATGTGAAATGACTTAAAATCTGGCTGAAATGAATATGGATGTATCTTTAACTCTTGACCACACGACAAAATTTTAGACCAGTCCAAATTGAAAGTGTTTGCAGATGACAATTTAATTGCTACTCAAGAATTGAAATTTGTTTTGGAAAGGGTAGAAAACATTGTGGGAAAAGGAGAAAATGCTGGTTACCAGCATTTTCTCCTTTTCCCACAATGTTCTCAAAAGGCCTCTTTCTCAGGGTGGTTAAAACTCAGGATTGCGTGGTAAACGGTTAATTTGTTGACCGCCAGAGTTGATACTAGCTGTGATTTGCAGACAGTGTAGATGAAGATCTGACTGGGCATTTTTACAAAAGACTTACACTCTATCCAATAATTGTGAAATATTAACCCTTTCCCAAACGACAAATTTTGGACTGGTCCAAACTGAAAGAGTTTGCAGACGACAATTTTCAATTTGATGAAAATGGCAGAAAGTTCTCAAATAGAGTAGAAAACACTGTGGGAAAAGGAGAAATTGCTTGTTTCAAAGTGTTTTCAAAAGCTTTGTACTGCAGACATGTGAAAACCAGGGCTTGTTTGGGAAAGAGTTAAATAAAAAATAGCCTTGAGTTGGAAATACATGTAGTAGGATCCTGATATCATGGACTGAAAATATGTATAGAAACCCTTAACCTGCTAAATAAGTTGATTGAAACTTTCAAGTTGACAGTAAAAGCCTGAAAATTGCTATTTCAAAGTTATTTTTTTTGGTGGAAAAATATATCATTATCAGACAGTGTAGATCCAAGACCAGACTGCGCATTCTGTGCAGTGTGATTTTGATCTAGAATGTCTGCAAATGGTCCTATAGTCGCGTTAAGCAGCCAAGGGGATAAAATTTTTCAGATAAAGTCTTCATTATTGACAAAATCTTAGACTTGTCTGAATTGGAGCATTTGCAGACGACAAAGTAAATAAGAATTAAAAACTGCAGTTGGAAGAGTAGAAAACATTGTTGGATCAGGGAACAAGAGGGCCATGATGGCCCTGAATAGCTCATCTGAGCTATGTACCTTTGAAAGGATTACATGTATACAAGGTACTGTCAATGTTTTTCTCTAATATGACCTAGTGACCTAGACTTTGATTTAAGATGACCCATTTTCAAATTATTTGAGACATTATTAACATTCTGACCAGACTGAAACTCTTCCCTCTACAATGTATACAAGGTTTCTTATTGTTTGA
Source organism: Tridacna gigas (assembly GCA_945859785.2). Lineage (NCBI taxonomy): Eukaryota > Metazoa > Mollusca > Bivalvia > Cardiida > Cardiidae > Tridacna > Tridacna gigas. Next base: position 3,615,066 of record OX244037.2, read on the forward strand.
CCTATTGTCTTCCATTTTGACCTGAGGTGGAACATTTTTAATTTCATCCCAGAAATGACATTCTGGTCGAGTTTCATGCCCATCAGACCAAATATGTGGCCTACAGAGTGCAAACAATATTTTTTGATGATTTATCCCAGTGACCTACTTTTTGACCTGACATGGCCAATTTTCAAACTTGTCCCACATATCATCAAGACAAAGATTGCAACCAACTTTCCTGGACTAAAAATGTGGTCTCTAAAGTGTACACAAGGTTTTTCTAATATTTGTTCCAATGACCTACTTTTTGACTCGACTAGACCCATTTTCAAACCTGTTCAAGGTATAATCAAGACAAGCATTTTGACCAACTTTTGTGGGTACTGAAGAGAAAATGTTGCCTCTAGAGTGAATCCAGATTTTTTCTGTGATTAGACCAAGGACCTTCTCTTGACCCAACATGACCCATTTTTAAACTCCTACAAGATATCATGTAGGTACCTTTGTTCATTTTGGGTATTTGTGCCATTTTTCTCAATGTTTTGAAAAGCATTAATAGAAGATGTTCCATTACGATTTTGGCACAATCAAGCTAAGCTAAACAGTCTCAACTCTTAACCTGCTATATAAGTGAAATAAAACTTTCAAGCCAATGGTAAAAAACCCAAAATTTGCTATTTCAAAGGTATTTTGGTGGGGAAGATATCTCCTTATCATACAACGTAGATCCAAGATCAAACTGCACCTTCTGTGAAGTCTGATTTTGATCTACACTGCTCACAAAGAGTCACTGAGTTGCCTTTAGCAGCTTTAGGAATAAAGATACATCACATAATCAAAAGTATCTCATTTATCTTTCTATTACACAATAATTATCATGTGTGAACAACACTGAAGACGAAAGTTTTTGAAACCAGCATTTTCTCCTTTACCCACAGTGTTTCCTACCCTTTCCAAACCAAATTTCAATTTTTCAATCACATTTATTTTGTCATCTGCAACTGCTTTCAATTTGGAACAGTCTAAAATTTTGCCGTTTGGTAAAGAGTTAAATAACATTTAACTCTTTACCACACAATCCCGAGTTTTCATGACCCTGAGGATGAAGCCTTTTGAAAACATTGTTGGAAAGGGAGAAAATGCTGTTAACCAGCATTTTCTTCTTTTCCCACAATGTTTTCTACCCTATCGAAGACAAATTCCATCATTTGAACAACATTTAAATTCTCGTCTGCAAATGCTTTCAATTTGGACAAGTCTACATTTTTGTCGTCTGGTAAAGAGTTAACTCTTTACCACACAATCCTGACTTTTAACGACCCTGAGAAAGAAGCCTTTTGAAAACATTGTGGGAAAAGGAGAATATGCTGGTAACCAGCATTTTCTCCTTTTCCCTCAATGTTTTCTACCCTTTCCAAAACAAATTTCATTTTTTTAGCCACATTTATTTTGTCGTCTGCAAATGCTTTCAATTTGGGCCAGTCTAAAATTTTGTCATCTGGTAAAGAGTTAACATCTCATCTATAAATGCTTCCAATATTGATAAGTCTAAATTATTATTTTTTTTTCTGGTAAGGAGTTAATCCTTTACCAAACAATCCAGAGGTTTAATGACCCTTAGAACGAGTGCTTTAGAAAACATTGTGGTAAAAGGAGAAAATGCTGGTAACCAGCATTTTCTTCTTTTCCCACAATGTTTTCTATCCTTCCCAAAACAAATTTTAATTTTCGAGTCATACTTATTTTGTCATCTGCAGATGCTTTGAATTCTGACAATCCTAAAATTTTGTTGTTTGGTAAAGGGTTAAATTTCTTTTACCCTTCAAACATATTCATTTTACATTGATTTAGAAACAATTTCTGGCACCTTATACTAATCTCTCTCGATTCTGCTTCCTGGAAACTACACCAGTCCTTGCACCGAATGTGTGGGTCAAAGCAATCCCAAAGTTGACACCCGCTCCAGGGTATCGAACTTGGGACTTATGGTTACGAGGCCAATGCTCTACCCTACAACCGTGGACACCACACAAATTTTTTTGGGCACCCTTAAATTCCGATGTAACAAAAGGCACCAAAAACTTAACCCCCAAAAGCGCAGTTCACCACAACATGTTGCCTTTGCGGGCAGTGTAGATCAAGATCAGACAGCTGAGAACATGCAGTCTGATCTTTGATCCACACTGTCTGCTTTGCTGAAACACTGCAGACAAAAGGCAACCACAAAACTGCAATTACCTGGGTGTTATTCTTGACTAAAAATGTCAGTTGGGTTTATTTAGTGCTTTAAGGGTCAACCTTTAGAAGTAAGGAGATGATTTGTAACTTACAGCTGTAAGATCTGTAATTAAAGACACTTTAAACATCCAGTCTAACTTAATGTCATCATTCTCTATGATGTCCTGTAAAGTAAACAAAAATATGAATTAACTCTTTACCAAACAATATTATTTTAGCCTGGACCAAATTCAAAGCATTTGCAGACGACAAATAAAATGTAGCTTAAATGGTGATTTTTGTACCGGATAGGGCAGGAAACATTGTGGGAAAAGGAGAAAATGCTGGTTACCAGCATTTTCTCCTTTTCCCACAATGTTTTCAAAAGCCTTCTCTTTCAGGGTCGTTAAAAGTCGGGATTGTGTGGTAAAGGGTTAATCCTTAACTGTTTATTGAACAACATCATGTTTTAGCAACCATAATGAAAGAAGCTGTGAAACAAGAGATATCTTTAAAAAAGGCAGTGTAAGAGAATATGAATAACGAAACTCTTTTGTGGTTCAATATGAAGTAAAATAATGAAAAGTAACCTCACGAGCAATTGCTCCTTTTTCTTCACTGTTTTACATTTTGTTGAAAAGTAGTATGGGTTACTGGGGAACGCTTATGAAAATATTAAATTTCCAAATAGTACAAGAAAAGAATCATTTTCTACTACACTAATCTGCTATAGTATGAATCAAGGCCCCAGGGTATTGATTAGCTTTTTAATAGTGGTTTCATAAATGTGCAAGCAAATATGCCAGCAGGGGCCTGCCGAATAAACATGTGAACACTTTTCACCAATCACAAATTACCATCTATTCACTCTTTATCAGTACCAAGAAGTAGGTCAAACACCAGCACATTCAGCTTTGCCAAAAAAAAAAGAGGAGAATATGCTGGTAAACAACAATTCATCCTTTTCCCACAATGTGTTCTACCTTTTCAGAGACTACCTAATTCCATTACTTAACCCTTTACCAAACAATCCTGTTTTCACGACCTTGAGAAAGGGGCCTTTATCAGCATTTTCTCCTTTTCCAACAATGTTTTCAGAGGGCCTCTTCCTCAGGGACGTGAAAACAAGGGATTGTTATACTTGCTTGATATACTTTTATTTTATTTCTTACAAGGTATTAAAAAGTTCTATTTCTGTACAAAATTTTAAAAAAATCTATCCACAGTAATTTTTTTATGGCAGAAAAATTATCAGAAGTTAAGTCTTTATTGACATGTTAGAACATTTTTAATTGCCACTGTTACATGTCTAGTTCCTAAATTCTTTCAATTAACTCTTTCAGTGCCAAATAAACAAACTCCGTCTCTTTTGATGGCTGTAAATACAATCCACTGAGTCTCCGGAAGATTTTTAACACATAGGCTTGACCAAACAAGCGGATGGTATAGATCAAAGATCAGACTGCATGTTCTGTGCAGTCTGATCTTGATGTATGCCATCCGCAAAAATCCCTGTTTTCGCCTATGGCGCTGAAAAGTTTAATCCTTTTTACTATTCGCAAACATCACGATTCAAAGAATAATCATTAAATGATTTAAATGTGGCTATTTAGATTCTAGGACGAAAATTTAGAAAAATACATAAAATTCAGTTTTATGCTCCTAAAGCCTTTTGATTTACATTGGTAAAAAAACAGACATTGAAAACCATCCGACATCAAGTGAAAATTGAGATTTAATACAGCCGAGGTCAACATTGATGGAAAACACCGTCTATTTTTACATGACCAGATATGATAGGTAATGCGCTCATTTGCATACCTGAAAAACACAAGGAAAGATTCAAACATGGCGTTAGAAGAAGAAAGTATAGTAAATAATGATATATTTGTTACAAATTACACTAAGATAAAGAATTTAACTGAAAATCAAAGACCGTTGTTTGATTAACTGTAAAGAAGAATAAACAAACATTACATTTTAAGCTACATTTTATGTCAAAATATGCCAGAATTTGGAGCGCTATGTGTTATTCGAGCAAAGAGGGGTTTGTTCAAAAAGACTGAAAAAAAAAATGCAAACAAATGAGCTGCATGCTGCTGGAATGTCTATGCCCACTGACTTTTGCAAGCATAATTTAATCTATTTCAGATAGGTTGATTACAAAATCATATGCTGTTTTAGATTTATGTTTCTGTTTGGCAATCAAGAATTATTCCACTTTGTAATTGCTATGCAACCTTTGGTTTTGATGGATTGTTTTGTTAGATTTCTATGTTTGCTTTCTATTCTTCAGGCATTTTGATCGCTTGGTATTTCCTTCTTAAAATTACTTTTAGTTAGGCAACCTTATTTGTGCAGTATTTGTTACTTTAAGAACTTTTCTTTCAGTTTTGAAATTAAAGCCAATTTTCTGTAATTTTGACAATAGTTATCTCTGTATCTTTTTATTTTGCTCGGCAACACATGAATTTTCTTTTCATTTTTTTACTCCGCATTCATTATATTATTATCTGAGCAAAAATGAAAAAAATCTGTAGGAAAGGACTGTGACATACATGTATGTCCTTAAAAACATGAATATGAAGATCAGACTGTATGAAATAAGCTTTTTAGTCTCACAATATTCCCTGTGTAATGGTGAAGACTTCAATATTTCTCTCCTTTTCCCGCAATATTTTCAAATATTGTCAGGGTTGTTAAAACTTGGAGCTGTGTGGGAAAGGGTTAATCATCTATCACTACAGGGGTTTATGAAGTCAAAAGTTAAAACTGAGATTTTCTTGTGTCTGTGTAATTATGATAATCATGAAAATTATCTTTTACCCTCTACCACACAATCCCAAGTTTTAAGAATCCTGGGGAAGAGGCCTTTTGAAATCAACAATGATCATAAAAGGGTAAAATGCATGAATAAGTGTGAAACAAGAACTGTTGCAGGGCAAGGAATACCCCTTCTCCCATCCCCAAAAAATTGCTTTTTCACTAAATCCACTAATAGTTAACCCTTATCCTGGTAAAAAAAAGAAATGAAATTTTCAAACTGATATTATAGATCCAAATTTTCATATTTCAAAGGTATTTTTGGAGGAAAGATAGCTCCTTATTGGACAGTGTAGATCCAAGATCAGACTGCATGTTCTGTGCAGTCTGATCTTGGTCTACACTGTCCACAAAAGGTCACTGGGTTGTGCTTAGCAGCTTAAGGGATAATCAAACATGCTTGGTTTCCATGAAATTTCAGCCAAATTGGTTGAAAACTTAAGACAACTAGGGACAGAAGCAGTAAGGGAAAGCAGAAATTTACCACTGTTTAACTCTTTACTACATGAAGAAAATTAAGGCTGGTCCAAATTGAAAGCACTTCCAGACGACAATTTAAATCTAGTTCAAAAGATGAAATTTGCCTTTGATAGCATAGAAAACATTGTGAGAAAAGGAGAAAATGCTGGTTACCAGCATTTTCTCCTTTTCTCACAATGTTTTCAAAAGACTTCTTCCTCAGGGTCGTTAAAACTCGGGATTGTGTGGTAAAGGGTTAATGGATAATCAGACAATAATGACTGCTAATAACGCCTAAGCTGGAGGACAGTTTATAATATACGAAAATCACATGACATCCTGATCAAAGACAAGCATGCGTTAACTCTTTACCAAACAATTCCGAGCTCTAACAATTCTGAGAAAGAAAGCTTTTGAAAACATTGTAGGAAAAGGAGAAAATGCTGGTAACCAGCATTTTCTCCTTTTCCCACAATGTTTTCTACTTATTTAAAGGCAAGTTTCACCATATGAGTGACCTTTGATTTGTCGTCTGCAAATGCTTTGAATTTGGACAGGTAAAAAATTTTGTTGTGTGGTAAAGGCTTAACTCCATACTAGGCAACAAAATAATAGACTCTTCCAATTAGAAAGAATTTTCAGAAAAGATACAAGAGGCACCTCAAACAATAGGAGTTGTCTATGAAAGGGCAGAAACATTGTTGGAAAAGGAGAAAATGCTGTCTACCAGCATTTTCTCATTTTCTTGCAATGTTTTTAAAAACCTTCTTCCTAAAGGTCGTTTAAACCCTGGATAGTTTGGTAAGGGGTTAATTCTTTCACTGCCACAGGCCTAATCAGTTTGTACAAATGTTAGAGATCAAGATCCGGGTCCGTATTCACCAACCATTCTTAAGAATATTCTTGGTCTTGTTCTCCAAAATTTTCCAAACTTGAAAGTAACACACCTTCTGATTGGCTAAACCATTCGGTTTAGCCAATCAGAAGTTGTGTTACTTTCAAACTTGGAAATTCTTGAAGAATAAGTCTAAGAACGTTCTTAAGAATGGTTGGTGAATACGGACCCAGACAAACATAAAGTGCAGTCTCATCTTGGATCTGTAATACCTGCTACTTTGATTCTAAAACTATTACCAAAAAATCTTTTCATTGTAATGGAATTTTGGTATTCAAAGCAATAATAAACCTAATGGACATTTTCATTTAACCCTTTTCCAAACAATAAATTTTAGACTGGTCCAAATTGAAAGAGTTTGCAGATGACAATTTTAAATTTGATGAAAATGACAGAAGTTCTTCAAAAGGGTAGAAAACACTGTGGGAAAAGGAGAAATTGCTCGTTATGAGCAATTTCTCCTTTTCCCACAGTGTTTTCAAAAGACTTGTACTGTAGACACGTGAAAACCAGGGCTTGTTTGGGAAAGGGTTAAGAATACAACCAAGATAATTTCAATTTCATTGCTTCCATTTGTCTGTAGTGTTGTACCAAAGCGGACAGTGTAGATCAAAGATCAGACTGCACGTTTTGTGCAGTCTGATCTTGATCTACACCGGCTGCAAAGGCAACTATATTAGTGAAATGCCCATTCAGGGCTAATCTAAGCCCTTTAAGAATACAACCAAGATAATTTCAATTTCATTGCTTCCATTTGTCTGTAGTGTTGTACCAAAGCGGACAGTATAGATCAAAGATCAGACTGCACGTTTTGTGCAGTCTGATCTTGATCTACACTGGCCGCAAAGGCAACTATATTAGTGAAATGCGCATTCAGGGCTAATCTAAGCCATTTAAAAGCAGACACATTTATCTATATGGGCGAGAAAGAGGAGTTAATTGCTTCTAACGAGATTTCAATGATTATGGACTTTTTTCTGCCTATGTGGTGAAAAGCATTTCCCCTGAGTAGTGAAAACCATTAATCATCGCAAGCTAATGAGAAGTAGATCAAAAGGATTTCATACCTATACTTGTAATTTAGGGGGAAAAAGAATGAACAAAAGAGAAACTTTTTATTTTCTGTTCAGCTAATTGTTTAGACAACTATCCCTTGGTTTTTACAATCTTGACTAAGAAGCCTTTGAAAAAACATTGCGGGGAAAAGTAGAAAATGCTGGTAACCAGTATTTTCTCCTTTTCTTCCCACAATGCTTTCTATCCTACAAAAGACAAATTCAATCATTCAAATCACATTTTGTAATTGTCTGCAAATGCTTTCAATTTGGACAAGTCCAATTTTGGTGGTGTGGTAAAGAGTTAAATCTTTACCACACAACAAAATATTAGACTTGTCAAAATCCAAACCATTTGCAGAAATGAAAAGAGAAAGTAAATGTGACTCAAATGGTGGGATTTGTTTTTGAAAATACAGAAAATGTTGTGGGAAATGGAGAAAATGCTGGTTACTAGCATTTTCTCCTTTTCCCACAATGTTTTAAAATGCCTTCTTCCTTAAGGTCGATAAAACTCGGGATTGCGTGGTCATACCTCCAGAGATCCTTTACTACAGTATGATGTTAGAATACAAGGATAGGTTTCATCGAGGCAAACACCGACAAATGCTGCAACATTCTCATGATTCAGGTCTTTCATCTGTCGAAAGAAAGAAAGTCAAGCAGATCGAATCTGAGCCCTTAAAAACTCCTTTCGGACAAATATGAAAGTAATTTTAACAGAATTAGTTGTAATACTGGTAAACTGATTGATTGACTGTATGGAGTTTAACCCTTTCCCAAACAAGCCCTGGTTTTCATGTGTCTGCAGTACAAGTCTTTTGAAAACACTGTGGGAAAAGGAGAAATTGCTCGTAACGAGCAATTTCTCCTTTTCCCACAGTGCTTTTTACTCTTTTTGAGACCTTTCTGCCATTTTCATCAAATTTAAAATTGTTGTCTGCAAACTCTTTCAATTTGGACCAGTCCAAAATTTGTCGTTTGGGAAAGGGTTAAGGCCGTTTTCAGTATCATTTCAGTTACATTGCTGCAGCCAGTGCATCTTTCCATTCTTTCCTGGAGTTTCTTTGGACAGTACCTTGCATAGTATATTTCCCAAGCCACTGGTTGCTATCCCACATAATAATCGCCGAAACAAGTAAAGAGATTGTTGGGTTTCAGCCAAAGGTGCACTGGCCACAGCCATAAATGAGGTATTGTTAAACATAACTGTGTATAAAATAACAAGCTTGAGGTCTTTACCACATGATAGAAATGTAGCCTTGTCCAAATTGAAAAAGTTTGCAGACAACAATCTAAATTCGGCTCAAATGATGGAATTTGTCTTTGATATGGTAGAAAACATTTTCTCCTTTTCACACAATTTTTTTCCATAGACTTTTTCAATGTTTTCAAATGCCTTTTACCTCAGGGTCTTTAAATCCCAGGATTGTGGGAAAAGGAGAATTGCTAGTAACCAGCATTTTCTCCTGTTCCCACAATGTTTTCAACCCTTTCTGTTAGAAATCCCATCATTTGAGTATTATTTCATTTGGTGTCTGCAAATGCTCTCAATGTGGATAAGTCTAAAATTCTGTTGGTTGGTAGAGAGTTAAACAATTCTGTCGGTTGGTAAAGAGTTAAGCAAATCTGTCGTTTGGTAGAGAGTTAAGCAATTCTGTCAGTTGGTAGAGAGTTAAGCAATTCTGTTGGTTGGTAGAGAGTTAAGCAATTCTGTTGGTTGGTAGAGAGTTAAGCAATTCTGTTGGTTGGTAGAGTGTTAAGCAATTCTGTTGGTTGGTAGAGAGTTAAGCAATTCTGTTGGTTGGTAGAGAGTTAAGCAATTCTGTTGGTTGGTAGAGAGTTAAGCAATTCTGTTGGTTGGTAGAGAGTTAAGCAATTCTGTTGGTTGGTAAAGAGTTAAGCAATTCTGTTGGTTGGTGGAGAGTTAAGCAATTCTGTTGGTTGGTGGAGAGTTAAGCAATTCTATTGGTTGGTAGAGAGTTAAGCAATTCTGTTGGTTGGTAGAGTGTTAAGCAATTCTGTTGTTTGGTAGAGAGTTAAGCAATTCTGTTGGTTGGTAGAGAGTTGAGCAATTCTTTTGGTTGGTAGAGAGTTAAGCAATTCTGTTGGTTGGTAGAGTGTTAAGCAATTCTATTGGTTGGTAGAGAGTTAAGCAATTCTGTTGGTTGGTAGAGAGTTAAACAATTCTGTTGGTTGGTAGAGAGTTAAGCAATTCTGTCGGTTGGTAGAGAGTTAAGCAATTCTGTCAGTTGGTAGAGAGTTAAGCAATTCTGTTGGTTGGTAGAGAGTTAAGCAATTCTGTCAGTTGGTAGAGAGTTAAGCAATTCTGTCAGTTGGTAGAGAGTTAAGCAATTCTGTTGGTTGGTAGAGAGTTAAGCAATTCTGTCAGTTGGTAGAGAGTTAAGCAATTCTGTCAGTTGGTAGAGAGTTAAGCAATTCTGTTGGTTGGTAGAGAGTTAAGCAATTCTGTTGGTTGGTAGAGAGTTAAGCAATTCTGTCAGTTGGTAGAGAGTTAAGCAATTCTGTTGGTTGGTAGAGAGTTAAGCAATTCTGTTGGTTGGTAGAGAGTTAAGCACTGACTGCGAGTGTCTATTTTGTTTATTTAGGATCCAATTGGTTAATTCATTTACAAAATTCACTCATGGGAAAAAAGAGCAATAACTAATTGATTGACTGATTCACTAAATGGTGTTTTACACCAATTTCAATTTTATTTCAGATATATCACAGTCACAGCTCACACATTCATGTATGTCTCAAGTTTCATCTAGGCTAGGCTCTGAAGAGTGTTGCTATCATGCACTCCCATGAAAAACTCAGAGCTTCCAGTGTGGCTAGGACCTATGACCTCCAGATTATGAGGCCTACACTTTACCCACTGAGCTGCCAAGGACTTTGCAAAAGGAACAATACTGGCAATTTGAAAATGGAAAACAAAAAACTAATGAGCTTATATTAATCCCTCTTTCAATATTTGATCTAATGATGATAATCAACAATTTATATAGATCTATTTCAGTCTAATTAGTTGGGGGTGATGGTACTTCTTTCCAGGCTTTCTTGGTCATTTTCTAGACCTGACACTTCACCAAACAACAAAGTTTTTGCCTTGTCCAAACTGAAAGCATTTGCAGACAACAAATTAAATGTGACTCAAAATAAGAAATTTGTCTATCACAGGGCAGGAAAAATTGTGGGAAAGGGAGAAAATGCTGGTTACCAGCATTTTCTCCTTTTCACAGAATTTTTCAAAAGCCTTCCTCCTCAAGGTCCTTAAAACTCAGTGTACATCTAGTAAAGAGTTAATCGAAAAAAAAAAATTCCATATGTGCCATTTTAGATCCTTTAAAAAAAAACAGATTCCATCATTTAAACAACATTTGATTTGTCATCTGCAAATGCTTTGAATTTGGACAAGTCATCCAGTAAAGAGTTAAAAGTTACAATTGCTGAGTATATTTAAATTTGTTGACTCTTTACCACACAATCCCGACTTTTAACGACCCTTAAGAAGAAGCCTTTTGAAAAGATTTTGGGAAAAAGAGAAAATGCTGGGAACCAGCATTTTCTCCTTTTCCCAAAATGTTTTCTGTTCTCCCCAAGACAAATTTCAATTTTTGAGTCACATTTATTTTGTCGTCTGCAAAAGCTTTCAATTTGGACTAGTCCAGAATTTTGTCGTTTGGTAAAAAATTAATCCTTAACTCTTTACCACAGGAAAAAAATTCAGACGGGTCCAAATTAAAAGCATTTGCAGATGACAAATTCATTGTGGCTCAAATGATGGAATCTGTCTTTGATAGAGAAGAAAACATTGTGGAAAAAGGAGAAAATGCTGGTTACCAACATTTTCTCTTTTTTTCACAATGTTTTCAAAAGGTTTCTTTTTCAGGGTCGTTAAAACTCGGGATTGTGTGGTAAAGGGTTAAAGCACTTTTCACAACCATAGTTGAGTTTGTGGCCAGTGTAGATGAAGACAAGACTGCACAAAACATGCATTCTGATCCTTGATCTACACTGTCCATGCTGCTGAGACATTCTGGAAAAGAGTGACCTTAAAACTGAAAATATGTAGGTCCTTTTTGTAGATTGAAAGTGTCCACAGGGTTTAGCTGGCACTCTAGCAGTTAAAATTTTACTAGAAAAAAGAAATCAAGAAATCATTACCACTTTCAGTTCCAACAACTCTGGCCTTGTGAAATTAATTTTGTTTGTCATCAGTTTTTTGATGGCCACAATTATGCCTTTATACTGTCCGATGTGAGAGAAGATTTGCTGGACACTTCTGTCATCTATTGAGCCTGTCAGGGACTGCTGCCTCACACTTCCTAATGCCATACTTAACTGAAAACAAAAGTGGTTAATACTTCTAGCAGCCCATTAGTGGGACTCAGCCAGTTAACCCTTTACCACACGATAAAATTTTAGACCTGTCCAAAAACCCAAAGCTTAATATGCAGACGCCAAATTAAATGTGGCTAATGTGGAAGTTGTTTTTGCTAGGGCAGAAAATATTGTGGGAAAAGGAGAAAATGCTGGTTATCAGCATTTTCTCCTCTTCTCACAATTTTTTCAAAAGCCTTCTTTTCTGATGGTCCTTCAAAGTTCGTTTGTATGGTAAAAGGTTAAAGGTGAGTTTAGAGGGGTCAGAATTTCCCTACTTTATTCTATTCTGAAGAATTTCTAAATTTGAAAGTAATTAAAGTTCTGATTGGGTAAAGCATTTGTTTTAGCCAATCAGAACTTGGCCCACATTTGTAAATCTAGAATAGGACTATGAATGTTCTTAAGAATGGTTGATAAATGTAGGCCCTGGACAAGTTCAGTTTATGACTACCGGTATTTCATCATCGTACTTTCAAGCGCAATCTTGACCTTGAACCTACATTAATGAAGCGTTTCATCAACAAGAACAATTATGCCAATCATTTTGAGATCCATCCTAAAGACCAATTTATCATTTGACCTTCAAATGTCACCTTGATCTTCAATCGATCTGAACAGATGACATTTTTACCAGGACAATGACCATGCCAAATAATTTTGAAATTCATCCACAAATGAAGAATTCATGGTCCAGACAAATCTGAACCTCCCACCATGAATGCTTTATTTTAGATATTAATCTGGGCCTGTATTCACCAACCATTATAAATTTCCCTCCTACACTAGTTGTCAAGAATATCTATCATTTAATCATAGCATTGAAAACACTGGTGTGGCATTTGTCAAGGGTGCCATTGTGTGGAATTAATTATTTGAAAAATAAACAACAGAAATAGTTTCAAAATATTTGCTTGAAAGTCAACCTACTACATAGTCATGCAAAATCCGATAGAGAAGAGTGCAATCTTGTGGGACAAAGAAGGCCTAGCGAACAAGCCCTGGGACAAATAAGCCGGGGAACAAACTGGTTTTGGGATGAACAAGGATGGTATGTGTGTATCATTACGCCACTATAGAAGGCCATAGCGGATCAAGCTATTTTCGATAAAAAGGAAGTATTTCCATGATCGATGGCCTAATCCAATTTATTACAATACACCATTTTCAATTTCATATCTGAGTGCAATCGAAACAATTATTTGTCTCAGAAAAATTGATTTTAATTGGGTTTACTTCCTTCGGTTTTGCACAAACTGTGATACATAATTTTCAAAATGCCCTATTGAACTCAAAGTGGCATTGTCTTCGACAAATACCACAAAAATAGCAGAGAATGTTATTATGTTAGTTTCTTTATTTAGCACTGGACAATGAATGCAATCTAGAATGATTAGTAAATAAAGGTCCAGGTTCAAGTGACAAAATAATGAGCCATGCTCTGGCAAGAAGGGGGCTTAACCCTTTCCCAAACGACAAATTTTGGACTGGTCCAAATTGAAAGAGTTTGCAGATGACAATTTTAAATTTGATGAAAATGGCAGAAAGTGATAAAAAAGGGTAGAAAACACTGTGGGAAAAGGAGAAATTGCTCGTTACAAGCAATTTCTCCTTTTCCCACAGTGTTTTCAAAAGACGTGTACTGCAGAGACGTGACAACCAGGGCTTGTTTGGGAAAGGGTTAATGCATGTTGTTGATGTATTATACCAAGCATGTCATTATATTATTATTGATCCATAAAATCCATTTTGTCTAACAACCAAGTGAATCATGAGCTAGAATGTCCTTTGACATACAGAAAATTGACCATTAGTTTCGACACAGGTCAGCCTGCACGCACTGCAAAGGCTGGCCTGTGTCAATACCTTTTTGCGGATGCATCAAACCTCCTTTTCACACAGCATGGCTCATATATTGAAAAGAAAAGAGAAAATAGCTGTTGTAAAAAATCCTTTACCAGACGAAAAAATTTTAGCCTTGTCCAAATTGAAAGCATTTGCAGACGACAATGTCAGTGTGGCTCAAGTAGTGCAATTTTCTTTTGATATGGTAGGAAACATTGTGGGAAAAGGAGAAAATGCTGGTTACAAGCCATTTTCTCCTTTACCCACAATGTTTTCAAAAGAGTTCTTTCCCAGGGTCATTAAAAGGCAGCATTGTGTGGTAAAGAAAAAAAAAAAACCACTGGGGGAAAAGGAGCAGTTTCTACAGAAAACAGATGAGTAGATGGTACCTGACTGATACTTCCCATCAGTTTATTGTTGGTAAATTGAATATCTGTGTAGCTGATCTTCCAGAGTTCTTGTGCTATCTCTCTCTCCAGCTGTATCCGTCTGAAAGAAAGATGAGGTATGTTACAGGCAATACATGAATTCATAGCCATAAGATAAAGCAACTTCCTTGGCTACTGTTGCTATGGTCATCCAAGCTATCAATTACTGCGCATATCCAGTATAGCAGGTAGACTAGTTAACACATGGATCCATAGTGATTGAAACAAGCATTCTGATAGTATTGCATAGCAATACACAGTCCCCTACCGGCTGTATGTATCGCTGGCATGTGAGTGAAATTTTTAAAGTCCAAGGCCCGTAAATGCATCAAAAAGCAGTGGAGCGGGACGAAACTCGATCTTGATATGTAAGTCATGGTGGTTGATCTACACACCAAAAATCAGCTCTATAGGTAGCAGCGTTTAGAAAAAAAGTGCGGAAAAATGTTTTATCAGTGAAGTTTTGTAAGTCCAAGGCCCATAACTGCGTCAAAAAGCAATGGAGCGGGACGAAACTTGAACTTGATCTGTAAGTAATGGTGGTTGAATTACACAGCAAAAGTCAGGTGAACATCTACCAGCATTTAGAAAAAAAAGTCCGGAAAACTGATTTATCAGTGAAATTTTGCAAGTCCAAGGCCCGTAAATCCGTGAAAAAGCAGTGGAGCTGGACGAAACTCGAACTTGATCTGTAAATAATGGTGGTTGACCTACACAGCAAAAGTCAGGTGAATATCTACCAGCATTTAGAAAAAAAAGTCCGGAAAACTGATTTATCAGTGAAATTTTGTAAGTCCAAGGCCCGTAAATCCGTGAAAAACCAGTGGACCGGAATGAAAGTCGAACTTGATCTGTAAGTCATGGTGGTTGAGTTACACAGCAAATCTGAGATCAATACCTACCAGTGTTTAGGAAAAAAGTCCGAAAAACTGATTTATCAGTGAAATTTTGTAAGTCCAAGGCCCGTAAATCAATGAAAAACCAGTGGACCGGAACGAAAGTCGAACTTGATCTGTAAGTCATGGTGGTTGACTTACACAGCAAATCTGAGATCAATACCTACCAGCGTTTAGGAAAAAAGTCCGAAAAACTGATTTATCAGTGAAATTTTGTAAGTCCAAGGCCCGTAAATCCGTGAAAAACCAGTGGACCAGAACGAAAGTCGAACTTGATCTGTAAGTGATGGTAAGTGACTTACACACCAAAACTCAGCTCAATATGTAGCAGCGTTTAGAAAAAAAGTCCGGAAAACTGAATTGCCGGACTGACGGACAGACGGACAGACGGACAGACGGACGGACAGATGGACTGATGGAGTGCAAACCTAAAGTCCCCTTCGGCTTCGCCGGTAGGGGACTAATAAACCAACTTCCTTGGTTACTGTTGCTATAATAAACATTTCCGAGGAGCAAAGTCGTAAATTTGAAGCCCTGTATATTACTGACTGAACTACCAGCTACCAGAATTGGCAAATAAATGACAACAAGGCAAAAATCTGTGTATAAATTGAACACCATAAATTTTACATCCACTTTGATCATTCGTTATTAAAAGAGTGGTGGTACAAGTGAGATATGGGATAATTACCAATGAGCTCTCTGCTGTTCGGAATGATATTTTAACTCTTTAACAAATGAAAAAATGTCAGACTTGTCCAAAGTAAACAAGAGCTTCGCAGAGCAGTGCATATTACGCCCGAAGGGGCTTGTCAGTTAAATGAGTTGAAATGAAGGATGGGCCATGAATGAAGAGTAGTTATTCTCCATGATAAAGAAAGTAAGTCTTGATTGTCTGTAATAGTTTATGGCCTGGACCAAACTTAAAATTAACAAAAGGCAATAACTCAAAAAATAAGAATGGCACAGTTATGGTTCTTGTAAATTGCACTACTTCATAATGAGTTCTATCAGTGTATGAAGGTTCGAGTTGATAGCTTCTATAGTATGGAAGTGATGGCCTGAACAAAATTTCAAAGTGAAAAGTTGACTATTTCAAAAATCAAGGGCAGATAATTTTAGAATGCAAACACCTATCCAAATTTTAATCATCACATGCACAACTAGACATCATACAGATTCATTCTGGCAAGTTTCAAATAATTCTGATGGAAACTGTAGGAGGAGTTGCGCACAGATGAAATTGCAAACCGACGGACGACCGGGGGTATAACATAATACGACCCTTCGACCGTATAAAAAGGGAAATGCTCCACATATGAAAGAAAGGTCCTAACTGTAAATAATATCGAAGGGAAATTACTCAGAAAATAATGGCAATAAATCAGGAAAGAAGAGTGGCAGAGTTATGGTTCTTGCGCACTGCACTTCTCCACGATGTGTGCTATCAGTGTTTGAAGTTTCAAGCTGAGAGCTTTTATAGTTTGGAAGTTATGGCCCAGACAAAAATTCAAAAAAAAAAATTAAAAATAAATAAAGGGCAGTAACTCAAAAAATATGGGTATCAGAGTTATGGTTCTTGTGCATGACACTTCTCCATAATGTGTTCTATCAGTGTATGGAGTTTCAAGTTGATAGCTTTTCTAGTTTGGAAGATGTAGCCAGGACAAAAATTCAAAATGAAGTTATTAAAGGGCAATTACTCAAAAACTTAGGGTGACAGAGTTATGGTTCTTGTTTACTGCACTTCTCCACAATCTGTTCTATCAGTGTATATTGTTTCAAGTTGATAGCTTTTATAGTTTGGAAGATCTGTGCCAAACAAAAATCTAATGTGAAAAATATTAAAGGGCAATAACTAAAAAAATAAGGGTGGCACAGTTACAATTTTTGTGAACTGCTCTTCTCCACAAGGTGTTCTATCAGTCTTTGAAGGTTCAAGATCATAGCTTTTATAATTTAGAAATTATGGCCCAGACGAAAATTCAAAGTGAAAACTAACAAAGGGCAATAACTCAAAAAAAAGGATCGCAGAGTTATGGTTCTTGTGCATTGCACTTTTTCATAATGTGTTCTATTAGTCTTTGAAGTTTCAAGATAATGGATTTTAAAGTTTGGAAATTATGGCCTGGACAAAAATTCAAACTGAAAATTAACAAAGGGCAATAACTCAAAAAATAAAGGTGGCAGAGTTGTGGTTCATGTGCACTGCACTTCTCCATAATGTGTTCTATCAGTGTATGAAGTTCCAAGTTAATAGCTTTTATAGTTTGGAAGTTATGGCCTGGACAAAAATTCAAACTGAAAATCAACAAAGGGTAATAACTCAGAAAACAAGAGCAGCAGAGTTATGGTTCTTGTGCACCGCTTTTCTCCATAATGTGTTCTATCAGTGTATGTAGTTTCAAGTTGATAGCTTTTATGTATGGAAGTTATGGCCTGAACAAAAATTCAAAGTGAAAAGTTGGTTATTTCAGAAATCAAGGGCAGATAATTTTAGAACGCAAACAGCGATCCAAATTCTAAGAGTCAGATGCACAACTAGACATCATGGAGATTCATTGTGGCTAGTTTCAAATAATTCCGATGGAAACTGTAGGAGGAGTTGCCCACACAAGAAATTGCTAATGGACGGACGGATGGACAGACGGACAGATGACCGGGGGTATAACATAATACGACCCTTCAGGCGTATAAAAATCATTTGCAGATGACAAATGCTACTCAAAACATTATTTTTGGCTTTCATAGGGTAGAAAACATTGTATGAAAAAGAAAAAATGCTGGTTACCAGCAAATTCTCATCTTCCCATATTATTTCCAAAAACTTTTTTTCACAGTGTCATTAAATGGTAAAAGTCAGTATTGTGTGGTAAAGGGTTAAACTGCTGAATTGATATTTTCAGTGGGATGAGCCAGTATCAGTACACAAATATGTGTATAACTCTTACTCGATAAACCTTTCATTAACAGTTTATATTATTGTTTGTTTTTGGGAATACATGTTTAACCCTTTCCCAAACAAGCCCTGGTTTTCACGTGTCTGCAGTACAAGTCTTTTGAAAACACTGTGGGAAAAGGAGAAATTGCTCAAAACAAGCAATTTCTCCTTTTCCCACAGTGTTTTCTACCCTTTTGGAGACCTTTCTGCCATTTTCATCAAATTTAAAATTGTCGTCTGCAAACTCTTTCAACTTGGACCAGTTCCAAAATTTGTCATTTGGGAAAGGGTTAAAATCACAAATGATGACAAGATAAAATAAACGTTATCGAGTTGGGTTTATAAATCATCTCGTCATGGTAAGTGATTTTAAACCTGTTATCCCAAACATAAACAATAATATAAACTGATAATGAAAGGTTTATTGAGTAAGAGTTATAGTAATATTATCATGTTTGCATTATACCTGTAAACAATCACTTTAATCACTATTATGGTGACTGCAACCGTGACCACCAGACTGCTAACTATAACAATGGTCTGGGTAGAATCTGAAAAAAAAAAACACATGAAAAATTTTACTCTCATTAACCCTTTACCAAATGACAATAATTTAGACTGGTCCAAATTGAAAGCAGTTGCAGATGACAAATTAAAGGTGGCACAAACAACAAAATTTGTCCTGATAGAGTAGAAAACATTGTGGGAAAAGGAGAAAATGCTGATTACTAGCATTTTCTCCTTTTCCCACAATGTTTTCAAAAGGCTTCTTCCTAAGGGTTGTTAAAAGTCGGGATTGTGTGGTAAAGGGTTAACACAGTTCTAAATACATTTTTACCTTGCTTTTATGGACAGTGTAGATCAAGAGCAGACTGCATAGAATTTGAAGTCTGATCTTGTATCTAGTGTGTCCACTAATTCATTACATGCTCTGGCCAATAGAACCATGAAAAAAGAGTACCAGTACTTTGACTGTTTTTCCCTAATTGAAAGGTCTTTTTCCTTAACCCCTAACCACACAATAAGGTTTTTAAAAACACTGTGAGAAAATGAGGTAACAAGCATTTTCTCCATTTTTCCCCACAATTTTTTCTACCCCTGCATGCAAAAACAATTTCCACAATTTAAGCCACATTTAATTTGTTGTCTCCAAATGTTTTGGATCTGAACAAGTCACAATTTTGTTGTTTGGTAAAGAGTTAATTTAGCACTCTAAGGGTCACATTGTTATTCCCGCTCAAATTTGTAAACATTCTTGTAAATAAGGAATAGTGAATATATATATCAAGGTTCTATCATATTAACCCATTACCAATGGTAAAATTTTGGACTTGTCTAATCTGAACTAGAACTATTGCAAAGCGGACAAATACCCCCCCGCCAGTGATGTCACTTAAACAGCACGATCAGAGAATGGAAATGATTTTCAAAATAAAGATCACCAGTGACGATGACCTTTGACCCATGTCACCCCAAAACAATAAGGTACCTCCATGGGTCATTAGCAACACTTGTATGAAGTTTCAGGGTCTAAGGTCAAACGGCTATTGAGATAGAGCATGGAAATGATTTTCAAACAAAGTTCACCTGTGACCTTGACCTTTGAACCATGTAATTCAAAAATAAATAGGGCACCTCCTTAGGTTATAAGCAACACTTATATAAAGTTTTATGGTCCTAGGTTTGAGTTAGAGCATGGAAACAAAAACAAGACAGACAAAATTGATGGATGGATGGACAGACATTCTAACGGGAGGGTAGTTATGTGTCTATTCTTTAAATTTCAATTAGCCACTTAAAAGGATTTTTTAAGCCACATAAGAGAAAACTCTTTGAATTTCACTACGGAATGAATGCAGTGTGGCTTTTTTTTTTTGACACATAAGTACCGCACTGTATGCACTGTTGGACGTACAGACAGACAGACAGACATGGTGAAAACAGTATACCCCACTTTACTTCGTAGGTAGGGTATATAATAAATATGCAGATGACATTTTAAAAATATTTCAAGTGATAAGTATTGTCTATGAAAGGAAAGAAAACACAGTGGTGAAAAAGGAAAAAAATGCCAGTATCCAGCATTTTCTCTTTTTCCCACAATGTTTTCACAGGTTTTTCTTCCCAAGGGTCATCAACTCTTTACCAGAATGGTCCAAATTAAAAGCATCTGCAGACAAAAATATTGAACGTGACTCAAATACTTTGATTTGTTTCTGAAAAGTAAGAAAACGTTGTGGGAAAAGGAGAAAATGCTGGTTACCAGCATTTTCTCCTTTTCCAACAATGTTTTCAAAAGTCCAATTTCCCAGGGTTGTTAAAACTCGACTTGGAATTGTCTGGTGAAGGGCTGAAATACAGCATTGTTTGTCCTGGTAACTCTTTACCAAACGACAAAACTTTGGACTGTACTGAATTCAAAGCATTTTGCAGATGACAAAATAAATGTAGACCAAATGATGATTTCTGTCTTTCAAAGGGAAGAAAATATTGTGGGAAAAGAAAGAATGCTGGTTACCAGCATTTTCTCTTTTTCCCACTATGTTTTCAAAGGCTTTCTTCTTCAGGTTTGTTAAAAGTCAGGATTGTGTGGTAAAGGGTTAAAATTAATCCTCAGAGTGCCGAATAAAACCAACAGAAATGTTCATCCTAGAAATACAACCCAAATAATTGCAATTCATAGTTGCTTTTGCCTGCAGTTTTTCCACAAAGCGGACAGTGTAGATCAAAGATCAGGCTGGACTTTTTGTGCAGCCTGATCTTGATCTACATTGGCCCCAAAAGGAACTATAGTTGTGCAAGGTGCTTTAAGGGTTAATATAGGGTAATTTGTCCATTAGGGACAATGTTTTTCTTAAGTGCAAGATATGAAAGAGATGCCTGTGAGGTCTGTGGGAGGTCAGGTGGTAACTCTACAAGACAACAAAGCCTCAACCAAAGTCTTTACTGGACAACAAAATTTTAGACTGGTCCAAATTCAAAGAATATGCAGACAACATATGAAATTATACTCAAATGTTGGGATTTGTGTCAGAAAAGGTAGAAAACATTGTGGGAAAAGGAGGAAATGCTGGTTACCAGCATTTTCTCCTTTTCCCACAATGTTTTCAGAAGCCTTTTACATCAGGGTTGTTAAAAGTCGGAATTGTGTGGTAAAGGGTTAAACTGGTTTGTAGTGAAAGTATTGGCTGGCAGTTTATTCCTTCAATGTAATTCAAATCATATGATGCTTTTGATAGTGCAGAAAAAGATTTGGGAAAGGGAGAAAATGCTGGTTACAAGCACTTTGTTTGCCAACAAAAATGTTTTGAAAAGCCAGTTTTTCCGCAAGGTCGTTAACACACAAACCGATTGGTTAAGGGTTAACCCTTTATTACACAAACATTAATTTTTGGACTTGTCCAAATCCAAAGCACTTGCAAACGGTAAACAAAGTGAGGCTCAAATGACGGGATTCGTCCTTAAAAGGACAGAAAACATTGTTGGACAAGGAGAAAATGCTGGTAACCAGCATTTTCTCCTTTTCCCAAAATGTTTTCAAAAGTCTTCTTCTTCCAGGTGGGTAAGATACCATATCATTTGGAAAAGGGAAATTAGTTTCTCTTTTCATCAAAATATCTTCAATAGCCTCACACTTCAGACATCCTTATTCAGTTTAGGAAAGTATCAATTAGCCTGCTACTTATGGCAAAAGAAGAAACAAATTAGAACTGACAATGTGACAGTGAAAAATATGCTTTGGCAAACAGAGGTTTGATACATCTCTGTTATACATTATACCAAACAAGTCATCACAGAATTATGCCTCTCTGATTAACCCTTTCCCAAACAAGCCCTGGTTTTCATGTGTCTGCAGTACAAGTCTTTTGAAAACACTGTGGGAAAAGGAGAAATTGCTCGTAACGAGCAATTTCTCCTTTTCCCACAGTGTTTTCTACCTGTTTAGAGACCTTTCTGCCATTTTCATAAAATTTAAAATTGTCGTCTGCAAACTCTTTCAATTTGGACTAGTCCAAAATTTGTCGTTTGGGAAAGGGTTAATCATTTTGTCTAACAATCGTCTGAATTTAGAGGTAAAACTGTCTTCATATGACCAGAGCTCCAGATAGAGGGAGTGATTTTGATTTCAAAACTGAAAATATTAATCATTCTCCAATAAACCCTATGTTATGGGTACTCATTAGAATCGTCTCATCGAGACGATTCTAATGAGTACCCACAAGGTAGGGTTTTGAAGAGAGATAATGGATTTAGAATACCATCACTCCCTCTTATCGGGAGCTCTGATAACATGCAAAAAAATTTACAAATGACAAAGCCTGCAGGCTGACAAGGGGTCGATATTTTTGCAAATGCATTAAACCCCCTTCTCACAGAGTATTCCTCATAAAGTTACATAAGTCTATTTTTTGGTCTTGTAGGAACCACAAGAATAAGTGGCATACTGACAAAACAGTGGCATACTTTGAAAATTCTCAAAATGAGCAAGTTATCATTTTGCCACAATGTTCTTAAATGAATGATGGCTTTGCAAAGTCATCATTCATGAAAGAACATTTTTTCACCTGTCTGAAAGTCGACAATTGACAACAGTAGTCTGCCGTGACGTCACATGTGTGAGAAGATATGGTCGCCATATATGAACAAGCCTAGAAAGGTCAGATGTATAGATATATACTGGTTTATCAAGCTACATTTTTAGCTCATCTGAGCACAAAGTGCTCATGGTGAGCTATTGTGATTGTGCTGTGTGCGGTGTACGTCGTCTGTCATCAACTTTTTACCTTGTGTACGCTCTAGAGGCAACATTTTCAGTCAGATCCTCATAAAACTTAGTCAGAACGTTTGTCTTGATAAAATCTCGGACAAGTTCGAAATTGGGTCAAGTGGGGTCAAAAACTAGGTCACCAGGTCAAATCTAAGAAAAACCTTGTGTGCGCTCTAGAGGTCACATTTTCAGTCTGATACTTGTGAAACTTACTCAGAATGTTTGTCTTGATAAAATCTAGGACGACTTTGAAATTGGGTCATGTGGGATCAAAAACTAGGTCAAATCTTCGCAAAACCTTGTGTACACTCCAGAGGCCACATTTTCAGTCCCATACTAATGAAACTTAGTCAGAATCTTTG
Organism: Tridacna gigas; assembly: GCA_945859785.2. Classification (NCBI taxonomy): domain Eukaryota; kingdom Metazoa; phylum Mollusca; class Bivalvia; order Cardiida; family Cardiidae; genus Tridacna; species Tridacna gigas. The sequence goes on from OX244037.2 coordinate 3,638,123, forward strand.
TCTTGATGATATCTTGGAAGAGTTTGAAACTGGGTCACCTCAGTTCAAAAACTAGGTCAACAGGTCAAATCTTCAAAAAACCTTGTGTGCACTCTTGAGGACACATTTTCAGTCCGATACACATGAAACTTGGCCAGAATGTTTGTCTTGATAAAATCTCGGATAAGTTTGAAATTGGGTCATTTGAAGTCAAAAGCTAGGTCACTAGGTCAAATCTTAGAAAAACCTGGTGTGCACTCCAGAGGCCACATTTTCAGTCCCATACTAATGGAACTTGGTCAGAATCTTTGTCTTAATGATATCTTGGAAGAGTTTGAAACTGGGTCACCTCAGTTCAAAAACTAGGTCACTAGGTCAAATCTTAGAAAAACCTTGTGTGCGCTCTAGGGGACACATTTTCAGTCCAATACTCATGAAACTTCTCCAGAATGTTTGTCTTGATAAAATCTCAAATGAGTTTGAAATTGGGTTATGTGGGGTCAAAAACTAAGTCACTAGGTCAGATCTTAGAAAAAAACACATGTTCAGTCCGATACTCATGAAACTTGGTCAGAATGTTTGTCTTGATAAAATCTCAGATGAGTTTGAAATTTGGTCAAGTGGGGTCAAAAACTAGGTCACTAGGTCAAATTAAAGAAATACCTTGTGGGCACTCTAGAGGCCACATTTTTCATTCAAGTGACTTGAAAATTGTTCAGAATGTTTGTCTTGATCAAATCTCGAACGAGTTCAAATTTGGGTCACCTGGGGTCATAAACTAGGTCACTAGGTCAACTTACAGAAATTCCTTGTGGGTGCTCTAGAAGCCACAATTCTTACTCAACTGACCTGAAAATTGATCAGTATGTTTGTCTTGATAAAATCTTGGATGAGTTCAAAATTGGGTCACATAAGAAATACCTTGTGGGCACTCTAAAGGCCACAATTCTAGCTAAATTGACCTGAAAATTGGTCTACATATTTGACTTGATGATATCTCGAATCAGTCAGAAATTGGGTCACTAGGTCAAATTAAAGAAATGTATGGTGGGCACTGTAGAGGCCACAATTTTTGCTCAACTGACCTGAAAATTTGTTAGCATGTTTGACTTGATGATATCTTGTGGATTTGAAATTGTGTCACATACGGTCATAATCTAGGTCACTAGGTCAAATTACAGAAATACCTTGTGGGCACTCTAGAAGCGGCAATTCTTGCCCAATTCACCTGAACCTTGGTCAACAAGTTTGTTTTAATATCTTGGATGAGTTTGAAATATGGTCACATAGGGTCATACATTAGGTCACTTGGTCAAATTGAAGAAATACATTTTGGACACTCCAGAGGCCACTTTTTCAGCTCAACTGACCTGACAACTAGTCAGAATGTTTGTCTTAATAATATCTCAGATGAGTTTTAAATTGGGTCATTATGACCCTGGAGTGAAATTTTGCCTATTGACTCAGGTGAGCGATCCAGGGCCATCATGGCCCTCTTGTTGCTTATAACTCTCTTTTTACGAAAAACATTGAAATAAGGTTTTCAATTTTAAGACTGTTTTCACGTAAGGATTCATATATCCATAAATAGCTTTGCACTGAAGTTGCCCTTTAAGTCTTTACTGCACGACAAAATTCTAAGCTTGTCAAAATTGAGATCATTGGCAGATGACAAATAAGGTATGGCTCAAATGCTACTTTGCTATGTCAGAAAACATTGTTGGAAATGAAGAAAACACTGGTTACCAGCATCTTCTCCATTTCCCTCAATATTTTCAAAGCCTCTTTTTTTAAAGTTGTGAAAAGATGGGGGCTCTTCGGTGACAGTTCATGTTGATTATCCGTATTTGACATGGAATTGCTTTCCGAATTTATTTGGTACAAATTTGAGATATTAAGTTAACCAATTTAAATGTTTGGAGCCCCTAGGATAAAAGTCCTAGGATAAAACTCCTAGGAGCCCCTAGGATAAATGTTTGGAGCCCCTAGGATAAATGTTTGGAGCCCCTAGGATAAAAGTCCCATAGGTCAAAAGCCGCCCAGAAAGAAAGCCCCCTAGGGTGTCCCTAGGACAAAAGGCCTGTGGTATTTAACTCTTTACTACACAACAAAATTTTATGATGGTCCAAATTGAAAAGATTGGTAGACAACAACTCAAACTGTGGCTGAAAAATTGCAATTTGTTTTGGGAAGGGTAGAAAACATAGTGGGAAAGGGAGAAAATGCTGGTTACCAACATTTTTTTCTTTTCACGCAATGTTTTCAAAAGGTTTTTTTCTTCAGGGTCGTTAAAATTTGGGATTGTGTGGCAAAGGGTTAAGAAAGTGAAATATTACAAGCAATGACTTTATATCCTCAAATTTGCAAACTCAATGTAGTTTTAGGGTTCAGTTATTAATTTTCTAGCAAGAGAAGGAAATATTTTGGTGTATGAGCTGACCGATGATTTCTCATAGTTTTCTTGTGTTTTCAGAAAACATTTGTCTTTGGTCAAGGGTTGAACCTTAGTTTCTGTTGATTATTCCTACATGTATTTTGAAACGGTGTTTTCAAAAGTGTGATTAGCTCAATAGGAGATTAACCCTTTACCACACGAAAAAATTTCAGACGGGTCCAAATTGAAAGCACTTACAGATGACAAATTCAAACTGGCTCAGATGATGGTATCTGTCTTTGATAGAGTCAAAAACATTGTGGACAAAGGAGAAAATGCTGGTTACCAGCATTTTCTCCTTTTTCCACAATGTTTTCAAAAGGTTTCTTTCCCAGGGTCGTTGAAATTGTGTGGTAAAGTGTTAAGACAGCAGATACATACAAACATGTACTTGCAATGTTAAAAAATCAAGTGCTATTATCATTAATATTGTCATTAATATATTTTTTCATGACTGATGGTATTTTGTGATTCTTGATAGAATTGGGTCTAAATCTTCAATATTAATTCCATCAATTACAGTAGAGGTAAAAAAGTCAGAAGATATACAAAGGGACTATTTTTTCCCATGCAACTTACAAAACCCCTTACCATACAATCCTGCGTTTTAAAAACAAGGCTTTTGAAAAAAATTGTGGGAAAATGAAAAAAGGCTGGTAACCAGCATTTTGTCTTTGCCCACAATGTTTTCTTCCATTTCACAGACAAATCTTATAATTTCAGCCGTTTTACCACACAATAATAAGAGCTCTGCATGTGGGTGCCAACACTTGGCTGCAGTCGCTTTTAGTAAAAATTCTAATCCATAAAAGAGCATAACTGTGTCAAAAATATATTGCTGGTTACCTCCCCTTGTTGTATTGGTTCACCTGTTGATAGTTAACAACTAAGTTTGAGGTAAATTTCCTCAGTAAGGACAGAGATATTGCAGCATTTCTCCTGTTCCCACAATGTTTTCAAGAGCTGTCTTCCTCAGTGTCTTAAAACTTAGGATAGATTGTTAACTGTTAATCTTTTCCGCCCATGTTTTCAAAAGCCGCATATGTATGGGGAGGGGGTGGGGGCGGCCTTTACAGTCGTAATTGTATAATTATGGGCTGATTACACCATTAGGTCTGTCTAGTACAGCTGGTCTTGGCTGAAGTAGGCAGACTTGTATCTGATTTTAGCACTGTCCTTTCAAGAGCTTGGGCAATTACTAGGACATGTTTTATCTTTACACAGAAGAATTTGCAACTGTAGATAATTACCCCATACCAAAAAATCCCCTTTGTGGACAACCTTGAGGAAGAAGGCATTTTGGAAACATTGTGGAAAAAAGAGAATAGAAAAATAGGCTGGTTACCACCATTTTCCATTCAATATTTTCTATCGTTTTAAAGACAAACTCCATCATATGAGACTCCTTTAATTTTGTCGTCTGCTTTAAATATGGACCAGTCTTAAATTTTGTTGTTTGGAAAATAAAAAATAACCTCAGTTTATCGATAAAAAATTCCTAAAAGCCTTTACCATATCGTTCCGAGTCTTAACAACCCTTAACTCTTTACCACACAATCCCAACTTTTAACGACCCTGTAAAGGAAACGTTTTGAAAACATTGTGGGAAAAGGAGAAAATGCTGGTAACCAGCATTTTCTCCTTTTCCCACAATGTTTTCTACCCTTCCAAAACAAGTTTCATTTTTTCAGTCTCATTTATTTTGTCGTCTGCAAATGCTTTCAATTTGGACCAGTCTAAAATTTTGTCGTTTGGTAAAGAGTTAAAGAGAAGGCTTCTGAGAACCAGCATTACTTCTGGTAACCAGCATTTTCTCCTTTTCCCACAATGTTTTCTACCATATCAAAGACAGAAATCATCATGTGCACTATATTTAACCCTTTCCAAAACGACAAATTTTGGACTGGTCCAAATTGAAAGAGTTTGCAGATGACAATTTTAAATTTGATGAAAATGGCAGAAAGTTATCAAAAGGGGTAGAAAACACTGTGGGAAAAGGAGAAATTGCTCATTACGAGCAATTTCTCCTTTTCCCACAGTGTTTTCAAAAGACTTGTACTGCAGACATGTGAAAACCAGGGCTTGTTTGGGAAAGGGTTAATTGTTGTGAGGATTGATGATAGTTATTGCAACAGGATTCATTCCTCTCTCATCACTGATCATTGTTATGTTGGTTATGCAGGAAAGCAGCCGGTGGCTTAGAAAGAATATTGTGTGATGTACTGGTAACAGAAACTCCAGGAAAGCATGGATAGGTGCACTGGCTGCCATGATATAACTGATATTATGTTTGAAAACCTCATTAACTCTTTACCAAACGACAAAATTTTAGACTGGTCCAAATTGAAAGCATTTGCAGACGACAAAACAAATGTGACTGAAAAATTGAAATGCGAGTTGGGAAGGGTAAAAAACATTGTGGGAAAAGGAGAAAATACTGGTTACCAGCATTTTCTCCTTTTTCCCACAATGTTTTCAAAAGGCTTCTTTTTCAGGGTCGTTAAAAGTCGGGATTGTGTGGTAAAGAGTTAAACACCATACAATCAAACAATTTAATTGTCTGCAAATGCTTTCAATTTGGTACAGTCCAAATTTCTGTTGTTTTGCAAAGAGTTAAGAAAGATGCTTCAGTGTTTTCTGATTCAAATTTTCTGTCAAGAAGTAATGAGAGATATATGTGAGCCATGCTCTTTGAAAAGGGGACTTAATGCATCTGCAAACAGTATTGATCCATTCCTTGGGAAGAATATTGTGTAAAGTCCTGGTAAAACGAACTGCAGGATAGAATGGGTACTGGTAGGTACACTGGTTGTCCTGATTTAACCTTTTCCCAAACAAGCCCTGGTTTTCACGTGTCTGCAGTACAAGTCTTTTGAAAACACTGTGGGAAAAGGAGAAATTGCTCGTCACGAGCAATTTCTGCTTTTCCCACAGTGTTTTCTACCCTTTTTCATAACTTTCTGCCATTTTCATCAAATTTAAAATTGTTGTCTGCAAACTCTTTCAATTTGGACCAGTCCAAAATTTGTCGTTTGGGAAAGGGTTAACAGAAATAATGCTTGTCGTTTAGGAAAGGGTTAACAGAAATAATGCTTCAAATGGCATTAAACGCCATAAAAACAAACAATCAAACATCACACGTAAACAAATAAAAGAGTTCATACTTGTTTCCACACTAGGACAAAATTCACCCCTAAATCCGCAGACAGGTGTTGAGGGTGGGGGATCATTGTTTGGTGTTCTCCAAATGATTCCTTGAAGCTCCCGAATAGTCTGTTGGAAAAAATGTTAGTAATCAGCGCAAACAATTGAGCAATCCTCTGGCAAAAGGGCATTTAATCATCTCCATGATGTATTTACAAGTATATCCCGTAGATTCTAAACGCCCGTAACGTCTGTGTGCGTATATGGACCTAGTAATACTAAGTCATTTGTATCGTTAAAGTATCCAAGCTCAGTTTGTTTGCTGTTGCTAGCTGACTAGAGCAGGATCAGACAGCGCAACATGGGCAGTATGATCTTGAGTCTAATCTTTCACCAATAACAAAGCATTACAAGTTACTAGAATATAAATTCACATGTTTCTACAGTTAACTCTTTACCACACAATCCCGACTTTTAACAACCCTAGAAGGAAGCCTTTTGAAAACATTGTGGGAAAAGGAGAAAATGCTGGTAACCAGCATTTTCTCCTTTTCCCACAATGTTTTCTACTCTTTCCAAAACAAATTTTAATTCTTAAGTAGCAATTAAATTGTCATCTGCAAACACTTTGAATTTGGACTGGTCTAAAATTTTGTCGTGTGGTAAAGAGTTAAAGACACATCCATATTCATTTCAACCAGATTTTACGTCATTTCACATGTATTTTATTAACCCTTTCCCAAATAAGCCCTGGTTTTCACGTGTCTGCAGTACAAGTCTTTTGAAAACACTGTGGGAAAAGGAGAAATTGCTCATAACGAGCAATTTCTCCTTTTCCCAGTGTTTTCTACCCTTTTTGATAACTTTCTGCCATTTTCATCAAATTTGAAATTATCGTCTGCAAACTCTTTCAATTTGGACCAGTTTAAAATTTGTCGATTGGGAAAGGGTTAAGCTATAATCAGTGTTGTGGCTTTATGCTAAGTGTTGCGTAAGTTACGATGGACAGAAAATTCATTTCATTTTCTGAAGGCCTTCCAAGAAATCACAGCAGTGACCTTTTCTGTTTTAAATCGTAGATTTCTGATAGGTGTATTTGTCCCATACACTGTATATATCGGTAACTTTTCTATGTTTATACAGCTGATTAATTCTGAACCATACTACAGTCTGTCATGTTTTGACCATGTATTTCTTTCTTGCTGTAAGGATGTATCTTTAACCCTTTACCAGACGACAAAATTTTAGCCTTGTCCAAATTAAAAGCATTTGCAGACGGCAATTTCAATGTGGCTCAACTGGTGCAACTTTTCTTAGATAAGGTAGAAAACATTGTGGGAAAAGGAGAAAATGCTGGTTTCCAGCATTTTCTCCATTTCCCACAATGTTTTCAAAAGGCTTCTTTCTCAGGGGCGTCAAAAGGCGGCATTGTGTGGTAAAGTGTTAATAGGTAAATCACTCAAAATGTTTGTATGTATTTAGATATGTATGTCATTAACCCTTTCCCAAACAAGCCCTGGTTTTCACGTGTCTGCAGTATAAGTCTTTTGAAAACACTGTGGGAAAAGGAGAAATTGCTTGTAACGAGCAATTTCTCCTTTTCCCACAGCATTTTCTACCCTTTTTGTGACCTTTCTGCCATTTTCATCAAATTTAAAATTGTCGTCTGCAAACTCTTTCAATTTGGACCAGTCCAAATTCTGTCGTTTGGGAAAGGGTTAATATTATGAGCTGGAGGCCTTTATACTTTGAACGAAATATTGTATTTTTTTGTATTTTAGCCCATTACCAAACGACAAAATTTTAGACCGGTCCAAATCGAAAGCATTTGCAGACGACAAAATTAATGTCACTCAAAAATTGAAATTTTTTTTGGAAAGGGTAGAAAACATTGTGGGAAAAGGAGAAAATGCTAGTTACCAGCATTTTCTCCTTTTCCCCTAATGTTTTTAAAAGGCCTTTCTCTCAGGGTCGTTGAAAGTCAGGATTGTGTGGTAAAGGGATAGCAAGAAAGTCATCACATAATTATAGGTCCATGAAATCCATTTTTGTCTGATAAATGACTGAACTATGAGGTGGAATGGACATGAAAAAAAAAACTAGCATTCTGATAGTATTGCATAGCAATAGCATTGCATAGCATAGCAATACACAGTCCCCTACCGGCCGTATGTATCGCTGGCATGTCAGTGAAATTTTTTAAGTCCAAGGCCCGTAAATGTGTCAAAAAGCAGTGGAGCGGGACGAAACTCGAACTTGATGTGTAAGTCATGGTGGTTGATGTACACACCAAAAATCAGCTCTATATGTAGCAGTGTTTAGAAAAAAAAGTGCGGAAAACTGATTTATCAGTGAAATTTTGTAAGTCCAAGGCCCATAAATCTGTGAAAAACCAGTGGACTGGAACGAAAGTCAACCTTGATCTGTAAGTCATGGTGGTTGACTTACACAGCAAATCTGAGATCAATACCTACCAGCGTTTAGGAAAAAAGTCCGGAAAACTGATTTATCAGTGAAATTTTTGTAAGTCCAAGGCCCGTAAATCTGTGAAAAACCAGTGGACCGGAACGAAAGTCGAACTTGATCTGTAAGTAATGGTGGGTGACTTACACACCAAAACTCAGCTCAATAAGTACCAGCGTTTAGAAAAAAAGTCCGGAAAACTGAATTGCCGGACTGACGGACAGGAGGACACAAGGACACAAGGACAGACGGACGGACAGAGTGCAAACCTAAAGTCCCCTTCGGCTTTGCCGGTAGGGGACTAATTAACCAGAAGCAAAAAGTTGATACTTATTGCAGATGCATGAAGCCCCCTGTTTACAGAGCTCAATTTTATGTCCATGACGCGTTATACCAAGCTACTCATAATATTAACCCTTTCCCAAACGACAAATTTTGGACTGGTCCAAATTGAAAGAGTTTGCAGACGACAATTCTAAATTTGATGAAAACGACAGAAAGGTCTCAAAAAGGGTAGAAAACACTGTGGGAAAAGGAGAAATTGCTCGTTATGAGCAATTTCTCCTTTTCCCCCAGTGTTTTCAAAAGACTTGTACTGCAGACACGTGAAAACTAGGGCTTGTTTGGGAAAGGGATAATTATTGATCCATAAAACTCGCTTTGTCTAACAGCAGACTTTTTCATGAGGTAGGTAGACTGGTCCTTTGACATGTAGAAAATTGACCCCATGACAAAGAGTCTCAATCCAGGTCAGCCTGCATAGACTGCAGAGGCTGACCTTGATCAATACTTTTTGCATTAAACCCCCTTTTCACAGAGCATGGCTCATATATAGAAGGTGCTTTTGCTGACAGTATAGATCAAGATAAGATTTAACCCTTTACCACACAATCCCGAGTTTTAAGGACCCTGAGGAAGAAGACTTTTTAAAACATTGTGGGAAAAGAAGAAAATGCTGGTAACCAGCATTTTCTCCTTTTCCCACAATGTTTTCTACCCTATCAAAGACAATTTACATCATTTGATTCATATTTCAATTGTCGTCTGCAAATGCATTCAATTTGGACCAGTCTACGTTTTTGTTGTTTGGTAAAGAGTTAAAGGAACATGCAGTGTAACCTGTGATCTACATTATCTGATATTTTGAGAGAGATTCTTGTCTAACCAGCCTTGAAATTCTTTCAAATAGCATTTTTCTCTGAATGAGCAGATGACAAAATAAATATGACACAATTGAAGAGATTTGACTTTGACAGAAAGCAATGTGGGAAATTTCCCTCAATGTTTTCATATGCAATCACTGTTTTCATATGCAATCTCATATGCAATCTCAATACAATCTCATATGCAATCTCAATGTTTTCATATGCAATCTCCCTCAATGTTTTCATATGCAATCTTCCTCACTCATTATCATCACAAAACAATGACAGAGATTTATACCTGAGTGTCTGTAGATGTGGTGAGATCCACCTGTAAGGCAACATGAAACTCCTGGTCACCTGGTCCCAAATCCCAGATCCAGTAGTCTGGTTGCCGGTCTCCATTACTATCCACTTGAACAGTCCCTGTCATGCCTAAAATCCTTCATTCATTGTTATTCCTATCTTTTACCCTTTACCACACAATCCTGACTTTGAATGAAGCTGAGAAAAAAAGTTTTTGAAAACATTGTGGAAACCAGCATTTTCTCCTTTTTCCCAAAAATGTTTCTAACTTTCCAAACACAAAATTCACTTTTTGAGTAACATTTATTTTGTCATCTGCAATTGCTTTCAATTTGGACAAATCTAAAGTTTTGTCACTTGTCAAAGGGTTATGAATTATAACAAGAGGACCATGATGGCCCTGGCTTGCTAACCTATGGCTTTGAGCCTTAATCCTTCACCAAACAATCATGAGTTTTATGACATAGAGAAAAAAAAAAAATGGCTTTTGAAATCAATATGGGAAATGGGGAAAATTCTGGTAAGCAGCATTTTCTCCATGTTCCATAGTGATTCCTACCCTTTGAAAGGCAACTTTCATGTTTAGAATGATACTGAATTTGTTTTCTGCAAATGCTTTCTATTTGGACAAATCTAAAAAAAGTAATGTCTGGGCAACAGCTTACATAATTATGTATGTGCTGGTTTTCACCAGTGCTAGGCTTGGGCTCTGATGTGTCTTACCCAAGGACACTCCCACAAAAGAGCCAGTGCTTTGAGTGAGCCTTCAGGGTTACAAGCCTGGATCCATGTAGGACCCCTGTCATTTGTTAAAGACTTAGGATATATCTTTAATTTCAAAAACAAATTATAAACAAGACAAAAAATCTGACAAAGTTTCATAAAAATTGACCTCGAAAGGTTGCCTCAAAAGTGAGAACAAGATTTAATCAAGAATTGATCTAGTAACCTACCTTTTGACGCTACGGAACCCAGTTTTAAAGTCAATAAACATTTTGACCAAATTCCATGAACATAGGACCAAAACAGCTAACAAGTTTTATAAGATTTGACCTAGTGACTGACTTCTTGACTTATTATAAGATCTTATCAAGACAAACATTCGGACAAAGTTTCACATAACACATAAAAAATTTTTGGATAATGTTAATGAAGAAAGAGAAAGGGACAAAAAAGGCTTTGGGTGAGCAAGGATTATGCACTCAACGTCCCTACCAAAGGGAGGAGGACAGCAACTTCTCCTTCTGCCATAAGGCGTCATTTCTCCTCTTTCCAAAATTTTCATGAATACTTTTGGCTGGCCCAGAAGCTCAGTCACTATAGAACAGAGTTTGAAATTGGAGGGTCATGGGTTTGATTATGCAGCTCTGTCAGTCTCTTTAAGAGGATTGACAATATCATTACAACATATTCAGCTCTAACCACTGATCACTTTTTTGACAATGTTTACATGGGACGGCAGCGAGTCGCTTGGGAAGAATATTGTCCTAAGTACAGGTAAAAGAAACTCCATTTCCAACAATGCTTTCAAAAGCTTTTGTACTCAGTGTTGTGTTTGTATTTGAGTCTTGTAATGTATCTGCAAAGGTTCTCTATTGAGAATAACTGAAATAACACAAGCGTGCTTACTACAGAAACTTTAATACAAGAACTAAAAAAAAGTTGTCCAGCAGACGAACGCTACATACATAATGCGCATGCTCAAAGATATACTATAGTCTTTATCAAACAATCGTAGATGTAGTTATTAAACATATATAGAACATTTCCCTTCTTTTTAAAAACAAAAACAAAAGTAAGACTAGGGTTAAAAATTTTTCTCAATGGAAATAAGAAAAATCGTCTGCTGGGAATATCATAAAGCATCTCAGATTACATAGCGGTATGTGTCTCTCATTCATACAAGTAATTAACACTATCTACATCAAGTCGTCCACTCCTCGCCAGTATAACGCCTGTTTTCCTTTACAACCCTGCCAGATCGTGTTACATATGACTTACCCTGATAACTAGATGGACCTATCTCATGCTGTACGGGGGTGCTTGAGGAACTTTCATTTTGCAAAATGTTCAAATCAAATGGGCAAATATCCGATACATCCTTCATTTGTTTGGTTTAAATGAAAACGATTTCTCCTGTAAGTACTACCATCCTTCGTTTGTACAAGATATGATCTTTCGCCTAACTTTTTCAGGACTTTTGCCGGTTTCCAAATTTTTCCAAGTTGAATGCGCACTGCGTCATTTATGCGTAAGGGTTTTAATACCTTCGAGGATTTGTCATAATTTTGCTTTTGTTTACCTTTTGACCTATTTACCGAAATGCGGACTTTTTTAGGGTCAACTTGGTCTGGTTGCAGCGCTTTACTCGTAATTGGAACAAACGATTTTGTTCTACGACCAAGCAATAATTGTGCAGGGGAATATCCACAATCTAGTGGCGTGTTTCTGTACTCCAGAAAAAGCACATAGGGATTTTCTTTATCGTCTTTTGCCTTTTTCATGAGCTTTTTAGCTATCCCTACACCCTTTTCCGCCAAACCGTTTCCTCTCGGATAACGCGGTGACGAAGTTTGGTGTTCAAATAGCCAAGTTTTCGAGAAATCGCGAAATTCGGTACTTACAAATTGCGGCCCGTTGTCTGTGATAAGAACATCGCAGATACCGTTTCGCGACATATGAACCATGAGTTTTCGAATGACAGTCGAAGATTTCATGTCTGGCAGTAGGTCTACTTCAAAAAACCTACTGTAATAATCTATCGTCAATAAGTAGTTTTGTCCATCAAAATGAAATATGTCTGCACCAAGCTTTTGATATGGTCTGTCTGGAAATTCTGACGGAATCATAGGTTCTTTTGCATTAGAATTTCTATGTGTAAGACACACTGGACAGTTCAAAACGTAATCGGTGACTTGCTTAACCATGCCTGGCCAAAATAAACTGTCTTTAGCACGTTCAACAGATTTGGTAACGCCCATATGACCTTTATGGATTTGTGAAAGGGTCTCATTTCGCAAAGAGGCGGGAACAATTATTCTCTGACCTCGGAAAATTAGGCCGTCCTCAACTGATAACTCGTCCCGATGATTAAAATAATCCAGGACTTTCGGATCACAATTAGAACGCATTTCAGGCCAGCCTTCAATTATAGTCCGTTTCAATGCTCTCATTTGCATGTCACTTTCAATGCCTGACTTAATTCTGTCTAGTCGTTTGTCTGTAACGAACAATTGCTTTCGTATCACGTGAACGTGTAAATCAAGACCTTCGATCAACTTTTGATCTGTTTCATTGCGTGATTGACGAGAAAGATAGTCACTGACTGGAATGTCTTTTCCACTCACATGACGTACCAAAATGTTGTACTTCTGTAACTGAAGCAACATTCTTTGAAGGCGCGGAGGGGCTGCAGCAAGTGGTTTTTTCATAATTGATTCAATTGGCTTATGGTCACAATGAACCATGATATCTCTACCATACGTAAACTGGTGGAATCTTTTGCAGCCATACAAAATAGCAAGTAATTCCTTCTCTATCTGTGCGTACATGCATTCGCTCTTGGTCAGACTCTTAGAAGCGTAGGCGATTGGTCGGCCATCTTGAAAGATACAGCACCCTAACCCAGATTTAGACGCATCAGTTTCAAGAACTAGTTCTTTACTAGGGTCATAATATCCTAAAACAGGTACATCAGTGATTAACTGTTTGACCTTGTTGAATGCCCTAGTTTGAGTCTCGTCCCAGATGAAATCTGATTCTTTTTTCAACAATAACCTAAGAGGATTTGTCACCTCAGCAAGATTTGGGGCAAATTTTGCAAGATAGTTAACCATCCCTAGGAATGTTTGAAGTTTTTCGCGGCTGTCTGGGACTGGTAATTGCAAAATAGCCTCGATTTTGCTCGGATCAGGTTTCAGCCCTGTACTACTAATGATATGTCCAAAGAAAGGAACTTCGGTTACGCCGATTGTACATTTGTCGGGATTGAAGCAAATACCTTTTTCGCGGGCTCTGTTCAACGCATTTCTTAGATTTTGGTCATGCTCAGTTCTTGTCTGTCCATACACCAGAGTATCATCTACAATGGCCTGAATACCTGGCAAGCTCTCGAAAATTTCGCAAACCTTTTGCTGAAAAATGTCTCCTGAAGAGCTTATCCCAAATGGAAGTCTTAAGTAACAATATCTTCCAAAAGGTGTATTAAATGTAGTGAGCAGAGACGATTGCTCGTCTAACTGAACATTCCAATATGCGTGTGTTATGTCCAAAATACTGAAATATTTTGCACCGGCAAGTTTAGATGTAATGCCATCTAGCGTCGGCATCTGAAAATGTGGCCTGCGAATTGCTTCGTTTAAAGCTTTTGGATCAAGGCAAATTCTCAATTTGCCAGTTTTTGGCTTTTCCACTACGACTATGGAATTTACCCAGTCCGTTGGTTCTGTCACACGTCGAATAATTTTGTCTTTGACCATTTGATCAAGCTCAGTCTTGAGTCTACTTTTCAAGGCTTCTGGTATTCTACGTGGAGGATTGACAGTCGGTGTCACATTATCCTTCAGGTGTAAATGACATTTACCTGGAATTGTTCCTATACCTTTGAAAAGGTCACTGTACTCTCGTAATACGGAGTCTTTTGTCAAGTGTTCGTTTGCGTCATTATCTACAGAGTATGTAAGTTTAATTAGTCCCAGGTCAATTGATGTCTTTGTACCTATCAATGGCGGAGATTTAGTGTGTACAATGTAGAAGCGTGCAGATAATTGCGTATTGCGATATTGACAATTCAAATTGATCATACCTTTCGCATTAAGCATTTCTCCAGAATACGAAATTAATTTGCAATCTGGAGGTTTTAGGGAACTTTTAATACCCAACAGCTGAAATTGTGTGAATGGAATGATATTTGCACTACTGCCCGTATCAATTTTGAACATCATTTTAGACATTTTCGGACCAATTTGTAGGTTTACAAGCATCTGATCACCACTGGCAGAGTGTGTAAAAAGAGAAGAGGCGCTTACCATGTCTACGGAATATCCTCTACATTCATCATCACTTTCATTCACAAAATTAACAGATTTAGTTTTGCAAACTTTAGCGAAATGGTTCAGTTTGTTGCATTTATTGCATTTTTCACCCTTTGCTGGACAGACAGCATTTAAATCGTGGTTATAACCACAACGACCACAAGTCCATTGTGTACGTTTCTTCTGGTCTGATCGTTGTCTCTTTGCCTTTTTGGTGTACTTCGTGGACTTCTTTACCGCGTCAACATTGTTTCCTGCTTGAGAGGTCGCCATCGAGTGTAATTGTTGTTGACAGTATTCAAAGTTTTGAACGATTTGAATGGCCTTGTCCATCGTGAGCTTATCACCTTCATTTATCAATTTTTCGCGAACCTTGGGATCTGAACATCCAAACACAATCCTATTGCGGATCATGTCTTCAGTTATGTCCGTGTTCTCGTTCATTCGAAAATTACAATCCCGGGCTCTAATACGTAACCTCGTCACAAAGGCATCAATATTGTCCGACCCTTGAACCTCGTTGTTGAAACGAAACCGGGCAAAAATGGGATTCAGTTTCGGTTGGACATGTCTTTTAAAACGGTCGTAGTACGTTTTTAGTTTCTTGGAATCTTCCTCCGAAATCCCAGTCCATGTTTTATATATCTGGCGTCCTTGCTCTCCAACCCAGAGTAGCAAGTATGATACTTTCTCCTGCTCTGACTTTTCTTTCAAAGGTCCAGAAAATATCAGTTCCACATGAGTTTGGAATTTTTCCCATTCATCAGGTAGATTCGTAAAGTCCCAATTGATTTTCGGGTGTGGAATTCCACTTAAATCCATATTTTTACGACCAGGTATTCTCACTTTATTATTCTACTTCGTGTTTTTTACTTCTGACACCATGTTGTGTTTGTATTTGAGTCTTGTAATGTATCTGCAAAGGTTCTCTATTGAGAATAACTGAAATAACACAAGCGTGCTTACTACAGAAACTTTAATACAAGAACTAAAAAAAAGTTGTCCAGCAGACGAACGCTACATACATAATGCGCATGCTCAAAGATATACTATAGTCTTTATCAAACAATCGTAGATGTAGTTATTAAACATATATAGAACACTCAGGGTCATTAGGACAGGTTTGTGTGGTAAAGGGATAACTTATGTTCACTTAAGGTTTACACTGACGTTTTTCAAAGAATTCTTCTGTAACGGTAAATTTGAGTAACAATATGATATTTACAGAACCTATCCACAATATTTTGCTTTTTTGTTTGTTTGTATAGTGTTTAATCCTTAACCATACAACCCTGAGTTTTAACGGCACTTGGGAAGACAGGTTTTGAAAGCATTGTGGGAAAAAGAGAAAATGCTGGTAACCAGCGCTTTCTCCTTGTCCCACAATGCTTTGTATCCTTTCGGAGAAAAATTTCATCATTGAAGTCACATTTGATTTGTCATCTGCAAATGTTTTCATTATGGACAAGTCTAACATTTTGTCATTTTGTAAAGAGTTTATGCTTTTTTTAACATTATTTCAATTATATTGCAGCAGGCAGTGCACCTATCCATGCTTTCCTGGAGTTTCTTTTACCAGTACTTCGCACAATATTCTTCCAATACCCCTAGCTGCTTTTCCACAAAACCATTGTCAAAACAATGATCAGGGGTGAGAGAGGGATAAATCTTGTTGCAATGACTATCATCACTTCCCAGAAAGAAATTGGCTTAGCTAGGGATTTGAACAAGTGACCCCTTGGCGTCAACTCCTGTGAACCTATGACTATGCTACTGGGGTCTGCAAATCCACAATGAAGCTTCATATGTAAATATCATGACAGTGCAGCAATGAAACAATAATAATATCATTATTTGGGCCATGCTCTGACAAAAGGAGGCTTAATGCATTATGCCCGGTACATTATACCGAGCAAGTCATTACATAATCATGGATCCATAAAATCTGCTTTGTTTAACCCTTTCCCGAACAAGCCCTGGTTTTCACGTGTCTGCAGTACAAGTCTTTTGAAAACACTGTGGGAAAAGGAGAAATTGCTCGTAACGAGCAATTTCTCCTTTTCCCACAGTATTTTCTACCCTTTTTGAGAACTTTCTGCCATTTTCATCAAATTTAAAATTGTCGTCTGCAAACTCTTTCAATTTGGACCAGTCTAAATTTTATCGTTTGGGAAAGGGTTAATAGCCAACTAAGTTATCAGTTAGAATGGTCCTTGGACACACAGAAAATGTACAAATAGCAAAAAGTATCCATCCATGTTAGTCTGCATGGAGTGCAAAGGCTGACCTGGGTCGATACTTTTTGCAGATGCATTAAACCCCCTTTTCACAGAACATGGCTCATTTATATTATCATTATCTAGTGTTTATAACTAACCTCTAAATGACTTCCCTTTTGCATGTTCAAACATCAGTGTACCATTTCTGTGATCAAGGCCTTGTGCCAGTGTCTTGTTCAATGCCAGTAGATACAAGTATACAACATCATGGAGAAAAGCCGAATACTCCGATCCCTGTTTCAATAAACAATTAACCCGTAAAGTGCCTTTTACTACTGCCTTTGCCTTTGCGGCATGTGTGGATCAAGATCAGACTGCACAAAACGTGCAGTCTGATCTTTGATCTACACTGACCGCTTTCCTGGGACATCCTGGAAAAGAGTGACTTTAAAATTGGAATTATTATTGGTCTTATTTCTAGACTGAAAATGTCCACCGGGTTTATTCAGCGCTCAAAGGGTTAAGAATGTTCTTCAGCAAGTTTTTCATTTGCTCAAAAAATTTCAAACCATACAAGATTTTCTTAATTAACGACAAAGTTTCAAAGTAATTTACAAACTGGTCTATTGAATTAAAACTTTAAAACTTTTAATAAATCTTACTTTTACTTGTCTATATTAAAATCAATTGCAGACTACAAATTAACCCTTTACCAAACAATCCTGGGTTTTAATGACCCTGACAAAGAAGGCTTTTGAAAACATTGTGGGAAAAGGAGAAAATGCTGGTAACCAGCATTTTCTCCTTTTCTCACCATGTTTCTACCCTTCAAAAGAGGAATTTCAGTATCTTAGTCACATTTGATCTGTTGTCTGCACACACTTTTGATTCAAACCAGTCTAAAAAGGAGTTTAAAATGGCTTAAATGAGGATATCTGTCTATAAAAGGTGTGAAACATTGTGGAGTAAGGAGAGAATGCTGGTTATCAAAATCCTTTATTTAAGGGTCATAAAAACACAGGAGTGTTTGGTAAATGGTCAGAGCAATTACTTGCCTCTAGCTTGTAATTTACTTAGTAGAAAAATGACAAATAAATCTTGGTATTTAGACTTCTCTAGGGACTGAAAAATGAATAGGTCTTCTAACCAGGGGTACTTTAAACCTTTACCGAACAATCACGTTTTATAAACCAGAGTAAGAAGGCTTTTGAAAACATTGTAGGAATTTATGAAAATGCTGGTACAGAGTATTTTTCTCCTATTTCTAGTCTGTTTTATATCCTTTCAAAGACTAAATCTATTATTTAATCCACAGCAACAAGTTCTTAATTTCCTCTTATCCGTATAGCATTACAAGATAACAAATTAAACGTAACTCAAATGATGGGATTTGCCCTTTGAAGGGTAAATAGATACTGTTGTTTGCCGGCGTTTTCTCCTTTACCCACAATGTTTTAAAAAGCTGTCTGTTTCAGAGATCATGAAATCAAAAAACTGTCTGGCAAAGTGTTAATCCTTTCATTGCCTAAGGTGGAAAAGGGGGCTTTTGCAGACAGCAATGATCACGATAAGACTACACAGAACATGCAGCCTGATCTTGAATCTATACCACCTGCTTGTATAGTCAAGCCTACATGATAAAAATCTATCTGATTCAATGGATTGTATTTTCAGCTGGCAAGAGAGGTCAAGTTTATATAAGCCATACTCTGGCAAAAGGGGGCTTAACCCTTTCCCAAACGACAAATTTTGGACTGGTCCAAATTGAAAGAGTTTGCAGACGACAATTTTAAATTTGATGAAAATGGCAGACAGTTATCAAAAAGGGTAGAAAACACTGTGGGAAAAGGAGAAATTGCTCGTTACGAGCAATTTCTCTTTTTCCCACAGTGTTTTCAAAAGACTTGTACTGCAGACACGTGAAAACCAGGGTTTGTTTGGGAAAGGGTTAATGCACCTTGCAGACTGACCTGGGTGAAACTTTTTGCTATAGGTCAATTTTCTGTATGTCGGAGGACCAGTCTACATCATGGTACAGTCGTTTGTTAGACATAATAGATTTTATGGATCCCTAACTATGTAATGTTTTCTTGGTATGATACATCATTGAGATGCATTAAGCCCCCTTTTGCCAGAACATGGCTCATATCATTATGTAATATGGATCCATCTTGTCCAAAAAGTGGCTGAATCATTTGGTAGACTGGTTGTCTGAAAAAAGGAGAAAATTCACCAACAGCAAAACAAAAAGGTTTAAGCCAGGTCAGCCTGAGCTGACAGCACAGGCTGACATGAGTTGATACTTTTAGCAGATGCATTAAACTGCCTTTCCACAGGGCATTTCTCAAATAATATACCCGAAGCCCAGAGTTGACAGTGAAGTTGTAATTCCAAGGTGGTTCGGCCATCTTTTGTGAGACTGTGTCACGGAAGGCTTCAACACCAGGTCCGGCCATTTCTGCTACACTTATCTGTTAAATGTACATGAAGAAACATTCGGTATTAGCAGTTCTATGTGCAACAACATATTCTGTGTTTCTGTTTGTGGCTTTATGTTGAAGGTGTAGGGTTCGTAACTAGGAGGTCCCAGTTTTGATCCTCAATCACCGGGTTGTGTTTTTCTATGGGGTGTCCTTTGGCATTACACTTCTGAGCCATTGCCTTGTACTGGTGAAGTGCAGGACATACATTAACCCTTTCCCAAACGACAAATTTTGGACTGGTCCAAACTGAGAGAGTTTGCAGACGACAATTTTAAATTTGATGAAAATGGCAGAAAGTTCTCAAAAAGGGCAGAAAACACTGTGGGAAAAGGAGAAATTGCTCGTTACGAGCAATTTCTCCTTTTCTCACAGTGTTTTCAAAAGACTTGTACTGCAGACACGTGAAAACCAGGGCTTGTTTGGGAAAGGGTTAAAAAATGATCTGTTGCTGTTATATGACTGAAATAAGGTTGAAAGCAGTGTAAAAACAATTTAATCAATTAACCCTGTACTGCACAATGCCGGCTTTTAACTCTTTACCACACAATCCCGACTTTAAATGACCCTGAGAAAGAAGCCTTTAGAAAACATTGTGGAAAAGGAGAAAATGGTGGTAACCAGCATTTTCTCCTTTTCCAACAATGTTTTCTACCTTTCCCAATACAAATTTCAAATTTTCAGTCACATTTATTATCTTGTCTGGAAATGCTTGCAATTTGTACCAGTCTAAAATTTTGTCGTGTGGTAAAGAGTTAACGACCCTTTGAAAGAAGCCTTTTGAAAACATTGTGGGAAAAGGAGAAAATGCTGGTAACCAATGTTTTCTACCTATCAAAGAAAAATTGCACAAGTTGAGCTACCAGTAAACTGAAATTGTGGTCTGCAAATGCTTTCAATTTGGACAAGGCTAGAATTTTGTCGTCTGGTAAAGGGTTGATATTTGAAAACACTGGTACAGCTTCATAGCATCAACCCTTTATCAAGCAATCCCATATCTTGAAGACTCTGTGAGAAAAGCCTTTAGAAAACATCGTAGGAAAAGGAGAAAATGCTGATAGCCATCAATTTCCTCATTTTTCACATTTGCAGCCCTTTGAAAATGCAAATCCCATTAATTGAGCCATATCTAATTCGCTATCTGCAAATGCTTACAATTTGGATAATTCTAAAAAATTTTTTGGTAAAGAGTTAAAACAAAAAATATACTTCAAATTCTAGGATGCTTTTCTATAATTACACTAGGGATAGGAATGAATACAAAAAACAGCCACTTGAATATTAGTTTTTAATATTCAAATATATTTGAATATTCATTTCAAGAATTCTAGAATTTTTTTTTAATGGCTGAAATATGAATGTCTAGTAACTGGTTACTGGTTAATCAGAGAATTGAAGAAATTTCACTGGCTAGCTTTTTAACCTTGCAAAGAGAAAGATTCTCAGTGAGTGCAAATCTGTCAAATGCTTCAAAATATTTTACTTCACTCTAGATGATTACACTTCCATCTGCCATCTTTACAGTGAAAGAACAAGATCAAAGTATGTCAAGTATTGCTAGCTGGTCCGTTGCACATGTCATATTCAGTTTGATATATTCAAACTGACAAAGTCATGCGGTGGAACTTCATTCTAGGATAATAGAAAGTTAAATTCCACCATATTTTGTTGTGGTGGTAAATAAACCTACCAAAACAACACCAAAAACAACAACAACAATCAGTCACAATTAAACACAGTTGAGCACCTAGTAGGGGCCTTTATCATTGCACGAAACTTTTTTCCTTAACCAAAATATTGTGAACACTTTAACGTGAAAAAGAATATTCGAATGTGAACTTCATATTCATATATTCACCCCTTTTGATCACAATATTCGAATATTCGACTATTCGGTCCCACCCCTAAATTACACACTTGATTGTATCATTGTACCTGAAAAGCAGACAGGTATACATCTCTAGCAGTCTCATCCAGTTCATCTTTATTAATCCATGGAGTAAAGACGTTCTGTGTAGGTAGATGGTCGGGTAAAATGTACACATAATTTTCATCTGTCATTCCCTTCCTTGACGCAGCTAAAAGTATCCTTCGTCTGTCCACAACAATTTCTGTACACAGCAAGATCACTGAGAAAAATCGCAAAAAATAAATATGAGTAAGGTTTTATACACTGACCTAGGTCCTACTCACATGCGTGCATTTACTTTAACAAGTAAAGTTACCTACTTTGTTAGTTAACCCTTTACTACACAATCCTGACTTTTAAGACCCTGAGGAAGAAGGCTCTTGAAAACACAATGAAAAAGAAATTAACCCTTTCCCAAACAAGCCCTGGTTTTCACATGTCTGCAGTACAAGTCTTTTTAAAACACTGTGGAAAAAGGAGAAATTGCTTGTAACGAGCAATTTCTCCTTTTCTCACAATGTTTTCTACCCTTTTAGAGAACTTTCCGCCATTTTCATCAAATTTCAAATTGTCGTCTGCAGACTCTTTCATTTTGGAAGGGTCTAAAATTTGTCGTTTGGGAAAGGGTTAAGAAAAATTTTAATGCTGGTAGCCAGCATATTTCAACTTAACTGAAAAGTCAGTTTTAGATAATTATGGAAAACATTTTCAGAGATGGAGCATCTGCTTATCTATGCAGACAGTGGAGATCAAAATAAGACATATTCTAACTTGACTGTATAATTATTTTCAGGAAAACTTTGAAGGAGCATTTGCTTGCAAACAAGCAATTCTTTCTTATCCCACGGTGTTTTCAATATCCTTAAGAGTACTACTTAAAATCATAATGTTTTCAGAAAAGTGAAGCAAAAATTTGACTTTAAACATTTACCAAACAATCCTGAGTTTTAACAACCCTGTGGAAGAAGCCTTTGAAAACTTTGTTGGAAAAGGAGAAAATGCTGGTAAGCAGCATTTCCTCCTTTTCCCAAAATGTTTTCTACTTTTCAAAGGTGAATTTCTCAGTTATTTTGTCTGCAAAAGCTTTGAATTTGGGCATGTCTAAAGTTTTGTTGTTTGCTAAAGGGTTAATGCACTTTACCTCTGCCCCTCTGACGGGCCCTGTTTAGTACCCTATCTATCTCGATATCCGATATATCTGCGTAGATTGGTATATAATCAGCGATTTCGATGCCATTGTTCTGGAATGCCACTTCAACAGAACGGTAAGAGTAATCACAGAAAACGTTCCTGTTGTCTGTACGCTTCTTTGAAATAACTACAGTTCTTGTCCAGTTATACTTCTGATAAAATCCAACAAGCGCATCTCCCATCTTGTTAAACGGGGGCCCAAGTCTCACAAGGGTTCTGAATACAGACTTATCCTCAAGGACTGGATCCGACGACGCTTGGGAAAATATCGGGAGGTTCCAGTAGGAAGCTAAAAGTGCAACAGGGGTCGTTGCTGTAAAAGAGAAAGAGGGAAATAAGTTCCTGACACTACAATACTTATACATGAGCCATACTGTGTGAAAAAGGGTGCTTAATACATCTGCAAAAAGTATCCACCCATATCAGCCTGCGCAGTCCGCGCAGGCTGACATGGGTCGAAACTTTTTGCTATTTGTAAATTTTCTGCATCTCAAAGGACGATTCCATCTCTATATCTAGTTGATTGCTAGACTGAATTGATTTTGTTGATTTTCTATACTGAATTGATATGGTGGATCCATAATTATGGAATGAACTGCTTGATTTAACGCCTCATGGAGGTACATTATGCCCCCCTTTTGCCAAAGCATGGCTCACACGTATACATGTATCTATCATATACCAACAAATTGTCCTGCTAAAATACATGCATCACATGGAAAAATCACATACAATGGAAAAAAAAAAAAATTTGTCTAAACAGTGTGAAATATGGTCCCAAATACAGTGTAATGATGTAACAAGCATGCACTCCGCATTCAGCTTAGTTTCCTGTTTAAAATGTTATATTCTGATATTCATCTCATCTGTTCACAAAAAACGATGAGATTACCAACTAGTATTCACTTTAATATCTTAATCTCTCCAAGTTTACAATGTCAATATATGGCACAAGTCATGCTTTGGCAAAAGGATGTTAAGTGTATCTCCATGCTGCACTGTGCCAAGCACAGTCATTCATGTTGTCTAACAACCGACTGAATCATGAGGTAGAATGGTCCTTGAACATGCAGAAAATTTACAAAATGTCAGCATTCACCGTCTGCGCAGGCTGACATGTGTCGACACTTTTTTGCTATTTGTAAATTTTCTGCATATCCAAGGACCGTTCTATAAGGTTATTATGGCGAACTTTATGCAGATGAAAATTTAAAATTCTACGGGAGCTAGGACGGGCTACCGTATTTTAGAAAATTCTGTAAATGTATAATATTTGTGAGTGATAATACCCCGGCCTATATCAACAAACTCACCGATACGAGTACCGAGAGCTTAATGTTTCTATTCTATTTATAGTCGTTGGTTGAAATACATGTACCTTAAAACTGCATTATTTAAATGAGCATTTCAACAATTGATTAGTTTTAGCAACGGGAGGGAGTACGCAACTTATTGTAATTGATCCTTTATCTTATATCGTCTTGCTCCAAAGAATCGTGAAAGCCTGTTATAGAGAGACAAATTTATCATTTGCAAAAGTCTGGTGAAGTGTCGATGAAACCCTGTCTAAATGTCGATATCAACAAAGCCATCTAACAACTGACTGAATCATGAGGTAGAATGGTCCTTGAATAAGCAGAAAATTTACCAAAATCAAAAAGTTTCGACCCAGGTCAGACTGCGTGGACAGGTTTGATACTTTATGCAGATACATTAAGCCCCCTTTTCACAGAGTATTTCTTTCTAATCCTTAATTATGATTTTGATTTTGTTTGCACAGCCTGATCTGGGTCAATACTTTTTGCAGATGCACTACATCCCCTTTTCACAGAGCATGACTCACATTGTGACTGCAACATTTTTTTGTCAACCCTTTCCCAAACGACAAATTTTGGACTGGTCCAAATTGAAAGAGTCTGCAGACGACAATTTTAAATTTTATGAAAATGGCAGAAAGTTCTCAAAAAGGGTAGAAAACACTGTGGGAAAAGGAGAAATTGCTCGTTACGAGCAATTTCTCCTTTTCCCACAGTGTTTTCAAAAGACTTGTACTGCAGACACGTGAAAACCAGGGCTTGTTTGGGAAAGGGTTAAAACAGTGAACATGTATTGCCTACTTCATTTAACCTGATCCTGACCTTTATGCTGAATAGTTAACCCTTTCCCAAACAAGCCCTGGTTTTCACGTGTCTGCAGTACAAGTCTTTTGAAAACACTGTGGGAAAAGGAGAAATTGCTCGTAACGAGCAATTTCTTCTTTTCCCACAGTGTTTTCTACCCGTTTTGAGACCTTTCTGCCAATTTCATCAAATTTAAAATTGATGTCTGTAAAACTCTTTCAAGTTGGACCAGTTCCAAAATTTGTCGTTTAGGAAAGGGTTAAGGAGGCCTGTAAATAGAACTCTGACTATTATTGGGGAAAAATTTGTGCGCATTCGCTGAAGTCATGGAAGACTTGAGCTAGTTCTCTGTCAGGTACTTATATACACAGATAAGCAATTTAATTCACGGATATCATACCAAATATTTCCGTGACCATTCGGGACATATGCCGAAGGCAGCCCTGTGCGACGCCGAGGGTAAAAATAGAATTTAGAATTTTGATGTTGACCTGGGTCAGGATGTGGGCTATATTTGCATGCGTCTGTGCATTTGCCCAGGCAATCAAAGCTCATCTAAATTCATTCATTTCTTACCATACGCCAAATTTCAGACTTGTCTGAATCCAAATGACAAAATTAAATGTGGTCACTTTGATTAAATTTGTCTTGATATTGTTGAAACCATTGCAGGAAAAGGAGAAAATGCTGGTTAGCAGCTTTGTCTCCTTTACCCACAATGTCTTCAACAGCCATTTTCCCCAGGGTTTATTGGGTAAAGGGTTATAGGACCAATGAAAGTCGACATGACAACATAGTTACATTTGAGCCATCGTCTGGCAAAAGGGAGCTTCATGCATCTCAATGATCCATGATACCAAGCAAGTCATTGCACAATTATGGATCCATGGATAAAATCCACTTAGTACAATGACTGGATGAATCCTAAGGTAGGGTGGTCCTTGGGCATACAGAAAATTAACCAGAAGCAAAAAGTTTTGGCCAAGGTCAGCCTGCGTGGACTGTTCAGGCTGACCTGGGTCGATACTTTTTGCAGATGCACTAAGCACTCTTTTCACAAATTATTTCTTTCCAACACTTAATTATGAATTAGATTTCGTTTGTGTGGACATCATAGGGTAATATTTTCATGTGTCTCTGCGCCTTTCATGAAAATATTACCAATGATGTTCACTCAATGAAATAAATTTTGATCTTTGACCCAAAAAAACAAATATCTACTGTATAATCAGGATTCAATTTGGAATGATTTGTGAACTAAGGCCAGGTTCTTAATTAATATGTGACATTTGGACAAGTCTATAAATATACATAATTGAGAGGCATAAAAATTTCTATGACATATTTTTCATTAAAAGTTGCCCACAGGATAAAAATATCCAATATAATTTCATTAATTACGATATCTTAGGAAACAAGTTTGCAGGAGAAGACATTGTAAACATCCTTGTAAAAATCATTAAATATCAGCTTGAATTAAAGTTCAACTCAGCACCAAGCAACAAGACAATGGACTTATCCAAAATCCAAATTATTTGGAAAAGACAGGTTGAAAGTTTCTGATATATACTGGACATAATAGTGTTTTTGAAAGGGCAGAAAACACTGAGAGAAAAGGAGAAAATGCTAGTTACCAGCATTTTCTTATTTTCCCCACAATGTTTTCCAAGGCTGTCTGCCTGAAGTCTGTTAACCCTTTACTGCACAATGCCACCATTTTAACAAGCCTTGGAAAGAAGCCTTTTGAAAACATTGCGGGAAAAGGAGAAAATGCTAGTAACCAGCATTTTCTTCGTTTCCCACAATGTTTTCTACCATATCAAAGAAAAATTGCACCATTTGAGCCACATTGAAATTGTTGACTGCAAAAGCTTTCAATATGGACAAGGCTAAGATTTTGTCATCTGGTAAAGGGTTGAAATAGTCTTCAAACTTTTGCCTGATGAAATGATTACGTAGATTTCAACCTTCACACCCAACCAGAGCCCTTCACTACTCCCATACTCATTAATATTTCACCTTTTTTTGCCTCAGGCAATATGCAGATTTAATTCTATTAAAACCCTTTACCACACAATACTGATTTTTAACGCCCCTAAGAAAGAAGGCTTTTGAAAACATCGTTGGAAAAGGAGAAAATGCTGGTAACCAGCATTTTCTCCCTTTCCCACAATGTTTTCTACCCTTCCCTAATCAAATTTCAATTTTTGAGCCACAGTTGATTTGTTGTCTGCAAATGCTTTGAATTTGGACCAGTCTAAAATTTTGTCATTTGATAAAGGGTTAAAACCCTTTACTGCATAATACTGTTTTTTAACGGCCCTGTAAAAAGAAGACTTTTGAAAACATCCTTGGAAAAGGAGAAAATGCTGGTAACTAGCATTTTCTCCTTTTCCCACTATGTTTTCTACCCTATGAAAGACAAATTTTATGTTCTGAGTGACATTTTTACAATTTGTCATCTGTTAATGCTTGCAATTAGGATGAGGCTAAAATTTTGTTGTCTTGTAAAGAGTTAACTCTGTACTGGACAACAAAATTTTAGACTTGTCCAAATTGAAAGTATTTGCAGCAAAAATTAAGTGTGACTCAAAATTTCAAATGGCATGATTTATCTTTCATAGGGTAGAAAACTTAGTGAGAAAAGGAGAAAATGCTAACCAGCATTTTCTGCTTTTCCCACAATGTCTTCAAAAGCCTTCTTCCCCTTAGCCTTTAAAACACAGAATTATTTGGTAAAGGGTTGATCCCATAGTGTGCTAAATTAATGAAATGGATGAATTTAAATACATGTGAGCCATGCTCTATGAAAAGGGGGCTTAACACATCTACAAAAAGTATCGACCCACGTTAGACTGCACAGCCAGTGCAGGTTGACCTGTGCCAATTCTTTTTGCCCAATTTTCTGTATGTTTTAACCCTTTACTGCACAATGCTGCCTTTTGACGCCTCTGGGAAAGAAGCCTTTTGAAAACATTGTGGGAAAAGGAGAAAATGCTGGTAACCAGCATTTTCTCCTTTTCCCACAATGTTTTCTACCCTATCAAAGAAAAATTGCACCATTTGAGCCACACTGAAATTGTCGTCTGCAAATGCTTTCAGTTTAGATGGGTCTAGAAATTTATTGTCTGGTAAAGGGTTAAGGACCAGTCTACCCCAGGATTCAGTCGTTTGCTAGCGAAAATAAATATAATGGATCTAAACTTACGTGATGACTTGCATGGCATCACGCATCACGGAGGGGCATTAGGTCCCCTTTTCACAGAGCATGGCTTATGTGTCGGTCGTTTTGCTTGAGTATGAACAAAGTAGCAGACAGTCTAGATTCAAGATCAAACAGCACAACCAGAATTTGATCCTTTTCCCACAATGTTTTCTACTGTTTCGAAGACAAAACCTATCATTTGAGCAACACTTGGACCTAATTTGTCATCTGGTAATGCTTTCAGAATGGACTAGTCTAAAATTTTGTCTTCTGGTAAAGAGATTACCATGAAGCTGTTGACAATAATAAACCATTCTTCAACTAGTTCTAGATTTAGTGCATAACAAGGTCTGCCCTGCGGGAGAAATTTTAGCTTGTGCATTAACTCTTTACAAAACAATCCTGTGTTTTTATAAGCCTGAGGAAGAGGCCCTATGAAAACATTGTGGGAAAAGGAGAAAATGCTGGTTACCAGCATTTTCTCCTTTTCCCACAATGTTTTCTACCCTATCAAAAAACTTAAGTTTATTTGTACCACTTTCAAATTTGTCAATCTACAGATGCTTTCAAGTTGGAAGGGTCTGAAGTTTGCCGTTTGGGAAACGGTTCAATTAATTGTGATCACTTATGAAATTCCCTTCTGTTGATATTTGTTTTGTTTGCTTGTATTGGATTTTAACGCTGTTTAGACAGCTAGGGTCATATCATGGTGGTCAGTGCACCCATGCATGTGTCCCTGGCTGTCTCACACCAGTACTGACTCAACTTTCTTTCCAAGACATTGACGACATGTACTTTCCTCACATGCATCAGAGGTGAGAGGCGAAAAATCGCCAGAAAGAAAGTTTGCCTCAACCAGGTATTGAATTTAAAACCACCTGGTCATCCTCGTTGACCCAGTTCCGATGTATTCCGTAAACTACCTTCATCGCGTGATGAATGGTAAATACTTCACATCTGGGTTAACGAGGGTGGTCACAAGTCAGATAATACGCTAACAACTGAGCTACCCGACCGGGTGTCTGTTGATACTTGAGTGACAATTTTAACTTTTAGAGCAATGAAAGGGACCTTTTCAATTGGATAAAACAGCCAAACTGTTGCTCTGGTCAGAAAATGTGACGAAATAGCTGACTGTATAGATCAATATCGGACTGCACATTCTTAAATTTTGAAGGCATTTTTGTCTTACTTGCCCCATTTGGTGATCGACAGCGAGAGCCCTGAAACCTGCGCGTGCATGCACGTTTCATTTTATATTTTTGTGCGTGATTATTCAATGTTCAAAGTGCGTGAATCACGCACATATGGGTGTGAATGGGAACCCTGACCTTGTAAGAACATAGGGACATTTTATTGTCATTTGAAATCGACGCGCGCGATTATTTCTTCACGTGAAGCCTCGTTTCTCTTCACGTGACTTTGTTTGGCCAAGTAGGCTACTGTGTAGTAAAATGGTCCCGTTGTGCGTACCATTATACAAATACCATTCGGCAAACTTCGGGTGATCCAGTGATCAAGTCCTTCGGCTGTATCAGGTAGCTTGATATATGCATCTACACGGTACATTTCTTCGCCGGAAGTACACCTTTGTGCCGTTATTAAAATTGTAAGGCTCCTCTTAAAAAAGAAAACATGAGTCACAGCTTTCTGTCGATATCCTTCTTAGAATATTCCCGTCGGCAAAAAGTTTGTACATTCAGATGTTGGTACGGAATCGGCCCAGTTGTGACGAAAGATACAAATGCATTACACTTTGCTGTACAAGGGAAGGTAAGCAATTTAATTATTATGAAGCTTTCTTCAACTGCAATAAGCCGGTAACAAGAATCCGGTATGGAACCGGATACAGTATGGGACATTGCAACTCCATATCCTGTTTGCCTAGAATGCCAATCATTTCAAAATCAGATAATTTACTCTTTAATCAATGTATATATATATCAGATCAGACACCGCTGAACTTTATCTTATATCTACTCTCTGCGGTATTATGTGAGATTTTTATCAACAACAGCCATGAAATTGCAATATCTGTTGTTTTTTCTTGATGATTTTATAATCATATTTATTTATCTTGCGCTCTTATATATATTTTTTTTGTCTCATCGAACAAATTTACATCAGACGACGCTGACAACATCGTCGGAAAAGAAAAAATTGTCGATAACCAACATTTTCTCCTTCTCCGCCCAGCGTTTTGCACTTTTTCAAAGTTTAATTACATTCTATTAAAATGTTTATTCTATTTTCAATATTTCGGCTTGCGCCTTTATAAAGAAATTTAACACGAAAATAATGCCTTCTACATTTTGTGATAATTTTCACACCACTATTACTTTTTACACACTGAAAAATCCCACATTCACAAAATGTAGAAGGCATTACTTTCGTGTTAAATTTCTTGATAAAGGCGCAAGCCGAAATATTGAAAATAGAATAAACATTTTAAAAGTGTGTATAATTCATTCCCTTTGGAATATAGGTGGATTTGACATTTAATAACATTGTTTTAAAAACACAGAGTTTATCGTCTGAAAAAGCTATTGGCATGGGCTAGTTGTAATGGTCTCCACGTGGTAAAGTGTAAAAGTATTCATGAAAAAATATAGCAAGTGAACATCGATTAAGATCTGGTACGTGAACGCATTAAAAAATTTCGTGGCAAAACGAAAAATTGGTCGCAACGAGAGAATGTTTTCAAAAAAGGTCGGCAGCAAGGACAAAAAAGATCGACTGTGGTGGTAATGTGCTGAAAAAGGAACAAACTTACACGCAGAGCAGGGTGGACCAATGAAAACGTCTATGTCATCATATGTCCTGTAGTCCATAGCCCCGGCAGTACCGCCTACATTGTTACACTTGTCGTCACGCCATAGGACACTGCAATAATAACAACAACAACACTAATAAGCCTAATTATACAGAGTGGCTATTTACAGTTAACTGTAAATAGCCAAAAAACGCAGTTTTGGCTATTGGCAATTAACTGTAACCAGCCATGTTTACGCTTTTTTTGGCTGTTTCAAGTTAACTGAAAATAGCCACGTCTACGTTTTTTTGGGCTATGTACAATCAAAACTGTTTAATTATACATAAGTTAAAATACTTTTGGGGGTGTCCCAACTGTCAAAAAAATCAAACAGTCTTAGCTTATTTCTGTGTTGAGAATGCGCAAGACCGCAGTATTCATCTAAATTCGTTTGCCTTAATCTAGGCTGTTTGTTGCCTCATCAGTTACTGTAAAATTAAATCAAAGTTTAAAAATATCCAAAGTATTTTATCACCCAGTCTATATGCTAAAGAAATCTTAGTTTTCAGCTCACCAGTATTGTCTATTTCTATGACAGATGACCAGTCCTATTTTACTTTCGACATTTGACCACGAAAGCACAAACTTCAACTATCAGCAACATTTGTAATACCGTTTTGAATGGTTACCTCAAATGGGAAAAAAACAGAATTATTTTAATATAATAATAATAAAAATAATGATAATAATAATAATGATAATAATAAAAAGTCTGCGATAAGGATAACTAACATGGATTAATGTTGATTTTTGAAATACATATAAAGGCATGATGGCTAAAGGAAAACTCGCTCATTTGCAGCAATTTTTCAAAGGCAGTAGCCGCAAAACGCAAAAAGTGGTAAAAACTCTCACCAAAACTGAGAAAATGTTTGCTGCATATATATATGAGCATAATAGTTAGCTGTTTTAAAAATGTATTCATATTTGTTTTGAAATATATTTGCTCGTTTTTTTAGAACATTACCATGGGTGTTGAAAGCAAAACAAAACAGAGGATCAGACTTTTAAGCTTATTTCAAGCCGTAAAAAATGGTCTTGCTTTGTAGAGTTTATTCTCAAAATATGTTCAAATTGTAATTCATATTGCATTTTACAAAAATTAATTTCATTTTAACTGTAAATAGCCTAAAAACAAAAATTTGGCTATTTACAGTTACATGTAACTGTAAATAGCCAAAACACGTAGAATTGGCTATTGACAGTTAACTGTAAATAGCCATTTTAACGGTTTTTGGCTATTTACAGTTAACTGTAAATAGACAATTCTACGTTTTTTGGCTATTTACAGTTAATTGTAAATAGCCTCTGCCAAATAATAATAATGATAATAATGATAATAGTTGTCATCCTCATTCAAATTAATTCCTTGTAATGAAGACTTATTAAATAAATAACAACAAACAATGTGGAAACATGTTCAAAAGTGATTTAAAAAATTATTTCAAATAAAAAACACATCCTTGCATAGATGCAAACACTGTACATAATCTCTATATCTGAATTCAGTTTATTAAAGACATATGCAACAAGTTTTTCCTATGTACAGATTTTTTTTCCGCTCATAATATAATGTATATATTACATGCAGAGTAAAAAATAAAACTGAAAAGAAAATCATATTCTGCGGGGCAAAGTACAAAGATGCAAAGTTCTTCAAAGGAGATAACTCTTGTCAAATTTATTGAAAACAGGCTTTAATTTCAAACCTAAGGATCTTAAAGTAACAAATACTACTAAAAATGAATGATATATTCTTAGAAATGTCATGTTTGCCAACTATAAAAAGGACTGATCGATAGAATCAGGGCTCTAAATACATCACAGTAGCAATTAGGAATGTTCTAATGTGTCAACAAAGACTTATTTTCTGATCATTTTTGTGCAATAAAAAAAATTCAGCTAACAATTCTTTTTTTTAGAATTTGTACAGAAATAGTACTTTCCAATTTCTTGATTACAAAAAAAAGTATATCAAGCGGAGTGTTTTAAGAGATACAGTGCATTTCTAAGAGTTGTTGACTAATTGAATAAAGATAATTGGATAAAGATATACTATCTCACTGTCAGAGTAGCCCAGTGGAATATATAATAGGGTCTTGTAAAAGTCGTCTTTGGTCAATTGAGGGTGTGGGTTCAAGCCCCACGGCTGGCCACCTAAAAATACTAATAGCCTTTCGGATGACACATTAATTAAACCGAGGTCCCATGTGACGGTGCTATACACCATGCACGTTAAAGTACCAGGCGCAACTTAGGATTGGTTTCGTCCTGTATCTTGCACTATCCCCCGTAATAATACTAACAGCCTTCACGGGGCGTTGCCCATATGGGCAACCGATGGCGACGATAAATAAACGGAAAATAAACCAATCAACCAGTGAGCAGAGAAAACTGTGGCATATGTCCTTAACTTGCCATACAGAGAATTAAATAGACGACCTTTTATGCCACTGATATAGGGACATTCTGCAAACTTGTGCTTAATTTCGTTCAGTACTATATAACTGCAGAGACTATATACTATCGGCTAGAAGGAGGGAATAATCATCCATTATTTAGTCCAAAAAAGATAATTTATGTGGGGGCTATCCCATTACCATGCAGAGAATACAAGGAACAAAGGCTTATCGATTTGTGCAGAACAAGAGCAGTCTGCATACTTTAACCAGTTAAGGAATTCATTCATTTCCACACGGTTGACAAAGCTATGCACGAATTGCCGCCAAACACGCTTTTGTGGCAAAAACCCTTTGTCGTTAACATACATATGAGCCATGTTTTGGCAATAGGGGGTCTAATGCGTTTCCTGTACGCTAATGGAACGCCTCAATAACGATCTCGCTGCGCTGGTCACGATTCTGTCGCGCTACTGTTCCGCTTCTACGTACAGCGCTTGATGTCTCTCCAAGACCTTCTAGTACGCTTCCACTACGGCACGGGATTTCAGGATACGCTTAGTCTACGCTTACTACGTTGCTGCTGCGACCTTGCAACGACCTAAACGCAGGAGCTGCGCTTCTGTTGCGCTTTTGCCACGTTCCTATAGACAATCGGCGATCTAACTGCTTTGGCAGCACTTGACCATCAGCCTTCGAAGAAAATGGATCAAACTGTTCAATTGCTGTGCCCAAGCTTGCGATTATGAACGATAAATTGATAAGGCTGATTATTGAGAGACAAGACAAACGGATAAGGAGGGCCAAAAGATTAAGGAGAAGAAGGGCCAAAAGGTTCTGATTCCGTACGTGATTGTCTGCATAGCGAAGTTTCGAATTTGGTCATCATGACGATCTTATGAGAGAAATCCGGATGGTATTGGGCAGTTCATTTTTCAGTCCTTTGAGAATGTAGCCTCATATAATTATTTGATGAGATCTTGCCTGGAGTTGGCCGTAAAATCCAGAAGAGTGATACAAACTTCAGGAGAGCGCTTGTACCAGACCTGAAGTTTAGCAAAGATCGCGACGCCTTTGTTACGACGCACTGCTACGTTACTTGCGTTGCGGCTGCGATATTGCTGCA
Organism: Tridacna gigas; assembly: GCA_945859785.2. Taxonomy (NCBI): domain Eukaryota; kingdom Metazoa; phylum Mollusca; class Bivalvia; order Cardiida; family Cardiidae; genus Tridacna; species Tridacna gigas. Next base: position 3,672,085 of record OX244037.2, read on the forward strand.
TTCATAAATTCTTGCTACGCTCTTACCACGCTCTTTCGTGGCGCTTCGAGGCCATGACGATTCTGTTACGTGAAGTGGCGTTCATGAAGTTTCCGATACGCTTCTAAAAACGATCAAGGTGTTTCTACTGCGCTGTTGCCGTTCTTGCTACGATTCACGACGCTTTTATCAAAATTGCTAAGCGTAACGCAATCGCCGCTTAGTGGTATGAGGTTGTAAGTTCGCCAGATAAGATCAGAAAGAAAGCTCCTTCGTGGCTTTTGACATCAATAATCTGGCGAAATGAGTTGGCAAAACTCTGAAAACCGGTATTAATTAATTACGTCTGTGTGCAATGAGTAATTTCTGCTATTGCTACAATACTGTAATAATATCTGCCGCGACGCGAAAAGGAAATTGTCTATAGGTAGCTGTATGTTAAAGGGCCAATAGCGGCCAAAAGAACCAATGCATTTATTTAAGGAATGAAGAGAATTTTTTTTTTTCATGGAGGTATGAAAAAAAAACCTAATCACACGGTATAAAACCGCGAAGCGGTTTCATACAAAAGTGTGATTAGGTTTTTTTTTTTCATACCTCCACGAAAAAAAAAAAAATCTCTTCATTCCTTATAATTTGATATTACAGGCAAAAAAAAAAAGCTAACTAATAAACTTAGGACTCTGTATAAAATTCTTAAAAAAAAATGTGGAATATTGTATGTATACATGTTTGTTTACATTAGTTTGACAGCTAAAGTAGTTCCGGCACAACGTGATTTTTTTTTTTCATGGAGCTATGAAAAAAAAAAATTCAGCCAATCAGAACTCGCCAATATTCATGAAAGCAACTGATATTAAATTATATACCAATCGTACCATATGAAATCATACGAAAAATATTGTGAAGCCGCCAATCTGTTATTGTGTGGTCAGTCAAAGTGTCTAACGCTGGCAGAATTTTAAATGAATTTTAAAATCTGGCAAAAAGTAAACAAGACAGAGTGACCTGGCAACTTTTAACCTAGCTTGAATTTATTTCCTCTGCTAGCGACTAACATCTGGTCCGGCCATACATTAATAGATTGTCATGGTCACAATAATTTCCATACCTTTAAATGGTAATTTTTAGATTCAAATGCATTTTAACACCTGTTTTGTTTACTTTTGGCAGCTACTGCTACTTTAATCGTTGTTGACAATAATAGTAAAACTTACTTCGTTTTTTTTGTCTGAGAAAGAAAATGATTAGTATGACTATAAAAAGACAACGTATTTCGCCAGTTAATGGGAGTCAAAAGTTCATCTTTAAAAAAAGTCTTCTCATGAAATGATATAGTCCATTAACTCTTTACCAAACGACAAAATTTTACACTAGTCCAAAGTGAAAGTATTTACAGACGACAAAATAAATTTGATCCAAAAATTGAAATTTGTTTAGGGAAGGGTAGAAAACATTGTGGAAAAGGCCTCTTTCTCAGGGTAGTTAAAACTCGGGATTGTGTGAGAAAGGGTTAAAAGAACAGATCTTAAAGTCCAATAATTTTTTTTTTTTTCCTCCCATTTTCTTCCGACTGGTTTCCAGGAAATAAATCTGTCCAGGAAATATTAATTTACTGTTCAATTAGTTTTCAAGATTATTTACTAGATACTGATCATATCATATCTACAGAGCTGGTGATTTATTTAAGTTCATGACCTTGATCCCTAAACTTATTACCTCCCTTAGTTGACCCTTTTGCGTCATGTAGTTGATTACTACTTATAAGTCTTTACCAAGCGACAAATTTGTAGAATTGACCAAATTGAAAGCATTTTCAGACGACAAATCAATTCTGCCTTTCAGCGTCTTTCTCAACCGTGGTTTCTTTTGTAGCCAGTGTAGATAAAGATCAGACTGCACAAAACGTGGATCTATACAATTTGGATTATTCCATGCATAATTAAAACCGTAATCAGATAAAAACATTTTAATATTTGACATCCAAATAACTTAACCCTTTTCTGCATCAATATAGCTGCTGCAGTATACATATCTGAATGAATTACTTCTCTTTACCAAACGACAAAATTTAAGGCCAATCCAAATTGAAAGCATTTGTAGACGACAAAATAAATGTGACTGAAAATTGAATTTTTTCGAGGGGAAGGGTTGAAAACATTGTGGGAAAAGGAGGAAATGCTGGTAACCAGCATTTTCTCCTTTTCCAACAATGTTTTCGAAAGGCTTCTTCCTCAGGGTCGTTAAAAGTCGGGATTGTGTGGTAAAGGGTTAAACCAATATTTTAAACCAAGTTAGACCAGCATCTTCTCCTTTTCCAACAATGTTTTCGAAAGGCTTCTTTCTCAGGGTCGTTAAAAGTCGGGATTGTGCGGTAAAGGGTTAAACCAATATTTGATAAATCAATACTGATGTTTCTTCATACATAAAAGGAAACTGCCGACGAGCTTGTAGAATTTCTTACGTTTAAAATTCCAATGAATTCGTTCAAGCTCTTTATTTTGGGTAAATCCCCAGGTTCCGTTTGCATATGACAGAATTCAACCAACAAATGCATCAAAGGGCTGCATGAAACAACTCGTTTTAAAGTTAAACTTTTTACATTTATATAATAAAAGAATTAAGTGTCTTTGGGGCTTTACCGCTAACATACTTCACGTGAAGGGAGAATTTACCAGTAAAATTTAAAACAACTCCAAGATAATGAAAACCGTTAACCCTTATCCTGTTAAATAAAAGAAATGAAACTTTCAAGCCCATAGTAAAAACCCAAATTTGCTGTTTCAAAGGTATATTTGAAGGATAGATATCTCTTTGTCGGACAGTGTGGATCCAAGATCAGACTGCACGTTATGTGCAGTCTGATCTTGATCTACGCTGTCCGCAAAAGGTCAGTGAGTCGCGCTTAGCAGCCCAAGGGTTACCAACTATAATTTCGTAATTGTATGTCCATGATTCGCACGGTTTCAATATGCCACGTTTGCGTATTACTACTATTTTAGTTTTTAATATGTTTACCTGTAGACCCCAATGCGAACAATAATCATACAAACAATCAAGTTTATTTTGTAACTCTTGTGGCGTCTTACCAAATATCACCATGTCATCGGCAAATAGTAATATAACTAAACATAAATCTTCAATGTTAATGCTGGTGTACATTATCTCCCGCTAGATGGCATTCTACAAATACACATCTATCTAATTTGGGCATCCTGGGTACAGAAGCGGAGTAATTTTTCAAAACAACAACCGTGACTTTGAATTTCAAATGAAATAAACGTTTACTCAATAAAACGCTACTTCGTGCCATTTATTCAGCTATGATCGGCTAGCATGTAACTTATGCACCGACCATTTATTAAAACAGCCCCTACATGCTTTCGTAATAGGCTAATAGCTTCGATGTAAACCCTACTTTTCCCCGGTATACGGGGGATGGGTGATGCGTCATAGCAGACAGGTCGAATCTTCGAAGAATATGACATGCGCAGACAACGTGCTGGTGTCAGTACATGACTGTAAGGACAACTCGTTTATTTGGCGCTCTAAGGTTTAAAATGGTATAAAACAAGGTAATTATGGACCGGTTACCAGCACTTTCTCCAGTTCCAAAAGCATTTTCAGAACTAGGGGTTTGCTTGGTAAAGTGCCATTGTGGCTAAGGAAGAAATTGCTCGTAACTTGCTATGGACTCGATGGATTGCACTGTCCTTTCAAGATTTTTCTTTTTTCAAAACGAATGAGAACGCAGTATGTGTGTGTGTGTGTGTGTGTGTGTGTGTGTGTGTGGACTTGAATTCGCAAGATAGCCAAGGGCATAATGAGAACTTGGCAAACGTGCAGTACTTGAGCGCGTGACGTAATCCGAGAGGTCTTCGATAGAACTACGTAAAAACACAAAGGACGTGGTGGTGCGTTCTTCATCACATCAAAACTGGGACATGTTGGATTCAATGACATTCTGATAGGGCCATAGTGAGGACGTACGTAGAACCAGCTCGACAACTGTGTATTTTCCCACATATTATCATGTTCTCCCTTCATTTGTCAAGTTTTAAGAACGCAATAAGATCTTTGCGCTTTAGTTACTCCAGACGGGTACCGCACCATATCGCTGTTAACTCTTTACCGAATGACAAAATTTTAGACTGGTCCAAATATGATATTGCTCAAATTATTAGATTTGAATGTGATAGGATAGAAAACATTGTGGGAAAAGGAGAAAATGCTTGTTATCAGCATTTTCTCCTTTTCCCACAATGTTTTCAATAGCCTTTTATCCCGGGCCGTTAAAAGTCGGGATTGTCAAAAGCTATTCGTAGATATCTTGTCATGAACCGGACAACCCTTTGATTATAAAGTTCTATGTTTTGTTTGTTCGAAATAAAAACAGTCCTAGAATTTCATCGTAAAACATGGGCGCTACCGTAAAGGTCATAGTGCTCTGATTTATTGATTCTCGGTCTCATTAACGAGAGCAAATATGGCGACGAGTGAAAAATGTTACGTTATTAATTATGATATGGCATCAGACAATCCCCTAATAGTACAATTTACGACTGTCTACGCCCTTCCCGTGCCCAGTTTTTTTAATGTTACAAGGAAAAAGGAAAAATCGTAAAGCGGCTACTGTCCTTTTTTCACGCAGAAATTGATTTTGTTACCAGACAACAAAATTTGAGACTTATCCAAACTAAAAATATTTGTAAACGACGAAATAAATGTGGGTAAAATGACAGGCTTTGTTTTTTGGCAAATGAGAAAACACCGTGAAAAAAGGAAAAAAGTACATGAGGGTCTTAGTGCATCCCCGTGATGCATGATAACAATCAAGCCCTCACATAATTATGGATCCATAATAGTCACTTTTTTTAACAGAAGATTGAACCATAAGGTAGAATCGTCCTTGGACGAACAGAAAACTGACCAATAGTGAAAAATTTCGGCCCAGGTCAGCCTGCGCGGACTGCGCAGGCTGACCTGCGTCGATACTTTTTTTGCAGATGCATTAAGCCCCTTTTTGATAGAACATAGTTCACCTTATATAGCTGGACAGCTGTTTGACAAAAGGAAAAAAAAAATATTCGCTCGGACCTAGTATTATTTTGTCACTTTTCGTTTTCAAGAATGCTCTGCTTAAAGACGCAAAGGTGCGACTGTCATTGGTTATATGTGTTAAGAAAAGTTGTGTGGTGACGAGTCATTACTAGCTAGTATGATGGCACCCTTGGGATAGATCGCCATTTTTTTTTTTTTTTTTTCAAGTCAATAATTAATTGCCGGCTTTAGTTATTTATCATCATTATACATCAATTTTCAAGCAATTTTACTTTTGTTTAATAAAAAAAAAAAAAAAAAAAAAAAAAAAAAAAAAAAAAATGCAGAAAATAAGATTAATAGTTTTAAATCACTCTAATATTTCAAAATGGACCTACTAGAATTAATGTCCACTTAATAAGTTAAATAATTTATGTTGTTCAATATTTGAATATTGAAATATGTCATATACCTCATATATTGCATGCTTTGTAATGAATTGTTATGTCCATTGAGCTTGTATGCTTATGTGTCAAAACAAATTTTCTGTTCTGTTCTATATCAACGGGAGTCCTCTTTGGCCATATTTCAGGACGTTTTCGGTAGTTATCTTTGCGCAACCTATTGCGCATGGCTTTTTCGTCCCTGGGCCTCTTCGCTCGACCTTATTCGTACGGGCTCGTTCGTCCGGCTTGTTTGTTCTTTTGAATGATCGAACTTCTTTTCAAATCTGGAGCCCTACGGAAGGCATACTAGTATAAACGACGATAGTTGACTCTTCACGAAGGAAATAGCTGAGTGGTTCTCGGATAGTTTCACCGTACGGCGCAAAATCATACACAGCTTTAACATGTTTCGCTTTTAAACTCCAAAGGACATTTTACGAGAAAATCTAAGTTAGACCGTATTTCAAGGGTTCAGCCTGCATTTCTGAAAAATTATGCAAGGACTGTATACAACTACCGAGACAGAAGAAACGAAGGTCAATGTCTACACTTCCGATCAACCACCGTCGTCGATGCGGATAGAACCGGACACTAGGATAACAAATACTTTGCCTCTTATTCTCCGTCATAGAGGGCCCCTTTGTGTCACTTTTGGTTTGTACGAGTACGTATAGTTTTTACCGACGTTTTCAAAATTATCTCAGTTATATCATGGTGATACTCGCAGCTGAAACTGCTTTCCTTGAATTTCTTTTACCAGTATTTTGCATATCATTCCCCTCAAACTGCTGACTGCTTTCCCACTTAAACATCTTCGAGATAATGTTTAGCGGTGAAAGAGATTTTATTCTTATCGCAGTGAATATCATCAACCTCTGGAAAGAAACTGGCCGAGCTGTGGAATCGAACCAGAGACCACTGGGTTTCAAGCCCTCTGCGTTCCCGAGTGATCAACTGGGCACGACCGTTGAGACAAGATGGCTTAGTTTAGTTTTTGCATTTACTTGTGGATAAATTTTGGAAACATTTCGAGTAAAAAAAATCATCACTTTTCCCACATAATTATACACTAATAATAGGATAATATACGATCTCCTTGTTTTTGCTCATATTTAGACATGAAGGTCACGCTTGGCCAATCAAATTCTATATCAGATGTGTCCCTCGTGGGAGCGATCTTGTCATTTCATTGATCAGTTATTTTTATACGATTGCCAAAATATCGTAACATTATGCCAGCGTCTAGAAGAAAATCTGTTGCTAAAAACAGACGCTCGGTAACTCTCGGCTTACACTAGATGACCTCTATAATAAATGACAAAGTTTCGATCTCATGCAAATTAAAAGAATCTGAGACAACCAGCTAAATGTGGTTACACGGCGAGATTTCTCTTTGAATGATTGGTAGAAAATATTGTAAGAAAAGGAGAAAATGCTGGTGACCAACATCTCCTTTTTAAACAGTGTTTTCAAAAGCCTTCTTCCTCAGGGTTGTTAAAACATTTCTCATGATTGTTGAAACACGGGAATGTTTGGTTAAGGGTTAAACTTTCGTCAGTTTGAATACAATAGGCGAAAATAAATGAGCCATGCTTTCTGAAAAGGGGGCTTAGTGCCTGCGCGAAAAATATCGACCCGGGTCAGCCTGCGCAGTCGGCACTATTGGTCAATTTTCTGTATGTCCAAGGACCAGTCTACCTCATGATTTAGTCCGTTGTTAAAAAATGGCTATTATACATCCATAATTATGTGATGGCTTGCTTGGCATCAAGCATCACGGAGATGCACTAAGCCCCCTTTTCCCAGAGCATGACTCAAATCTATCTTGCTAGAAAGGATCTGAAGCTAATTCAAGTTTTGATTTCCGGACAGACTTGGTGAACAATGGTCTACATGGAATGTGCTTTAAAGTTTATCTAAACTGCACCATATTTCATGAGATATCCCCGCAAAAAAAAAAAAAACAGCCTGAATTAATACTTAGGCTGCTGAGCGCGACTTAGAGCCCTTTAACGGACAGTGTAGATCAATATCAGACTGCACAGAATGTGGAGATTTTAGATTTACACTGTCCGATTCAGAGTAGAACTTGCAAAAACGCCAATGGCTTTCTATTTTTAGCTGGGAAATATCAATCAATTTATTTTGCAGCTTAAGGGTTAATCCATGTCACTGAGCCTACTTGGGGCTTAAAAGGGCTTAAATTTATTACCGGAACTTGTACACTTCCACCAGAACTATTTGATGATGGCGGATAATTACGCCGTTCTTTTGTTATATGGTTATCCGCCGTAGAAAAGAAGTGTTCCGCTCGACTGGTTATAAAGAAAGTTTCCATTCAACTCGCTTCAATGGTATCTAACATTTTGGCCCAAGGCGGAAACGACTAGGTCTCATAATTCATGGGTCGTGAGGTTCCGGGTCGAACTTGACAAGTCTCCTTCAGAGGACTGAGAAAAGATTCATTCCCCTTTCAATGCTTAACATTCTTTTTTCTAAATGCAAGCAGCCAGTAGCTTGGAATGAGTTTTTTAATTATTTTGTGAGTAGAACTAGTTAGGGGGATGTTCAGATTTTTACTATCTTGCACAACCAAAAAAAAAAAAAACAAAACACACACACACACAACAACAACAACAAAAAAAAAAAAAGGGATTCTAAGCTGAATTGCTTAAGGCGATAAGTGGCAAACAGTTTAAAAAGAATGACAACTGTAGAAACAGAAATATCTTTGGGTGCTATTTCGTCAATACGCTATGTAGCCTCTTTTGGCATTTATATGTTTCGCGCCAGAGTTTTGCAAAGACTTAGGAATGTCACATGACCAATAACATGCATCGATTACATGGATTCGTATTCAATTCAGTCCGATGACGTCATATCTGATCGCATGAAAATAGACGGCTTTACGGGTCGGCTTTCAAAATGACCAAACGGTTATCTAAAAGCCCAATCTTGCACACTTGTACTCAATGTAGCCGTACATTTTTTACGGTTGCAAAACAGATATAGTCGTATTTTACGTCTTTTATGCGGTGTTTTACAAAAAAAATTATTGACGACAGAACAAATAAAACTAAATACGCCCCTTTAAGAAACATTTAAGAATGCGTAGAAAGGTACACTGGGCGCACGGCTCTTTGATCTATACAATTTGAGTTTCATGAGACACTTTGACCAATAAATATTTAATCCTTTACTACTTGTTTTCATGACCTTGAGGGACATGAGTTTTGAAAATATTGTGGGAAAAGGAAAACATGCTGGAAAGTTATCCTACCCTTTCAATGACAAATCCCATCATTTAAACCGAATCTAATTTGAAGGCTGCAAATGTTTTCAATGTGGATATTTTTTCGTCTGGTTAGGTTTTAAGATATCTGAGTATGTTTTTCAAGTCTTAAAATGTCACAGAACTTACATAAATCTCCGAATAACGATAATCTCCTTTCGTAGATCGGCATTCATGTATATAAATAATAATTCTGAAATTCATAATAACCGTTCTGAATGTGCTGGCTTTGACCCACTTCTTATTACAACATATTACAGCTTTATGCTACTCCACAAATCCGCTTTCCAGGACTTTGAGTCCTTTGATTAAAGATATTTCTTGTTTGTGATAATCGTACAAGTGACGTTTCGACGTTTAGGTACATGATGAATTTTGTAATTATTGTTTGCGTATATTTAGTAATGTAATTTAATTATTATAGATTTATTTAAGCGCTGCCTCATATATTTCCACTCCAGGACCACGTGATATATCCTTTTTGAGCCATCGTCTTTATAGTGTAACAATAAAACGAAACTCTACCTTTGCAAAGTCGTTTAGATTTACAATACATACGCCATTTTCTGTCCTTTTGTGTAATAATGACTCCGCTGGGAAGCAAGAATTATATGGGAGACTAGCGGAAGGGAAACAATGAAGTTAATGACAGCCATCATGCGATCTATTGGTTTCCGCCATTGTGGAATTCTTAATTTTCTTTTCGAACGTGCAATACTTTTTACGAATATATTTGAGCCATGCTCTGGTGAAAAGGGACTTAATGCATCTCCAAAAAGTATCGACCCATGTCAGCCTGTGCAGTCCGCGCAGGCTGACATGGGTCGAAACTTTTCGCTGTTGGTCATTTTTTTGCATGTCCAGGCTTTCTGGAATAATTTCAATACCGATTTACTACAGGACATTTCATCCACACGATAAATATAATGTAAATGAAGTTTACCGGTTACACGTGGAATATTTGGAGGTAAACAATTAGACATGGCGATACTTAGTAAAATGTCGGAAACTGAAGTCTTGTGTCAGCTTTCAATAATCTAGTTACGTGTTGGACGTTGTATTTGGTCTCTTGGTTTATTCAGCTTTGCTTTGCTGCAGTCCATGCTTGAAATTCTTGCCGTCGTTTTTCGGCTAGTTCGTTTATTCAGATTTGCTTTACTGCGACCCATGGTTCAGTCAATCGTTAGACAAAACAGATTTTAAGGATCCATAATTACGTGAAGTCTTGATTGGTATAATGCATCAAAGAGATGCGTTAAGCCCCCTTTTGCGTGAGCATCCCCAATTTCTTAGCCCACTTACGTGCAGGCCTATTCTCGAACAATCAAGCACGAGTTCGTGTAATATAAAGGAGAAACAATTGAACCAAATGGTTCAGCCAATCAGGAAGTGTGTTACTTTCCGAATCAGGAATAAGATTAATGATCTACAATGGTTGGTGAATACCGATACTGCAATTCTCCGCATGTTAAAGTCAACCAAGCTCAGTCTGTACATCCAGGCCGGTTCTAACCCACAATTATAATTTCTCAGTCTTATTCCAATTTTGCTAAAGCATTTGGTTTAGTCAATCAGAAATTGCATTACTTTGAAAGTTAGTCTTAGAATGTTATTCAGAGTGGTTGGTAAGTGCGGGCCCCGACCTCGTTACACATAGATGTCAGGAAAGGTATGACTAGCTCAGTAATATAAAATGAAAATTGTGAGAACTTGTTTGATTGCCTACGGCTAAGCGATTTCAAACAATCAAGCAAAAAACAAAATTTAGTGATAATACTTTGATTTGTTCCTGAATATCTGTTTGATAAATTGAGTGTTTAATGCAAATTTGAAGACTTGCGACCAGGGACAGCGGAACAGCAAAGCTAAATAAACCAACCAGCCAAATACGACGCCAATATTGACAAACAAGGGCTGCAACACAGGAAAGTATGATAAACCAGCTAGACAATACGACTTCAAGATTTGTGAAGCAAAGCTTAATAAACCATCTAGCCAAAACGACGGCAAGACTTTCGACCACGGGTCGCAACAAAGAAAAGCTGAATGAACAAAGGCAAAAACCGAGGGCAAGACTTTCGACCACCTGGCCGCAGTAAAGCAAAGCTGAATGAATAGAGGCCAAAAACGAAGGCAAGACTTTCGACCACGGGCCGCAGTAAAGCAAAGCTAAATGAACAGAGGCAAAAAACGAGGGCAAGACTTTCGACCACGGGCCGCAGTAAAGCAAAGCTGAGTGAACAGAGGCAAAAACGAGGGCAAGACTTTCGACCTCGGGCCGCAGTAAAGCAAAGCTGAATGAACAGAGGCAAAAAACGAGGGCAAGACTTTCGACCACGGGTCGCAACAAAGCAAAGCTGAATGAACGAAAGCCAAAAACGACGGCAAGACTTTCGACCACGGGCCGCAGTAAAGCAAAGCAGAATGAACAGAGGCAAAAAACGAGGGCAAGATTTTCAACCACGGGCCGCAGTAAAGCAAAGCTGAATGAACAGAGACAAAAAAACGAGGGCAAGACTTTCGACCTCGGGCCGCAGTAAAGCAAAGCGGAATAAACGAACGAGCCGAAAAACGACAGCGAGAATTTCAACCATGGGCCGCAGCAAAGCAAAGCTGAATAAACCAAGAACCCAAATACGACTTCCATCATGCGCGTAACTAGATTATTGAAAGCCGAAACAAGACTTCCGTATCCGACATTTTACAAAGTATTACCACGTCTCCTTGTTTACCTCCAAATAACACATGTAACCGGTAAACTTCATTTACATTTTATTTATACTGAAGCAATGTTCGTAAAGGAAGCGGGAGCTTTGACAGAAAAATCCGGAAGGGCCCATTTATTGGTACATGTATACTCGTACTTACATTTATTATAAGTATAGATATTGCAAACACAAATTTTTGGGAGCAGATTTATAAAACATACGGAAATGACAATGGTTAGGAAGCGGCGTAAAACAGCACCATACGCCGTTAAAATAAGATATAAATAATTCAAACAGTCAAATAAAAGGATATTTCGTTTTTCGTGTGGATGAAATGTTCTGTAGTAAATCAGTATTGAAATTATTTCGAAAAGACTGCAAAACAGACAGACGGACGGGCTGAATAGCTTACCCATACAGTTTAGGTAATCAAACAAAAGTGTTACATTTAAGTGTAGAAAATTTTTAAGAATAAGGCTAAGGATGTTACTAAGAACGGTCTGTCAATACAGGCCCACGATGGGTAAAATAAAAAAAAAAGCTGAATACTTATCAGAAAGAAAAAATCCAAGATTAAGAAAGAAGCAAAGTTCAGACAAAACTCACTGAAGAATAATAAAAGGAAAGAAAGACAAGCAAAGGAAACAAGAGCACATTCAATAATATTCGAGCCATACTCTGTGAAATGTAGGCTAAATGCATCTACAAAGAGTATCGACTCAGGTCAGCCTGCGCAATCCTCGCAGGCTGACCTGAGTCGAAACTTTTTGCTATGTGTAAATTTTCTGTATGTCAAAGGACCCTTCTGCCTTATGATTCAGTCGGTTTTAGACAAAATGGATCCATGCGGCGACTTGCTTGGTATAATTCATCCGTGATGGAAACGCATTAAACTCCCATTTCTCAGAGCACTCCCCAAAATATATTTACCTAATATGATGTCCAACTAAAAGACCTTCCCGCTGGGCCTTCTCGACAGCAATGGTTGCTGCTGCCGCATTATTTTCCCAACCAAGTCTCGGATGACGAAATGGACTCAGCATTCCTAACTTGAACTCGCGACCACTGACTAGCGTGTACTGTACGCACAGCGCAATGATAAAAGACACCCTGCGTGCTGCCATGCCCAATATTTCACTAACACTTATAAGACAATTTCGATTCCCGTATATTTTTCTATATAATGATATCTGCATGTCTGCCAGCCTACTTTGCTATGTTTATCAATATCTTCACGTCTGGCTGCTGTCCCCTAACCACTTTAGCACTCAATCCCGAGTTTTAACGACCCTGAGCAGGATGTGCTTCTGAAAACCTTGTGGGAAAAGGAGAAAATGCTGGTAACCAGCATTTTCTCCTTTTCTCACAATGTTTTCTACCCTATCGTAGAAATAAGGCCTTTTTGTACCAATTTTGAATTCGTCGTTTGCAAATGTTTCGAATTCTGAAAGAGTCTAAAAATTCGTTGTTTGGGAAAAGGGTTAATCCGCTTGCTGCTAAGCACGACTCAATATTCTGTTGCGGACGTAATAGATCGAGATCAGATAACGGAGAACGTGCATTCGAATGTTTGATCTACGTTGTTTGTTATACGATGAGATTTTTGCGACGAAAGAACTTTGAAATTCCAATATATCTGTCTTTTTACCGCTGGTTGCGAATATTCATTTATTCAGCAGTTCCGATTATTTTTAAAGGCCCAATAGCTGCCAGATGTAAACAAAAGGAGGTGGCAAAATGCATTTAAATTTGAAACGTATGGAAATCATTGTGAAAATGACAATCTGTTATTGTACGGTGGGTCCATGTGTTAGTCATTGGCAAGAAAATGACTTTTAAAACCAGGCCAAAAGTTGCCAGGTCGCTCTATCTTTTGTTTACTTTTTTACCTAGTTTTAAATTTCAATATCCTGCCAGCGACTAATATCTAGACCGACCGTACAATAACAGAATCCTTTTCACTATAATTCCCATACTTAAAAATGGAAATGGTATTATTTAAATTTAGATGCATTTTAACACCCCACTGTTTACTTTTGGCCGCTATTAGGACTTTAATGACCATATGACACGAAAACATTGTGGGGAAGGACAAAATGCCAGTAATCGGCGTTTCCTCCTTTTCCCACGTTTTCTTCCAACTGAAAGACAAACTTTAATTTTTTTTTGAGCTACATTAAGTTTGTCGTCTGCAAATGCTCTCAGTTTGGACGAGTCTAAAATTTTGTCGTCTGGTAAGAGTTACTTAAGGTTTAGTCTATCTACATTGTAGTATCCTTTTAGGAGTATCCCGACCCTGAGACAGCCTTTGAAAACATTGTGGAAAAAGGAGAGAAAAAAAAAAAAAGAAAAAAAACAGCATTTTCCTCTTTTCCTACAATGTTTTATAAATCAAAATTTGGTTTTTGAGTCACAATTATTTTGTCGTCTGCAAATGCTTTGAATTTGGTCGAGTCCAAAATTTTGTCGTGTGGTAAAGAGTTAATCTGCAGATCAAGACTTTTAACCCTTTACCGAACTTTCCCGGGTTTTGACGATTCTGAACAAGAAAGCATTTGAAATCATTGTGGAAAAAGGAGAAAATGTAGGTTACCAGCATTTTTCTCATTTTTCCCACAATGTTTCCCACTTTTTCCAAAAGAAATACCACGATTTGAGCCATATTCAATCTGTCGTCTGAGAATGCTTTCAATTTGGGCTAGCCTGACAGTTTGTCGTCTGTTAACCTTTTACCGCATAATGCCGCCTTTTGACGCCCCTGGGAAAGAAGTCTTTTGAAAACATTGTGGGAAAAGGAGAAAATGCTGGTAACCAGCATTTTCTCCTTTTCCCACAATGTTTTCTACCCTGTCAAAGAAAAATTGTACCATTTGAGCCACATTGAAATTGTCGTCTGCAAATGCTTTCAATTTGGACAAGGCTAAAGTTTTGTCGCCTGGTAAAGGGTTAAAGAGTTAAATCAGACTTCCTGCAACTAACTTGAGACAGACGAATCCGTAAACATATACATGTTGCTTAAATCTTTACCAAACGACAAAATTTCAGACTCGTCCAAATTGAAAGCATTTGCAGACGACAATATAAATGTCACTCTAAAACTGAAATTTGTTTTGGAAATGGTAGAAAAGATTGTGGGAAAAGGAGAAAATGCTGGTTACCAACATTTTCTCCTTTTCCCACAATGTTTTCAAAAGCTTTCTTTCTCAGGGTCGTTAAAAGTCGGAATTGTGTAGTAAAGGGTTAAACGACTTGTCCAAATTGAAATCGCTTTTAGACGACTGAATAATTATGACCCAAAACTTGGGAAGAGTAGAAAACATTGTGGAAAAGGAGGAAAAAGCTGGTCACCAGCATTTTTCTCCTTTTCCCGCAATGTTTTCAAAAGTTTACGTTTCCAGGGTCGTTCAAACTCGGGATTGCTTGGTAAGGGGGATAAGCGCTATCATCGTAAGTCGATTGGCTGGTTTCTAGAGCTACGCGTTTGTTGCGTTCGTTCGTCGTAAGGGGGGGGGGGCGTTTGTTTGTCCGGGATCCGGGATGTATTCAGTTCTTTTCTGTCCGAAATATGGACTTCATTATTCACGTATAATTACACAAGAAAGATCTTTTGAACGAGGTAAAACTCGTAAGACACGGGTTGATTGAATTTGCGTTTATTTGTCGTCGCCACCGGTTTCCCATATGGGCGAGGCCCCCTGGAAGCTGTTAGTTATGTTACGGGGGACAGTGCAAAATACAGGACGAACGCCATCCTAAGTTACGCCTTATTCTTTAACTCTTTACCACACAATCCCGAGTTTTAACAACCCTGAGAAAGAAGCCTTTTGAAAACATTGCGGGAAAAGGAGAAAATGCTGGTAACCAGCATTTTCTTCTTTTCCCACAATGTTTTCTAACCTTCCAAAAACAATTTCACTTCTTGAGTCACATTTATTTTTTTGTCTGCAAACGCTTTCAATTTAGACTTGTCTAAAATTTTGTCGTTTTGTAAAGAGTTAACGTGCTCGGTGTATAGCACTGTCACACGGGACCTAGGTTTAACGTCTCATCCGAAAGACTATTAGTAGTTTTAGGTGGCCAGCCGTGGGAATCGGACCTACATCCTCAGGTGACCCGAAACATGACGTTCACGAGTCCTACGCTCTACCACCTGAGCTATACGGTCTGGTCTGTAAGACACGGGCGTAGCTGCCTGTACGCAAAAGCACTGTTGCGTTCACTTTGCAAAAGAAAGAATGAACAAGAAGTATCTTTAAACAAGACATATATTTAAAAAAGATAGACGACGTAAGAGATACTGCCATATGAATACTGAAACTCCTCTGCAGCTCAATGTGAAGTAAAATAATGAAATCTAATTTCGCTAGAAGCTGCCTCCTTTTCCTCACCGTTATTCATTTTGTTGAAAAGGAGTACTTATTGGGTTATTGGGAAACGCTTATGAAATATTAAATTTCCAAACAGAACAAAAAAAAAAAAAAAAAAAGGACCATTCTCTATTACAAAAATTTGCTATAGTTTGAATCAATGCCCCGGGGTATTAATTAGAGGTAGCAACGCTTGTAAATAGTGGTTTCGTAAATGTACGAGCAAATATACCAACAGGGGCCCTCCGAATAAACATATTCATATTTTTGGCCAATCGCAAATCACCATCTATTCATTCTTTGTCGGTACTAAGCATTAGGTAAAAAGCACATTCAGCTACGCCGAAAAAGATACACGGCGTAAATTTGCCCATCAATAGGTCTGTAGTGGCCCGCAGAATAAACATATCCTTTTTTTTTATCAATAGCAAATTTCTATATATTCATTCGAATATAATACTGAAAAGTGGGTCAAAAGCCAGCGCAT
This sequence comes from Tridacna gigas, assembly GCA_945859785.2. Taxonomy (NCBI): domain Eukaryota; kingdom Metazoa; phylum Mollusca; class Bivalvia; order Cardiida; family Cardiidae; genus Tridacna; species Tridacna gigas. The sequence goes on from OX244037.2 coordinate 3,688,404, forward strand.
TCAGCTACGCCGAAAAAAAAAAAGACATTTTCGCAACAAAAAAAAAAAGTCACCAGAGGCCACCAAATAGCTTCCAGAATTCCCTCTAGACCCTCCTGGGAAATCCCCCTCCCCCATCTCGGCACTTCGCGACTCGGACAATACCTTTGGCATTACTTTTACGTATACTTTATTCTGGGCTAGCTACGTCCCTATAACACACACACACACACACACACACACACTGGAGTATGAATATTGAAACGCTGTTGAGGTTCAATATTACGACAAATATTGGCAAGTTAAAAAAGCCAGCAATTGCCTGTATTTCCACATTGTTTTGCGTATTGGTGGAAAGTGAAACTTTAAATAAATATTAGCCCTGTTCTGTGAAAAGTACTCAATGCATCTGCAAAAAGTATCGACCCAGGTCAGCCTGCGCAGTCCGCACAGGCTGACATGGGTCGAAACTGGTTGCTATTTGTAATTTTTAGCTCCACTGGCCGAGGGCCAGCGGGCTTATGTCATGGCCCGGTGTCCGTCGTGCGTCCGTGCGTCCGTCCGTCCGTCCGTGCGTTAACTTTTATTTCAAACATCTTCTTTTCTGAAACTACCCATCCAATTTTCATGAAACTTCACAGAAATGATCCTGCCATGGTCCTCTTCAGAATTTCTTGAAAGAATTTAATTCCTTCAAAAACTCTGGTTGCCATGGCAACAAAACTGAAAAATATTGGAAATCTTTAAAAATCTTCTTGTCTGAAACCATGAGGCATAGGGCTACCAAATTTGGCATGTAGTTTTATGTAGTAGACCTCTTTCAAGTTTCTTCAAATTATAGCCCTGGGATCAAAATTGGCTCTGCCCCAGGGGTCACAAGTTTTGTATAGGCTTATATAGAGAAAACTTTAAAAATATTCCTGTACCTAGCCATAAGGCCTAGAGCTACCAAATTTTGCATGTAGCTATATCTAGTGGGCCTCTACCAAGTGGGCCAAAATTTTAGCCCTGGGGTCAAAATTGGCCCCGCTGCAGGGGTCACAAGTTTTACATGGGCTTACATAGTGACAACTTAAGAAATCTTCCTGTTTTGATTTTTTTTTTTTTTAAATTAGCCTTGCATCAGGGATCTTATGTTTTACAGAGGCTTCATATGGACAAAACTTGAAAATCACCTTATTTATAACCATACAGCATAGACTTGTATTATTTTGGCATGTGGCTTTATCTTGTGGACCTCTACCAGGGTTCAAGTAATTATAGCTCTGGGATCAAAGATGGCTTTGCCCTGCGGGTCTCAACTTTCACATGGGCTTTTACAGAGAAAACTTTGTAAGTCTTCATTTTGAAACCATTTGGCTCAGAATTGAAATGTTTAGTATTTATGGTTTATATTTATAAGCCAGTGGAGCGATACAGGGCCATCATGGCCCTCTTATTCTGAATGGCAAAGGACAATTGTACCCCCAGATCCAGTTGATTGTTAGACTAAATGGATTTTAAGGATCCATAATGATGTGATGATTTGCTTGGAATCATGTATCACGAAGAATCATTAAGCACGTTTTTGTCAGAGCTTGGCTTATACATGTATATTCTTTCCAGATAAGATATTTACTTAAATTATCGTTGAAAAGGATCAGTTCTGAAAAAAAAAAAACATATACAGTAATTGGCTGTAGGGTAACATTATATCTATCAAATTACCAATTGGTACGAAAAAAAAATATTCCCTGTGATAAATTTACTGCTAATGTAAATAAGCCCCCAGGATATCGTTGAAGGGTAGCAATCCTTATGTGTTTGATGTCTTAAATGGACCCGCAAATAAAAACCCGCAGAGGCCCACGAATAATGTTTGTATTGGAATTTAACGCCATCTCAACAATTAAGGTCATATAACTTCGGTCAGTGCATCTACACATGTGTTTCCTTGGTCCGTATTTACCAACTGTTCTTCAGAATATTCTTAGTCCTACTCTTCAAGATTTTCTAAATTTAAAAGTAACGTGACAACTTCTGATTGGCTAAACCAATGGATAGTCTGGTCAGAAGTTGTGTTACTTTCAAATGTAGAAAAATCTGGAAAATAAGACTGAGAACGTTCTTAAGAATGGTAGGTGAATACGGCCCCTGACATTCTCATATCAGCACTGCCACAACTTCTTTTCCCAAGTCACTGACTAATTTTTTCACGTGCATCAGGGGTGAGAGATGAAAAATCACCCGAAGAAAGTTTGTCGCACCCGGGTATCGAACCCGCAACCACCAGGTTACGAGTCAGAAACTCTAACCATTTAGCTACCCGGGCGGGCGCCTTCAGAATAAACGTGTCCACATTTAAGACCAATCGTAAACCAGTATTCATTTATTCGAGACTAATTCCAAAGAAGCAGCTCATAAGCAAAAGGTTCTCAAAGCAACAAATACTGCTTGAATAAATAATTATTCTTAGAAATGTGATGTTTGCCAGTATCAAAAGGGATTAATTAATCGAAAGAATTTGATACCAATCAACGGTCATGTGACTCAAATGACGTCATGTCACTCAAATGACGTCATATTGAAATATCAACCTAGAACTATAATTTTCTTTACTAACATGGAACCATCGCTAGTGTGGGTGCGGTTTGGTAAATGTGTGCGTAAGAAATTGTGTCATGCTCTACCATGGGCGTTTAATGCATGGCCGTAATGCAGTATACCAAGCAAGTCATCACATTATCAATGATACACAAACTCCATTTTGTCCAACAACCGGCTTATTCCCGAGGCAGAATGGTCCTTTAACGTGCAGAAGATTCAAAAACAGCAAAAAGTTTCGACCTAGGGCAGCCTGCGCAGTCCGCGCAGGCTGACCTAGGTTGATACTTTTTGCAGATGCATTAAACCCCATTTTCACAGAGTATGACTCAAACAGAAATAATGTATTTTTATATGACTTACAGATCACGTTTTTTCTTGCCTGACAAATGAATTAGGAAAACAAGGAAACTTGATCGTTGTCTTTAGCCCTTTACCACACAGTCCCGATTTTAGCGACCCCTGGAAAGAAGGCTTTGAAAACATTGGAGGAAAAGGAGAAAATGGTGGTTTCTCCTTTTCTCATATTTTTTTTTCTAATAGTTTCTACTCCCTTGAAGAAAGATACTGTTCCTTTCCCTACATCCCATCAGACAACTGCAAATGCTTTCAATTTGGACAAGTCTATTGTTTTTTCTGTGTGAGAAAGAGTTGAAATCCTTAATTCTTTATCAAGACCACACAATTACAGACATGTCCGAATTATAACATTTGCAAATTAACTCTTTACCAAAAGACAAATTTTTAGAGTGGTCCAAATTGAAAGCATTTGCAGACGATATATTTAATGTAGCACAAATGATTGAATTTGTTTCTGAAAGGTTAAAAAACATTGTGGGAAAAGGAAAAAATGCTGGTTACCAGCATTTTTTTCCTTTTCTCACAATGTTTTTTAAAAAGGCTTTTTCTTTAGGGGTCGTTAAAACTTGTGATTGTGTGGTAATGCGTTAAATGTAGCTCAAATGACATGGCGTACAACACACGAAAAAGGACCTTCGGACATATGAGTAAAACTGTGGTCCAAGATCAGCCTGTGCAGTCTGTGACTAATCCAAGACGACACCTCCCGTTTTCGTGCGATTTTCTGTTTCACGTAAGTGTACTGTATGAAAAAATCTTATGTAATCGTAAAGTGCTGTCTCGGATTAGCCTGCGCAGTCCGCGCAGGCTAATCCGGGACAACACTTTACGCAAATGTCCGAAAGTCCCTTTTCGTGTGTTGCTCGCCATATACAACGTTTGTCTCTGAACTGGTAGAAAACATCGTTGGGTGTTTTCAAATGTATTTTGACCTTTAACCTGTTAAATAAGTTAAATTAAACTAAAAGTTAAATTAAACTTTCAAGCCGATAGTAAAAACCTGAAAGTAGGTGTTATTCTGTCGGTCCTGTGACTGGTATGTGTCAACCACGGTTTCTGGGGGGTGGTTGATTCTACTACCCACCACTACAACAAGTTTTAGGACTGGTATATTTCAACCACGGTCCCCTGGGGCGTGGTTGATTCTACCACATACCCTTCCAACGAGTTCACACTCCTCAGGACCGTGGTTGATTCTACCACATACCCCTTCCGCCAGTTAACACTCCTCAGGACCGTGGTTGATTCTACCACATACCCCTCCGACCAGTTCTAGGGCTGGTACATCTCAACCACACTCCTCTGGACCGTGGTTGATTCTAGCACATTCCCCTTCGACCAGTTTTAGGACTGGTACATCTCAACCATATACCCTTCCAACCTGGGGAATGGTTGATTCCACCACATACCCCAAATTTACATACTAACCACACCCCTCTGGGGACATGGTTGATTCCACCACATACCCCCAAATTTTAGCGTCCGAGAGTACTCTCATACGCGGTCTAGTAAAGTACTCTCCTTTTTGGAATTCGCTAGCTTCCCTATAGTACTCCCGTACGCGACCCTAGTAAAAAAAAAAATTTATAACCCGCTAAGTTATAAATTCCTACGCGCGTCTTTTTTTAAAAAATTTGAAATTCTACTAATTTTTTTCCGGTTAAAAAGCCTATAAAAATGGAGGAAGATAATATTTGGATGTTTGCTGAAGTAGATTATAATTTAAACGGTTTTTCCGTAAATGGGGTCCTGAATGTATTAAATAATAAAATGGAAAATATTAATGACGTTTTATCAACCGTTACCATTTCGAAAGGAATATTTTACAATTTTTAAAAAAATTTTAACTGCAAGAAAAAATTTCGTTTATTCGTGAAAGACCATGAAGGTAGTGAAGAGACACTATAAAGACCTTACATAAAAACGTTTTTAGCCGAACTAAGGGAAGATTTAAATAAGTCTGCGAGAATTTTCGAAACCGAAAAGGAAGATAGAAAGAACAAGAGGCATCGTAAATGTATACTAAATATGCTACCTTTTATAAGGGAATGCTTTTCTTTTTTTGTTTTCGTTGTTTATAGATTTCGTGATGAGGATTATAAGATATTTAAAAGTATAGGAGAATCGAAAATAGCTTATTTAAGTACTGATCTTTTTTGTGTTAAAAGGGGTGCAAATTTAAATTAAAAAAAAAAAAAAAAAGGCTGGAGAGAATATAGACGTAAGTAATTTTTTTATAAAAAATTTATAACTCGTTGAGTTATAAATTTACGTTTTTTTAATCCCACGATGCCCCCAAGCGAGAGTATTTATATTATCCTCCAATATATACCTTTTATCGTCCGCAGAACTCAACGCCTTTTTATTTAACTCCTCCGTGTAAATTTCGTGTCCGCGACTTCTTATTACGCTCATAATTCTATAATGATCCTTTTCCGTAAATAAGCAATCTTTATAATTTTCTAATTTTAGTTCGTTTTTAACGATCGAGCGTTTTATACCCTTACATTTTTTGTCTTCGTCCTCATCCTCATATATTACTTTTCCCTCGGAGTCTCTTTTCATATTTAATCGTTTATAAGCATATAATTTAGCACCCAAGCCGACAAACTCCGTCATAATGTCACCATTCAATTCATCTTTAAACATGCCTAGTACTTTTTTATTCGTTTGACTATGTAACTCGTGTTCTTTAGGGTACGCGCTTGTATCAAACATCTCATCGATATCGCGAGCGATATCTTTATACAAATCCTCGGTTTCTATTTCGAGAATAAGACTATCCGTATCGGTATAACACATACTTACTTTTTTTCCGTATCTCGCTTTAAAATAATTATAATAAGTTCGTTGCATGAGAATTTTACTAATATCTAATATACTCTCACCTAAATAAATGGGTTTGTTATATTTTATTTCCGTTTTCTTCGAGTGAACGGCAACTAAATTTTCGTCGAATATCGTAGTATGATGATAGTTTGGTTTAGCGGTAAGTTTTTTATAACGAAGACTACGCGTACTATCGAGCAATTCTACATTTACTCTATTTCTTAAATTTTCCATGGTTTTACCGAAAACGGAATTCATCATTAACTTAAAAAAATCTTTTTCGAAATCGTTTTTCGCGTTTTTTCTTAATTTGATATTTAAATCGATATATTTTTTAATATCCAAAGTTTCCTCGAATTTAATTCCGCGATGTATTTTTTTAATCTTTAAACCTAACTCTAAACACGTTTTTAAAGCCTCGTGATGTATAACGTAATTTTCTTTATCGTTTAAATTAGGTATCAATTTTTCTACCTTTTTTATTTTTAAACGCTCGGGCGCTAAAGGAAAATCGTTATGTAAGTCGTGTAATTCTTCGGGATATTTTAAATCGACTTCTAAAAGGCAGGGTATATTTTCCCACCCCTTTAATTCTTCTTCGCTCATCCATTTAAAACCGCGTATTGGTAATGGTTGACTCATAGCCCAAGGGTAAAGACTGTTCGCGTCTATATACATTAAGTATCTCGAGGGTTTATTCTTCTCATAATTTTCTCCCATGTATTTATTATTAGCCTTAGAATACCGTTTACTACACATAGCTACACCCCCTTTAATACCTTTTTCAACCATTAAAAGCATTTCGACGTCCGTTAAAAGTTCTAGTTTTACTTCGCTTATCTTTAACATCGCATCATACGCTAAGCCAGGTGTAGTAAAATACCAACAAGGGTCTAATTCGTCGTGTTTACGGCATACGTCCCTAAAGTTTTCGAATACATCCGCTAAAAGTAAAACGTCCACCTTATTGTAAAGTTCTAAATAATCCTTAAACGTTTTAATGTTAAAAGTATTCCATACATTTTTAGCGTGTTCGTAATCTTCGTCGCTAATACTTTCCTTATTTAAACTCGAATAAAATTTTTCTTTAGGTGGTAGTTGAGTTTCTTCTAACCTTTCGAAAGAGTCTAAGTAATCATAAGGAAAAACCCCCTTTCTTCTAACTAGCGGTAAATGTTCCTTCGAAAAATATCTCGATAAAATATTTAACTGGTTTTCGCTTAAATTTTTCGTGAGATTATCTAAACCCAAAGACATAAACTTAAAGCTATCGAGAAACCTAATTTTATGCCATATGTTTCCTACCCAGATAGTTTTACTAAAGCTAATGTATTTTTCATCGCTGTTCGGTATGCAATCGATGTTACCGTAAGTTCTACCAAGATTCTTAATAAAAAGATGTGAGTCGTAACCGCTTAAATTATGGAAATAAACGGGTGTAAAGTAGGGAATTCTCGCTTTAAGATTACACTTCGTGTGGGTGGCTCCTCTGTATTTACCGGTAAAATGACAATGGTCTTTTACCTTATAATTTTCGGGAGTAAATTCCTCGTTACAAATATAGCAATTAGTTTCTCTTTCGTGTTTTATTTCTTCCTCTTCGCTTATTTTAATAGGAACCGGGTCTTCGTGATATTTTCTAACGATTTTTTCTACGTCGGCGATTAACGTTTGCATAAAAATTTTATCGGCGTCTTTTCCGGTATATTTTCTTTCTATAGGTTGTCCTATCCCGTTAGAAAATATTATAATGTAGTAAAAACTACAAGGAACGTGCTTTTGCCTTTTTATAGTATAACTTTTCTCTACGCTCGGTTGACAAGTTTGTACGGGTAAAAGGACGCTTTCGAAATCAGCGTATATAGCGAGAGGAAACTTTATTTTTCTATCATGATTTTCGAACTGTAATACACTACCCTCCTTCGTGATCGTCGCAATTTTTTTTATGTTTTTGTAAAACTTTTTCGCTTCCGAAAGGGCTCATGCATCTTTCACAAAAAAACTTTTTATGCTCGTTTTTCGATATTTGACTACCCATTAAGCGACTAAAATTTTTTATAACGGCGTAGTGATTATTTATTCCCTCCGTAAAGTAAAGTAAATCAACGTGTTTATTTCCCCCGTTTTTCGTAATTCTTAACGGATAAAATTTTTTTTCTCCTTCGTTAAAACTATAAACGTTTACGCTAATTTCCGGATTTTGTTTTTCGAACTTATCTATATCATGCATCGTGACGGGATATTCTATTCCTCCCATGTTTAAGCTATTTTCCCTCGATCGTAAATCGTTATCGATTCTTTCGGGATGATCCTTCTTAGGTCCTAATGCTATTAAAACGCACCATAAAAAACATTTATTATCGTTATTTTTCGGGTTAATACACGCTTTTTTGTTCGAAACCCAATCAGGTAGTTTTATATATCCCATAGCTCTTAAAGGATCATAAGCAGCCGTATGTAACTTTAAATGTTTTACGGAATCGAATCCCCAACCACTGCCTTTCATTATAAATTTTTGGAAATTTTCTAAAATTCGCATTATCATAATATCGTATTATTCACCCGCACCGGTCCCATTTAAATTAATTTCGTTTATTTCGGAAGAAAAATTAGCTTCTGCCAGTTCCTGTCTATCTTTATCAGGCTTTTTAGTCATATTACATTGAAGAACCATTTTTACTTTAGTATCCCGTTGATTTTCTAAAACTTTTATCATTTTGGGTCTCGCGAGATCTAAAAACTCTTGGGGCGTGCTAACATTTATTCCGGGTATTTTGTGTTCTTGGGCCCAGTTTTTAAGAGCTGAGTTACTTTTTAAAACGTTGAGCTGTTGTTGATTAGGTGGAGTTACTTGTACTCTCGTTACTGTAGGTGGTGGGGTGATAGTCGGTCGTAAAACGGGAGTCGGGGTGATAGTCGGTCGTAAAACGGGAGTCGGGGTGATAGTCGATCGTAAAACGGGAGTCCCTATATTTTCGTTATTTCCAACTAATATCGGTGTACCAGGATTACTTCCTAAAAGATTAATTAATTGATTTCGCCTAAGTCTTGTGTATCCTATGATACCTCTTTCTCTAGCTAAATTTTTCAGGTCTTTTACCGTGAGTCTATCAAAATCCATGATTTTTAATACGCCCAAAATAAATTAAAGGGTGTTATTCAATTTTATTACGAAAATCGTAATAAAATTTTAATATACTACGCTCATTTTATTTCCGTCGGACTGGAAGTTTATTACCCTATCGCTAAGTATAACGGCGTACGCGTGCGTGTCCGCGGGTACATTATCTTCAAAATTCGCTTTCACGTGAATATCAGTTACGGAGTATTTTATCCTTTCGCTTTGTTTACTAACATCAAACAAAAACAGCGGATAAAGATCTCTGTACTCTAAAGGGGTAAAGTTAGGATTCGACGCTAAATCATCCATAAGAAAAAACTTAGATCTAAATTCGCAAACATCGCCGTACGCTCTACTAAATTGTTGTTTGGTAAAAGAAAGTTTGTAGTCCGTTCTTGGATATTTAAAAGAATTTAACGTAACGTGAATATTCACAACTCTAGCGTGATCAAATGTAGCCATATTTCTTTCTTGATTATTTTGTCTACCCGTTTGGAAACCGACGATAATGTAACGCGGAAACTCCGGTGATGATTTAACAGCGAGTCTCCAGGTAAATGATCTCGTTTGGGTAACTGGCGCAGTATCGCATTGTATCATTCTATAATTAACTGGAAAGGTTCCTTTGTTTTGGATATGTTTATAAAGTTGCATTTTATACTCATCCGTGGGTAACACATGAGGCATATACCACGCTATTTTTTCCAGTACAACTTTACCTGCATCAACAGCTGGTATATCTCCCCCACCAACTGCTCCACCTACAATTATCCCTCTTTTAAATATTGCATTATTATCACCCGTTCTCGTTAAGTAAAGAGTTTGCTTCATTCCGTATAATACTTTATTATAATCTTCGCAAAAACCAAAAATATGTTTTAATGGGATTTTAAATTCAAATGTACCATTCGGATTGGGTTTCTTAATAATAAGTTCATGTCTTACTTTAAAACCTATATTAGTACTATTATTTCCCGCATCCGGCATATCGGTTGTATCCTTATACCACAATTGGTTTAACCCTCGCGATTTAGAAAAATCGTCGTCATATTTTAACAATCCGAGCATAGTGGTAGCCCACCCCGGATGACTTATTCTTTCGATTTCTTTACCAGAAAGGTCATACCTAATATTACTAAAAAGATACATTAAACCGTTGTTCGTTAAAGCGATATTGTCGGCGTTCGCGTATCTCGTACCATCATTTTTTACTGATTTACCTTCTATAAGTAAATAACTTTCTTTAGGATGCATAAAAATATCCTGAGTTTCGATGTTAATCGTAACATCGCCGCTATTATTAAGATCATTAACTGCGCCTACGATCGGTAAGTATTCGAAGTATTCGTAATCTTCGATACTATCATCTTTAAAAGGCGTTTCGGTAATGTCTAAAATACTCATTTTTATTAGATTATAATAATTTTTAAATTATTATAATTTTTTAAGTCGTTTTAATACCAGCTCCGCTGTTTAATTTTCTAACTAATTCTTGTATTGCGATCGGATCGTTACCGCTTCCATCTATTAAAGCCTTTACGTTTTTCGAAGGCACGGGTATCGCGTCGTACTTTTTCAAAATGTTTTTAGATTTTCGCGTTAAAGCCTTTTCGATTAACTTTTTTCCCGCATCTACCGCAGCGCTTTTTCCAGCCTCTAAAGCTTTTTTAGCTTCTTCCTTAGCGACGCTCTTTCCTACATCAACCGTGGATGATGCTATTTGTTTAGCTGCGCTACTACTTAAAAGTCTCGCGAAAAAGTTAGCTAAGCTATCGAAAATTCCGGCTCCGCCGTATCTATTTCTTCTACTAAATCCTCGTTTTTTATAGACGTACATATTTTATAATAAGGAGCTTATTTTTTTATACCTTTTACCGTTTAAAATACCCTGTCTTTTTAATTCATCGCAGACGCTTACTAACTCGTTTCTTAAGCCCGTATTACCCGCCGCTTTACTAGCCATAAGTAAGTCGAGTCTTTCTATTAACGCATTAGGATCGCTAGGTAAAACGACTTTTTTAATACCTTTACCCGTTTTTTTTTTCCCAGTATTTTCTTTATAATAATCTCCCTTCGTGTACTCCCCCCAAATAGAATCTTCGATAATTTTATATTTTTCCAGCATATGTTTATCTATTCCTCTGTGTTTAAAATAAGGATTAGACGGATCATTATTATTATGCATGCTATTAGTTAAAATTAAGATTTTTTTATACATCGCGAAATCATTTGGTGTATGAGAATCAGGGTTAAATTTTTTAGAAAAAATAAGATTAAATAAGCCCTTTGTCATTTTACATATTTTCTGTCCATCGATAATATTATCATCTTTTCCTAGTTCGAATGATTTATTACCCATTAAAATTCCTTTACTGGGTTCCCTACGAGGGCCAAATATGTCATCATTATCGACAATTTTTTCTAATTCCACTTCCAGCTTTGGTTCTTGTATTGATGGCTCTTCTGTAAATTCCGTAAACGTTGGACTCGCTGTCCTATAAGAAGGAGGAGGTCTACTTAAAAAAGGATAACTCGTTTCTTGTTGGGGTAACCTTTGAGGTAATTGTTCGATAGCCGTTTTAATATCTTTGATACCCTTAATAGGTTTAAGACTCTTTTTAATAGGTCTAAGGCCCTCCGTAATTCTCCTTTGTGTTTCTTTTTGCGTTTCTCTTTGCGTTTCCGTAACGGGTTTAAATAACTCCGAAAGATCCTCCCGTAATTCTATTTTACCCGTTTTTTCCGCTAACTCGTTAGCACGTATATTTTTTTTTATCGCGAGAAATTCTTTTACGACTCGTTCCCTTTATACGGGATCTTTAATTTTTAAAAAAGACATTTTTAAATATAATTATTTTTTTCATCCCGTTTCGTAACTAAAACTGCACGAAAACTTAATTATAGGCTTTTTAATATTCCAACGACCCACCGTGATTCTTTTCAACCAACCTCCGAAAGGACTCACACTGTTCTCTTCTCCCTCTTTCTATTAAAGTAGCTTCCGTTTCGCTCGTAATCTTTTTCTTAAATTTAGTCCTAATTTCTTCCTTCATCTTCTTATACTTCTCTAATTCTTCCATAATCGGTTGAAACTCTTCGTCCGTGACTTTATTATCCGATAAAGCTTTCGAGACGTGACTGGATGTAGTATTTAACTTTGCATCTGCGATGGTTTTAATCTTTTCCCGTTTTTCCGCTTTCTTCGTCGAATTATTAACGACGTATTTTCCGACTAAACTTAAAAATCCGCAAACACCCGCGAAACCTTCTATCGCTATAACCACGGGTATCGCGACTACCGTAGTTAACAAACCTATACCCCCCACCCCTCCAGCTGTGGTAAGAACGATTAAAACGGTATCTATATTATCTACTATTTTCGCGGATCTAAAATATTTCTTACTTAAAGTTTCCCTTTTCACAACCTCTCCTTCTAAAAAGTTTTGTATCTCGTTAATTTTATGCAGGCGATAACCCTGCCCCTCATCAACCGGAGGAGCCGTGGGTAATTCGGGATATCTATTAATTTCTTTCATCTCCATTTTTAATGAGCGGAAATTTTTAATACTGATAATAAACGAAGCATAAAAGTTCGTTTTCTTTTATCGTTACCTTTTTCTCGGAATTATTAGTAATCGCGACTAAAATATTCGCTGCATCTCCGAAGCTAACCGCGTTTTGTAAACTACATTCCTTGTATCTTAGATGATAATCTAAAGAGGTTAGAATTACGCCCTTAGTCGACTTAAAGCCTAAACCTAATCCCACGTGAATTACTTGCCTTACTTAAAGTAAGCTCTCTTTGACTAAAAATCTTCCAAGTTAACGGGTCTACTTTTATCGGAGGATATTTTAAAGTAGTATAGGGTAACCAATCAATCGTTTTCGGCCGATAAATTTTCGATTTTATGTTAAATTTGTGAGCGTTCATCTTTTTTGTTATTATATTATAAATTTATAATATCAAACAAATTTATAATATAGCTCCTAAAATAGGAATATTAGCGAAAGGACTATTTGGGCCTAGAATAAGACCCTTCCCGTCGTAAAACTTTCCTCCACGTTTTAAATATAAACCGTCACCAACAGATTTTAATCCTTTACCTTTATACGGGCTTAAATAAAGACCTTTTCCATCAGTTTCTACTCGACAAAGACAACCTCCTTTTTTAAGGTAAAGACCCGATCCTATAGCTTTTTGCATAGCAGCCAAACCTAATCCGGAAATAGCACCGACCCCTAACGCGGGTAAAACTGTTCTCGCTATAGCTGGTAAAGCGCTAGCTGCTAAGCCCGCTAACATTCCGAGGAAACCTCCCTCTATTTTAGCGTTATGTTTAATTTGGCTAGCGGACATTCTAATCGTTACTCCAGTACTTTTTTCGAAAGCTTTCTTTATTTTTTTCGCTTGAGACGGGGTAATGGCTAAGACGTCATTACCGTTTAAATCTCTTCGCGTTAATCGAATACTCGTCGGGCAACTTTTTTTAACAGCGTATTTAAGTTTTTGCTTTTGTCCGTCCGATATATTAACTTTAATGTTTATGTAACTACCCATATTTTTTTTAATGCGTTTTTTATTTTTATACACGTTTTATTTTTTATGCTTCTCTTATCGTTATTTTTTCTCCCCTAAGATTTAGTAAATTTCCATCTTGATCCGTAATTTTTACTTCCATATTATGTATATCCTGTAACGTTATCGGTAAATAAACTAAATTAAGCGGAGACTCTATTATCTTATATCCAGGCGCGATGTTCGGGAAAAAAGAATAAATCGTATTTGACATTAAACCGTTAACGTAACTTCCCGAGATAATATTAGCGTTAACGAGTACGGAATTTATACTGAGAATATTTACTACGTTTTCGGATTCGTGAAAACCGCTAACATATTTCGCGCGAGTAAAGCCTAATACTTTAGAAATGGAATTCGGATGATTAAAATCTACTTCGTAACCGTTTTCTAGGATAAGAATAGATTTTAGCGTATTCGTGTTCGCGGAAATATTAATAGAGTAATTATCGTTAACTAAATCGATGTGTCCTTTTTTTCTCATTTCCTGGTGAATGGTATCGTTAATGTCTATAAGGTCGTAACTTCCTTTGGGTATTATTATTTTAACCCAAGAAGCGCCGTTGTCCGGAGAATAAATAAGCATATTATTTGACTCATTGATATTAGGAAACGAATAATACGTTTCGAGGTTTACTAACGCCATTTCGTATTTTCTTTCGTAATCCAGTCGGATCGGGGGATTAAATTTCGTCGTAAATAGGGTCGTGTCATCGCTTACTATAATTTGTAAAGATTCTTTAGGACGTGTATTTTCGACTACTTGCTTTAAAAGATCTTCCATTTTTTTTATAAAAATATATCTTTAGTTAAAAAAGATATATGTTTAATCTCTCTTTAAATTCTATTAAATGTTCAATCGCATCTAATAATTTTAATAAGTATTCTAGGGTAAATTTTCTCAACTCGAATCTATCGATGTAATACTTTTCCGGGTTTAATCTAAAATAGTTGCTCGTAATAAAATCCAAGTTATAACTAGTTATTATTCTGATCACGTACGTAAGTTCTCTTAAAACGGGATATTCTAGATCCCATAATTCATTATCTCTTATAATACCATACATAACTTCCCCGTGATACATTCCAAAATGATTTCTTTCTTCTTCGTACATTTTTTTCACGATTACCGCGTTTAATTTTTAATCCAATTTTCATTTTTTTATTAACTCAGAATATAAAAGTTATCGAGACCGTCTCTGTATTTTCCTTCGTCTTTTTTACTCGTTAAATCGATAACAATAAAACCATGAGGTCTATCCCATACTTTTTTACAGAAATTCCTAAACTCTTCTTTAGTCATATCTTCGCTTACATGGTCAGCGTAAATATGATTAATGTTTTTCTGGTCTTGTCTAAAAAGGCAAATAAAATTCGCGTTCTCTCTGATAGTTTGTCTAGGTAATTTAAAATAATTTTGGGAAAGGTAAAAACTATCGACGTTACTATGTCTTCCTTGTACGTAATAACATTCGCATTTATTTTGTCTTTCTAGAAGTAAATCGTCGAAGATCATTAAATTTTTATCTTCCGGATTTAAATTTCTAGGGATCGGGTACATCGTCGGTACGTTCGAAGAAACTACATCTTATATCTGATTCATTCGCTAAGGTTTTAGACCATTCTTCGATCAAAGATTCGGGGGAAACTTTCTTGCTCTGAATTACGTCTCGCGCGTTAAATAACTGTAAAATTCTTTCTTTCGGTAATTTTTCTTCGAAGGCTTTTTTAAGTAAACGATATTCGGGTTGGAAAAGACTTCTCCCGAAAACCATTAAATTATTATAATCGAGCCATCCGGGTCTTATTAAAAGGTTTATTAAAAGCGTAGTCTTACCACAACCGGATTTACCGACGATTATCCCCCTAAAGCTTTTAGGTAAAATAAAATTATTATGCCTTTTCGATACTTTATTATCCAACGATAAATCGGTGATTTCCATTTTTATTTAAATTAAAAAAATTAAACTTAAAAACATGTATTGCGTTAAATGTAAGAAGATTACTGATACTAACAACGTACAACATATCGTAACTAAAAACGGGAGGAATATGGCTCGAGGTAAATGCGTCGTATGCGGGAGTATTAAAACTAAATTCGTTAAAAAAAAAAAGGTGGATCATTACTAAATAAGGCTATAAATAACTTACCCGTTGAAATGCATCTTCCCGGACATAATTTTACCGGTCCCGGTACGAAGTTAAATAAAAGACTCAACGAAGATTTAACTCCGAAAGAATGGAGTAAATGGATAAACCGCGTTGATAAAGCGGCATACCATCACGACGTTTGTTACCTTAAATACGATGACACAGCTACCAGAAATTCTATTTGCGACGCTAATATGTTAACGGAATTAAAAGGAATTTATAATCCTATGCTTAGGGAAAAAATAGAACGATCCGTCGTTGGTAATCTGATCGGAGCGAAGAAAAGATTCGGGATGGGGCTTAATAAAAAAAAAAAATTCGTCATGACGAGTTTATCGGAAGAATTACATAAACCCGTAAGAAGAAAATTTAAGAAAAGGAGGGTCTTAGTAAACGGTATCGATAGATATGGGCCGCGGATTTAGTAGACATGCAGGCATTCGCTAAATTTAATCGGGGTATAAAATATCTTCTCGCCGTCATCGATATTTTTTCTAAGTACGGTTGGTTAATACCGTTAAAAAATAAAACCGGAAAATCCGTCGCCGAGGCATTAAAGGGTATTTTTAAAGAGAGAAAACCGGAAAAAATATGGGTGGATAAGGGTAAAGAGTTTTATAACGCGGACGTTAAAAATTTGGTAGAATTGTATTCTACCGAAAACGAGGAAAAATCTAGCGTCGTTGAAAGATGGATTAGAATGATGAAAGAAAGAATGTGGAAATATTTTTCCGCTAATTCTACTAACGTTTACATCAACGTCTTACCCGATCTCGTTAAAGATTATAATAACACGAAACATTCTTCTATTAAAATGACGCCAATAAACGCTAGTAAAAAAGTAAACGAAAACGAGGTTTGGAAAACTCTTTACCCCGAAGGTCATGAAGTAGGGGATATAAATCCTAAGTTTGCCGTAGGCGATAAAGTAAGAATAACTAAAATGAAAAAGACTTTCGAAAAGGGATATACTACGAGATGGACCGAAGAAGTTTTTACAATTACCGAGGTAAAACGAATGTCTCCCGTAACGTATAAAATTAAAGATCTTAACGGGGAAGAAATACGAGGTTCCTTCTACGAACCGGAATTACAGAAAACTAGTCAGGAGTTGTTTAGGATAGAAAAGGCTATTAAAAAAGGAAAAAAGAAGTCTTTGGTAAAATGGAAAGGATACTCGAACGAGTTTAATTCTTGGGTTGACAATGAAAACATTAAAAATATTTAAGTTTTAAAAAAATGCCGGATATAGCGATTAAAAACGTAATTTTACCTAATAAACCTTTAAGTAACTTCGAACTAGAAGACGCCGCGAAAAAACTAAAAATACCTTCTTTTAGGGGTGTATTTGTACGAAACGAACTACCTAGAAAGCGTAGAAAAAAAGAATGCGGAATATTAAATTTGGATGATTTGAGCGGACCAGGTACGCATTGGGTCGCGTGGTATAAAGACGGAGATAAAAAAAAAAGATAGTTACGGTATAAGGCCGCCTATCAAAATACGAAACTACTTGACAGATCTGATACTTTACAATACGGACCAATTACAACGACCCGATCAAGTATTTTGCGGGCATTTATGTTTGTTCGTTTTAAAAGAGCTGACCTCGGGAAACGAATTTCAAGGCGTTTTAAATGAACTTATTTAGTTTATTTAAAAAAGATGCCTGTCGATAAATTCGGAAGAATGGACGAAGTTAAACTGAGCGAAGACGATATTTCGATCTCTTACGTAAATAATAATTTTTTATGTAAAGATGGAACGACGGAAGTTACCGGTTCTATAAATATGAACGGTAATACGTTAACAAGGGTTAGTAATCCCATAAATCCTCAAGACGTCACGACTAAAAATTACGTTGATTCCAACTCGGGATTATTAGTCGAAAATGGAGGCTTTCTCATGACGGATTATTTAAACATGAGTTTTAATAAAATAAAAAATTTAGGAGATCCTACGGAAGCGAACGAAGCCGCTAATAAAAAATACGTGGATGATAAAGGTGGTGGAATAGTTAAACGAGAGGATGGCAGTTTTTCGGCTATAGGAGATATAGATATGGGAGGAAATAGAATTAAAAATTTACCCGAACCCGCCGCTTGGGATGATCCCGTAACGAGGTCTTTTCTTACCACACAGTTGTTAACTATTCGCGAGCACGAAGACTCTTTAACGAGAAACAATGATGGTTCTTTTACCGCGAAAGGTGAAATAGATATGAATGGAAAAAGAATTATAAACTTACCTAAACCTTTCGGTAACAACGATGCCGTAACGAAATCTTTTTTAACCGAGCGATTAGCGTCTTTTTCGGCGGGATTTATACCGATAATCAGAAGGGAACAAACAAAACCTATAATAAGTATTCACGCTGAAGAACAGGGACCTTTAACGAGCGGAAATTACGAGTTTTCTTTCGGAAACGGTAGTAGCGGAAGATCACACGTTTTAGGAGATTATTGTATGTCAGCTCCCGGTAGGATTATAAGAGGTTCTTTAACGACTGTAAAAGCGAACGATTATTTAAACGAAGAGGTAAAAATTAACTTGGTAATAAACGGTATCGAAAAACTCGACTATTCCTTAATAAAAAAAGTAGGAAAAGGTTGTAGTTGTATAGTTTTTCCTCAACCTTTAGAAGTAAATCAATGCGATATTATAAACTTTTTAACGAAGACCGATAATCCTGACACGAAAAACTCTTATTTAACGTTACTCGTGGAACTCGATTTGTAAATATGTTAAAAGATTTTTTTTCCTATTTTAAAAAATGGAAAAGGAATTAAAAGATATTATCGGTTATGGACCTAAAGATTTATTCGATCTTATATCCTCAGACTTTTCAGAACTCATTAAATACAAAGTTTTATTCGGTGGTAGCGTACGCTTGGATTACCTAGAAGAAGTTAATAAACTATACGGGATTTTAATAACTCGATGTAGGTATGAATTACCGGAATATTATAAAAAAGAAGCTGAAAATATTTTTAATGTTACACATTTACCTAGTACTACCGAAAAAAGTATCGTAGAGATTGTAAAGTCCGTAACGCCAACTATGGATACCTGGAAACCAGCAACTGAGACGCCAACGAATGAGTCTTAAAAAATAAGTTAAAAAAAAATCCCTATTAAAAAATGGAAAAATTTATCAAAGAAGCTAGCCCAGAGGTTATATTAAATAATATAGAGCACAACTTTACACAAATCGTTAAGTACACGGATTTTTTTATCCCCAAAGATTCTCCCTACCGGAGATTTTACCTAGAAGATCTTAACAAAATATACACCTCTTTAATAAAAAATGGTAGATATTTTTTAACGGATCTACATAAAGAAAAGATTGAAAATATTTTTTCTGAAAAAGCTGAAACATTAATAAACATAAGCCAAGAAGTTAAGAAAATTATGAAAACGTTATTACCCGAGGGTGTGGAATCAGAAAATTTATAACTTTTTTTAAAAAGTTATAAATTTATTCTTATTCGTCGTCGGAACCTAGATTTATATCTTCTATAGAGATAAAAGGTTTTCTGTATTTAGGAGGGGGAGGAACGTGCTTTTTTGCGATAATAACGTCGGAAATAGACGTACGTATTTTAAGTGTGCTTCCGTTATAAAAAATATCATCTATATCTATAAAAGCGACTACTTTACATTTCCCTTCTTCGTAACTTTTAGGATCTCTTGGCGTATAATCGCCGTTATATTCTTTTTCGTAAAACTTAGTTTCTATTTTACATTCTTTATGGTTATTATTTTCGTAAATTTCTTTTTCTTTTAGTCTCGGAAAAAAAATATCGTCTTTAATAATTTCTAAATCTTCGAAAGAGTTATCCCTTCTTCTGTTTACTTTTTCCCATTCTTTTCGTAAAAATCTCGAAATACTATTTAGCATTTCTTTAAACGTGATTTCTTTTTCAGTCGGATTTTCTACATCGTAAACGGGTACCAAAGACATATAATAACCAGGATTACTTTTATACTTCGCAACTCCATGAGAAAACAGAGCGGGAGAACGTATTCGTAACCCACTCTCTTCCCCATTAGGATATACGTATTTAATTTCCATTGTTTTAAACTTGTATTGTTTATTTTCTTTACATTCGCAAATCCTTAGATTGTCTATATTAAAATCTTTATAACTTATAAAATCCGCCGTTTTTCTGACGGCTTATACTTAAAAAGCGTTTTTAAAAAATCAATTTTAAAAAAATAATAATGGACATAAAAATTTCTACTCAAACATTTTTAGCTTACACGAACATGGATAGCCTTAACTTAGAAAAGTTGTTCGATGAAATAACTTTAACTAAGGAATTAATATACGCGAACTACAAAAGAAAAGAAATAGGGGACAAAGGTAAGAAAAAAAGTAAACCGAAAAATTTTTCTAATTGTATTTCGTTTTCCTTTTTCTTCGATAAAAAAAAGATAAACCTAAAGCTCTTTAAAAATGGGGTAGTACAGATTAGTGGATGTAAAAGTTGCAATCATTACACTATAGGATTAGTTTTTTTATGGGATGTAGTTAAGAAAACTCCGTCATGTCACTTACTTAATAACCTAAATGTTTACCTAGTTTCAGTAATGAGAAATGTTGTATTTAATTCTGGGTTTCCCATTGACGGAGAAAAACTGGAAAAATACTTCTTAGAAAATAAAGAACATAGCCTAGTAATAGGCGTATGTTCTAAAGGAAGTCGGTTTATTAAACTCATAGAATCTGTGAGTGACATGCCGGTTTACGCACTCGACATAAGTAGGAAAGATAATACCGTAAGTTTAAAAGAAGAAATAACCTACGAAAAGTTACGAGAAGAAAAAAAGATTACTAAGCTAACCAGCAAAAAAAATGACGCTATAACAGTATTTAGTTCGGGGCGAATTATATTTTCCGGAGTTCACGGAAAATACCAAGATCCTATGATAAAATGGTTTTTAGATACAATATTTAAGATAAAGGATGAGATAATGCTAAAAGAATATCCTTCTATTTCGCTTAAGGATTACTTACGACCTGAAAATGGCGAGATAAATTTATAACTCAAACTTTAAGTTATAAATTTTTTAAACGTATAAAGCGGATAATCGTCTCATACCTTCCTTTAAGTTCGTTTTTAAATCTAATAAGACATTGATAGCGTAATTAACGTCTTTTAAAGTTTTTTCCTTAAGAGTTTCATTTTTAATATTATTCGATTGATTACATATTGTAACCATGATCGTGTTAATTTGACCATTTATAACATCGTTTAATTCACCCATAGTATCTGCCTCGTAATTACTGAACACTCGAGTTTCCTCATTGAAAGGAAAACCGAGATTATCGCTAATATTCGTAAATAAAATCGTAATTTCGCAAAGAGCAACTTCTAGTAACGAATTGGGGATATGAAACCAAAAAGGACCGCTAATTCTAGAAATATAAGTTAAAATTTCTCTAATAAAATTTAAAGTAACCCTGGTATATTCCGTCAACTTGATAGTTAAACTTACTATTTCGTGCGAAACATCATCTAATTCTCTCCTGCTTTTTTTATTAACTTTCCTAAACATTTTTGCCGACATTATTCTGACTTTTATAGGAAGAATATCCCCTAATCAAAAAACGATAAATTTATAACTTAGGTTTTAAGTTATAAATTCTTTTAATCCCGTACGTAAAGACGAGCCATATCCTTTCCTATTTCTAAAAGTTCGGTTTTAGCTTCTTTTAAGGCGTAAATAGCATAATCAACATCCTCACGAATTTTTTCTCGTTTAATCGAATCAAGGGAATCAAATTTCTGCTTTAACTTATTAATGATATTACTGATATGACATTTTACAACGGGCCGTAATTTTAAAATTATATTTGTCCTTATATCTTCTACCCTCTCACAATCATCCTCGTCTTCCGAGTCATATACTAGCGGATATATTCCAACTTCTTCATTATGAAAATAGCAAACAATATCCAAAAAGATCTTACTAATATCTGAGTGGGCTTCTTCCAAGTCTGAATAATCAAGATGAATATATCTACATAATTCTTCTTTCGCCATTTCCTTATCATAATACCAAATACCCGGAAGCTTTTTATCGATGTGTAAAAAAATTCTTCTGACGAAACAAAAATTAACACGGCTACAATCTATTCCATCGTTAGCTAACTCTTCCATTTTTTCCAAGACATTTATTAATTCAACACCTCGTCTTTTATTAACTTTTTTAAATAATTCCCAGTTCATTATTTTTTTTCCTATAATATATAGAAAAAAAAATCAAAAATAAAATATTGAACCACTCTTAAAAATATGAGCGATAAAGAATCGTATAACGACATTATTCCGACTTTTATAGGAAGAATATCCCCAAATCAAAAACGATAAATTTATAACTTAGGTTTTAAGTTATAAATTCTTTTAATCCCGTACGTAAAGACGAGCTATATCCTTTCCTATTTCTAAAAGTTCGGTTTTAGTTTTTTTTAAGACGCAAATAGCATAACTAACATCCTCGCAACTTATTTCTCCTTTAGTCGAATCAAGGAGATCAAATTTCCGCTCTAAGATATAAATGATCCTACTAATACGACATTTTACAACGGTCTGTAATCTTAAAATATAATTTGTCCTTGTATCGTTATCCTCGTCTTCCGAGTCATATTCTTCCGGATATACTCCGACTTCTTTATTATGAAAATAGTAACTAATATTCAAAAAGATATTACAAATAAGCGAGTCGGTTTTTTCTAAGTACGAATAATCAAGATTAATATATCCACATAATTTTTCTTCCCCCATTTTCTCATCATAATAGCAAATACCTGGAAGCTTTTTATCGATGCGTAAAAAAATTCTTCTAATGTAACTAAAATTAATACGGCTACAATCTATTCCATCGTCAGCTAACTCTCCTATTTTTTCCGAGACATTTATTAATTCAACACCTCGTCTTTTTTTATTAACTTTTTTAAATAATTCCCAGCTCATTATTTTTTTTTTTCCTATAATATATAGAAAAAAAATCAAAAATAAAATATTGAACCACTCTTAAAAATATGAGCGATAAAGAATCATTAACGATGAAAACCGATCCGAAATTGTATAACGAAAAAATCGAGGTGAATAAAGCCCGTATTAAAGCTTTACTAGCCGCGATAAATAAACTAAAAGAAGAAAATAAACGTTTTAAAAAGAAAAAAAAAATTACTATTAACTCTTTGTAATAGTTAATTTATAACTCAACGAGTTATAAATTTTTAGTTTATGAACCCTTTAAAAATGATACAGTCCCTTAGCCCCTTATTTTTAATTTACGTTTTAATAAAGATGGTGTTCTACACAAAGGGCATTCCCCTAAATTAGAGGCGTTATTACATTCCTGGCATACAGCTATATGACCACACTCGCAAAATAATATATCCGGTATCGCTTCTTTGCAAATAACGCATTCATTTTCTTCGAATATCCAAAATATTGTTCCTTGGCTGACTTTTAACCTCTTCATCCTCCTCATCCTCTTCATCCTCTTCATCCTCCTCATCCTGTTCATCCTCTTCATCCTCCTCATTCTCTTCATCCTCTTCATACTCTTCAATAGGGAGACCAGAGAAAAGCGGCCCATCAAAATCAAAGCCTCTTTCTTCTTCTATCGGAAACCTCCGTCGCATATCCTCGTTACAAAAAGGTCCACCCTCATCCCAAGCAGGCGTTATTAAATCATTTGAGCTACTTTGAAAATTAACCTCATTCGAACGAGGACGACGACGAAAGCGGATATTTTCAATTGCAAATCCTCCAACGGACTTTAAATTAAAATAAAAACGATCATATTCTTTATATTCCCGTTTCGAGCATCTACGCGCTAATTCATCGAATAAAGCGACAGTAAATTTCCTCGTTTGTAGTGAATGAAGATAATCTCGAAAAATAAATTCGATCTCCCCTTTTATAATATGCCTTCTAGCGCGCATTTTACTAATTTCGTAGCAAAAAACCGGCTTAAATCGTAGTAAAGGAGAAACTCCGTTTTCGCATTTAACCGGGGGAAAACACACCCGGAAAAAATTATACACACATTTCGAGAAATAAATTTTATCTTCTAACGTTTTAACCAGATGAGAAATAAAACTAGTTTTAAAATTCTTTAGTACGCTCATCTTTTTATAAGTTTTTTATTCCTTTTAAAAAAGACACGCGTAGGATAAGGAATTTATAACTCAACGAGTTATAAATTTTTTTACTAGGGTCGCGTACGGGAGTAGTATAGGGATAACGTATTCGATATCGCTTCTTTACATGAAAGCAAACGCTTTCGAATAATATATTATTTTTCTAGAAAAATAATGGTAAATTTAGCTAATTTTAACCGAATAGAATTTAATACCTCATCTAAATATTCTAAACGTTTTACCGTTGAATTTAACGCAAAAATAATAATTCTCCTATCCACCGTATTAAAATCCATAAATTTACAAAGTTTATTAGTAGCTTTATAATCATACTTTAAATCTAAAGAATTACAGATAATTAAATCTAATTCTTTAACGAGTAAATAAAAATTATCTACTAAAATAGCATCTTCTTCAAAATCCATGCTTATATCGTCTATATCTTGGATATCAGAAAATATATCCCGTAAATGGCTTAAGACTTTAATAAAATCATGCCTAAGAAGATTAACTTTTTCTTTTTTTATTTCTAGTAAGCGACGAATTAAAAATAAATCTTGTTTAGACCTACGGACCGTGGACCGACTTTCTAACCATTTAAAAAAAGTAATTAATTTAGGATCGTGCAAAAAAGGTTTAAACTCGTTAACCGTTACCAATAACGTTCTAAACTTCTCGGACGAAAGCGTTTTACTAATAAGTTTTAATTCTTCCTTAATACTCATCTTATTATATTTTTCTAGGCTTTTTAACCGGAAAAAATTAGTAGAATTTCATTTTTTTTATTCCTTTAAAAAGACGCGCGTAGGAATTTATAACTTAGCGGGTTATAATTTTTTTTTTTTACTAGGGTCGCGTACGGGAGTACTATAGGGAAGCTAGCGAATTCCAAAAAAGGAGAGTACTTTACTAGACCGCGTATGAGAGTACTCTCGGACGCTAAAATTTGGGGGTATGTGGTGGAATCAACCATGTCCCCAGAGGGGTGTGGTTAGTATGTAAATTTGGGGGTATGTGGTGGAATCAACCATTCCCCAGGTTGGAAGGGTATGTGGTTGAGATGTACCAGTCCTAAAACTGGTCGAAGGGGAATGTGCTAGAATCAACCACGGTCCAGAGGAGTGTGGTTGAGATGTACCAGCCCTAGAACTGGTCGGAGGGGTATGTGGTAGAATCAACCACGGTCCTGAGGAGTGTTAACTGGCGGAAGGGGTATATGGTAGAATCAACCACGGTCCTGAGGAGTGTGAACTCGTTGGAAGGGTATGTGTAGAATCAACCACGCCCCAGGGGACCGTGGTTGAAATATACCAGTCCTAAAACTTGTTGTAGTGGTGGGTAGTAGAATCAACCACCCCCCAGAAACCGTGGTTGACACATACCAGTCACAGGACCGACAGAATAACACCTACTCCTGAATGTTGCCATTTTAAACGTTTTTTTTTTGTGTGTGGGAAAAATATCTTCCTATCGGATGGTTTAACTCTTTACCGCACAATGACGCCTTTTAACGCCTCTGGAAATGAAACCTTTTGAAAACATTGTGGGAAAAGGAGAAAATGCTGGTAACCAGCATTTTCTCCTTTTCCCACAATGTTTTCTGTCCTATCAAAGGAAAATTGCACTATTTGAGCCACATTGAAATTGTTGTCTGCAAATGCTTTCAATTTGGACAAGGCTAAAATTTTGTCGTCTGGTAAAGGGTTAAGTTCAAGATCAGACTGCTCGTTTTGTGCAGTGTGATTTTGATCTACTCTGTTCGCAAAGGGTCATTGAGTCGCGCTTAGCAGCCTAAGGCTTAAAGCAGGGATCGTAAAAGCACGGGGACAGGTTGGTAGAGAATTAATTTCCTCGGTTATTATTTTACAGTATAAGGATTTTTCTGGGCGATAAAAACTATGGTAAAACATTGGGTTAATAGTTTACTGGCCTTCCTTGTATACCCGAGACCAGTACCTCAGCATGTTGATTTAACCCTTTACCGCACAATGCCGCCTTTTGACGCCCCTGGGAAAGAAGCCTTTTGAAAACATTGTGGGAAAAGGAGAAAATGCTGGTAACCAGCATTTTCTCCTTTTCCTACAATGTTTTCTACCCTATCAAAGAAAAGTTGCACCATTTGAGCCACACTGAAACTGTCGTCTGCAAATGCTTTCAATTTGGACAAGGCTGAAATTTTGTCGTCTGGTAAAGGGTTAAGAAATAAAGAGCCGAATTCAAGTGTCATGTTAGAATGATTGACTGATCGATTGAATGGTGTTTTACCCCGGTTTCAACATTATTTCGGCCATGACACGGCGACAGATCGGGCATTCATGTATGTCGTGGCTTTCACCAGTACTAGGTTAGGGCTCTGTTCAAAGTGCCTTGCCCAACCCTACTTGCCCAACCACACTCCCACAAACAAAAGCTTCCAGTAAGGCTCGAACTCGGAGCCTCCAGGTCACGACTCCTACACTTTACCACTAAAGCCTCCGTCACACCAAACTAGTTCATAGAACGTCTTACCCTGTCCTAACAAAATCGTAAAACGGGTTGCGGTCGGGGTGGGACGTGTAATTTCGATCTAATTTCGGTCTAATTTCGGTCTAATTATGCCTAAAGCCCCCGTTACACCAAACTAGTTTTTAGCACCTCTTGCCCTGTCCTAAAAAAGCGTAAAAAGGGTTGCGGTCGGGGTAAAATGTGTAATTTCATTCGGGTTGCAAACCTACTGCCAACTGAATGTCCAATCTACCACGTCAAACGTTACACGAACCTAACAAGATTGAAGTACGGCAGGTCCGTTTGTAGTACGTCCATCTCATTTTAAGTACGTTGTCACTCCGTCTAATTACAAGACGGGATGGACGGCAAAAAGATTGAGCAGGCTCAAAGTTCTGGAGCACCCTTCCCGTCCTAGCCCGTCCATGAAGTTCGTAAACAGATCGTAAAAGGTTGCTACTACGTCCGCTCCGTTCGAACACAGCTTGAGTCCGTTTGACAACAATTTTCAGAACGTACTGAGAACGAGTTCGGTGTGACGGGGGTATAAGCCATGAGGAACCCCAGCGCAGTATGATACGTACAGGGCTCGAGGAGCCTCCAAGTAACGAGTCCTACACTTTACCACTGAGCCAAGCAGGACCGCGGCTCAGTATGAAACGTACAGGGCTCGAGGACCCTCCAAGTCACGAGCCCTACACTTTATCACTAAGCCAAGCAGGACCGCGGCTCAGTATGAAACGTACAGGGCTCGAGGAGCCTCCCGGTTACGAGTCCTACACTTTACCACTGAGCGAAGCAGGACCGCGGCTCAGTATGAAACGTACAGGGCTCGAGGAGCCTCCAAGTAACGAGTCCTACACTTTACCACTGAGCCAAGCAGGACCGCGGCTCAG
Source organism: Tridacna gigas (assembly GCA_945859785.2). Lineage (NCBI taxonomy): Eukaryota > Metazoa > Mollusca > Bivalvia > Cardiida > Cardiidae > Tridacna > Tridacna gigas. Next base: position 3,715,544 of record OX244037.2, read on the forward strand.
TATGAAACGTACAGGGCTCGAGGAGCCTCCACGTCACGAGTCCTACACTTTACCACTGAGCTCAGCAGGACCGCGGCTCAGTATGAAACGTACAGGGCTCGAGGAGCTTCTAGGTCACGAGTCCTACACTTTACCACTGAGTCAAGCAGGACCGCGGCTCAGTATGAAACGTACATGGCTCGAGGAGCCTCTAGGTCACGAGTCCTACACTTTACCACTGAGTCAAGCAGGACCGCGGCTCAGTATGAAACGTACAGCGCTCGAGGAGCCTCCAGGTCACGAGTCCTACACTTTACCACTGAGCCAAGCAGGACCGCGGCTCAGTATGAAACGTACAGGTCTCGAAACAAGCGAGTTGCTGGTTCGAATCCCCAGCTGCGTCAATTTCTTTCCAGGGATCGATGGTCTGTCTAATCATTGCGACAGGATTCATTCCTCTCTGATTGCTGATTAGCATCTCTACGACGGTTACGTGGGAAAGCAGCCTATGGCTTGGAAAGTATTTTGTGCGAACAACTAGGTACACTGTCTGCAACGAAATAATGAGAGTTGACTGAAATAATGTTGAAAACAGTGTTAACCCTTTGCCACACAATCCCAAGTTTTAACGACCTTGGAAAACATTGCAGGAAAGGAGAAAATGTTGGAAACTATTTTTTCCCTAAAATGTTTTTCTACCCTTCCAAAGGTAGATTTCAGTTTTTGAGCCATGTTTAATTTGTCGTCTGGAAATGCTTTCAATTTGGACCACTCTAAAATTTCGTCGTATGGTAAAGAGTTAAACAACAAACAAACAAATAAAGCTGTCTCGAACAGCGTAAACCCTTTACTAGACGACAAAATTTTAGCCTTGTCCAAATTGAAAGCATTCGCAGACATCAATTTCAATGTGGCTCAAATGGAGCGATTTTTCTTCGATAGGGTAGAAAACATTGTGGGAAAAGGAGAAAATGCTGGTTACCAGCATTTTCTCCTTTTCCAACAATGCTTTCAAAAGAATTCTTTCACATGGTCGTTAAAAGTCGGCATTGTTCAGCAAAGGGTTAAACAAATCGTAATTATACAGTAATTATAAACTGATTCTATATCCGATTTTTTGCCGCAGAATTCCTTGCATAATTATAAAATGCTCATGCTGTTTTCATCGAACCCTTAATCTGCTATATGGCGTGCAGCACACGAAAAGGGGCCTTCGGACATTTGCGTAAAGTCTCGTCTCGGATTAGCCTGCGCAGTCCGCGCAGGCTAATCCGAGACGGCACTTTACGACTACATAAGATTTTCTTCATACAGTAGACTTTCGTGAAAACAGAAACTCGCACAGAAACGGGAAGTGTCGTCTCGGATTAGTCACAGACTGCACAGGCTGATCTGGAACGACACACTTTTAAGCATATGTCCGAAGGCCCCTTTTCGTGTGTTGCACGCCAATAAATGAAATGAAACTTGCAAGCCGATAGTAAAAACAAATATTGTTATTTCAAAGTTATTTTCGGAGCAAAACTGTCTCCTTATCGGACAGTGTAGATTCAAGATCAGACTGCACGTTCTGTGCAGTCTGATCTTGATCTACACTGTCCGCAAAAGGTTGGTGAATCTCGCTTAACAGCGTAAGGGTTAACCGTTTACCAAATTACACAATTTGGGAACCCTAAATTTGAAATATTTGCAAACGATCAATTACGTTGGGCTTTAAAAACATTGTAGTAAAAAGTTGGCTGACAGCATTTTCTACTTTTCCCAAAATGTTTTCAAAAACCGTCTTTCTCAGGGTCGCTAAAACTCGAGATTGTTTGGGAAAAGGGTTAAATTTTTTAGCAGACCAAATCTGAAAACTCTTTTGTTAGGGGGACATTATCTCTCGCAAGGGGGCACTTTTCAAATACATAACCTATCTGGTATCGGCGTTCTGGGTACAGAATCGGACTACTTTTCAAGGCGGAAATCAATGCAACGAATTTCATAATATAAATACGTTTACTCACAAAAAACCTACCTTGTACAATTCATCCAACCATGGTTAACTAGCATATAACCTATGCACCAGCAATTTATAAACATAGCCCCTGTAAGCTTGGGAAAAAAGCCCTGGTATAAGTCCAGCAAGGTGGGAGCATTTTTTGATGTCATTGTGTTGCACAAATCCCGGTTTTCCCCATGTTTATATTTAGAAACTGTCCAGAGAGATTTGCAGTAAACAATTGGTATTTTATAAAATGATTATCCCCGTTTGAAATCATTGTTGTTGTTTTTTTTTTTTGAGAAATTTGTAGCAAAAAACTGGCTTGATTTTTCCACAGACGTATTATTTATGGCCATTTTTCGCCTGCACTTTAGAAGCGGCAATTTACGCACCGCGTATTAATATTTTCCTATACACGATAGTGCTGCGTCATATCAGATAGCTTTATCTTCGAAGAATATGACATGGGCAAGCAACGGTTAGGAGGATAAAAATCTTTTTATGCATTCACATAGTTTTATCTTAATATTTTACAAAACCATTACGAGTTCTACCGAAACTGAGGAGGATTAAAACTTGAAAACGTTGTGGGAAAAGGAGAAAATGCTGCTAACCAGCATTTCCTCCTTTCCCCACATTTTCTTTATTTTCTTAGATAAATTCCACCATTTTCGTCTATACAAAACAATTAAAAGTTTTAACGAAACTGGGGAGGATAACGGCTGTTGAAAACACTGTGGGGAAAAGAAGAAAACGCTGGTAACCAGCATTTTCTCCTTTTCCCACAGTGTTTCCTACCCTAAGATAAATTCCATCATTTAGGCCACATTTAATTTCTCGTCTGCAAATGCTTTCAAGTAGGACCGGTCTAAAATTTTGTCGTTTGGCCCAGAGCTACTTCATCTTGATTTTCAGATCTTGCAAAATTGCTTCGAATTTGTTAGGGTCAAGTTTCAAGATGTAATGAAGTGAAAGGCTGTAGGCAATCGATTAGATTAGTTCGCATAGGTCAGGTCGATTCGAAAATGTATAAAGCAACGTCGTCATTAGGATAATGCGAACACGATAATTGCGGTATTCATTTACCAGTACTGACTCAGTGAAAACATAAACACATGTCATAAGTTGTGTTATTTTACATTGCTAGCAGTATATCTGCTACCGTAGTACAGTGTGTCAGATCGTGGGACTGTCGATGAAGCGATTTAAGTTTAATTGATTGATCCATGTGCACGGCAAATTTATCGTGTTCGGTTTATACATATTACGTGTTTTCTTGCCTGACGAAGGAATGAGCGAAAACTGAACGTTGATGTATATTTTTTAATCGCTTCATTAAGGCCATGTCACACCCTTCCGGATAGCATTAACCCTTAAGCTGCTAACTGCGACTCACCGACCTTCTGCGGACAGTGTAGATCAAGATCAGCCTGCACAGAACGTGCAGTCTGATCTTGGATCTCCACTGTCCGAAAGGAGACGTCTTTCTCCAAATGATAAGCTCAAAATAACATTATTCGGGTTTTTACTATCGGCTTGAAAGTCTTATTGAAGTTACTTAGCAGGATAAGGGTTAACGGATGGCTGACTGAGAACAAAATTTCCTATCTGTTCTTCACCGTTCGTCTACGTATCTTGTCCGTTTCCCAATCGGCGAATGCGCTCTTTAGTTTAGATATATTTTATTCAATATAAAGTTTACAAACATGTTCATATTCTAAGAATTCCAACAACACAAAAAGAATTGGAACGAAAGCTCATTTAACCCTAATCCTGCAAAATAAATCAAATGAAACTTTCAAGCCTATGGTGAAAATCCGAACAATGTTATTTCAAGATTATTATTTTTTTACCAATATATAGTTTACATACATGTTCATATTCTAAGAATTCCAACAACACAAAAAAGAATTGGAACGAAAGCTCATCTAACCCTTATCCTGCAAAATAAATCAAATAAAACTTTCAAGCCTATGGTAACAACCCGAACAATGTTATTTCAAGCTTTTTTTTTTTTTTTGAGAAAGATATCTCCTTACAGGACAATGTAGATCCAAGGTCAGACTGCACGTTCTGTGCAGTCAGGGCCCGTATTCACCAGCCATTCTTAAGAATATTCTTAGTCTCATACTGCAGAATTTTCTAAAGTTAAAAGTAACACAACTTCTTATTGGCTAAACCATTTGTTTTAGCCAATCAGAAGTTGTGTTACTTTCAAATCTATAAAATTCTTGGGAATTAGACAAAGACTATTCTTAAGAATGGTTGGTGAATACGGACCCTGATATTGATCTACACTGTACGCAAAAGGTCAGTGAGTCGCGCTTAGCAGCTTTCGGACTAAGCTGATAAAGTTCCTCTCCTATAAGTCACGTAACCGTCAGTTAGTTTAAGTTACAGGCTTTGCAACAAAAAATATAGTCAACTGTATATGTGTTTATATGTGTGTGTTTGTCTGTGTGTGTGTGTGTGGGGGGGGGGGGGGGTGTGAGAGGTGTGGACTGCTTCTAACAAATATTCACGTTTAAGTTAAAAAAATGAGACTTGCCAATCATTTACAACTGAACCTGGCCTTGGAGACATATTTAAACAGGAAAAGAAAATGAGCAAAAACCAGCGCACATACCTGTACCTCGTATATTATCAAAATTGCATCTGAATTTGCAAAACTAGAAAAGAATACCACGCGCTCTTCGTAAGGCGAGACGAACTCCGTTCATCCAGCGGAAAGTTTGCAAAAAACTTGTAACGACATTACCGGACCAAGGTATCCGCTGGGTGTAGGATTACAGTAGGTTATACGCCGGCATTCGTGTTTGCGTTCGTCGTCGTCCGGGGAACCTGATTCTAGATAACATTATCTTCCGCTAGGTGGCATTTTTCAAATACATAATCTATCTGATATGGGCATTCTGGGAACAGAACTGGACTACTTTTCAAGGCTGCAAAGTAGTGTATATAGAGGTGCTTCAGAAAAAATAACCTCACAAATACCACCACACCTACAAAATCCCCCCAACCATCTCAACCACAAAATTATAAAATTTGTCGTTAGTCACACATCAACCACAAAACCAAAAAAACAAACCCACCTTAAGCATATGGCTAGCCCTTATATAATACATCAATATAACAATAAACAACAATATAACAATTTTATGTAACATTAAGCATGCTCATAAAATTAACATGAAATGGGTTAACAAGTCAATCTAATGAAGGTCAGCAAACAAAATGGCAAACCTCCTTTCTAAAATATTTTTACTTAAATCAATTTTTATTTTAAAAAAAAAAATTTTGATTTAGCTAGCTAACCAGCTAACCGGCTTATGAGTTAGTGGGTGGCTTAAGATTTTAGTAAAAAAATTTATTAAGAAAAAAAAAAAATTTCGTTGCATGCATGCGTTATAAAAAATTAGTGTAACGATGCATGCGTGTTGATATTAAAAAAAAAAAAAAAAAAAAAAAAAATTTCGTTGCGTGCATGCGTTATAAAAAATTAGTGTAACGATGCATGCGTGTTGAAAAAAAAAATATATATATATTTCGTTGCGTGCATGCGTATAAAAAATTTAAAAATTAAAAAAAATTTTAATTAACAAAAACCAACGCACCAGCTAACCAGCTAACCAATCAACTCACACAACGGCTAACCAACCAACGCATCACGCATCAGCTAACCAACTAACCCATCAGCCAGACAAACCCTTACATCAAACAATTGCTTAACCTTTTTTCCACCCCATCAACCAACGCATGACGCAATGGCTAACCGGCTTATGAGTTAGTGGGTGGGTTAAGATTTTAGTAAAAAAAAATTATTAAGAAAAAAAAAAAAAAAAAAAAAAAAAATTTTGAATTTAAACTTAGATGCATTAACATAATTTTATAAAAATGCGCATGAGTGAAATTTTAAAGATTTGTAAAGAGGCAAAACAAAAATATTTATATGAAAAATTAAAAGATGATATTATAAATGATATAACGTATGCATTTGAAATTTTATATAAAAATAACCAAGCTGAAGTTAATATTTTAAGTAACAAAAAAATAAAAGATGATAAAATAAAAGTTGAGATAAATATAAATAAATTATTTAAAAAAAATGTCGGAATCCAATGAAATAAAAGAATATATACTTGATATAGATAGTGATCTAAGTGATATTGAAGATGAAAAGCCAAAGCTTAAACCAATCATACCAGAGAAAGACAACGGAAAATATAACAGATTTAGTAATCTTTATAAAACTTCGGTACTAGATGATATTTATGAAAAGAATGAAACAGAAATAAAACAAATACTAATACCGGTTGAACAAGCTTTATACAATCATTATAAAAATGAATTTATAAATAGAGTTGAAGAATGTTTTTTAAAAAATAATGATGATGCTAAAGATTTTTTAAATCTTACAACCGATGAAGCTGTAGAAAAAATAAATAACATAATGACAGCTTATAAAATAAATTTAAACTATGAAGTAAATAAAAGAAGACAAATAACTTTTAAATTTTAAAAAAAAAATTATTTTTATTTGTTAGAATGTTAAACAAATAAAAATTTTTTAAAATGGATTACCATAAAATATTATCTGACACACACAGTCATAATTTACAATTTTTTGCATGTAATAAAAAAATATAAAACGTGCAAATTGTTACGAGAAAAAAATATTAATCCAGATGTTATTACCAATGATAACACAAGAAGATGGTAAATTTTTAAAATATATAAAATATAAAAAAATAAAACTTTCTTTAGCAAGTAAAAATTTATTGATATACTAACGCAATGTGTAAACGTTAGTATATATCCATTACAAAAAATTGAAAATTTTTTAATCTACTACCCTAAGTAATATATAAAACATGCCGAGAATAGAAAAAGGAAAACTTGCAAAAAATTTTTTAACAAACACATCCAATATTAAAAATGCTTTTTGTGTAGCAAATTATGCCGAGTTTAAAATATTAGATGTAGTAGAAATGATTAATGAGCAAAAAGATGAATTAAAAGAAATGATAACAAAAATACAAGCTACAAAAAAAATAAAAAGTATTTATAAATTTATTTGTAAAAAAACATTTAAAGGTTCAATTGAAGAAATGAAAGAATTTATTATAAATTATTGTGATAAAGTACTAGATGAAGCAAATAAAGAAGTAAAATTTTTTAATGATAATGAAGAAGATAAAACAAATAAACAACATTTAGTAAAAAGAAGAAAAATAATAGAAAATATTAATCATTTTAACCGTTTATATGCTTGTATATATAGTTATTCATAAATTATAAAAAAAAAAATTTATTTTTATTTGTTTTTTACAACAAATAAAAATTTTTTTATTTATATAAGTTCGGTGTTTAAATCTATTTGAAAATTAGCTATACCTTTTACCATTTCACCTAAATTATCTGCATAAATTTTTAATTCTTTTAATGTTTCTTGTTTCATTTCATATTCTACTTTCCACGGAGCTTTATTTTTTGCTAGCTCATTTTCAACAAACTGGTCCATTCTTATATTATGTAAGTAATGAAACTCATCAAAAATACTTTTTAATTTTACTTCGATAGCATATTTTATAAACTTAGCTTTTTCCTCGTAATAATCTTCAACCCTTTTATATATTTGTTCTCTTTCATCCTTTTCATCACTTTTATTTAATCTATAAAAAAAATTATATTTTTCTTCTTCTTTATTTTGTGGCTCACACATGCTTATAAACTATATATTTTTTTAAGATTACTTAAATTGAAATTCAATTTAAAAAAAAAAAAAAAATAAAAAATTGAAAAAATTTAATCCTACTACCTTAATTAATATATAGATATGAGAGAGATATTAGCAGAAATTAGACAATTTAACGAAACAAAGAAACAATTAAAAAACTTAAATCAATTTTAACTAACAAACTTGAAACAGAATATAAAGATTTTGAAAGGCATCAGGAAGTTTGGCTATCTTACCCAGGTGGAATAATGCCATATGTAGAAAATTATAGTAATGCAAATATTTACTATGAATATAGTAAATTATTATATGAAGGCGACTTTTATGGTTATTTTTGTTTGAATACTCGTGTTAGTGGTTATGGGGGAAATATAAATAAAGAATTTTATGATAATATTTTAATAAATCAAAGAATAAAAAATGATAATAATTTTCTTAGTATTTTAAAAGGTAGATTTGAATTTATAAAAAACAATCGTAATGCTATAGATTACTTTAGAATAAATTTAGATTATTATAATTTTTATATTAGCACTTTTAAAATTAGAAATGATGAAGATGAAAGATACTATAGAATAAATACACCAGAATATGATATATATGGGCTTATCACTAGTTATATAAATAGTAGATTACTATCATCATCATCAGAAAGTGAAACAGATGATGAAACAGATGAAGAAAGTGAAACGAACGATGAAAATGAAACAGGAAGATTACCTAATAGTCAACGTGAAGTAACCTTATATTCTACACTTTATACATCGGTTAATGATTTTAAATCATGTGATGTTACTAGATTTTGGATCCATAATGAAAAACATTTTATACCTGGTACATATATAATAAGATATGATAATACAGGAATATTAGAAATAGAAAACAAATATCTAGAATCAGAAGATAAAGCAAATGAAAACAAGGCATTTAAATCAGAATTTTGTGTAATTTGTACCATTGAACAACCTAACATGTTATTTTGTAATTGTGGTCATCTATGTATGTGTAAATCATGTTATACAGCATATAATAAAAAACAATGTCCAATTTGTAAAACAGATAATACTATTATCAGAGAAATATAATTTATTTTAAAAATTATATTTCCCATGAATACCATCTAATGGGAATGTGTAAGTTTATTTGATCACTCATGTCTAATATTTAACCTGGTAAAAGGTTAAATATTTTTACAGGTCCAATTCTATCAGTATTGTTAAATATGCATTTTTAGCATTAGGGTTATCTGTCCTTGTTATAAAGTTTATAACATCACATTGTTCTACTTCTAAAGGTTTTGGAAAAACTATACAACCACAACCTTCTCCTCTCTTTTTTACTATTGAGTAATCAACCTGTTCAACTCCATTTACAACTATATTGACTTTTGCCTTTTCTTTTAGAATACCGGTTCCCTTAACAATCATTAAAGTTCCTCTTAAAATTCTACCAGGAGCAGCCATACAATAACCTCCTTACCCATGGCTTTCTCCGGTACTCCCATTACCAAAAGCAAACTCATAATTACCATTTTTTAATTCACCTTGTTCCTCGGCACAAACGCTTATAATTGGTTTAGGGAGCGTTACTTTTTTATCCACATAAGATTTTGTTGTTAAATCTTTTTCTTCTACGGGTTCCCCAACATTTTTTATAGAAAAACCTTGCATATTTATATCCGCAACAGCTGAAAAACTACCATCAGGATATTTAACGATAGCTCCACCATTATCAACATAATTTTTATTAGCAGCAGCATCACGGTCTATTGGATTTGGTAAGCCGGTGATTTGGTTACCGTTCATTACTATTTTGCCTGCTGCTAAAAAAGCTCCAGCATGGTTTTTTGTTAAAGCTTTTTCACCAATGGTAGCCTTATTTACAACTGTATCTACATAAAGCTTATTTGCAACATCCTGTGGTTCTGAAGGTGCCTTAACATCTGTTAAAGTATGACCTTGCATATTTATATCTGCAACAGCGGAAAAACTTTCATCTGAATTTTTTATGATAGCACCACCATTATCTACGTAAAACTTATTAGCAGCTTCACTTAGCTCCATAGGTTCAGGTACGTTTCTTATTTTATTAAAACTCATGTTTAAATATCCCGTCATAATGTATCCACCGTTTTCATCTAACAACCCTGAGATACCATCAACGTAACTCTTTGTTGCAACATCCTGAGGATTTACTGGATTACTAACCCTTACTATTGAATTACCCGCCATATTTATAGAACCGGTAGCGGGGGTTGTTCCATCTCTACGTAAAAATTTTTTACCTATGTAAGCGAGTGACACACCATCACCATCACCACTTGTTTTAACATCATCTATTCTTCCAAATTTATCAACAGGCATAGTTTTTAATATTACTAAAAAAGTTTATTTAAAACATATTGAAATTTATTACCTAAACCCAACTCTTTAAGAATAAACAAACATAAATGACCACAAAATACTTCCCCTACATGTTGTAATTGGTCAGTATTGTAGTGTATTGGCCTTTTTAAATAATCTATAATTTCAATAGGTGGTTGAATACCATAACTGTCAAAGTAAATTTTAGTTTTACCGTCTTTAAACCAAGCAACCCAATGAGTTCCTGGACCTCTGCTATCATCAAGGTTTAATATACCACATTCTTTATTTTTTACTTTTTTAGGTAGGGTATCTCTTAAAAATATTCCTTTAAAATTTTTTATTTTTAATTTTTTTGCGGCTTCCTCAAGCTCAAAATTGCTTAAAGGTTTATTTGGTAATATTATATTATCAATTAAAATATCATGCATTTTTTATATATTTAGATATTTACAATAGCACTATTATCAACCCATGAATTAAACTCATCAGAATAAACCTTTCCACTTTACAAGAGATTTCTTTTTTCCTTTTTTAATAACCTTTTCTATTCTATACAACTCTTGACTCGTTTTTTGTAGTTCAGGTTCATAAAAGGAACCTTTTATTTCTTCACCATTTAAATCTTCAATTTTATATGTTATAGGTGATGTATGTTTTACTTCTGAAACTGTAAAAACCTCTTCAGTCCATCTTGTAGTATAACCTTTTTTAAAAGTCTTTTTCTTTTTACTTATCCTTACTTTATCTCCAACAGAAAACTTTGGTTCAATATCCTCCCTTACTTGATTATAATCAGGATACAATGTTTTCCAAACTTTATTTTCATTTTTCTTCTTACTTGCTTCAGTTGGTGTCATCTTAATAGAAGAATGCCTTGTGTTGTTATATTCTTTAACAAGATTTGGTAACACGTTAATATAAACATTTGTTGAGTGAGCAGAGAAATACTTCCACATTTTTTCTTTCATTGTTCTAATCCATCTCTCAACAACGCTTGATTTTTCCTCGTTTTCAGTGGAATATAATTCAATCAAATCTTTAACCTCTTTGTTATAAAACTCTTTACCTTTATCCACCCACATTTTCTCAGGTTTTCTTTCCTTAAAAATACTCTTCAGTGCAATAGAAACAGATTTTCCTGTTTTATCTTTTAAGGGGATCAGCCAACCATATTTTGAAAAGATATCAATGACAGCAAGAAGATATTTTACACCATGATTAAGTTTAGAAAATGCTTGCATATCTACTAAATCTGCAGCCCATATTCTATCGATACCACCTACTCTAACTCTCCTTTTCTTAAATTTTCTTTTTATTGGTTTATGTAATTCTTCTGCTAGCGTTATATTTCCTGATTTTTTTTTTTAATTCCCATTCCAAATCTTTTCTTGGTTCCTATCAATGAGGAAACCAATCCTCTTTCCATTCTTTCCTTAATAGTAGGATTATAAATACCTTTTAACTCTTTAAGCATATTAGCATCACAAACAGAATTTCTTGTTGCTGTGTCATCATGTTTAAGATAACATATATCATGATGATATGCTGCTTTATCAACACGATTTACAGGTTTTGACCATTTTTTAGGTGTTAAATCAGGATTTAATCTTTTCTTTAACTTGGTGCCAGGACCAGTAAAATTATGACCTGGTAAGTGCATTTCAACAGGTAAGTTATTGATAACCTTGTTTAACAACGACCCACCCTCCTTATCTTTTTTAATAAACTGAGTTTTAGTTGTACCACATTCACTACATTTACCCTTTTTCATATTTCTTCCATTTTTACTTACACCATAATTTAAATCAGTTGTTTCAGTTTGTTTTTTACACTTAACACAATAGATTTTTTATATTAAATTAATTTTTTTAATATAAAATGGATATTGTTAATTTATCATGGAATGAAGCGTTAGCAAAAAGATTTAACCACCCCCTTTTACCAAAAAGTATCAGAGGTTTAATAGTTGGTAAATCAGGATGTGGTAAAACTACACTATTACTTAATCTTTTGTTACGCCCAAATTGGCTAGATTATGATAACTTATGTGTTTTTGGTAAAAGTTTGTTTCAACCAGAATATCGTATATTAAAAAAAGCATTTGAAGAGGAAATACCAAAAGAATATATATTAAGATTATTTTCATTTAAGGATGAAGTACAAAATAATGACATTTCACCTTTAGCATTAGTTGAAGAATGGGCAAAAACAATTAAGGAAAAATCAGATATTAAGTGTGGTTTTTTGAAAATGCAAGTGATGTTCCAGACCCAAGAGAACTAAATGCATTGAATAAAAACTTAATGATTTTTGATGATTTACTTTTAGAGCGTCAGGGTAAATGTGAAAACTACTATGTAAGAGGAAGACATAGTAACGCTGATTGTTTCTATTTGTCACAAAGCTTTTTTGAATTACCAAGACGAACCATAAGAGGAAATTCTAACTTAATTATACTTTTTAAATTACCAAAAAAGGATCAAGTAAATATTTATACTGATTATGTAAGTGAAGATATGGATCTTAATGAATTTAGAAATTTTTGTAAAAAATGTTGGAATGAACCACGTGGTTTTGTTGTAATTGACTTAACAAGTAAAGCAAACAATGGTAAATACAGACGTGGTTTTGATAATTTTTATATGCCATCAAATTGTTGAGAATATTAAAATTATATCTTAAGCAAAAAGATATAATTTAAATCATATTTAAACTTTAATTTTAAAATATAAAATGCAAGAAGAATTACTAAAACAAATAGTAAAAAACACAGACCATAAATCTTCATTTCAAATTATCGTAAGCGATAACAAATCAAATTTTAAAACAAGATTTACTCCACCGCTTCAACTTGAACGTGATAAAAAATATGAAGTAGCTTTAGTCAATCTTGAAACTTACTATTCATTTCCTAATATTACTGATAGCAACAACATTTTTATTTATTCTCAAGATAGTGGTAATACATGGGAAAAGATGAAGATACCAACAGGTAGCTATGATATGGTTGATATAAATGATTATATACAACAAGAAATGAAGAAAAAAGGACATTATGACCAATTTAATGAAGAATATTATATTTGTTTATCAGCAAACTCTAATACATTAAAATCAGTTTTAATTCTTGAAAATGGATATCAGGTAGATTTTAATCATGAAAACAGTATTGGAAAGGTATTAGGATTTAGCAGAGCAAAATATGTTCGAGGGTTTCATGAAAGTGAAAATTTAGTTGATATCTTAAGTATTAATAGCATACTTGTTAATATTGATTTAATATCAGGTAGTTATGTTAATGGTTCTCAAAGAAACACAATTTACAGCTTTTTTCCAAATGTTGCTCCAGGTTATAAAATAATAGAAAATCCGGTTAATCTGGTATATCTACCTTTAACATTAGATGTAATACATGATTTAAACGCAACGCTAACTGACCAAGATGGAAACGTATTAAATCTAAGGGGTGAAACATTAACGATTAGATTCCATATAAGAGAATCAAGTTAAATATAAAATGACAAATTATATTACAGTTAAAGTAAATATAACAGAAGGGCAAAAGAAAAAGCTACAACATGCTGTTAAATCAAGTTGTCCGGTAAGTATTAGATTAAATCATGATGATCTAACAGGTGAAGATTTAATAGCAGTAACCGGGTCACAACTAAACAAATTAAATAAAGCATTAGAGGGAGGTAAAGGGGTGACCATTAGAATGACAATTAAACAACTTAAACACAACATGAAAGTAGAAGGTGGTTTTTTACCATTAATTGCAGGTCTCGCATCAGCTGCGTTACCCGTATTAGCAAAAACTGTGTTACCTGCTTTGGGAGTTGGTGCCTTAACTGGTTTAGCTTCAACAGGAGTTCAAAAAGCAATGGGCAACGGATTGTATCTTAAAAAAGGTGGTTGTATATGTCAAGTTGAAACTGATGGTGAAGGTTTATATCTTAAACCATACAAAGGTAAAGGGTTAAAAAATAAAGGTGAAGGATTGTATTTAAAACAAGGTGGGAAAATTTATGATGGAAAAGGTCTTCTTTTAGGACCAAATAGTCCATTTGCTAATATTCCTATATTAGGTGCAATATTATAAATTAAAAAGAAGAATGAATGTGTATAAATTTGGAAATAAACCTAAAATAGTTCAACCAAAAACTATTTTTTGGAACCCTGTAGAACTTAAATATCCGGCTAAAAAAGTTAATCCTGTTACTTGGGATGTTTTTACTCAACAACCTATAACACTAAAAGGTGGTGAAACTAAAACTATTGCTTTAGGTTTTGGTTTTATGATGAGTAAGGGTGTCGTTTTAATTTCTCTATCTTATGCTCTAAAAACTGATCAAATAAGTATAACAAATGAGGTAGTGTTGGAGGAAACCCCAGATGTGGTTACCACAATTACAAACAACTCAAGTAAGCTAGTAAAAATTAATGAAAATAAATTTTTATGTCGTCTTTACTATTCTATTTAAAAAATAGTTGCTGTAAATAAAATGGAGCTAAGAGAAAAGATATATCCTGAATTACCAGAAGCACGAAATATACCAAATGCACCATCATTAGAACCAGTAATAGGAGTAGAAGATAATGGTCAATCTTTTAGGTTGCAAAAAATATCTCAGGTACAAACATTTCTTGAAAATGAAGTAAAGGTTAGAGAACAGTTAAGTAAAAAATATTTAAAGATTAGTAAGGGTACCGATAATGTTGAAACAGGATTAACAACCATAGCATTAGGAGCCGGAGCAGGAGGTATCGCTTTACTATCAACTGTGGTTGCGATACCAGCAACAATAGCTTTAGAGGCTTGTGCATTAGGTGTTGGTTTAGCTGCTATAATTGGAAAATTTGTAGTTAGAAGAACCAGAACAAAGTCAGAAAAACATCTTCAGATAAAAATGTTAGCTGAGGCAAAGTTAAATACGTTATTTACTCATATTTCTAAAGCTATTAGTGACAACAAAGTAGATCATTCTGAATTTACTTTGATTATGGAAGAACTTGAAAAATATAAAATGATGAAGGAAGATATAAGAGTTAAGTCTAAAAAGAAAAGTAACCTGGAGGACCAAGAAAGTTTAATTGAAAGAGGTAGGCAAGAAGCGCGTGAGTCCTTTCGGAGGTTGGTTGAAAAAAACCATGGGGGCTCCCTTCCGTTTTAAATGCCCTAAGTTTAAATGTTCTTGTGCTTGTGAGATAGGTAATAGTGATTAAATTAAAATAAATAAATTTTTTTTTACTTAAAAATGCCTTTTATAAATGTTGATTATAAAACAAGAGATAAGATGGTAAAAGATTATCTTTTAAGAAAAAAACTGGTTCGTGATAGGTTACTTGCTGAAAGAACCGGAGATATCGAATTGCAACAAGACTTAACTAAATTTTTTAAACCCTTAACTAAATCACAAAAGGAGATACAAGAAGAAGCAACTAAAAATATTGGTAGGTATCAACTAGAAGCAGCTAGAAGAATTACTGAGGGATTGACACCTATTAGGGAGGGAATTCAACAATTACCAGGAGTAATTAGTAAGGAATTGGCACCTATTAGAGAGGGGATTATTAAATTGCCTATTCAACTTTCTAAAGAAATGATGACTAGTCAATTATCAACTGCAGAACTTCCTTCTTATCATGAAGTTAAGATAGAAAAAAATAAAGAAGAAATTATGCATTTTGTTGAAGTTTTTAATAAAAATTTTACACAAAAATATAAAAATTATAATTTTGATGATATCTATAGAATAGTTTTTGATAAAAATTTAGGTATATTTAAATTTGGTAATAAAGAAATTTTTTTAGACCCGAATGATAAAGGTTTTTTTTATTTTGAAGAAAAAAAAAATATCCTGCTAGTAATGGGTTATGGGAATTGATTTTATTAAAAAATCCAAAAAATTATAACAAAGAAGATTTAAATAATTATAAAGAAATGCTTAATTTAAGTGATATTATGTATGAGAATAATGATAAAAAAAATAATAAATTAAAAGACTATTATGTATCAAGTAAAAAATGGAAAGAAGTAATTAATCCTATTTTTACTGGTAAAGGATTAAGAAAAAAGAAAAAAACAACCATTGTTATACCATCAGACCCAAACGCACTATTAGAAAGGTTTGACCTTTTAATGTCAAGTAAAGATGCGGGTCACACAGGTGTAAAAAATGAATTGGTAAGTATTTGTGATGAATTAAAAAGACAAAAAGTATTAAACGTAAAAAGCTATAAAAAGTTAATATCTATACTATAAAATGATTACATCACAAAAGAGAGGAGTTAAAAGAACTTATGCTTATGGCGGGGCAGGTATATTTGATACCTTAGCTAATTTTTTAAGTAGATTATTTACAAGTGGAGCGGTTAAGCAAATAGCAAGTTCCGCAGTTGATGTTGGTAAAAGTGTGGCTAAAGAAGGAGCAAAGAAAGCTTTAGAAGCAGGTAAGACAGCTGCGGTTGATGCTGGAACCAGATTAGTTAAAAAGGTTTTAACACCTAAATCTAAAAAGA
Organism: Tridacna gigas; assembly: GCA_945859785.2. Taxonomy (NCBI): domain Eukaryota; kingdom Metazoa; phylum Mollusca; class Bivalvia; order Cardiida; family Cardiidae; genus Tridacna; species Tridacna gigas. The sequence continues at coordinate 3,732,132 of OX244037.2, forward strand.
TTGTTGAAAAATATAGCCAAGTTCCAACCATACCAACAATACAACCTGTTGAACAAAATGTAAGTTCATTGATTGATGGTGGTGCCGTTAATATACAAACAATGGTTAAGAAGTTAAACAAAATAAGGGGTAAAGGAATTAAAACAATATAATTTTTAATTTAGCTTAAGTAATTATTACATTAAATAAAAAATATGACAAAGCTAAAATTTAGATTAACAAAATATGAAAAATACAATACAAAAAGAATTGGGATACTTTATGCACAATTTAAAATTAATGAAGAAGATGAAATTGTTGAAGTAAATAATACAAGTTATGATTATAAAAAGGTTGTTTTAAGATTGTCTCCTGAAAAAGCTGATGTTGTTAAGGAGTTTGAATATGAAGTAAATCAATATCTAGAAGAAAATGATATACCAAAGGTAACCTTACTTTATGGTAATAAAATTTATCCAAAAGTAAGAAGAAATGTTAATTTAGAAAAACTTAAAACTATTAAACTTAAGGGTGTTTATGTAAATGATGAGAATAAATCATTTCCTCAACTATGGTTAGAAAATTAAAAAACAAAACACAATTATAATTTTAACTTAAAAATTATAAATGTATATATAAAAAATGGACATTTTAAATGTTAAAGCACCAATTTTAAAAGATGATAGTATTGATGAATACGAATACTTTGAGTATGAACCTACCATAGGAACCAATTTAAACAACAATGGGGGTAATATTAGGATTGATATAGGAAACAAGGATGTTTTTCTTCATCCTTCTGAGAGTTATTTAAGTTTTGAGGGCGATTTGTTGCGAGATAATAACGCTCGTTATGTTATGGCAGACAATATAGTAACGCTGACAAACAATGCTATAATGTATTTGTTTAAAAGTATCAGATATCAACTTGAAGAGCAGGATATAGAGTATATTAATTATCCTGGTTATGTCAGCACAATATTGGGTTTGTTAAAATATCCTGATGATTTTTCTAAATCACAAGGTTTAAACCAACTATGGTATAAAGATACACATAGAGATGCAGATACCGCTACTAATATTGGATTTAAAGTAAGAAGAGATTGGATTTTTACATCAAATCCTGTTGGTTCATTTAATATTTGTGTTCCGTTAAAACATATATTTGGTTTTTGTGAAGATTACACCAAAGTTGTATATGGTATGAAGCATAGTTTAACCTTAACAAGAACCGGTGATGACAATGCAATTTTTAGATTACCAACAGTAGTGGATGCTGGAGGTAATGCAACAAATCATTTTCCAGGAAAAGTTGTTTTAAATAAAATAACATGGTATATGCCACACGTAACACCTGAACTTGGTAATAGGTCAGAACTTTTAAAATTTATTGAAAAGAAAGAAAGATTTCCTGTTGGGTATAGAATGATACAATCAGATACAGTAGCGGTACCAAACAATACTAACTTTGCTTGGAGACTAGCAACAAAATCATCACCTGAGGTGCCACGATTTATTATTGTTGGTTTTCAATCTATTTCAAATGATGCAGCTGCTAATAGGCAAATACACAACCCAGCTATATTTAATCATTTAAAGGTAAGAAATATTAAAGCTGTGTTATCCACAAAACAATATCCACATAATGAACATAACATAAACTTTGAAACAAATCTAATTGGAAGAATATATGAGGAAGCTGCAACATTTAGAAAAAAGTTTTACAACATGGATGAATTGGTATCAAATCCAAATATTAACCCTGCTGATTTTAAAGATTTATTTCCCTTGTTTGTTTTTGATGTTTCAAAGCAAAGTGAAAGAATTAAGTATTCTGTAACTGATATTCATATTAGAGCAAGCTTTACAGAAAATCCAATACAAGCAGGAGTAAATAGTGTTGAAGCATATGCTGTTTTACTTAGTGATAGGTTAATTAACTTTCAGAGTGATGGGAATAAGATGACAGTTGTATATTAAGTAATTTTTTGTTTAATATAAAAAATATGCTAAAGATTGCTGATTTTAAAAAGATATTAACAGATAATAACATTAAGTGGTATTCCTATTGGAACAAGAAAAAATACATTGATGTTTTAAAAGAGCATGGATTGTATCCTGAAGAAGCAATACCACTTAAGAAAGTACCTAATTATGATAGATTAAAGGATATTAGTAAAAATCCTAAAACGGTAATATTAAAGGATGTTGAAACTGAAGAAGAAACAACATTTCCATCAATTTACAAGGCTAGTAAGTTTATTGACCGTTGCCCTCAAACGATTGAAAACTGGAATGGTAGGGTGTGGAATGGTAAATATAGAATTGATATTCAATAATTTTATTATTTTTAAAAAAATAATAAAATTTGACTTAAGAAAATTTATTTTGTTTTAAAAATTATGGCGATGAATTCTTTTTCACGAAGATTTATCAATAGATTAACAGATGCTAGTCAAGCGATTGCATCTAATTTATATAGTGGCGCTCAAAGGGCTGCCTCAGCGGTAATTCCTCAGAGTGTTAGCAGAAGAGTAACTGATTTTACTAATTGGATGACTGGCAATGTTCCACCAGAGCAGATACCTCAAGTTTTTAATCAGATTACTTCAAATCTTAGAGATCAATACCCACCATATCCTCCAAGACCACCACGTGTACGAGAACCATTACAACCATGGGTACCACCAAGAAGACATACCTTTGAATTAGTGGAAGAGGCTAGTGCATTTATTGGATTAGCAACACAACGAGTAATATATGGATTTGAAGGGATCGGTCCAGATAATTTTTTAAACGGATGTAGAAATCCTGTTACACACTATTTAAGCACACATAGAAATATAAAGGTTAAACTTGTTTTTATATGTGAATTTAAAAGAGAAAAACATAATGTAAATTTAGATGAGGAGCAGTATGAGTATAAGAAAGCTTACTTTCATTCTTCCAATCGCGAAAATCTAACCATTATTTTAAGAGATACAGATGTTGATGAAGAATATACTACTATGTGTGAAAACATAATGGAAAAATTTGTAAACTTTGTACGTAGTGGAAGTGGATGGGAATTTCATAGGGTTATAAAATCAATTTTGCTAGCTGTAGAATCTAATCCACTTAGTGGTTCAGCTGGTTCATTCATTCCCCTTCCTGCTGGTCTAGTGAAAAAAAAATAATAGAAATGGACTTGTTAATATCAAAAATAAAGATGATCATAATTGCTTTCAATATTGTTGTATGAGGGTAAAATATTTAAAGGAGGAAAATGCACATTTACCTGATAAAAAATTAAATGAACAAATAAAAGAATTAAATATGCAAGAAATAGAATGTCCTGTTAAATTGTGTGATATTAATAAATTTGAAAATCAAAATCCAGATTTTTCTATTGTCGTTATAGGTTATGATGAGGAAGATTGATTATATCCCCTTAGAAGACAAAGAAAAGAAACTTTTAATAGGAAATATTTAGTGATTCTTTTGTTAATAAAAAATGAAGAAGGAAATAGTCATTATGTTTGGGTAAAAGAACCAAGTGCACTATTAGGTTCAAAAATAGCAAAAACTCATAAAAAAATGTTTTTTTGTTGGAATTGTTTTGGTCATTTTTATAATGAAGATAATTTAAGAGATCATCAGGAGATTTGTTACGGAAATGAACCATTAAAAACTGTGATGCCTACAAAAAAGGAAAGTAAAATAAAGTTTAAAAACTGGATGAAAACACAGTGGCTTAACTTTGTCATATTTTATGATTTTGAAGCAATACAAATGCCGATTCAATATGCAAGCCCCAATCCAGAAAATTGTTCAACCACAAAAACTCATATGCATGTACCAGTTAGTTATTGTATATATGTGACTGGTTTAAAAGGAATTTATGAACCTGATGTAATAGTTTATAGTGGAAAAGATGCTACTAAAAGGTTTGGAGAAGATATAGAAAGAATAGTAAAAGAAATATTTCTTCTGCCAGAAAAAAAAAATGATACCACTTACTGACGAGGAAAAAAAGGAACATGAAGAAGCAGAAATTTGCTTCATATGCAAAAAAGGATTTGGAAATAAATATGATTTTGAAAGTGATGAAGAAAATGAAAGTGATGAGGAAGATGTTAGTGATGAAGAAGAAGAGAAAAAAGAAGAGAAAAATGGATTAAAAAAAGTGTGTGATCATTGTCATTTTACTGGTAAGTATCGAGGAGCGGCACATAGTAAATGTAATTTAAAATTTAGAAAGCCTAATTTTATTCCAATTTTTGCTCATAATTCAAGTAATTATGACCTTCATTTATTTATTAAAAATTTAAGTGAAAGTGATGGTGACATTTCAATCATTCCAACAAATGAAGAAAAATATATATCCCTATCAAAAAAGGTAAAGGTTAAAAGTTATTATGATATGAAGAAAAAGAAAATGGTTGATGTTTTTAAAGAAGCTAGGTTTTTAGATAGTTATAAATTTATAGATGCAAGTTTAAGCAACTTAGTTGATGATTTAGGAAACTAGAAAATTTTAAAATTTTAACAAAAGAATTTAAAGATGAAGAAAAGTTAAAACTACTTTTAAGAAAGGGTGTTTTTCCATATGAGTGGCTTGATTGTTTTGAAAAATTAGAAGAAACACAACTTCCACCTATAGAGAAATTTTATTCAAGCTTAAATGATGAGCATATCAAACCTGAAGATCTGGCACACGCGTTAAGAGTATGGAATGTTTTTGAATGTAAAAATATTAAGGATTATTTACATCTATATAATAAATCTGATGTTCTTCAATTGGCTGATGTTTTTCAAGCATTTAGAACACTTTGTTTAGAGACTCACGGATTAGACCCTGCCCACTGCTTTACATCTCCTGGTTTTACATGGGAAGCTGCATTAAAGTATACAAACGTAACATTGCATGTAATTAGAGATATTAAAAAATTTTTAGATGTAGAAAGGGGGATTAAAGGAGGAACTTCAATAATTGTTAAAAGACACTTAAAAGCAAATAATAAATATTTAAGTAATTTTAATCAAGAAGAGGAAAGCAAATATATTATATATTTAGATTGTAATAATTTATATGGTGGTGCAATGTGTGATGATTTACCAACTGGTGGATTTAGATGGATGACACAATCTGAATTAAAAAATTGGAGAAATTACTCATGTATTTTAGTTGTTGATTTAATTATTCCTGAAAAATATCATGATAAATTTAAAGATTATCCTCCTGCTCCAGAAAGGAAAAAAGTTGATGGAGTTGAAAAATTAATATGTGATTACTATCCTAAAAATTTCTATACTATTCACTATAAAAATTTCAAACAGTATATTGACCTGGGGTGTAAACTATCAAAAATACATCGTGGTTTTAAGTTTAAGGAAAGCAAATGGTTAAAACCCTATATTGATTTAAATACTCGCTTAAGATCAGAACCAGGGATTAGTGAATTTAAAAAGAGGCTCTATAAGCTGTTTAATAATGCATTTTTTGGTAAGTCAATGGAAAACTTAAGAAATAGGGAAAATGTCACGCTTGTTAGAAGTAAAAAGCAGGCACAAAAATTTATAAATAAACCAAACTTTAAACATTTTACAATATTTAATGAAAATTTAATAAGCATTCATATGGGAAAAACAATGGTAAAACTTAACAAGCCCATCTATTTAGGGTTTTCTATTCTTGAATTAAGTAAAACTACAATGTATAAATTTCACTACAACCATATTAAACCTAAATATGGTGATAGGGCTACAACTATATTAAACCTAAATATGGTGATAGGGCTGAATTAGGACCAACAGATACAGATAGTTTAATATATGAGATTAAAACAGAAGATTTTTATAAAGATATTTCTGATGATGTTGATGAATGGTTTGACACTAGTGATTATCCAAAAAATGGTCATCCTTCTAGTATTCCTGTTGGTAAAAATAAAAAGGTTGTTGGTATGTTTAAGAATGAAACAAATGGAAATGAAATTTTAGAATGTATTGGTTTAAAACCAAAAATGTATAGTTATGAAATGGATGATAAAAACTGTTGTGCAAGTTGTGGAGTAATTACTGAAACAAATGATGATGGGACATGTAAGGTAAAAACTTGTGGTAAACCTAAAAAATATGCAAATAAAAAATGTAAGGGAATTAAGAAAAATGTAATTAACAATGGAATTACAATGGATCATTATAGAGAGTGTTTAAAAGCAAGAGAAAAACAATATTGTTCTATGAAAAATTTAAGAAGTTATAACCATCAAATTTATACGGAAACAATAAATAAAATATCATTAAGTGCAAATGATGATAAAAGATATATTTTACCTGATGGTATTAATACATTGCCCTGGGGTCATCGAGACATAGAAAAAATAGAAAAAAATATTAAAAATTAAAATATTTTTATTTGTTTATTGTAACAAATAAAAATAAAAATTTTATTCTCTAAAAAGAAATGTGATTGAAGAAAATCCAATAATATCCAAACTCATTTCTTGGGAAATAAAAACTGCCTTGTATATGATATCATCATCTAACTTTGGTGGTTTATGTATTGCAGGAAAGGAAGCAGCAAACCCAATACTATCATCTACCATACCAAACCTAAAACATATGCCATAATAAAAATTTAGTTTATTATTTCTTCTTTTTAATTCCATACTTAAAGCAAAATAAAACAATGATTTAAATCTTTTAATTCTTCTTTCTTCACAAATGGTTGGATTTTGTTTTATAACAAAATTAAATGACATATCATTTCCATAGCATTCCAAGGTTTCAAAAGAAATAGCTTTATCTTTAATACATCTATTTAATGTTTTCTTTTCTTTTTTACTAAGTTTATCTAACACACTCATATTTACTATAACATTTTATAGAACTTAACAAAAAATTTTTCAAATTTTTATTAAATAAAAATTTTTTCTTTTACTTGTTAAAAAATTAATTAATATAGCAAAAGCAAATGGTGTCATTAACATGATAATTAATATTAATTTTATAAAATTTTTAACCTCCATTTTTTATAATATTACTTTATACAACTTAACAAAAAAATTTCATAATTTTATTTTTTTTATTTTTACTAAAATCTTAACCCACCCACTAACTCATAAGCCGGTTAGCCATTGCGTCATGCGTTGGTTGATGGGGTGGAAAAAAGGTTAAGCAATTGTCTGATGTAAGGGTTTGCCTGGCTGATGTGTTAGTCGGTTAGCTGATGCGTCATGCGTTGGTTGGTTAGCCGTTGTGTGAGTTGATTGGTTAGCTGGTTAGCTGGTGCGTTGGTTTTTGTTAATTAAAATTTTTTTTTAATTTTAAAATTTTTTATACGCATGCACGCAACGAAATTTTTTTTTTTTTTTTATATCAACACGCATGCATCGTTACACTAATTTTTTATAACGCATGCACGCAACGAAATTTTTTTTTTTTTTTTTTTTTTTTTAATATCAACACGCATGCATCGTTACACTAATTTTTTATAACGCATGCACGCAACGAAATTTTTTTTCTTAATAAATTTTTTTACTAAAATCTTAAGCCACCCACTAACTCATAAGCCGGTTAGCTGGTTAGCTAGCTAAATCAATTTTTTTTTTTAAAAAATAAAAATTGATTTAAGTAAAAATATTTTAGAAAGGAGGTTTGCCATTTTGTTTGCTGACCTTCATTAGATTGACTTGTTAACCCATTTCATGTTAATTTTATGAGCATGCTTAATGTTACATAAAATTGTTATATTGTTGTTTATTGTTATATTGATGTATTATATAAGGGCTAGCCATATGCTTAAGGTGGGTTTGTTTTTTTGGTTTTGTGGTTGATGTGTGACTAACGACAAATTTTATAATTTTGTGGTTGAGATGGTTGGGGGGATTTTGTAGGTGTGGTGGTATTTGTGAGGTTATTTTTTCTGAAGCACCTCTATATACACTACTCTGCAATCAATGCAACGAATTTCAAAATTTACTTACTACAACCTACCTTGTATATACGATTCATCCAGCCATGTTTAGCAAGTATACAACCTATGCACCAGCCATTTATAAAAATAGGCCCTATAAGCTTTGGAAAAATCCCCGGTATAAGCCCAGCAAGGTGGGGACGTTATTTTTGTTGTTGGTCGGTTGCACAAATCCCGGTTTTCCCCTTGTCTATATTTAGAAACTGTCTACAGAGATTCGCAGTAAACAATTGGTATTTAAAAAAGATAATATTTTCCCCGTTTGAAATAATTTTGTTTTTAAGATAAATTTGTAGCGAAAAGCTGGCTTGATTTGTCTACAGATGATTTATTGCCATTTTCCACCTGCACTTTTTAAGCGGCAATTTACGCACCTCGTATTAATATTTGTCCTGTACAGGACTTTGAGAAATTACCCTTTTTCCTCACTATGTTCATTTTGTTGGAAAGGAGTACTAATTGGGTTAGAGGAAAACGCTTATGAAATATCAAATTTCCAAATAGAACAACAACAAAAACATTCTCTATTGCATTAATTTGCTATGGTATGTTTCAAGGCCCCGGAGTATCGATTAGTGGTAGCAACGGTTGTAAATAGTGGTTTCATAAATGTGCGAGCAAATATGCCAGCAGGGGCCCGCCGAGTAAACATGTTCATATTTTTGACCAATCGCAAATTACCATCTATTCATTCTTTATGAGTACCAAGAATTGGGTCAAAAGCCAGCGCATTCAGCTACGCCCAAAAATTATTCTTTTTGGAGGGGAAGAGCAATGTATCTGTAGCAATATCATATAGTGTAGATCTAAGATCAGAGTGCATGCCCTGTGCAGCCTGATCATCGACGCTTCATCTAATTCGTCAAACAAAGCAAGGATTAAACTGGGCTAAGCCTCAATAGCGCAGTCGGTAGGGTGCGGGACTAGAGAACAAGGGTCGCAGGTTCGAGTGCCTCGTTCAGCCAATTTCTTTCCGAGGATTCGGATGATAGTCAAAGCGACAGGATTCATTTCTCTCTCACTGCTGAGCATTGTTTCGATGGTGTTTATGTGAGAAAGCTGCCAGTGACTTGGAAAGAACATTGTGCGTAGTACAGGTAAATAAATTTAATTAAAGCATGGACAGGTACGCTGCTGGCCGCGATATAATGAAATACTGCTGAAGACGGCGTCTAAAACCATACAATCCGTCAATAAATCAGGATTAAACTGGGCTTAATGGATCAAGGGTTATAAGTTCTGGTTCCATTAGCTTTGCTAGGAAATCCAATTTCTTTTGTATTTATCATGATTTAGACCAATCACCCCGGGATTTTAGTCATTACCTTCTAAAACAAATACAGCATGCGACTTTTGAATACATGAACAATCAGCATAATCGACCCTCTACCAAGTAAATACTTGTTTCAACGACAAAAGGGAAAAGGCCTTTGAAAACATTGTGGGAAAAGGATAAAATGCTGGAAACCAGCATTTTCTCCTTTTTCCACGATGTTTTCTATCCTCTGATACAAATCTCATCATATGAGTATTTTGAATGGTGTTTTACGCCACTTTCAACATTATTTCAGTCGTATCACGGCGACAGCTCACATATTCATGTATTTCCTGGGTTTCATCAGTATTAGGCAAGGGCTCTGAAGTGTCTTGCCCAAGGACATTCCCATAAAAAAAAAAAAAAAAAAAACCAGTGGATCCAGAGAGGCTCGAACCCAGGGCCCCTAGGTCACGAGTCCTACACTCGCAGGACCCCTCATTTAAGTATTATTCTATTTGTCGTCTGCAAATGTCTTGAATTTGGACCAGAGTAAAAATTTGTCGTTTGGTACAGAGTTAAACTTTACCATACAATTTCTTGTTTTAACCGTGACAAAGAAAGCTTTGGAAAATATTGTAGGAAAAGGAGAGATGTTGTTAAACAATATTTTCTCCGTGTCCTAATATGCACTCATTTATAACATTTCTCAGACAAATTCCTTAACTCTTTGCCAGAAGATAAAATGCTTGTCTTGTCCAAACTGAAAATACATTTGTTCACGACAAATTACATGTAGCTTAAACGATGCAGTTTGTATGTGAAATGGTAGAAAACATCGTGGGAAAAGGAGAAAATGCTGGTTTACTGCATTTTCTCCTTTTCTCAGAATGTTTTCAAAAGGTTCTTTCCTCAGGGTCGTTAAGACTCGGGACTAAGTGGGCAAGGATCAGTTGTATCAGCTTGTTGTTTGTAAATTCTTTAATTATGGACAAATCTTGTCATGTCGATGAATAAAAAGATTAGATACCGTCTTGAGCCATGCTCTATGAAAAGGGTGTTTAATGCATCTGCGAAAAGCATCGACTCAGGTCAGCCTGCGCAGTCCGCGCAGGCTGACCTGGGCCGAAACTTTTCGCTGTTGGTTAATTTTCTGTATTTCCAAGGATCAGTTTCCCTCATGATTCAGTCGGTTGTGAAAAAAAATGGCTACTATGGATTTGTAAGTGTGTGCTGAATTGCTTAGTAACATGAATCACGGAGATGCATTTGGCCCCCTTTTGCTGGAGCATGGTTCAGAGCCATGTTCTGGCAAAAGGGGGCTTAATGCATCTGCGTGATTCAAGATACCAAGCAAGGCATCACAGTATCATAGAACCACAAAATCCGGTTTGTACAACAACCAACTAAATCATGAGGTACACCGTTCCTTTGGGATGAAGAAAATTTACCAATAGCAAAAAGCATCGACCCAGGTCAGCCTGCGCGGACTGCGCAGGCTGACCTGGGTCGATGCTTTTTGCAAACGCATTAAGCCCCCTTTTCACAGAGCATGGCTCAATTATAAATTGTAAATTAGACCCATTTCGACGACTAAAATACAATGTACTGAAACACAGCATTACTGTTATCTTGTAGGCTAGACATGACTTAACAAGCGGACGGTATAGATCCAGATTCAGACAGCGCCTTCTGTGTAATCTGATATTGGATCTATATTGTCCGCAAAAACCCTTGTTTTCGCCTATGGCGCTAAAACGGGTTATACATGAAAATGACCTTTTGACCTAAAGCTCATGGGAAGAACCGACGTATATTTTGTTTATTCTCACGCACGTCCTCAAGTGCTAAATAATTGGAATGAGAAATCTCATTAAGTCTGTGAATTATAAAGAACTGTCACCTTAAATTCGTATGCGGTTTCTTTTTTTTTTGTTTTGTTTTTGTTTTTTAGTTCGTTGTTTGACGTTCTTTTCTATGTTATTTCAGTTATATCGCTTCCGCCATTGCATGTTTTTATGCTTTTCTGGGGTTTCGTTTGCCATAACAGAACTTCGCACAATATTTCCTTTCAAACCACAGCACATAAATATCGTCTAAACAATGTTCAGCGGCGAGAGGGGAATTAATCCCGTCACAATTACTATTATCAGGGTGTGTTTGCTTTTCTTTACATTAAACAAGAAGGGCACGATGTCCCTGAATCGCTGGCCTGAGCCTATCGCTGACACGTGTTCAAAAAGTTTAAGATATTATCAAGGTCAACATTCAAAGTTTAACTTGTACTGAGATGAAAATTATCCCTCTACTGTGCGCACAAATTAAGTTTTTCCCCTAGAATTTGACCTAGTGACCTTTTTTTAGCTAGACGTGACCAATTTTCTAACTTGTCCGAGATATCACAAAGGTAAAAATTTCTGACCAACTTTCATAAATATCAGAGTAAAAGTGTGGCCTCAAAAAGTGCACACAATGTTTTCCTAAGATTTTCCCGGTGACCTACATTTTGACGTGATGTGAAATATTTTCAAATTCGTCCGAGATATTGAAAGGAACAAACCCTTTGTCTAAGTTTCATGGATACTGGACTGAAATGTGGCCTCTAGAGTGTACACAAGGTAGAGGCTGACAACGGACGACGTACAACGGAAGACAGACAAAGCACGATCACGAAAGCTGACTTTAAGCACTTCGTGCACAGGTGAGCTAAAACAGGAGGGTCATGATTGCCCTGTATTGCTCAACTGTCTATAAATTGCATATGCCATATACATAATTGGCATCGATAGTCATCAAACTATTAGAAATCTGTATTGCAATACCAGGCCAAGGAAAAGTCATGCCTTTTTCGGATGCCGCCAAGATGATTTTAATGGATTCAAATAGGTTTTACCTAGTATCAATCATAACAACTGTCAATAAACTCTTTAAAAAAGTATTTCCACAAGAAGAATACTAACAAAAACCCAAGAATGACCCTCCATCGCTAATCAGAAAACAATTTGTGACACCTCACCTCCTACGGTGAGACCAGTTTTTGACACCCCATGGCAATAATTTGATCAAATTTGGTAGACGTCCCCGATATCGTGATACATAGCAAAAATACAATTTTTCTAGGCCAAATGGTTTGGAACAAAAAGGTTTTCAAATTTTCCAAGTTTTGATCCAAGGGTTACGATTTGAATAATCTTGATAGAGGGGTACTGGATGGTAACCTATACAAAATATAACAGCTCTAGATGTCATGGTTAGGAACTAAAAGATTTTTTTAAGTTTTCATTATATAAGTACATGTGACGGGACCAAGCCCGGGACGGGACCAATTTTGGTCCCACAGCTATAAATATTTTGAACAGCTTTGGTAGAGGTTCACTGGATAAAGCTACATGCAAAATTGCCCTAGACTTTCTTGTTAGGATCAAGATTTTTTTTTTTTTAAGTTTTCACAGTATAAACCCATGTTAAATTTGTAACCCATGGGGCGGAACAAATTTTGACCCTAGGGCTATAATTTGAAAAATTTGGTAGCAGTCCATTAGATGAAGCTACATGTACATGCAAACTTTGGTAGCTCTATGGTTTTGGACAAGAAGTTAATTTCTTTTAAAGATTTTCAGTAGTTTTCGGTTCTGTTGCCATGGCAACATTTTTTTTTTACCGAAATTTTTCTAAAAAAATCTCTAGAGCCAATGGCATGATCATTTCTGTGTAATTTGGTCAAAATCGGATGAGCAGTTTTAGAGAAGAAGATGTTTGAAAAAAAGTTAGCGCATGCACGCACATAGGGAGGCACGGACGGACGCACGACGGACACAGGACCATGACATAACTCATGAGAAGAATCGGCCTGTGCTTGCTGTCTACTACTAATGCTAATTACTTAGAAAATTTAATCAATTCATAGACTGTATGACTCAGACATGGCTCGGTGACATTTATATAGGCTAGGCAATACGTCTTCCGCAGAAGCTCTGAAAATACCATTAGCGTGCTTAGAAGTCATCCAATGACCCTCAGACAAAGATATGCGGCAGACTTCGTACTTTGAAAATAAACACACTAATCCTTAGGCTGCTAAGCGGAACTCACTGACCTTTTGCGGACAATGTAGATCAAGATCAGACTGCACAGAATGTGCAGTCTGATCTTGGATCTACACTGTCCGATAAGGATTGTTTTTCCTAAAAGTGAGTTTAAAATAACATTATTCGGATTTTTACTATCGGTTTGAAAATTTCATTTCACTTATTTAGCAGAATTAGTGAAAAGATTGCGGCGAAAAAAAAAAAAAATGCTCGTGACGTTTTAAGGAAAAAGATCTCTACAAGATGCAGAAAAGTCGTTTACATTCTAAAGTGATTAACTTTCTACCAAACGACTTAATTTTAGACTCGTCCATATTGAAAGCATTTGCAGACGGTAAATTAAATTAAATTAAATGTGGCTCAAATTGTACCATTTCCCTTTGAATGTCAGAAAACATTGTGGGAAAAGGAGAAAATACTGGTTACCAGCATTTTCTCCTTTTCCCGCAATGTTTTCAAAAACCTGGTGTCTCAGGGTCTAAGAAACTCAGCTTTGCTTCCGATGTTTTCTACGATCCATTTCCCCTTTTTATTTGTCATTTGAAGATGACATATTAATTGAGGCCAAGATAATTGGATTTCCCTTTGAAAGAGACAAAAAAAACATAGTGGAAAAAGGAGATAATGCGTTTGTTTTCTCATTTTCCCACGATGTTTCTAAAACCGTTTTCTTCAGGTCACCAGAGCATGTGGTCGTCTGGTAAAGGGTTAATTAGGACTTGTTACGGAAATGATGATAGCAGATAACACGTAACTGCTAATTAACAAATCTATCAAGACAAGAAAAAGAAAAAAAAAACTTAAGATTTATCAAGCGCATTACGGGTAAATGACCGACGATTTCCCGATTTCCCCCCCCCCCCCTTCCCCATGACACAGACTGCTGGTAGCAACGTACGTGGATCATCTATTCCTGAAATAGATTTGGCCCGAAAGCTCAGTTGGTAGCGCAATTGGTGTGAGCTGGGGGTTAAAAGTACGAGTCCCTTTTGGGTCACTAGGCTACATTTTTTTTTTTTTCTTCCGTATTCGGTTACATTTGGCGCCAAACATGGGCAGTATGGGGCTGTGTTAGAATGCTGCAAGACCGTACCAGTGTTGATCTTTGTCTCCGAGAAATTCTAGGACGAATTAAATGTGAAGGGGGTATATGTGACCAGTATCCGTATTTACCAACCATTCTTTAGGACATTCTTAGTCCTATAACCCAAGATTTTCTAAATTTGAAAGTAAAACACATTCTGATTGGCTAAACCATTTGGTTTAGCCAATCAGAAGTTGTGTTACTATCAAATTTAGAAAATCTTGGATGATAAGACTGAGAACGTCCTTGAGAATGGTTGGTGAATACAGACCCAGGTTTGGTAAAAGCTGGTGCATATACTGCCTTGCCATGGGTTCGATCCCCGCCTTTGGCAGGTCAGTTAACGGCCGGTTATGTTCAGTAGCATCGTCTATATAAAATGAGTCAAAATCTTTCGATGCCAAAATGAAAATTTTGAGGTTTTACGACTGTTCTCGGTGTAACATTGTCATTGAGCCATGCTCTGCCAAAAGGGGGCTTAATGCTTTTCCGTGATGCATGATACCAAGCAAGACATCACATAATAAGGAATCCATAAAATCCATTATGTCCAACAACCCACTGTATTGTAAAGTAGACTGGTCCTTTAACAAACTGATCAATAGCGAAAAGTTTCGGTTCAGGTCAGCCTGCGCGGACTGCGCCAGGCTGACTTGGGTCGATCCTTTTCACAGATGCATTAAGCCCCTTTTCACAGAGCATGGCTCATACAGATCTAGCCTACTGCCCTTAAGCTCCGAAGAAGCAGACGTAGGTGATCGTGCAAATCTCACCTGAATCCTGACGGAGCATGTAGCCTACTTTTTCTTTTATTAAAGCCCAATAGCAGCCAAAAGTAAACAATGCAGATGTTAAAATGCATTTGAATTTAAATCGTACCAATTAAAAGTATGGAAATTTCTGTGAAAATGACGATCTGTTATTGTACAGTCGGTTTAAGAACAGGACTACTTTTCAAGGCGGCAATCGATGCGGCTCATTTCAAAATAAAATATAGATTTATTCAAAACAACATCAAAATAAAATATAGATTTATTCAAAACAACACTACCTGGTTCGATTCATCCAGCCGTGATTAGCTAGCATCTAACCTGTGCACTAGTCATTTATAAGCACAGCCCCAATTATTCTGGGTTCCAGTCCGATCGTTTTTTTTTTCCTTTTATACATTCGGACGTTACTTTGTCAGAAACGAGGTCATTTTTGACAAAGTAACGTCCAAATATAATAAAGGAAAAAAAGATCCGACTGGAACCAAGGCTAAGCCCCTATAGGCCTGATAAAAATAGCCTCGATATAAGCCAGCGTGATGGAGACGTTTTTTTTTTTTGTTGTTGTTGTCAAAGTCTGTGGGAAAAAACTGCTTAAATCCCGGTTTTCCTATATTAAGAAAATGTCCTGCAAAGATTCGCAATAAGAAATGGCATTTTTTAAAAATATTTTTCACGTTTGAAATTATTGTATTTTGAAGCAATTTGGTGCTCAAAACATGCGTGATTTTTCCACAGACGTATTATTTACAGCCATTTTCCGCTTGCTACTTTTTGGCGGCAGAGTTTTTAGTTGACGCACCGCGTGTTAATATTTATCCCGTACAAGATAGTGATGCGTCATAGCAAACAGATCAATCTGCCGAGAATTTGACATGCGCAGACAACGTCAAACAATAAAACAAGTGTGAACATTGTAGAAAAAGGAGAAAATGCAGATAAAAATCAGTTTTCTCCTTCTGCGACCATCCTCTATTTGGGAGTTGTCTCCTTAAAAACGAAAGATTTGTCTGCAGAAGGTTAGATGCAAAAAGATACAGAACACAATCCTTTTAACCCTTTACCAGACGACCAAATTATAGCCTTGTCCAAATTGAAAGCATTTGCAGACAACAATTTCAATGTGGCTCAAATGGTGCAATTTTTCTTTGTTAGGGTTGAAAACATTGTGGAAAAAGGAGAAAATGCTGGTTACCAGCATTTTCTCCTTTTCCCACAATGTTTTCAAAAGGCTTCTTTCCCAGGGGTGTCAAAAGGCGGCATTGTGCGGTAAAGGGTTAACCCTTTACCAAGCAATCTCGGGTTTCAATGACTCTGAGGTAAAGGCCTTGTGAAGAGATTGTGGGTTACCAGC
Organism: Tridacna gigas; assembly: GCA_945859785.2. NCBI lineage: Eukaryota > Metazoa > Mollusca > Bivalvia > Cardiida > Cardiidae > Tridacna > Tridacna gigas. The sequence goes on from OX244037.2 coordinate 3,748,622, forward strand.
ATTTTCTACTATTCCCACAATGTTTTCTAACCTTTGAAAGAATTGCACTTTAATTGTGCCAATTTCAGATTTGTCGTCTGCAGGTAATTTGAATTTGGAAGAGTCCAAAATTTGTCGTTTTGGAAAGGGTTAAACATAGTGAAGGCAAAAACCAAGAGCTACGCATGTGTGTGCCAACTATCGCCTGCAGTTACTTTATCATTGAAAATTCCAGGGCGAAAAAGGGGCGTAACTGTCAAAAACATTCTGCTGGCTACCTGCTCTATTGGTATGGGCAATATGAAAGTTGACAACTAGCCCAAGTTCGAAGTAAATCTCTTCAGTAAAGATACAGATTTTAGAAAGTGTCAAAATTTTCACACAACGACATGGATATGAAAATATCTCGAGCTGGTGCCAATGCTTCGCTGTATTTGCTCTAAATAACTTTTTACCAAACGACAAAATTTTAGACTTGTCCAACTTAAAAAGCATTTGCAGACGACAAAAAAATAGATTTAGAAGGGTAGAAAACATTGTAGGAAAAGGAGAAAATGCTGGTTACAATCATTTTCTCCTTTTCCAACAATGTTTCAAAGGCTTTCTTTCTCAGGGTCCTTAACCCTTTACCAGATGACAAATTTCAGACTGTTCCGAATTGAAAGCATTTGCAGACAACAAATTGAAGGTGGCCCAAATGCCGAAATCTGTCCTTGAAAGGGTAGAAAACATGGCAACCAGCATTTTCTCCTTTTCCTACAATGTTTTCAAAAGCTTTATTTGTCAAGGTCGTTAAATGTTGGCATTGTGTGGTAAAAGATCCTGGTCATAATGAAGTAAAACATATTAATGTGAGTGACTTACTTCTTTTTCATCAAATTGACCTATTTTTGAATTTTGATTCTGGCTGAAAATGGCCTCTACAGTGCACACAAGGTTTTTCTAAGATTTGGCCCAGTGACCTACCTTTTGACCTAACTTGAAATCTCACTTTTCCGAGATATCATCAAGACAAATATTCTGAGCAAGTTTCATGCTGAAAATGTGGCCTCAGGAGTGCACACTAGGTTCTATATAAGATTTGGTCCAGTGACCTACTTTTCGACTTGACATGACCCAATTAAAAACCCTGTCCAAGATTTCATCAAGACAAACACTCTGACCAAGTTTCATGAGTATTGGGGTGAAAATGTGGCCTCTAGAGTGCACACAAGGTTTTTCTAAAATTTGGCCATGTGACCTACTTTTTTTTAACCAGGCGTGACCAAATTTCGAATTTGTTCATGATTTTACCAAGACAGACATTCTGACCAAGTTTCATGAGGATCTCGCTTAAAATGTGGCCTCTAGAGTGCACTATAGTGCTCAAAATTTAAATGTTGACGACCACATTACGTACGCCGGACACATCACGATGACAAAAGCTAATCTTGAGCACTTTGTGCTCAGGTGAGCTAAAAAATTTTGAAAACCTAGGATAGGCAAAGAAAAAAGCATATCAGAAAAATAACAACCTTGAAATTAAGATCTTTTACTGATTAACAACCATACAAAATGTCTTCATTATATAATAAGAAGGCAGAAATATGTGCAATATGAGCAAAAACTTGTTGCAAATGAAATAACAGTTTGCAATTAGAGCCTGCAATGTGTCGATACATCATAAAATTTCCTAGACTGATGTCTAGACTGAAATAACATGCCTAGTAATCAAAGTCTGGGTCTCTCTTTGCACTTTACCAATCCCATTTTTTAACTATTTACAACACAATTATGACTTTTAACCCTGACAGAGAAGATTTTTGAAAACATTGTGGGAAAAGGAGAAAATGCTGGTAACCAGCATTTTCTCCTTTTTCCACAATGTTTTATACCCTATCAAAGATAGAAATCATAATTTGAATAATTTGAAGTACATTTGATTTGTCGTCTGCAAATGCTTTCAGTTTGGACAAGTCTACAACTCTTTATCACACGATCCCGACTTTTAAAGAGCCTGAGAAGAAAGCCTTTTTGAAAACATTGTGGTAACCAGCATTTTCCCACAATGTTTTCTACCTTACCAAAGACAGCAGACGTCCTGTGAGCCTCATTTAATTTGTCGTCTGCAAATGCTTTCGATTTGGCCAAATTCAATTTTTTGTCGTTCGGTAAAGAGTTAACAACGTTGGGGGAAAAAAAACATTTGAAAAGATTGTGGAAAAAGTATAAAATGCTGGTGACCAGCATTTTCTCTTTTTTCAACAATCTTTTCCATTTTATCAGGGACAATCAGAGACAATTCAATCATTTGGGCCTAATTTCATCTGTCATCTACGAAGGCTTTAAAAATGGGTCAGACTAAAATTTTTTTCCTCTGGTAAACCGTTCACTAATTAGCCAATAAACACAAAATCAAATTCTCAACACACAACTTTTAAAGAGGTCCTGCGTGGCTCAGTGGTAAAGTGTTGGACTTGTGACCTGAAGGCCCCAGGTTCGAGGCTCACTCGATCCATTGGGTTTTACGTGGGAGTGTCTTTGAGGCAAGACACTTCAGAACCCTAGCCTAGTACTGGTGAAATCCAGGAAATACATGAATATGCGAGCTGTTGCCATGATATGACTGAAATAATGTTGAAAGCGGCATAAAACACCATTCAACAACAACTTTTAAAACATCAGTGTAAAATGGAAATAAAGTACATTAACCCTTTACCGCCCATGGTAACCAGCATTTGCTCCTTTTCCCACAATGTTTTCTACCCTATCAGAGAAGAATTGCACCATTTGAGCTAGAGTGACATTGTCGTCTGCAAATGCTTTCAATTTGGACAAGGCTAAAATTTTGTTGTCTGGTAAAGGGTTAATACAGGTCTTATACACACCAACACGAAACAAGTGCACCACATGCCTGTGCAAATGTTCGGCTGCAGTTGCTTAATTTTCATTGAAGATTTTAAATTGAAAAAGACATATAACTGTGTCAAAAATGTGTTGACGGTTATCTGCCCCTGTTGTATGGATTCGGCTTTTGATAGTTAAAATCTACTCCAAGTTTGAAATTAATATCTTCAGTAATAAAAAGGTTGATTTTCAGTGAAAATTCCAAATCATCAAAAAAGACGGCTATTGCTGCGTCAAAAATATTCTGTTACCAGCCTTGCTGGTATGGGTTCCCATTTAGAAATAGTTGCAATTTGAAGTAAATATCTTCAGTAACGATAAAGATATAAAGTGTCAAAGTTTTTGCATGACAAAGCAGACGAGAATGACACCAGAGCTATGACAATACCTCGACTTTTTCTTCCAAAACAGCAGAATTAAAAATGTGACAAAAGCAGAAATTGCTCCTTCTGTCATAAAGGTGCTGTGTTGCAAAATGAAGGAAAACAAACCCATCTGCAGCTACCAACATGCTTAACTCTTTACCAAACGACAAAATCTTAGACGTCCAAATTGAAAGCATTTGCAGTCGACAAATTAAAGGTAGCCTAAATGATGAAATTTGTCATTGATAGTTTAGAAAACATTGTGGGAAAAGGAGAAAATGCTGGTTACCAGCATTTTCTCCTTTTCCCAGAATGTTTTCAAAAGGCCTCTTTCCCAGGGTCGTTAAAAGTCGGGATTGTGTGGTAAAGGGTTAACAAGAAATCCAAGTTACTACACACTTTACCTAACAATCCCATGTTTCAACCTTATTTTGTGGTCTGCATGCTTTCATTTTGTACACGTCTAAAACTTTGCCATGTTGTTAGGAGTTGACCAGTGCTTTCTCTATTTCCAACAATGTCTTCAATGTCCAACCTCGTCGCCAGATGTTATAACCTGATATTAGTATTCTGGGATTTATATAAGATGACACAATGGTAGTATTAACTATTTAATGTTGTAGCCTAGATCCGGAAAGAGAATCAATTAAAATAACAAGGACTGTCGTTTACCTATTATATGGATGGAAGGTATCACACCAATACAAGAATATAACACCTTTCACAGCCAAATCCTGTTATCTTACACACATCTTATTTGTTGTCTGCATATGTTTTCAATTTGGACTAGACTAAAGTACTGTCGTTCAATTCGCCATTTAAAACACAATCCAGACTTTTAACGATCCCGAGGAAGAAGGCCTTTGAAAACATTGTGAACCATTGGTAACCAGGATTTTCTCCTTTTCCCACAATGTTTTCTTCCTATTAAAGACAATTTCCTTCATTTGAGCCACATATAATTTGTTCTCAGCAAACGTTTTCAATTATGGCCAGTCCAAAATTTTGTCATCGGGTAAAAGTGTTTATAGATAATTATTGTATCTTTAAATAATCAATATTCCATGGAAAATTTCAAAAGGCACAACAAATAAATATGAGCAGTGCTCTGTGAAAAGGGGTTTAATGCATCAGTGAAAAAGTATCAGCGCTGGATCAAAACTGTTTGCTACTGATCTATTTTCTGCATGTCCAAGGACCGTTCTATACCTCAAGACCCAGTCAGCTATTTCGACAGAAAGGATCGTATGGACCCATAATAACCCTATGTATGACTTGCAGGGTATAACCGAGGTGCATCAAACCCCCTTTAGCCAAAGCACAGCTCACACTCTACTAACCTTAACTCTTTACCACACAATCCCGACTTTTAACGACCCTAAAAAGGAAGCCTTTTAAAAACATTGTGGGAAAAGGAGAAAATGCTGGTAACCAGCATTTTCTCCTTTTCCCACAATGTTTTCTAGTCTTCTAAAAACAAGATTCAATTTTTGTGTCTCATGTATTTTGTCGTCTGCAAATGCTTTCAATTTAGACCAGTCTAAAATTTTGTCGTTTGGTAAAGAGTTAACTAACCATTTCACTCTACTAACCTTTTCACCAACATTATGTGACATGTATACCTTTACTGCATTATAGATAAAGATCAGATAGCCCCAAAAAGTGTGGTCTGATCTTTGACCTACATATACATGCACAACAACTAACCAATGTCCAAAGACTTTATTTCCTGACTTAGTGTACTTTTAGCCATCCAGGAAGTCATTCTTATTTTTAACTCTTTACCAAACGACAAAATTTTAGACTAGTCCAAATTGAAAGCATTTGCAGACAACAAAATAAATGTGGCTGAAAAATTGAAATTTGTTTAGGGGAGGGTAGAAAACATTGTGGGAAAAGGAGAAAATGCTGGTTACCAGCATTTTCTCTTTTCCTACAATGTTTTCAAAAGGCTTCTTTCTAAGGGTCGTTGAATGTCGGGATTGTGTAGTAAAAGGTTAACCCTTTCCCAAACAAGCCCTGGTTTTCACGTGTCTGCAGTACATGTCTTTTGAAAACACTGTCGGAAAAGGAGAAATTGCTCGTAAAGAGCAATTTCTCTTTTTCCCACAGTGTTTTCAACCCTTTTTGTTAACTTTCTGCCACTTTCATCAAATTTAAAATTGTCGTCTGCAAACTCTTTCGATTTGGACCAGTCCAAAATTTGTCATTTGGGAAAGGGTTAAACACATACAACACTCTATTTTCAATCTTGTGGAAAATTGCTGAAAAAAATCAAAACATATTGCTGAAATAATCAAAACAAGAGTCTTGATATCAGTGATATATTTATGTTTTGATTCCTCACTGAATTTTCATTGTGTGTTTTATTTCAAACTTACTTGTTTATTTGCAGCAAAAAAAATTATATACACAAGAATTAATAAATAAATTCTTCAAGCACCTTTTAGATACATTACTTTCCTTCATAGCCAGTATAGATCAAGATCAGACTTCACAAATATGAAGTGTGACCTTTGACCTACACTGTCCACTTTGCTGAGACCAGCATTTTCTCCTTTTCCCAGAATGTTTTCTAATCTTTCATGTCCAAATTTCCACCATTTAATTTGTTGTCTGCAAATGCTTTAGATTTGGACAAGTCCAATATTTTGTCGTGTGGTAAGGAGCTTTAAATATGTAAATAACAATGAGCTTATGAAGATTTTGTAATTAGCCGGCAGCCATATTTAGCCCATCTTAAAACCAATCACGTCACAATGTAATTCTAGACAGACGAAAATTTTTCTGTCTGACATTTTGTTGTTATACAGTCATGTACTTTGAAAAAAAAAAACAAATATCATCTTTTAATCAAATGTTGTAATGAACCTAAGAGAAAGGGCTTTTTTAAAAACATTTAGGAAAAAGGAGGCAATGCCGGTAATCAGCATTTTCTCTTTCCACCCAAAGTTTTCTACCTATTCAAAGAAAAATTCCATCATTTGATAAACATCTTTTGATCTGCAACTGCTGGTAACCAGCTTTTTCTCCTTTTCCCACAATGTTTACTACCTTATCGAATACAGAAATCTTAATTTGAGCTACATTTTTTTTGTCCTCTGCAAATGTTTTCAATTTGGTCTAGTCCCAAATTTCCTCATGTAGTAGAGAGTTAAAAGGTAAGGGACACAAAAACTAGCCTTTGTGTGGCAATGGGTAAAGTCTTCATATACAACTGGCAATTTTAATTCCAGACTGTGTAGATCAAGTTCAACAAGAACTGTTGCAAAGCCGACAAATACCACCCTACCAGTACCTTGTCACTGAAGCAGCACAATCAGAGAATGGAAACGATTTTCAAATCAAAGATCACCAGTGACCTTGACCTTTGACCCATGTAACCCAAAAACAATAGGGCACCTCCTTGGGTCATGAGCAACACTAGTACAAAGTTTCAGGGTCCTAGGTCAAACAGCTATTGAGTTAGAGCATGGAAATGATTTTCAAACAAAGTTCACTGGTGGCCTTGAAATTTGACCCATGTGACCAAAAAACAATAGGGAACCTCTTTGGGTCATGAACAACACTTGTATAAAGTTTAAAGGTCCTAGGTCAAACGGCTTTTGAGTTAGAGCATGGAAACGAAAGCGAGACAGACGGACTGACATACAGATGGACAGATGGATGGATGAACGAACACAGACGAAAAGACAGACATGGTGATACCAGTATACTCCCTCTCCTTCATAGGTGGGGGTATAAAAAGCACGATAAATGAACATAAAAAGGATAAAGCTAAGAAATAATCTTATTATCACATAATCATATTTCCGAAATCCTAAAATGAGGGGTGTGGATGAGAAAGAACTATCAATATATGTAATCGTGTCAGTGATTAACACTTTACCACACAAGGCCAACTTTAAACGACCTTGAGAAAGATGACTTTTGAAAACATTGTGGGAAAAGGAGAAAATGCTGGTAACCAGCATTTTCTCCTTTTCTCACAATGTTTTCTACCCTATCAAAAACAAATTCCACAATTCAAACGATGTTGAATTTGGCTTCTACATAATATGCCTTTGGTTTTGACAAGTCTAAAATTATGTTGTGTGGTAGATCTACAGGGGTAACACTTTACCTCACTATCTCTGATTTTAATGACCTTAAGGAAGAAGACTTTTAAAAACATTGTGTGAAAAGGAGCAAATGGTTCTCCTTTTCCAACAATGTTTTCTCTCCTTCAATGACAATTTCCTCCATTTGAGGCACACTTAATATGATGTATGCAAATGCATTGGATTTAGACAAGTCCAAGGTTTTGTCATTTGGTGAAGACCTAATAAATCAGATTAACCACAAGTGTAACAGTTACGGGCAGAGCACTGGTCTCCAACATCAAAGGTTCAGGGTTTGAATATCATGACAAGCAAGGTCAATCTTTAGATCTACCCACATCACTTCGCAAGTACTGGTTAAGATTTCCAGGAAACAATCATTGAAAGAGATAAACAAAAGTTGTGAGAACTTGTTTCACAATCACTTAAACCCTTTACTGCACAATGCCACCTTTAAACGACCTGGGAAAGAAGCCTTTTGAAAACATTGTGGGAAAAGGAGATAATGCCGGTAACCAGAGGACAAAAATATAAGACTTGACCAAGGCATTTGTAGACAACAAATTAGTTATGACTAAAATGATGGGATTTTGACTTTTAAAGGTAGAAAACATTGTAGGAAAGGGAGAAAATGCTAGTAGCAAGCACTTTCTCCCTTTTCAAAATGTTTTCAAACCTTTTCCAGAGGTGATTTCCTCAGGGTTGTTAAAACGGTATGCAGTCACTTCGTACCATAACCATTTCGTTTATAACCATTTCGTACCATAGATTTACCATTTCGTACCATAAATTTACCATTTCGTACCATATTTTTTTTTTTTATGTAAATACATCATCTTGCACAATATTCATTTACTTAAATTACACACTTTACAAAAGCAGTTCGTATTTCAACGACTCTTGGAGAAACTGCTATGAAATCAACTTGGGAAAATGAGATAATCAGAAAGTGTTATTGTCCATAACTTCTTGAATAAATATCTAACTTAAATAAATAGCGGTTTTTTGTCTTCTTCTTCTAATATCTTCTTAGTGAGTTTTTCTTAGTCGAAACTTTGTCGTAGGTCTAAAAAAAAACATGGTACGAAATGGTATGACTATGGTACGAAGTGGAAAAATTATGGTACGAAATGGTATAAACTATGGTACGAAATGGTAAAATTATGGTACGAAGTGACTGGTACGAAATGGTTATGGTACGAAACGTCCGTAATTGGGATTGTATGGTTAAGAGACAAATAGATCTGAATGGAATTAAGTACTGTACAGGCCACTTTGATCGACCGAAACTTTTTACCATTTACACAATAAAGGAATTTTGAGAGGGACAGAACAAATTGTTTAGATTGTTTGGTAACAGGTTAAAGCCTGTTAACCCTTTCCCAAATGACAAATTTTGGACTGGTCCAAATTGAAAGAGTTTGCAGATGACAATTTTAAATTTGATGAAAATGGCAGAAAGTTCTCGAAAAGGGTAGAAAAGGGTAGAAAACACTGTGGTAAAAGGAGAAATTGCTCGTTACGAGCAATTTCTCCTTTTCCCACAGTGTTTTCAAAAGACTTGTACTGTAAACACATGAAAACCAGGGCTTGTTTGGGAAAGGTTTAATTGCGAAATTTGTAAGAAAATTTTTCTAGGTCAAAAAAGTCCCAAGTGCAGTACATAATTGGTCAAATGGTATCAGATTTCCTGCTTTTTTGTACTTTAAGTTAGGTAATGATGTTAAAATTGAGTTTACTGTATGAATTTCCATTCTGTTGTTAATCCTATACCACACAATCCCGACTTTTAATGACCCTGAGGAAGAAGCCTTTTGAAAACACTGTGGGAAAAGGAGAAAATGCTGGTAACCAGCATTTTCTCCTTTTCCCACAATGTTTTCTACTTTATCTTGGACAATTTCGCTATTTGAGCCACCTTTAATTTGCCGTCTGCAAGTGCTTTCAATTTAGATCAGTCTAAAACATTGTCGTTTGGTAAAAGGTTAAGACATTTTCTGGTGTTTTTATAAGAAAATATCGGAAGGCTAGATATACATATTTCTTTTAACCCTTTCCCAAACAAGCCCTGGTTTTCACGTGTCTGCAGTACAAGTCTTTTGAAAACACTGTGGGAAAAGGAGAAATTGCTCGTAACGAGCAATTTCTCCTTTTCCCACAGTGTTTTCTACCCTTTTTGAGACCTTTCTGCCATTTTCATCAAATTTAAAATTGTCATCTGCAAACTCTTTCAATCTGGACCAGTCCAAAATTTGTCGTTTGGGAAAGGGTTAAGGATGATGTTCAGATTTTTACATCTACATTTTAATTTGCTGTAATCCAAAGCTTTCTATTTACTTTAGTCTGTATAAAATTAAAACCATGGTAAATATTTCTTGACTTTTTCTCAAATAAAAAAATTTTAGACTTGTCAAAAGTATTTATAGATGGAATATCAAATGTGGCACAAATGGTGAAATTTGTCTCTTTAAGGCTAGAAAACACTGTGTGAAAACAAGAAAATGCTGGTTACTAGCAGTTTCTCTTAAAATTTTTTATAATACCATTTTCTCCAGGGTGGTTAAAACATGGGGGCAGAGCTGTGCAAGTGGTAGAGGACAAGACTTACGGGTTTTCTGGTTCAAATCCGCACCTCAAGCAATTTCTTTCCAAAAGTTGATAATAGTCATTGCAACAGGATATAGAGGATATTTGTTTTTTTCGGTGAAAGATCGAAATTTATTTCATCTCGTGAACATCATCGGTAATATTTTCACTCGTGGCGCCATGAGTGAAAATATTACCGATGATGTTCACGAGAAGAAATAAATTTCGATCTTTCACCGAAAAAAACAAATATGCGCACAAGTGAAAATATTACCGATGATGTTCACGAGATGAAATAAATTTCGATCTTTCACCGAAAAAAACAAATATTCTATTTATTTCATGCTTCTAACGCCTTTTTTTGTCGAGACTTCCATAAAAATCATGAAATCGGTATTCTCACTGGTCGTACCCGTGTAATATCAAAAGATATTTTCACCGTTATTTCTCGATATCCTACCGGAAAGCATGAAATAATCATTCCTCTCTAACTGCTGATCATTGTTTTGACAATGGTTATGTGCAAAAGCAGCCAGTGGCTTGGGAAGAATATGGAAAAACTGGTAAGAGACATTCTAGGAAAGCATGGATGTGTGCACTGGCTAACGCAATGCCACTGAAATAATGTTGAAAATGGCATTAAACATCATGCAAACAAGTGGAATAAAACATGGGATTGGTTAATGTAAGTTTAATCCTTTACTGCACAATCCCAAGTTTTAACGACCCTACAGAGGAAGACTTTTGAAAACATTGTGAGAAAAGGAGAAACTGCTGGTAACCAACATTTTCTCCTTTTCTCCCACAATATTTTTTACCTTTCAGAAATCATCACTTGAGCTACTTTCACTGTCTACAAATGCTTTGTTTTTCATCTAATCCTGAATTTTGTCGTTTGGTAAAGAGTGAACAGTATAGTGCTTTAACTCTTTACCACAAGACAAAATTTTAGACTGGTCCAAACTGAAAGCGTTTGCAGACGACAAAATAAATGCGAATGAAAAATTAAAACTCATTTTGGGATGTATAGAAAACATTGTGGGAAAAGGAGAAAATGCTGGTTACTAGCATTTTATCCTTTTCCCACAAAGTTTTCAAAAGCTTTCTTTCTCAGGGTCGTTAAAAGTCGGGATTGTGTGGTAAAGACTTAAACACTAAAAAAAGAGATACAGATCAGATACTCTCTGTATAAAATCATCTTACTTCCGAAATGCTCTGTTTGAAAGGCAGAAACCACAAAGTAGAAATCATAGAGAGACAGTAAAAATACAGTGGGGCCCCGTTATAACGAACTTCGTTAACTCGCTGATTCCGTTAGAACGCGGGTGTCCTATGGCTCCCAAAATTTGGGGGGGGTTGACCATTTTGCGTCCTATCAGGATCTAGGATACGCTGATCTGGATGCTCAATGTAAAAAAAAAAACAACCTACTAATCAATTGCTCAAAATCGATACGTGTGCACATAATCAGACATTCTTTCACACCTTTTTTGGTTGTTACCTGTATGACCGCTGGCAATCGTTAATTGGTTGTTTGACATTGTTTGACAAATACACGCTCAGTTGATTACGATAGGACTTCAGTCTTCAGCCAAACTGTGTGACACTTGAGTGAATAAAGAATGGTCAAACACAAGCTTACACAAGCCATTTTCTGTATAAAAACTGGGCTACTTGGTTCGAATGGATACACTACGTTGTATTCTACATAGCGATAGCAATCGATCATACAGCGATTTCTCACTCATTTATCATCTCTTTTTAATCCAAAGCAAAGCACTTTGTTCTCTTAACCTTTGACTAACAAATTTATTCTTAAAAAAGCTAACTTTGCAATATTTCACACCTTTTAATTAGTTGCACTAGATCGTTTTCGTACTTTCACGCCACAAGTTTTGTGCATACTAACTGTTCTTTCACACAAATTATGCGACAAAGCTGCCCAGGTGTTCCTGAAACAACCATTACTAACTGCAAAAAGACACTGTCAGCTAGTATAAAGTGGGCATGATATACGCTTATTGCGTGGTCATTTTATGTCGATTGGAGGTCAGCACGTAACCCGGGAGAGTGTGTACAAAAACAGGTGCTTTACAACCCTCTCACTCTGGATGATTTGCACATTACGTCATACCCATAATCCAAATTTTACTGCAAACATTTGTGTACCCACGACATGTGTGAAATCTTGTTGACAGATGGCTCTTTGATGATGGCAAGATGGCGGAGTTTAAAATGATGGCGCATGGTGTAGATTAAGATCAGATTATAGAGAATATGCAGTCTGATCTTGGATTTTAGAAAGCTACTGCTTATAGGTCTAAGAAATTAAGAAATATTTAAAACGCATGCTTTTAAGATTGAAAATACGCTGGAACTTTAGTTATATTACAATTTTGACCCCCTCATCGGTGCTATAAATAGATCTACATTTGTTGGATTTTACTCTTATTTTTTTCGGGACACACACATTTGGACAAGGTAAAACCTATTATTTCGGCCACCCCCTTTTTTTTTAAGATAATAATTTCCTAAGGATTCGGACACACAAAAAAAAAAATTCTGTCCGAATACATTGGCGAATTATGGTACATATAATCGACAGGATCAAGAAAGGAGAAACACAGGCCAGCGTAAGTAGAGAGACGGGAATTCGGGTGAAACAGTGTTATATCCTTCACCCCGGATATAACGCGGGTCGAATCCATGGACCCCGCGGACTTCGTTATAACGGGGCTCCACTGTGCTTATCTTATTTCAAAAAAGAGAAAGAAAAAAAAGGAATATGGCAAATTCCATGTTATATAGCAATGCATCTTTTCCCAAAGAGTTTTCAAAGTTTTCAAAGCTATCATACTGATGAGATATAAAAACTCATATTCTTTTTTTTTTCATTTAACCCTTTAACAAACAATCCCGGGTTTTCACCACCCCAAGAAAGAAGCCCTTTGAAAACATTGTGGGAAAAGGAGAAAATGCTGGTAACCAGAATTTTCTCCTTTTCCCAAAATGTTTTCTTCCCTTCCCAAAACAAATTTCAATTTTTGAGTCACATTAATTTTGTCGTCTGCAAATGCTTTCAATTTGGACGAGTTTAAAATTTTGCCATTTGGTAAAGAATTATTAATTCTTACCTGTTTTTCTCAACCCTTAATCAAATTATCCTGTGCTTTCATGAACTAAAGGAGGACAGCTTTAGAAAACATTGTGGGAAAAGGAAGAAAATGCTGGTAACCAGCATTTTCTTCCTTTTCCCACAATGTTTTCTTCTTCCTCAACAACAAATCCACTTATTGGAACCCCATTTGCATTGTATTTGTAATCTGCAAATGCTTTTAAAATGGATGAGACTAATATTGTCACCTGGTAAAGAGTTGGAAGGATATTTGAAGGATCATGTTCTGGGTCCAAGATAAACTACTACAGAAATACATGATGACATTCCGAATTATCAGCAAAAATGAAAAGAAAAAGCATAACTGATATGGTATAAAAGTATAAATAAAGAATATTTTTCTGGATAAATTATAAAAAAAAAAAAAAAAAAAACCTGTACCACATTATGGGTTCATTTTAACCCTTTACCACACAATCACAGGTTTTAACGACCCTATAGAAGAAGCCTTTTGAAAACACTGTGGGAAAAGGAGAAAATGCTGGTAACCAGCATTTTCTCCTTTTCCCACAATGTTTTCTTCCCTATCCATAACAAATTTCAAATTTTCAGTCCCATTTATTATGTCTTCTTCAAATGCTTTCAATAGTCTAAAAGTTTGTGGTTTGGTAAAGAGTTAACGAAAAATACAGATCTAACACACAAAAAAATCTTTTTGTACAGAATAAATGTTTACAAAAATGAAAATACAATTATTTCACAACCAAAACAGCTGAGACCTTACCAAGCAGTGAAATTATACAAAAAAAATTTGAAAAACCCTAACTTTTCTGGTCATTCATATGTTTTAGAATGTTTCTGTATAAATGTTGTGTAAATTTATTTCTAATCTATATATTCAACCAGAAGAAAAGATGGGATAAAATCTATTTAAACTTGACAAACAATCTGAGAAATTCTTTCCACCATCCATCAGAATTGAAAATGGTTAAATCCAGACCAAAATGGTTAAATCTTTACCACATGACAATAATTTAGACTCCTTATTGAAAGCATTTTACAAACGACAAATCAAATGTGGCTCAAATAGTTGAATATGTTTCTGAAAAGTTAGAAAAAATTGCGGGAAAAGGCGAAAATGCTGCTTACCAGCATTTTCTCCTTTTTCCACAATGTTTTCAAAAGTTCAATTTTCCAGGGCTGTTAAAACTCAGGATTAAACCTTTGCCACACAATCCCGACTTTTAACGACCCTGAGAAAGAAGCATTTTGAAAACATTGTGGGAAAAGGAGAAAATGCTGGTAACCAGCATTTTCTCTTTTTTCCACAATGTTTTCTACTCTTCCCAAAATGAATTTCAATTTTTCAGTCACATTTATTTTGTCGTCTGCAACTGCTTTCAATTTGGACTTGTCTAAAATTTTGTCGTTTGGTAAAGGGTTAAATGGTAATGACTAAAAGCATATGTTATACGCCACAAGCCACATGTACATGGTTGTAAGCTTACAATACATGTGAAATACGTTATGGCAAAAAGATAGAACATTTTCAAAAGCAAGTCTGCTGCAACTCAAACAAGAGCACCGCATGCAGCTGCCAATGCTTGGTTGCAGTTGATGATTTTCATTGAAATGCTTTGATTTTCAGTGAAATTCTATGTTGAAAAAAGGGCATAACTGTTGTCAAAAATACTTTGATGGTTACCCCTTTACCAGACGACAAAATTTTAGCCTTGTCCAAATTGAAAGCATTTGCAGACAACAATTTCAATGTGGCTCAAATGGTGCAATTTTTCTTTGATAGGGTAGAAAACATTGTGGGAAAAGGAGAAAATGCTGGTTACCAGCATTTTCTCCTTTTTCCACAATGTTTTCAAAAGGCTTCTTTCCCAGGGGCATCAAAAAATGGCATTGTGCAGTAAAGGGTTACTTGCCCTTGTTGTATGGGCTCCCCTTTTGACAGTTAATAACTTTTCTAAGTTTAAAGTAAACATCTTCAGTAATAACAGAGATATTATAAAATGTCAAAGTTTTGGCACAATGACAACTCAGACCCAGACGATGACAGGGCAATGACAATGACTTGATGTTATCTTCCAAAACACCTGAGCTAAATATGTAGTCTGCGGATGTGAATGGATATGAACATACAAAAAAGCTTGTCTACTTGTAACTTATAGAAAATACCGGTAAATCCTTTGCACCTTCCATACTTATTACTAATAATGATAACAAAACAATGATTCATAAACTTGACAAAAAAAGAAAATTTTACTCTTTACTAAACGACGAAATTATAGACTGATCCAAATTGAAAGCATTTGCAGACGACAAATTAAATGTTGCACAAATTATGAAATTTGTCCTTGAAGGGTTAGAAAACATTGTGAGAAAAGGAGAAAATGTTGGTTACCAGCATTTTCTCCTTTTCCTACAATGTTTTCAAAAGTCCCTTTCCTTGGGGTCGTTAAAAGTTGGGATTGTGTGGTAAACAGTCAACAGTCTAAAACTTTACCCTTTACCGCACAGTGCCGCCTTTTGACGCCCCTGGGAAAGAAGCCTTTGAAAACGTGGGAAAAGGAGAAAATGCTGGTAACCAGCATTTTCTCTTTTTCCCCCACAATGTTTTCTACCCTATCAAACAAAAATTGCACCATTTCAGCCACGGTGAAATTGTCGTCTGCAAATGCTTTTAATTTGGACAGGTCTAAAATTTTGTCGTGTGGTAACGGGTTAAATGATATGCTTCCATGTAAACTTAACTCGTTTCCAAACGACAAAATATGAAGACTTGTCCAAATTGAAAGCATTTGCAGATAATGATATGAATGTGACCTTAATAATTGAAGTTGTCTTTGATAGGATAGAAAACATTGTGGGAAAAGGAGAAAATGCTGGTTGCCAGCATTTTCTCCTTTTCCCTCAATGTTTTCAAAAGGCCTCTTTACTTAGGGTCGTTTAAACTCGGGATTGTGTTGTACAGGGTTAAACAGTCTAAAACTGAATGATATGCCTCCTTGTAAACTTTTCAACAGAAAGAAAAAAGAAAAAAACTAAAAATAAACAATTATTCATAACCTTATGAAGCTGAAAGACTTAACTATGAACATAGCACTGTTTGATCTATCAATTGCCAAAATGAGAGAGTGAGAGGGAGAGAGAGAGGGGGGAGAGAGAGAGAGAGACAGACAGATAGACAGAGAGAGGGAGACAGACAGACAGACAGACACACAGACACAAAGGGGGAGAAGAGACAGAGACAGAGAGCCAGAGACAGACAGAGAAAGCGAGAGAGACAGATAGAGAGACTGACAGAGAGAAAAAAAAGAGTTATAACAAGGGGAAGGAAAAGGAATAAAAATCACGTTCATTTTGATCACCTGAATTGATTTTGATCTGTCTGATTTCAACTTAATCTAAACATGATAATATGTCTGGGTTCCACCCACTAGTTTAACACTTTACCAAACAATCCCAAATTTTAATGACTCTAAGGTGGAAGGTTTTTGAATGCTTGTAACAAGCATTTTCTCCTCTAAAAAGCATTTGCAATATGAAGGAGAAAAATTTGCACAAATAATAGGATTTGTATGTCAAATGGTATTAAACATTGTGAAAAAAGTAGAATATGCTGGTAACAAGCATTTTCTCTTTTTCCCCACAATGTTTTAAAAAGCCTTTTCACTGATATCTCTTAAAACATGGGATTGTATTTTGATAAAAGGGTTAAACACCATCTGTATGAACAAGATGACAGATAGAATCCAAAAGTTGCATTTGGCACTAAAATAATTGATTAACCCTTTACCACACAATCCCAACTTTTAACGACCCTAAAAAGGAAGTCTTTTGAAAACAATGTGCGAAAAGGAGAAAATGCTGGTAACCAGCATTTTCTCCTTTTCCCACAATGTTTTCTACCTGTCCTATAACAGATTTCAACTGTTAAGTCACATTTCATTTGTCGTCTGCAAATGCTTTCAATTTGGACGAGTATACATTTTTGTCGTGTGGTAAAAAGTTATATGGTGGTTTACAGAGCTTTTAACGCTTTTGAGTCATATCACTGCAACAGCTCAATCAACCATCTGTTTCCTGGCTTTCATGAATTTATACTAGACATGGCACTAAAAACTAACCCACAGAAGTGCTATTACATTAATGTTTTTTTTAAGGGGTCCTGCATGGCTCAGTGGTTAAGAGTGGGAATCGTAACCTGGAGGCCCTGGGTTCGAGCCCTACCTGATCTGCTTGGTTTTTCGTGGGTGTGTCCTTGGGCAAGACACTTCAGAGCCCTAGCCTAGTACTGGTATAACCCAGGAAATACATGAATATATGAGCAGTTGCCGTGATATGACTGAAATAATGTTGAAAGTGGCGTAAAACACCATTCAATTAATGCCCAGGTGCTATGGAAGTTGAGACAAGTCTGGAATAGAAATCACGCACCAAGAGTACACCTAATCTCATAATAACTGACTATGTGTTCATAATAATGAGAACAACAACCCAGCGCAGGAGCAGTTCCTCGGAATCTCTTTTCTGATCAGATACTGTCATACCTAGCATCAGAGGCAGACCGACAAAAACAACATTTCTCGCACGTAAATATAAAACCATCCTGAAAAATGAAAATAATACAGGATGATTGTTTTTTCCAGATGTGAGATTTCCATTAACTCTTACAGTGCTGAATTAATGAAATGCACCTTTTCAATCAGGAAAAAGAAACAAAAAATTATTACTTCAATATAGTTTTGGCCAGAACATGTAACAAAGTAGCGGACAGTGTAGATCCAAGATCAGACTGCACGTTCTGTGCAGTCTGATCTTGATCTACACTGTCCGCAATAACAACTTAAGTCGGTTCCAGCACTTTAAGGGTTAACCCTTTCATACATAATCATATTTTATCAACCCTGACGGAAATGGCTTTTGAAAACATTGTGTTGGAAGGTGAAATTGCTCCTCAGTCCCTGCAATGTTTTCAATCTGTACAACACAATCAGAGTTTTAATCCTTTTTCACACAATCCCGAGTTTTAACAACCCTGAGAGAGAGGCCTTTTGAAAACATTGCGGGAAAAGGAGAAAATGCTGGTAACCAGCATTTTCTCCTTTTCCCACAATGTTTTCTACTCTAGCACCATTAAGTTCAATAATTAACTTAATTAAAATTAAGTTCAATTAATCAAAATTAATAATCATTAAGTTAATTAAAATTGAGTTTATAAATCAAAATCAAGTTCAATCATTTGAGCCACGTTTGACTGGTCATCTGCAAATGCTTTGAATTTGGACAAGTCTACATTTTTGTCATTTCGTAAAGAGTTAAAGACTCTGAGAGAGATGGTTTCTGATAAGGTAGTGGGAAAAGGAAAAAAAATGCTTAAAATCATGGAAAAAAATCACACGATTTTACCACAGTTTCCTTTTTGTATGCAACTGCTTTCAATATGGATGAGTCTGAAGTCTAGAGTCATGCAGACAACAAATATTAAGGAATAGCCCAAAATAAAAGAATTTGCAGACACAATGTCAGATGTGGCTGGAATGATGGGATTTGTCTTTGGGGGGTATGAAAACATTTTGGTAAAATCAGAAAGTGCTGGTTACCAGTATTTCCTACATTTTTTTATGAAGTTTTCAAAGGCCTTCTCTCCTCAGGCTGTAACAACGTGGGTTTTTTGGGGGTATAGGCTCAAGCAAAATCAATCAAATACCCTTAACTTTGGGAAGGGATGTCATTTCACATAAGCATTTTATAACTTCACTATTAACCCTTTACCACACTATCCTGAGTTTTAATGACTCTGAGAGAAAGGCCTTTTGAAAACATTGTGGGAAAAGGAGAAAATGCTGGTAACCAGCATTTTCTCCTTTTCCAACAATGTTTTCTATCCTGTCAAAGACAGAAATCATCATTTTAGCTAGATTTAATTTTTCGTCTGCAAATGCTTTGAATTTGGTCAAGTCCAAAATTTTGTCGTTTGGTAAAGGGTTAAATTGCATATGTACATGTATATGTATAGCTTTTACAGTCAACTGATACAGTTACTACATGCATACATTGCAGTATTTTCATGAAATCCACCAAATAGAATGTAAGAAATTTATATACATAGTAAAATTAGTGTTGCATCCCCTGTGTTTTTAATGTGTTTAATTTTCTGGCATGAATGATATGAAATGGGTTGGAAATTAGAATCTGGCTGCTGTATACAAGAACAAACAAGTCTGTTGTCTCTGAAATGGAATGAACTGAGGTATCCCTTAACCTCATGGCAGCAGCTACTGATCGAGCTGTTTCAACCTCTCGTGAGAGGTGTGAGACAAAGACTGCAAGCTGTTTTGCATGCCCTGTGCGGAAGTACGCAATATTGCCTGATTTTGTGTGTCCATTCTCTGCAGGTCACTTTCAACCTGTCGTAAGTTTTGTTTCGACATTAAATTCCCTGTTTTAACCAAACTTAAACGCTTCTCGCTTTTCTTAAATTTGAAAGCAACATCTAGGCAAAAGATTCCCACTTACCATGAGGTCAAGGGATACCTCAGTTTAGTTCATTTTATGGGCAAAAGACGAGTCTGTTGGTGTATGCAGCAGCCAAATTCTAATTTCGACCCAATTTTATCTCATTCACGTCAGAAAATCAAACCCGGTAAAAAAAAAAGGGGGATGCAACACTAATTTTACTATGTATATATAGGCAGTATATAGACGATAGACACAAAGATAGTGTGAGCCATGCCCTGGCAATAGGGGTGCATACGGCATCTCAGTGATGCATTATACCAAGCAAGTCATCACATAATTATGAACCCATAAAGTCCATTTATACTAACATATCTACTGACCAGTAAACTGGTCCTTTGCCATGCAGAAAATTGACCAATAGCAAATAGTCTCCACCCACGTAAGCTTGCACGGAATGAGCAGGCTGACATTGCCAATTCTTTTTGCAGATGCGTTAACTCTTTACCACACAATCCCAAGTTTTAACGACCCGGGAAAAAAAGCCTTTTGAAAACATTGTGGGAAAAGGAGAAAATGCTGGTTATCAGCATTTTCTCCTTTTCCCACAATGTTTTCTACTTTATCAAATGCAGAAATCATCATTTAAACTTCATTTAATTTGTCGTCTGCAAACGCTTTCAATTTGGTCCAGTCCAAATTGACATTTGTTTTGGGTATGGTAGAAAACATTGTGGGAAAAGGAGAAAATGCTGGTTACCAGCATTTTCTCCTTGTCCCACAATGTTTTCAAAAGGCTTATTTCTCAGAGTCTTTAAAAGTCTGAACTGTGTGGTAAAGGGTGAATTCTTTACCGGACACCAGAATTGTAGATTTATCAATGTCGGAAGCATTTGCATATGATAACTAAAATGTGGCTTAATTACATCTTTACCAAACGACAAAATTTTAGACCAGTCGAAATTGAAAGCTTTCGCAGATGACAAAATAAATGTGGATCAAAAACTGAAATTTGTTTCTGGAAAAGTAGAAAACATCGTGGGAAAAGGAGAAAATGCTGGTTACCTGCATTTTCTCCTTTTCTCACAATGTTTTCAAAAGGCTTCTTCCTCAGGGTTGCTGAAAGTCGGGATTGTGTGGTAAAGAGTTACAGGATGAAGATTCTCTCCACCTCTCACAATGTTTTTAACCCTTTAACAAATGCCAAAATTTTAGACCTGTCCAAATAGAAACCATTTGCAGACGACAAGATAAATGTGGCTTCTTTTTGGAAGGGTAGAAAACATTGTGGGAAAAGGAGAAAATGCTGGTTACCACAATGTTTTCCAAAGCCTTCTCCTTCACGGTTTTTAAAACTTTGTGGTAAAGGGTTAAAAGTCCTTCCCAATGGCAGTAAAATACCATATTATTTGAAAGGGGGATAAAGATCTGACTCATGTTCTGTGAAAAAGGGGCTTAATGCATCTGCAGAAAGTATCCACCCTGGTCAGCTTGTGCAGGCTGGTCAATTTTCTGCATGTCAAAGGACAAGATTACCTCATGATTTACTTTGTTGTCAGACAAAACTGACATTATGGATCCATGATCATGTGATGACGTGCTTGGTATCATGCATTACAGAGATGCACTAAGCCCCCTTTTGCCACAGCATGGCTCATTTGCATGTTGGTCAATGTATAACATACGTACCGCAATATATACTGGCAACATAACCCAGAAGTTAGTGTTGGGTATAATTTCTTTACCACGATTTCCTCGTAGATATTTGAATGTGCACCCAAAGATGCAATAAACAGATATACAAACAAAAAATCTGTTAAAGAAAAAAAAAGAGTAATATATTGCATTATTTGATTTTTTTTGCAGAAATTAATATTTCAGACTTATTACCATAATAAAAACAATTGCAGATGGCAGATTAAATGTGACTGAAAAGGTGGGATTTGTCTTTGAAAGGTTAGAAAACATGGTATCAAAAGCAAACAAAAACACTGTATGCAGATGCCAACGCTCGGCTAAAGTTGCTTTTATTGAAAATTTGAAGTCAAAAAAGGGGCATAACTGTGCCAAAAATATTTTGATGGCTACCGGCCCATTTGTTTGGTTTCCCAGTTTAACCCTTTACCACACAATGCCGAGTTTTAATGACTCTGATAAAGAGGCCTTTTGAAAACATTGTGGCAAAAGGAGAAAATGCTGGTAACCAGCATTTTCTCCTTTTCCAACAATGTTTTCTATCCTTCCAAAAACAATTTTCAATTTTTGGGTCACATTTATTTTGTCGTCTGCAAATGCTTTCAATTTGGACTAGTCTAAAATTTTGTCATTTGGTAAAGAGTTAATAGTCAACAGCTAGTCTAAGTTTGAAGTAATTTCTTCGGTAATGACAGACTTAATACCAAACGTAATTCCAAAGATTTATTACCAAACGTAATTCCAAGTTGAAGTAGAGGCACAACTGTGTCAAATATTTTGGCTACCTGCCACTGTTGTATTGGTTCCCTTTTCAAGAGTTAACTCTTTACCAAATGACAAAAATTTAGACCAGTCCAAATTGAAAGCATTTTCAGACGACAATTTAAATATGACTTAAATGATGGAACTTATCTGTAATAGGGTAGAAAACATTGTGGGAAGAGGAGAAAATGCTGGTTACCAGCATTTTCTCCTTTTCCAACAAGGTTTTCAAAAGGCTTCTTTTTTAGGGTCGTGAAAACCAGGGATTGTTTGGCAAAGGACTAACTAGTCCAAGTTTCAGGTAAATATCTTAAGTAATACAAGAGGGCCATCATGGCCCTGGGTCGCTCACCTTAGTAGAGTGCCTTAAAGGTTTTTTCTTTAATTTGACCATGTGACCTAGTTTTTGACCGCAGGTGACCCAATTTCAAACTCATATTTCATGAAGACAAACATTCTGACCAATTTTCAAGTCAATTGAGCAAAAAATGTGGCCTCGAGTGCCCTAAAGATATTTCTTTAATTTGACCTAGTGACCTAGATTATGACCCCAGGTGACCCAAATTTGAACTGGTCTTTGACTATATCAAAAGAAACATTTTAACCAATTTTCAAATCAAATGAATAATAAATGTGGCCTCTAGAGTGCCCACTAGCTATTTCTTTAATTTGACCAAGTGAACTAGTTTATGACCCCAGTTGACCCAAATTCAGACTCATGTGAGATTTTACAAAGACAAACATTCTGACCAATTTTCAAGGCAATTAAGCATATAATGTGGCCTCTAGAATGCCCACAAGGTATTTCTTTATTTTGACCGAGTGACCTAGTTTATGGTTCCAGGTGACCCAAATCCAAACTCATCTGGTATTTCATCAAGACAAACATTCTGGCCAAATTTCAGGTCATTTGAGCAATAAATGTGGCCTCCAGAGTGCAAACAAGGTATTTCTTTAATTTGACCCACTGAACTAGTTTATGACCCAAGTTGACCCAAATTAATCTTATGTGAGACTTTATAAAGACAAACTTTCTAACTAATTTTCAAGGCAATTGAGCAAATAATGTGGCCTCGAGAGTGCCAACAAGGTATTTCTTTAATTTGACCTAGTGACCTAGTTTATGACCCAAGATGACCCAATTTTGAACTCAATGAACTTGTTGCGCTTAGATGGGCAAACAAACTTAGAAGAGAATCACTACATACCAAATATCAAAGCTCTACGCCTTCCAGTTTTAAAGAAGAATTTTAAAGTTTTCCTTCTTTGTTCCTATGTTCGAACTTGTGACCCCTGGGGCTGGACCAGTTTTGACCCAGGGGCATCATATGAACAAACTTGGTAGAGGTCCACTAGGAAATGCTACATACCAAATATCAAAGCTCTACACCTTCCCGTTTAAGAGAAAGAGAAATTTAAAGTTTTCCTTCTTTGTTCCCATCTTCGAACTTGTGAGCCCCGTGGCGGGGCCAGTTTTGACCCAGGGGCATCATATGAACAAACTTGGTAGAGGTCCACTCTGAGATGCAACATACCAAATATCAAAGCTCCACACCTTTCGGTTTCAGAAAAGAAGAATTTTAAAGTTTTCCTTCTTTGTTTGTATGTTCGAACTTGTGACCCCAGAGGCTGGGCCAGTTTTGACCCAAGCAGCATCTGTGGAACAAACTTAGTAGAAGTCCACTAGGAGATGCTACATACCAAATATCAAAGCTCTATGCCTTCCCATTTAAGAGAAAAAAAAATTAAAGTTTTCCTTCTTTGTTCCTATGTTTGAACTTGTGAACCCCGGGGCAGGGCCAATTTTGATCCCAAGGACATCATATGAACAAACTTAGTAGAGGTCTACTAGGTGATGCTATGTACCAAATATCAAAGCTCTACGCCTTCCAGTTTCAGAGAAGATGATTCTTAAAGTTTTCCTTCTCTGTTCCTATGTTCGAACTTGTGACCCCCAGAGCAGGGCCAACTTTTGCCCCAAGGACATCATATGCACAAACTTGGTAGAGATCCACTAGAAGATGCTATATATCAAATATCAAAACTCCATGCCTTCCTGTTTCAGAGAAGAAGATTTTTAGTTTTCGTTCTTTGTTCCTATGTTGGAAATTTTGACCTCCGGGGCGGGGCCAGTTTTGACCCCAGGGGCATCATATGAACAAACTTGGTAGAGGTCCACTAGGCGATGCTACACACCAAATATCAAAGCTCTACGCCTTCCAGTTTCAGAGAAGAAGATTTTTAAAGTTTCCCCTCTTTGTTCCTATGTTCGAACTTGTGACCCCCGGGGCAGGGCCAGTTTTGACCACAAGGGCATCATATGAACAAATTTGGTAGAGGTCCACTAGGAGATGCTTCATGCCAAATATCAAAGCTCTACGCCTTCCATTTTCAGAGAAGAAGATTTTTAAAGTTTCCCCTCTTTGTTCCTATGTTCGAACTTGTGACCCCCGGGGCAGGGCCAGTTTTGACCCCAAGGGCATCATATGAACA
Source organism: Tridacna gigas (assembly GCA_945859785.2). NCBI lineage: Eukaryota > Metazoa > Mollusca > Bivalvia > Cardiida > Cardiidae > Tridacna > Tridacna gigas. The sequence goes on from OX244037.2 coordinate 3,773,074, forward strand.
ATTTGGTAGAGGTCCACTAGGAGATGCTTCATGCCAAATATCAAAGCTCTATTCCTTCTAGTTTTAGAGAAGATGATTCTTAAAGTTTTTCTTCTTTGTTCCTATGTTGGAAATTGTGACCCCCAGGGCGCGGCCAGTTTTGACCCCAGGGGCATCATATGAACAAACTTAGTAGAGGTCCACTAGAAGATGCTACATGCCAAATATCAAAGCTCTATGCCTTCAAGTTTCAGAGAAGAAGATTTTTAAAGTTTTCCTTCTTTGTTACTATGCTCAAACTTGTGACCTCTGGGGCGGGGCCAGTTTTGACCCAAGGGGCATCATATGAACAATCTTGGTAGAGGTCCACTAGGAGATGCTACATACCAAATATCAAAGCTCTGCGCCTTCTAGTTTCAGAGAAGAAGATTTTCAAAGATTTTACTTTTTTTCCCTTTTTGTTGCCATGGCAACCAGAGTTGTGGGTGGAATTCAATTCTTTGAACACTTTTGGTAGAGCTTCACCCAAGGAACATCCCTGCCAAGTTTCATCAAGATAGGCCCAGTGGTTTAGGAGAAGAAGTTGTTTAAAGAAATTGTTGATGGACGACGGACGACAGACGACGGACGCCGGACATAGGGCGATCACAATAGCTCACCTTTAGCATGTTGTGCTAAGGTGAGCTAAAAAGAGATACTATAAAAGGTCAAATTTTTTTCACGACAAAGAGGCAGACGACGACTCAGGGCTGTGACAAAAATGCTAATTTAAGAGCACTTTCTCCAATGTCACGTTTTCAAAAGCCTCATTCCGCAGGGTTGTAAAAACATGGAACTGTTTGGTAGAGGTCCACATCTGACACCAAAAAATTCATGTAGTTAGAAATCAGAGTATTAATTGACCGATTCAGTCACTAACTTTGTGCAGTCTGATCTTGATCTACACTCTCTTAATTGCTGAGAGGTTTAAGTGTGTACTTGTACATGACACTTCAATATCACAATGCAAATATTTCCCAGTACTGAATTACTAGCATTAATATAACAGTTTTGCTAAGGTCTAAAAATAAGTGACCAATGAAATGACAATTACTTGTGAAAAATGTGATACAAAATTTGATTGGTTGACCCAGCCACATGAACTTAATGTCTAAATATAGACACCAAAAGGGAGTGTATTATCAAAAGCTTTTGTCCCTAGGATTATGAAAACACAAGGTCTACCAAATGACATAATTTTTGACATGTCCAAATTGAAAGCATTTGCAGACGACAAAATAAATGTTACCAAAACATTGAAATCTGTTTTGGGAAAGGTGGAAAACATTGTGGGAAAAGGCTTCTTTCTCAAGGTCATTAAAAGTCGGGATTGTGTGGTAAAGGGTTTAACCCTGAAAATAAATAACAAGAAGTACAGAGTAAAGGAAAATAATAAGTTGACTTACATGATGATAAGTACTGTTCCGGCACTCAGTCCAGCTGCTGATGTTGGAAGAGGAACTATGGGTATCACCGGGCATGCTCCATTATAGTCAAAACCTAGATTATACTGAAAGAAAACAATAATCAATGGTTTCAATCTCATAAGATACTAGCCTTGCCACACATAAGTTCACGGTACTCAGGGTTCCATCAAGAAAAATGCCAAAATTTTCACAGAGTATAAAATCAGTTAAAATCATTTTTCATTTTCACCTTTTAGCCATCATCATGGAAAATACCATTAAATTTCTTTCAAATAATTGAAAGAAAACCGACTTTGAACTACTTCACGATCTCATAGCCATTTTGAAATTGAATCATGTGACTTCACTGGAATTCGTCAAAAGTTCATTGTAACTTGATCCAGCTGGCTCCAATTTGTTATCACTTGATTTGAAAATTATTGCCACATGATCTAGCAGGTGATTCAAATACGTCATTATCTTGTTTGTCAGTAATGAATGAATGAATGTTGTTTTATGGCGCATCGACAGCTTTGGTCATTTAGCGCGCATATCTGTGTTAAAAGATAATAAAAGTGGAATTGTTTAAACTGAAAAAGTTTGAATACATTAATAATGATAAAAGAGTTGAATTAAGAAGTATTATGTGTGACTTTAAATGATAAAAGGTTATGTGTAACTATTATTTTGCATAAAATATAATATTTATATAATATTGAGTGGCTGGGCATTCCCTGCCTACTCAAATTTTTAAATGAAAAGGTTAAGACTGTGAATAGTACCTTAAAGGAAATGAGAGCTTAACATTGAGAAAAGTGTGTAAAGAATGTAAAAAGATGGGTAAGAAACTAAAGAGGAAATATCACAGTTTATTGTAAATGCCAATTTCCTTTATAAAAGCGATAATAGATTCAACGCTGACAGAATCAAAAAGATTTTTTAAACTATCGATGCTGAAATACTTTGAACGAATTGGCTGAAAGTCAATGCAGTCTAGTAGGATATGTTTTACAGAAAAGGATGCACTGCATGGAATACATTCAGGGGCATCATCTCTGGTCAAGAGCCACGAATGTGTGATGCGCGAATGGCCAATTCGAAGTCGTGCAATTATCACTTCTTCTCGACGAACAGACCTGTAAACTGGGGACCATTCACCAAGGGAAGGTTTAACTGAATGCAGTTTATTGAAAACATCAGCATCCCACTGGAATTGCCAAGAAGACTGGATATGTGTTAAAACAGAGGATTTAAAATCAGTGTATGGAACTTTAAAATCTGAAATGGGAAGGTTAAGTGCAGATTTGGCAGACCTATCAGCATTTTCATTGCCTTTGATGCCTACATGACTTGGAAGCCAGCAGAACACCAATCTATTCATAGAAGAAATTTGTGAGATCCTTTCAAGTAAACTACAGATTAAGGGATTCTCAAGTTGTTGATTTGAAAGGGCCTGTAATGTTGACAAAGAGTCCGAAAAGATAATCAAACGGTTGGAATTAGAATGTTCAGCTAGATTAAGGGCAAGATCAATTGCTTTAATTTCAGCAGAGAAGATAGAGGAGTTGTTTGGAAGGCGGCACTTTAAGCTCCTTTCTCCATAAACAGTGGCAGCTGCTACAGAATTTCCCTCTTTAGATCCATCTGTATAGATTGGTTTGAAGGAAAAATAATGCTCCTTTATCTCGTTGAATTTAGCATGAAACACAGTTCTATCCGTGAAAGACTTTTTGTCAGATGCAAGGTCAAATCTGAATTCTGCACTCTTTAGTGTCCATGGAGGGATTTCAGAGATTTTATAGTCGGCAATAGACTCAGTGTCTATGCCAAAGTTATCTACAATGGGCTCCATGCGGATACCAAATGGAGGAATAACGTTTGGTTTCCTTTCAAAAAAATGTTTATATTCAGGTTTAAAAACAACTTTATGAGTTGGATTGAAACGATTTGACTTCAGTTTTAAAAGATATTGAAGTGAGAGTTTTTCCCTCCTGTAAGAAAGAGAAGGTTCATTAGCCTCAACATAGAGACTATTGACAGGAGAAGTTCTGAAAGCTCCAAGTACAAGATGCAGGCCTTCGTGGTGTATAGGATCGCGAATTTTAAGGTAAGATTTACAGGCTGATCTGTATACAATAGATCCATAGTCTAATTTGGAGCGAACTAAAGACCGATAAAGGCGCAAGAGGACTTTATGGTCTGCTCCCCATTCAGAATAGGCCACAACCTTTAGAACATTAAGAGCCTTCTTGCACTTCTTTTTAAGTGCAGTGATGTGAGGAAGGAAGGAAAGCTTTCTGTCAAAGATGACTCCAAGAAATTTAAACTCAGAAACGACTTCAATTTTAGTTTTGTCCAAATACAGTTCAGGGTCTGGATAACACCACGTAAATTACAAAGGTGCATGCATTTTGTTTTGGACTTTGAAAATTTGAAGCCATTTTCATCAGACCGCGTTTGGAGTTTGTTGAGACACTGTTGAAGTTGTCTCTCAATATTCATATTTCGAGATCTGAAGCATATAACAAAGTCATCAACATAAAGAGAACAGTCTACACCAGGACAGATAGCTTTAACTATATTGTTTATTTTTACACTAAAAAGTCTAACAGAGAGAATACATCCTTGGGGTACACCCATATCCTGTTCACGGGTTCCCGAGAGAGTATTACCAACTCGGACGCGGAAAAGCCGTTCATCCAAGAAGGCTGAAATAAAAAGAGGAAGACAGCCTCGAAGACCAAAGTCATGTAAGTCTTTAAGAATTCCGTATTTCCAAGTCGTATCGTAAGCGCTTTCAAGGTCAAAAAAGACAGATACTACGTGCTGTCTATTAATAAAGGCTTCTCTGACAAAGGTTTCAAAGCAGACAAGATGATCGATGGTACCACGCTGGCGACGAAATCCACTCTATACATCAACGATAAGGTTGTTTTTCTCTAAAAACCAGACAAGCCGTCATTGACCATACGTTCTTGGGTCTTGCAGAGACAACTAGTAAGAGCTATTGGACGATAGTTGGCTGGGTCACTAGCATCCTTGCCAGGTTTTGGGATAGGAATGACTAGTGCCTCTCGCCAGGACGAAGGAAAATCACCTGACTGCCAGATATCATTGAAAATATCAAGTAAAACGGAGAGAGAAGTAAAAGGTAAGTGTTTTAAAAACTGGTAATGAACTTTATCTTGGCCGGGAGAAGAATCGTGAGCTTTATTCAGAGCAGATTTTAATTCTTTAAAGGTGAAGAGTTTATTATAATGCTCTGAATTAGAAGAATTGAAATTAAGTTTTTTCCTTTCTTCTCTGGCTTTATTCCTCTGAAACTTTTCAGAATAGTTTTCAGAGGAAGACTTTTTACAAAAGGTGTCGGCAAGAGCATCAGCTATATCTTTGGGTGATTCCAACGACGTATTGTTAACTTCAAGGTGACTAAGAGGGGGTTGGCCTTTGCCATTGATCTTTCTGATCATGTCCCAGGTTTTTTTAGTAGTGGTTCTACTATTTAATTTAGAGACATATTGTCTCCAAGCCTTGCGCTTACTTTCTCTAATGGTACGACAAGCCTTTGCCCTAGAAATACGGAATAAGTCATGATTTTCTTTAGTAGGCCTGAGGTTAAACTTTCTAAGGGCTTGTTTTCTGTCTCTAACAGCCTGTTTACAATCATCATTGTACCAAGGCTTGTCAGGACGTTTTGGATTTGTCGAGGTCTGAGGGACGGACTGTTTAGCTGCATCAATTAATAGGGAAGTGAAAAGTTTTGCGGGATCATCGCAATCTCCAAATTTGTCATGTGTAATGGTCTGTTCACAGAGGATTTCGAATCTATTCCAATTGGCTTTGGAGAGCTTCCATTTCTGCCGTTTTATGCTGCTGGAAGGTTGTGTAGATGAAAAGATAATAGAGAAGTGATCACTTCCACACAAATCCTCTTTCACTCTCCAAGTGAAATTGGGAAGTAAGACTGGGCTGCATAAGGTTAAATCAATAGATGAGTAAGATCCAGTTGCTGGATGTAGGTAGGTTTTGGACTTGTTATCATTCATAAAAGACAAAGAGTTGTTCGAAATGAAGCTCTCCAACTGTAAACCTCTCTGGTTAGTATCATCGCAACCCCAAATAACATTGTGACCATTAAAGTCCCCAGCAAGTATATAGGGGGATGGCAATTGGGAAATGAGATCATTCAGATTGGTCTCATTAATAGGTGTGCTCGGGGGGGAGATATAAAGAAAATAGTGTAACGGCACTGTGTAAAGATAACCTGATGGCAACAGCTTGCAAGTTTGTGTTAAGAGAGATAACTTTATGAGGTATGTTGTTATTACCAATAACAGAAACACCACCGCTAGCTTTCTCGCCTTCGGTAAAGACTTTATTGTAAATGGAATGGTATTTGATAGAGATATCATCCTCCCGTTTAAGGAAGGTTTCTTGAAGACAAACAGCAACTGGTTTGTGATCACTAATTAAAAGGGAAAGTTCATCAAAGTTTGACTTCAGACCTTGACAATTCCACTGGATTATGGTATCCATTGTGCATGAAGAAAGTATAAAAGCTAAAGTAAAAAAAGAGGCTGTAAACCAATGCATTTTAAAATAGGCTGATTAAGACTTCATTACAGTTGTCTCGGGTTTGGACGAGTGCCAAGTGTCAGTGTCCTTGTTTCAAGTATCTCTAGAAATGGACCAGATAGAGGCTTCTGAATCTGAAGCCTCACCTTCCAGATTTTCAGCATCTGCATCCATGTCCTCTAGCTCCGAAAATCTGTTGGAGGTAGGGACAGGATCATTTACTCTGACTGTGATTTCACAAGATTCATAGGCAGCTGTAGATTGTGGTTTAGATTTGGAAGAAGACCTTTTAGAAAATCGGGGTGCATGATTAGATTTGTTATCTTTAGATGAAACGTTAGATTTAATTGTAGACTGTGTAGATGGGGGTTGGGGTTTCTTTGGAGGCTGTTGTGAAGGGGGAGATGGCTTTGAAGCTTTTTTCGAAGAGATATTTTGCAAAGAGGTAGATGGCTTTGAAGTTTCTTGTGAAGAAGTACTTTGAGAGTTTGTGGGTTCTGAGGTTGCAGAAGAGGTTTTGTTTGTTTTAGACGCAGATGGAGAGTCAGGAATTAGTTTGTACAAGGTGGATGGAGGGAGGAGTTCTTTCAGCTCAGTAGCTACATCAGGAAATTTTTGAAGGAGAACTTTCGCAAGAATCTTACAAGTGTTGCAGTCATCAACAACACCTGCATAGCTAGGACTAGAAGAGGTTTTCTTGCATTGTTCAAATATTTTCCTTGCTTCTGGAAAGCTAACATTATTGTTGTATTTAATGGACAGGATTTCTTTTTCTTCTCTCCATACAGGACACTCTCTTGAAAAAGTAGAATGTGGAGACTTACAATTAATGCAGAGAGGAGGATTTGAACATGTAGTACTGTCATGGTCAGGTCCTTGATGAGCACATTTAGAGCATGTTTCTTGGTTTTGACATTTACTGATGTGATGGCCGTACTGCTGGCATTTAAAACATCGCAAGAGATTTGGCATATACACATCTACTTTTACAATTTGGAAACCTATCTTGATAGACGTTGGAAGAACAGGTGAAGAGAATGTTAGAATGTATGTGTTTGTGAGTCTCTGTTCTCCATCTCTGCATACAGAAATTCGCTGAAAATCGGATACACCTTGTTGTTTCAGGTTGTCTTTAATTTCTTGCAAGGAGTTGCAGTAGGTAAGCTCTTTGCATCTGATTACTCCTTTACAAGAATTGAGTGAAGGATGTGGGAAAATTTTAACGTCTGTGTCAAAGAATTTTGTGTGTTTTAAAAGATTCAGTGCTTGTTGATTAGTGAGACATTTAATTAGAAGAGTCTGGTCTTTAAGTTTTTTGACAGATTTTGGAGTTCAAAGGATGCTAGTTATTTGTTTTTCTATTATGAAAGGAGAGAGTTTTGTTATTGGTTTTGAAGGATCTTGGGACTGGATAATTATAAAACGTGGAGAGTGAAAGGAAGAAGTAGAAATTGAAGGTTCAGTTTCGGATTCACTGTCTGATAGAGGGCGTTTGCTTTCATTGAGCTTGGCCTTTTTTTGGGATGCCATGTTTGTGTGTAAAATTTCACCACCGATACTCCCCACCTGCCACGGAGCCCAACAAGGGGACATGGTCTGGGGAAAGCCCATTCGCAGATCATGACAGGGATACATCAGTGGTATACTTGGTATGAAAGGGCTAGGCTGGACAGATGCATTCTCACAGAAAGTTCTACCAAGCTTATACAATCATTGAGAGGTTACAAATGTCAGCCAAATACCAAAGAACTTTCACCCGATTGACCCATGAGCCACTGCTTTCTAGGGCAGAACAAGAAATATGAAATCTGGAAAGAGTGTGGATTAGATATGGAGAAGACAGTAATTTTAATAGAGAGAAGGGTGTAAGAGAAAGAACATATTAGATGCCCTAGGGTAAGGCATGACCGGCCGATTGATCAGGACGGGCCTTCCTAACCTCTCGTTTAGTTCAATTCAAGGCCAAAGTGGTGTGTTGCGAAAACAGAGCTATCAAACGGCCGAGCCCTGAATCCACTCAACCACCAGGATCCCGTCATCGAACGACACGAGTTGCAGCCCACGGCAAACGGGCAGGCACAGTGGGGGGGGGTCTTACCCCTGCTGTAGTGCGACAGCTGAGCTATTTCTATCCCCCCTCCCAGCTTGGGGCTTGTTTGTCAGTAACACTGCGTGTATTGAAGGATTTTAGTGGGTGGGGAAAATGGTGCTAAGAAAGTAGGAGCCTATTCCATCATTTTCACCTCTGGAATATTTTTTTCATTCAAAACTCATAATTTTGAAATTAAAGTTGGCATAGAAAGAGTTGTATCTGAGTTAGGGTATTTTCACAAAAAAATGGAGGTCACACATGCGGCTAGATGGTGCAAGTGTTTGTTATTAGGGAAAATACCGATTACCGTGAAGCAAAATGTACCATGAATGTACATGTTGTGACTATATAGTACAAACAAAATCATTTTTAACACCCAGCCCTATGTTGATACTGTACATATACATGTAGCATTAGCAAGAACTATAGGTAATTCCTTATAAAAAGCAATGGCTTCTTCACCCACAGTGTTTTCAATAATATAGAAAAAACAAATTTTCTCATTTCCTTTCCTTCAAATTTTTGTTCTTTGTATGTTTTTAAGAGTTTTTGGTTAACTCTTTACCAAATGATAAAATTCTAGACCTATCCAAATTGAAAGCATTTGCAGGCGACAACATAAATGTGACTCAAAACAGGGAATTTGTTTTTGGAAGTATAGAAAACTTTGGCTTCTTTCTCAGGGTCGTTAAAAGTCAGGATTGTGTTGTAAAGGGTTAAATAAGTACTAAGTCACCTGTACATATATGGCTAATCATAAATAATCTTTCATTACTAGCTACAAGCAATTTCTCCATTTTCCCACATTGTTCTCAAAAACCTTTCCCCTTAGGTTCCTTAAAACTAAGGCTTGTTGGGTACAGGGTTTTATAAATGAAATATATTCTTTCTGTCAAGAAATAAGACTTGAACAATGCAAATTCATGGTTGATTATGCCAGAATATTTTAAAACCTTTACTGCACAATCCCAAGTTTTAGTGATCCTGGGGAAGAGTACTTTTGAATACATGTTGGAAATAGGAGAAAATGCTGGTACCAGGATTTTCTCCTTTTCCCTCCATATTTTCTATCCCATCACAAACAAAAACCATTGTCTGATGGGCATTCCATTTGTCAACTGCAAATGCTTTCCATTTGGACAAGTCTAAATTTTTGTCATTTAGTAAAGAGTTAACCCTTTACCGCACAATGCCGCCTTTTAACGACCCTGGAAAAGAAGCCTTGCGGGAAACATTGCAGGAAAAGGAAAAAATGCTGGTAACCAGCATTTTTACTCCTTTTCCCACAAGGTTTTCTACCCTATCAAAGAAAAATTGCACCATTTAAACCACACCGAAATTGTTGTCTGCAAATGCTTTCAATTTGGACAAGGCTAAAATTTTGTAGTCTGGTAAAGAGTTAAACAGCAGACTGCGTACAGATTAAGTCCATGCTGCTAGGACTGCATCTTCTGTACAGCCTGATCTATAATTGAGTCATGCTCTGCAAAAAGGGGGCTAAATGCATCTCCAAAAAGTATCAACCCAGGTCAGCCTGTGCAGTCCGCACAGGCTGACCTGGGTTGAAACTTTTTGACAGTGGTCCATTTTCTGCATGTCCAAAGACCATTTCAGCATATGATTCAGTCAATTGTTAGACAAAATGCATTTTATGGATCTAAAATCATGAGATGACTTGCTTGGTATCATGCATGACAGAGATGCATTAAGCTGCCTTTTGCTAGAGCATGGCTCATATCTATGTATCTGTAGTCCACAAAAACAACAAAAAAATTCCCAGCAGCCTAATGGGTCAATCATTTACTATCATATTCGTTGATAGCCAGTTATCATATTTACCTTACATAGAATTGCATCATATTGAATACTCTTTAATAAAGTGCTGTTCACCACAGTTTTACTTTGACCTTGTGACCTCCAGAGCCATTCTGATTGCAGGTGAAGGTCATATCCATCAGCAACTGGGTCAATCATTTACTATCTTATTTGTTGATAGACAGTTATCATATTTACCTTGCATAGAATTGCATCATATTGAATACTCTTTAATAAAGTGCTGTTCACCACAGTTTTACTTTGACCTTGTGACCTCCAGAGTCCATTCTGATTGCAGGTGAAGGTCATATCCATTAGCAACAGGCAGGATTTATTATTAGATGTAGTGTATGGGCTTCCTTTGATAAAGTGGGCCACAAACTTGGCACTTGAGGCATCTGACACTAAAAAATAGTTAGAAATCAGACTATCAATTGACCTTTCACTCTTTACCAAAAAATAAAATCTGGGACACACCTAAACTGAAAGTATGGGCAGACAACACACCAAATGTTGCTCAAATGATAATTTCTGTCTTTGATAGGGTAGGAATGATATACTTTTTAGCTGTCTTCTTTACTAATGATTTGCCAGCATTTGTCTGTCTTACCTAATTCAGTGATAAATCATTTTTTTTTTTTTAAGTTTCCAAACAACATCCTTTTAAAGTGGCCTTAACTGCATGTATAGTGTAAAATTTTAAATACAATACTAGCAGTACTTATGGCTAAGAGCATTATATGTGGGTGCAAACGCTCCACTACAGTCACTTTAACCCTTTCCCAAACGACAAATTTTAGACCCTTCCAAACTGAAAGAGCTTGCAGACGACAATTTTAAATTTGATGAAAATGGCGGAAAGTTCTCAAAAAGGGTAGAAAACACTGTGGGAAAAGGAGAAATTGCTCGTTATGAGCAATTTCTCCTTTTCCCACAGTGTTTTCAAAAGACTTGTACTGCAGACATGTGAAAACCAGGGCTTGTTTGGGAAAGGGTTAAGGACATTAATATTGCAGACAATGACAAGGCTGTGACAATACCTCAACTTTTTCTTTGAAAACTGCCAAGGTAATCAAATGAAAAACAAACATACCATCTTCAAATGGGTTCACATTTGGGTCATATGAACCAAGTTTATACATTTTTGACAATGATTTGTTTCTGGCTTCCATCATCAGACAGGCAGATGCATTCATTAGTCTGGTATCTGTAGTTGAACAGTTGTAACCATGGCAAAATGCGAACAGGAACTCACATCCAATGGTCTGATTGTTTTTAGCTATACACTTTGATGTGTTGGCTGTGTAGTTGAGTGACCACACTCTGAAATATTTGGAAGAAAGGAAATAGATCAAGAATAGAATAAAATAATCTACAAAATAAAATTATATACTGTGCAAGTTAGCCTTTTTTAAAACTTTAACCCTTTAAATCTGATTGTATGGTGTTTAACGCCGTTTTCAACATTATTTCAGTTATATCATGGCGGCCAGTGCTCCTATCCATGCTTTCCTGGAGTTTCATTTACCAGTACTCCGCACAATATTCTTTCCAAGCCACTGGCTGCTCTCCCACATAACCATCGTCGAAACAATGGTCAGCGGTGAGAGAGGAATGAATCCTGTCTCGATGACTATTATCAATCTTCGGAAAGAAATTGGCCAAAACGGGGATCTAACCTGCAACCTCCTGTTCTCAAGTCCTGTACGCTACCGACTGAGCTACGGGGGCTTAGCATTAACCCTTTACCGCTCAATGCCGACTTTTAATGCCCCTGAGAAAGAAGACTTTTGAAAACATTGTGGAAAAAATTTATGTTTTTTACCCTAGGACAGACCAATTTTATGTTTTGAGTAACATTTAATATGTCATCTGCAAATGCTTTCAATTTGGGCTGGGCTAAAATTTTGTCCTCTGGTAATTTGGTAATTTGGGCCAGGCTAAAATTTTGTCCTCTGGTAAAGAGTTAAAAGAAAAAGAAATCAACGCCCTAACAATAAAGGCTTTTGAACAAACTATCTGAAGAGAATGTTTTCCTGCAATCCAACAATATTTTCTATCTTTTTAAAGACAAAACCAATCATTAGCGCTTGATTTGCCAATAATTTGTTTTCTACAAAAGCTTTCAATTTGGATAAGTCTAAAATATTGTTGTCTGATAAAGAACAAAGATATAATGTAAGAAAAGAACAAGAGGACCATAGTGGCCCAATATTGCTACTCTGGCTTACAGGTAAATGCATCATAGGCTGCATGGCTGCATGGACAGTGACACTGACTTGTCAGATGCAGGGCTCACTTTGGCTTTTGTCTGAAGTAGCCCTTTGCTCGCCAGTAAGTTTTAACCCTTTCCCAAACGACAAATTTTAGACTCCTTTAAATTCAAAACATCTGCAGACGACAAATTTAGAATTCGTACCAATGAGCTTAAGCTCTCTGATAGGGTAGAAAATATTGTGGGAAAAGGAGAAAATGCTGGTTACCAGCATTTTCTCCTTTTCCCTCAATGTTTTCATAAGCCATTTTTCCCAGGGTTGTGAAAACCTGGGATTGTGTGGTAAAGGTTTAAAAGCCCAAACTACATTTCACAATGGACATAATGAACAAAGTGAACTTTTTAGTGATTTTGCTTGCAATTTAATCCACCATTAATAGATAAATAACATTATGAATGTTGAAATTAATGATGGCTGCAATATGCACTGGGTGACAGTCTCAAATCACAGAAGAAGGACAATAACATGAAATTTTTCAAGAAAAGAAAAGAAAAAGGGAAAAAATCCAGGATATGGAAAAGGTGTCCTCTGGTAGGACACTCAGTATGAAAACATTTTCATATGTTACATCAAAAATATTTTGTAACATTCTGTTTTTAAACATCATAGGCCTAGAGGATATTTGGATAGCAGATTAACCCTTTCCCAAACAAGCCCTGGTTTTCACGTGTCTGCAGTACAAGTCTTTCGAAAACACTGTGGGAAAAGGAGAAATTGCTCATAACGAGCAATTTCTCCTTTTCCCACAGTGTTTTCTACCCTTTTTGATAACTATCTGCCATTTTTATCAGATTTAAAATTGTCGTCTGCAAACTCTTTCAATTTGGACCAGTCCAAAATTTGTCGTTTGAGAAAGGGTTAAGTGGCTGTCTTATCCAAAAAAAAAAAAATCTCTTGGCAATCTTTCCTGGCAAGGATCAATATTTTGAAACTTTCTCTTTTCATTAATCCTTTACCACTCAATCCCAAATTTTAACGACCCTGAAAAAGAAAGCTGTTGAAAAGATTGTGGGAAAAGGAGAAAATGTAACCAGCATTTTCTCCTTTTCCCAAATGTTTTCTATCCTTTCCAAAGCAAATTTCTATTTTTGAGTAACACTTATTTTGTTGTTTACAAATGCTTTCAATTTGGATAAGTCTAATATCTTGTTGTTTGGTAAGGAGTTCTTATCAATCCTATACTTCAATATAGGTCATGTCTAAATCTGGAACTGAAGTAGCAGGTAATCCCAATTATTGTAGTAATCCAAGATTGCATCTTTTTTTTCATTTTTTTTGCTCTGTATTTCTTGTTGCACCAAAGGAAATAAAACAAGCTATTTCGTTAGAGTGATATCCCCCGCCAGAAAAAAAAAATCGACAGACTATCATAAAGAACACATGTATGAAGTTTCATCAAATTTCATCTAGGATTTTAGAAGATATCTGAACTAACGGACTGACAGACAATGCAAAAACTATATCCCCTCTCCTTCGGCATGAAATAAACATGTTTCTAGCTGAAAATAGCCCTTCCAAAATGAACCTTGCATAAGTCCAAAATTCATAGAAAATTTTACACAAAAAACAGGATGAGTCCACTGCAATCAGATTTTAACCCTTTGCCAAATGAAAATTTTTTCACTCCTCCAAACTGAGTGCATCAGCAAGTGATAAGCTTGAAAGTGGTACAAATGAACATCTCAATTAAAAATGAATGTTACGGTTTTTATTATGTTTTGCATTCAAACTGGAAATCTTTGTATTTGAAACGAAGGATTATTGCATATGCAAGCAAAAAGTATGTTCAAATTATGATTTTATTGTCAATTTGTGAACAAATGAAAGATCAAACATGTGCAGAAAGTCTGTGTAGAGATTTCTACCATTTCATTTGCAATCATCTCTGTATCAGATGTGACTGCTCAGAAACTAAAATTGCATTCGGGAAGTTATCATTACTAGGACCTTATTGTAAACACTAGCAGACAACAAAAAATACCGTCACTAAGAGCTGTATAAAAAGATGCCAATAGGACCATAGGTCTTCCACAAGTATGAAACGAACCGTTGTGGGGGAAGGGGGGGGGGGGGGGGGGGGGGGGCTAGTACAGACACAATCACAAAAAATGACATCGGAGCCGCCGAATAAACCGAAAGTGTCATAAATATTGAACAGATGCGAGTTCCAGCTTTATTTCTTGTTGACATCTTCAGCGTTGCTCTTCAGCATTTAAAGCTATAAAAATTGTCTTAGCAGCCCACTTTCAGCGACAAAAAGATAATTTATTTGTACGAAAAATTCAAGATGAGAACCAATGACAGACTCTACATGATTCGCGAATTATGATGACATTACAATCTTACTTCGGTTGAATTAGATCGTTTATACTATAAACTCCACTTGGTGGTCTACATATTGCAGCTTTCAGATCTTGCATAGAAAAAGAAGAGATTCCTCCAACAAAGACAAAAATAGAGAGAAATACGAGCGCTGAGATACTGCATTTGTTTATGGAAGCCATGTTTGGTCACATGAGTGTCCACTTCCTGTTTAGAACTTGGTGAGAGAAGCTGCTGTAGTATATTCCCTATGATTGTTTGACGGTAAACGACATGATTTGAGATTTATGATTTAGCAGTTGATCAACTTATTCTAAGCTTTAGGATAGCTGCCGTTCATTCAATATCTTTTTTGATTTTACGTTGTAAACATTTCATCATCAGCTGACAGCTGGCATTCATCCAAATCACAATGATTTAATATGGTGACAAGTATTCGCTTTTTACTTTTTTTCCAGGACGAAATATTGTATTTAAGATTTATCCAAATTGAAAATAGTGCATGAAACATATGAAATGCTTCTCAAATGACAGGATTTGTTTTTACAACGGTTAGAAAACATTTTGACATTTTCTTCTTTCCCCTCTATGTTCAAACGCCTTGCTTTTCAAATTTCAGGATTGTATTGTTTTTTTCTTTTGTTTTGGAATTTAACCCTTTAACAGACGACAAAATTTTAGCCCTGTCCAAACTGAAAGCATTTGCAGACGACAATTCCAATGTGGCTCAAATGGTGCAATTTTCTCTGGATAGGATAGAAAACATTGTGGGAAAAGGAGAAAATGCTGGTTACCAGCATTTTCTCCTTTTCCCACAATGTTTTCAAAAGGCTTCTTTCCTAGGGGCGTCAAAAGGCATCATCGTGCGGTAAAGGGTTAAGGCCATTTTAGCAGCTTAGTTAAAATCAGCGGTCAGTGCACCTATGCCTGTGTTTCCTGGATTTCACACACCAGTACTGACATAACTTTCTTTCCAAGTCACTGAGTACTTTTCTCACATGCATCAGAGGTGAGAGGCCAAAAATCACTGGAAAGAAAGTTTGCCTCAACAGGGTAAGGAACCCACAACCACCAGGTCACAAGTCAGATACACTGTCTGTCCACTGAGCTACATGGCCAGGCTTTCAAGATTGTTACACACAGCATTACCGGTATATGGTAGAGTTAGACCTTTATGATATTATAAATGAACGTCACCATAGAGTGCATACTTCAAAGACATTCTTTTTGAAAGCAATGTTAGAGTATCAGCTTTGTTTTGAGTTTCAGTTTTTTTTATGCTGAAAGATAGATGTTAAAATTAACCTTTGCCAAACAATCCTGTATTTTAACAACCCAAGGAAAGATGTTTTTAGAAAACGTTTTGAGAAAAGTAGAAAATGCTGGTAGCCTAAAATAGCCTTTTTCTCTGCTTCCCTCACTGTATTTTTATCCTTTCAAAATGTATCTTTGAGTCACATTTTCTTCTATGAATAGCTTGCAACTTGGACCACTCTTTAGAAAATTTTGTCTTTTGATAGACAGTTAACCCTGTACCATATAATCCCGACTTTTAAGCCCGCATGGGTAGCTCAGTTATTAGGGTATATGAGTGGTGACCTGATGGTTGCGAGTTCAATACCCGGTTGAGGCATACTTTCTATCCGGCGATTTCTTTCCGGCAATTTTTCGCCTCTCACCTCTGGTGCATGTGAGAAAAGTCAGTGGCTTTGGAAAGAAAGTTGTTTCAGTGCTGGTGTGAGAAAGCCAGGAAACGCATGCATCACTGACTGCCATGATTTGACCTGAGCTGTTAAAATGACATTAGACTCCAATACAAACAAACAAACCAATTTTAAAGATCCTTAGAAAGGAAACTTTTGGAAACATTGTTGGAAATGGAGAAAATGCTGGTACCAGCATTTTGTCCTTTTCCAACAATGTATTTTACCCTTCCCAAAACAATTTCAGTTTTGAGTCACATTTGTCATCTGCAAATGCTTCCAATTTTGACAAGTCTTAAGTAAAGACTTAAGTAATTGTATTTGTATCAGAGTAATAACTAAGTAACTAAGTTAACTTCTGCTTCATTTCAGGTTACCAAATAAAGCCAAGATATGATGATAAAAATTTCTTTACGCCTGGTACGGGCTACTCAAGATGGTATGGTTATTGCTCAACGGGCTGTGGCAGCCTATACCAGATATGCCTTCTACTCCTTTAGAGACAGACGGGGCAAACAGACAGACAAATCCGGGACTGTTGATGGACCAAGACATAGTTTGATGTACCACAATGTAGAAGACTTTTTACTGTCTCAGGTATACCTGTAAACCCTTTATGAAGCAATCCCGAGTCTTAAGGACCCTGAGTGAGAAGAAGAGCTTTGGAAAACAAAAACAATGTTTTTGATGATTTAAATGAGAACATTTGTGTTTTGATCTGCAAATGAATTTGTGCAAATGTCTCCACGCCGGCCAGCCATTTGTTAATGCGGTAATAGGGGCAAAACTACGACAACAAAAACAGGTCCTTGCTATATTGATGTAATTAGATGGTTTTCTGTAAATAAACATAATCAATCATAAATACCATTACAAAACCCTCAGTACAGACATAACTCTTACAAAAACGAACACTTAAAGGCATGATAATGTGACAAAAATGATATGAATAATTACCTGTATTTATATTGAGTTATAAATATGATGAGATGATAAAGAAACAACTTGTCAAGTACTAACAAAAATAACAATGTTTCAGGCTTTTTTTTCTCAAATTAAAAAGGTCCATATCATTATTTTATTGCTTTCATGGTTAATTCATGTAGAGCTGAATGTATTTCCCTTTTTCAGTGGAGCAACAACGCAGTGCCTTACGCTATTTATAGAACACTGGTAGCTGTTTATTTCTTCTTAATGGTGTTTTATACAGCCCTCTGTGGAACCATTGGGTACAAGATAGTAATAATGTTGACATACTGGTCCTTCTACATTCTAACTACCTGTCAGATTGTAAGGGCCATTAACTGTTGGCATTATATATCTCTACAGAAACAAGGAATAGGTGAGGATATTACGTTACATAATTGAGCCATGCTCTGGCAAAAAGGGACATAGTGCATCTCCATGATGCATTGTACCAAGCATTAGCAAGTCCAATCTCCGAGCAGAGTTGTCGTTCGTTACTCTCGCCATACATCTCTGCAATGGGCTAAATGACAAGAATCTTGTCAAACCGAGGAAAACATGTTTTGTCACTGTTTAACTGTTTCATGTGTAACATAATAAAGTAGACAAAGGAAATATGATTCCAGATACATTATAGGTACATTCAAACTGATGAATTTACCTGTATACAATGGAACTATTTTTTCAAGTTTCTTTACTGATCAGAATCTTACACCAATTGTAAAAAAAATGGCTGCGCCCATGAATGATGACAATTTAAACAAAATTATAAAACAAGTTATTGTCCTTTAAAAGACATTTAAGCTTTTCAGAAAAACCCTCTTTTTCACATTTCTTACCACTAAGTCTGATTGGCCGTATGCTGTTTGAACAGCACACAAAACAATCGATTGGTCTTTCTTTTGTTTGTGTTGCCATTTTGAGTTATGGCCATGTGACGAAAATATCACGTGATTACGGACTACTTTCTGAGCCAACTACAGAGGTGAAAGGGAATGATCCGTAGTGCAAGAGAGTGTAGCAAGTCATCACATAATTATGGATCCATAAAACCCATTTTGTTTAACAACTGACTAAATCGTGGAGTAGAATGATTGTTTGACATGCAGAAAGTTTAACAGTAGCAAAAAGTTTTAACCCAGGTGAGCCTGCATGGACTGCGTAGGCTGACCTAGGTCGATTTATTTTGCAGGTGTATTGAACTCATTTTTCACAGGGCATGGCTCATATGCATGTGTTATGAGAGAGAGGACATTTGGTAACTTTACCAAATGACAAAATTTAGACTAACACACGAAAAAAATCATAAGTTTTATTATAGTATTAAATTTCTTTTGTGTTACACTGTATCTCTCATTGGCCAATAAAACTTTACTAGATTTTAATGATATATATATTCTTTTTGATTGTTAGATGCAAAAGAAATCTTCAGAAATTCCAACAGGATCAAAGTGCAGTGGGTATTACACAATTTATCCAGTATTTCTGCACCTCTAGTTTCCATGTTGTTTTGGACCATAGCTTATGATGGTATGTTATTTAACTCTTTCACTGCCATTGGCAATATAAACTGACCTTGCAGATGGCATAGATCAAGATCAGGTCGGGCAGAACATGCAGCATGTTCTTTAACCCTTAACCAAATGACAAAATTTTAGACTTGCCTAAATTGAAAGCATTTGCAGATGACAAAATAAATGTAATTCAAAAATTGAAATTTGTTTTGGAAAGGTTAGAAAACATTGTGGGAAAAGGAGAAAATGCTGGTTACCAGCATTTTCTCCTTTTCCCACAATGTTTTCAAAAGGCTTCCTCTTCAGGGTCGTTAAAACCCGTGATTGTGTGGTAAAGAGTTAATCTACACTGTCTGTTACTGCAACCTAAATCATGATCAAAGTGTCTCTTCATTTTAACTCTACCACACAATCCAGAGTTTTGACAACCCTGGGGTAGAAACTTTATGAAAACATTGTGGGAAAAGGAGAAATGCTGGTAACCAGCATTTTCTCCTTTTCCTATGATGTTTCTACCTTTTCATAGGCAAATTTCATAATTTGTGCAACATTTATTTTGTCATCTGCAAATCCTTTCAATTTGGACCAGTCTAAAATTTTTTAGTCCCAGTTTTTTGTATAGAGTTAAATGGAATAGTATTTACAGCTGTTTGCAAAAAATATCTTACTTGTTAATTTATTTGACATCAAAACCTTTTATGCAGTTGATTTCACCTATTATGATGCCATCTGCACTGAGAATGGGAAAAAAAGAGATCAGTTCATGCCTCTTGGTAGTTTATTTCATGTGGGAAAAGGAGTAAATGCTGGTTACAGGCACTTGCTCCTTTCTCTACATTTATTTTCCAAACTTTCAACTTACAGGGTGTGCAATGTTTTATTACAGTAATAGTACTTTGCCTGACTTGATTCTCTTCTTGGACTTGTAGATTAAGATTGGACTGTATCCAGGCGCAGTCTGATCTTGGATCTACACTTTACAAACCATAGTTTTTGACCCTGTATGACTTTTTTTCAACCCTTTACCAAACAATACTATACTTTTACAACCCTGAGAAAGAGGAATATTAAAAGTGTTGTGAGAAAAGGAGAAAATGCTGGTAATGAGCATGGCATCCTTTTCCCACAATGTTTTCTTCATTTTTAGAGACAAATGTCATCATTTGAGTCACATTCGATGTGCAGTCTGCAAACACTTTAGAAAAAGCTAAAAAAAAAAACTGTTTTGTGGCAAACTTTACCATTTCCCTAATACTATACTAATGAAATGAAGGTATTTGATAGAGTAGAAAACATTGTTGGAAAAGGAGAAAATGCTGGTTACCAGCATTTTGTCCTTTTCCCACAGTGTTTTCAAAAGACCTTTCCTCATGATCGTGAAAAAACAGGATTCTTTGGTAAAGGGTTAAATTATGTTTGTAATTGACTTGTATTTCAGGTACGGGAGTGACTTTGATCAACTGCACAACACATGGTGTAAACGCCTTGTTTGTTTTGATAGACACAATGATTACCAGGACACCAGTCCGAATGCTTCATCTGTACCAGTCTATAGCAATGGGAACCGGCTATACAGTTTTCAGCTACTTGTACCACCTTTACGGGGGAACCAATCACAAAGGAGAACCCTACATTTATAAGCCACTGGATTACAGTAACTTCAAAGTAGCGATATCTACAGCTCTAGTCTCCGTTTTACTTGTTGCACCTTTGATTCACTGCTGTATATTTTTCCTGTACCGTTTCAGATTATTTTTACATCGATATTTGAAGGCAGTGGAAAAGCGTCATGACTGCCCCAACAACACTGAAAAGGTGAACTAGATCTAGGTCACCTATTAACCCTTAACCCTTTACCACACAATCCCGACTTTTAACGACCCTGTGGAAGAAGCCTTTTGAAAACATTGTGGGAAAAGGAGAAAATGCTGGTAACCAGCATTTTCTCCTTTTCCCACAATGTTTTCTACCCTTCCCAAATCAAATTTCAATTTTTAGTTACATTTATTTTGTCGTCTGCAAATGCTTTCAGTTTGGACCAGACTAAAATTTTGTCGTTTGGTAAAGAGTTAACCTGCTAAATGAATGAAATGAAACTTTCAAGTGGATAGTAAAAACCCAAATGTTGTTATTTTAAAAGTCTGTTTTGGTGAAAAATATCTCCAAATCAGACAGTGTAGATCCAAGATCAGACTGCACCATTCAGTTCAGTCTGATCTTGACCGATGCTGTTCGCAAGAGATCCTTGAGTCCCTCTTAGCAGCGTAAAGGTTAAAGTTGACTGTTTCAATTTTCTAAAAAAAAAAAAGATTATTTTGAAATATTTAGATGCAAACATTTTGTCTTACTGTTTGATCATTATGTGTAATATTTTGATGTAACAATTTGTGACATTGTTTAAAATCAGACTGTAACTAAGTATTATATTGTAGATTTTGATTTATTTTTTTTGAAGTGCTATTATTTACAGTATTTTCTGGTTTACAAAACGAGTCTCGTTTTCTTACAACAGCTTCCATCAAATTTGAAAAAGGCAAAAATAATTTCAAGACAGGCACAGAAAAATCCAATCATTTGAGCCATATTGAATTTGTTGTCTGGAAATGCTGTCAAGTTGGACATGTCTAAAATTTTGTTGTCTGGAAAAGAGTTAAAGAATTTCCCGTGTTTTACAAAATAAAAAAAGAACAACAAACAATCAGATACCCACCAAATGCAACATATAGATGAAAACATACGGAAAATACAAGTTTTGAATTTCAGATATTGGACTATGTTATAAGAAAGCCAGAAATCTATTGTCAGAGCATATTGATTAATGGTGTTACTGTAATACATGTATTTTCCAAAAAAATAGAATGTATATTTGTAAATTAGCAGGTATTGCCTTTTGCTGACAGTTTATGTGCTAATTTTTTGTATTTTTGGTTTCTTGTTTGTCATATTTTTGGAGATAAATGCTCATTTTTTGTTGATGATAATTCTTTCCATTGATATTAATATTGGAACAATAAATCTCATAGCTCAGTGGCAGCTCATGCCAACTTTTGTTATTTCACAGTCTATGCTTAGACATACTGAACACAAGAACTATGACACAAAGGGAAAGGTTTTAGAGAAAAGGAAGCTTTTGTTTTTAAATGATTGGAGCCATTCTCTGGCAAAATGGGGTAAAATGCATCTCCATGATTCATAATACCAAGCAAGTCATCACATAATTATTGATTAATAACAACCGGCTGAATCTGAAGATACACTTGTTCTTTGACATGCAGAAAATTGACAGATAGCAAAAAGGTTTGACTCGGGTCAGCCTGCGCAGACTGACCTGAGTCGATACTTTTTGCAGATGTATTAGCCCCCTTTTCACCAAGCATAGCACATATAAATATTACTGTGGGATGAGGAAAAGAAAAGGCTTTTGCTTTTGAAATCATATACAGAAACAGATTTATTGATTATAAGGTGTTTAACGTCATATTGAACATTATTTCAGTTATATCGTGCCGACCAGTGCACCTATCTATGCTTTCCTGGAGTTTCTTTTACCAGTACTATGCACTATATTCTTTCCAGGCCACTGGCTGCTTTCCCACATAACCATTGTCGAAACAATGCTCAGCAGTGAGAGAGGAATGAATCCTGTCGCAATGACTATCATCATTGCTCGGAAAGAAATTGGCAGATCCAGAGATCGAACCAGTGACCTCCTGTTCTTAAGTCCTGTACGCTACTGACTGAGCTACCAGTGCTCGGTATATACAGATACAGAAGTTTATCAAGACTGAAAGTTCTGTGATCCAAAGCTACAACCATTTAGAAAGTCTAACACAAAATTAGGCGAGTCTAGAATGTTCTCTTTCCATATTACATGCTCATATTAACTCTTTACCACAACAAAATTTTGGAGTTGACAAAATTGAAAACATTTGTACACAACAAATTAAATATTGCTTAACTGACGAATTCTGTCTTTGATGGGGTAGAAAACATTGTGGGGAAAAAGAGAAAATGCTGGTTACCAGCATTTTCTCTTTTTCCCAAAATCTTTTCAAAAGCTGTCTTTCTTAGGGTCATTAAAACTCACAAATTTGTTGTAAAGTGTTAATAATGTTTTTTACTTCATAGTTAATGACAACTCAAATTGTTTTGATTTGCTGTGATGTATTTTGTGTAATAGGCTGGTATCCTTAATGTACATTGTGGAATTAAATTTATCATTTTGTGATGAGGAAAGAAAAGATGAAAGAAATTGTTAATTTTGAATGATACAAAAGTCATTGTTGGGACTTATTGTGGACAAAGCATTGTGCAGGGAAAAGGAGAAGTTGGGAAAAACATTTTCAAAGCTTACCACTGCAAGCATATGAAGTCATATATGTTTATTACGTGTGGAAAAAGGTTGACACACTATCTCATTATTTTTTGTTTTCTTAACCATATATTTGAATTCATTGATTGATTAATTGAATGTTATTGTATGCTGCTTTCAACATTATTACAGTCATAACACAGCAACTGCTCACATATTAATGTATGTCCTGGGTTTTGCCATGGCAAGGCTAGGGCTCTGAAATGTATTGACTAAGGACACTCCACCCAAAATCCAGTGTTTCCAGTGAGGCTCAAACCCGGGGCCTCCAGGTTACAAGCCCTACACTTTTACCACTGAGCCATGCAGGGCCCCTGTATATCTGAAGTTTTGAACATATGTATTATTCTAATTAACAGTTCACTTGCTGCAGATCTTGCCGTCTTTTATGCAGTAGGCTTTTTTTTTTTTTTTTTTTTAAAGAAAAACCTGTGATATATGGAGAAATTACTCAAGTATTTGACTTTAATATTTGTTTTGATGTTCTGTATTATATTAGGATGGTTTCATAAGAATCTGCTGAAAATCGATTCAGACATTTGTAGCCAATAGCTTGGCTAGTCAAAATTACCTGACTTCATCGTTTAACCCTTTACCACACAGTCCTGAGTTTTAACAAACCTGTAAGGAAAGGTTTTTGAAAACATTGTGGGAAAAGGAGAAAATGCTGGTAACCAGCATTTTCTCCTTTTCCCACAATGTTTTCAACCCTATCAGATACAAATTCATTCATTTGAGCCACCTTTTTTTTTTTCTATAAATCCTTCAAATTTGGACTGGCTATAATTTTGTTGTTTTGTAAAGAGTTAAGGATTTAAACCTTTGCCAAACAAGAATATTAGACATCCAGATTGAGAGCAACTGCAGGTGAAAAGTTTGAAATCTGCACAAATGCACTAGTATTCTCTGATAGAGTAGAAAACATTGTTGGAAAAGGAGAAAGTGTTTTACTGGCAATTTCTCCTTTTCCACAGTGTTTTCAAGACTTTCTCCGTAAGCACAGGATTGTCTGTGAAAGAGTTAAATCTTAACCACACAATCCCTACTTTTATCGACCCAAAGGGAAAGGACTTTTGAAAACATTGTGGAAAAAGGAGAAAATGTTGGTAGCCAGCATTTTCTCCTTGTCCCACAATGTTTTCTACCTCTCCCAAAACAAATTTCACTATTGAGTCACATTTATTCTGTCATCCGCAGATGCTTTGAATTTGGACTAATCCAAAATTTTGTGTGTTAATGGGTTAAATGTTTTCACAAACTGGTATACACTTTGTGGGGGAACAAGATAACATGGGAAGTTATGTGTTAGATTTTGATTTTGTGCTGTTTACGTGTTTGTTGCATGTTGTTTCATTTACTGCATTGAAAAATAGTGCACTATATTTTTTATACACTTGAATATGTACACTTTTGAACAAAATGTAGTGCTTATATTTAAAGTATGTCTATACATGTATTGATATTTAACTGTGCCCAATCAATGCACTGCCAAGTGACAATAACTGTTTACAGAGTTGAAAGCTTTTGAAAAACCTTTTGGGAAAAGGTACCATTGCTTGTAACAAGCAATTTCTCCTCTTTCCACAATTCTTTTTAATAGTGTTGAAGAAGAACTCTTTTATTTCTTTTCTTCACATGTCTATTGTTTTTGTGTAATTTCTTAACTCTTTACCATACAATCCCGACTTTGAATGACACTGTGAAAGAAGCCTTTTGAAAACATTGTGGGAAAAGTGGAAAATGCTGGTAACCAGCATTTTGTCCTTTTCCCACAATGTTTTCTGTCTTTCCCCATTTTGTCCTTTTCCCACAATGTTTTCTGTCTTTCCCAAAACAAATTTCAATTTTTCTAGTACGTTTATATTGTCGTCTGCAGATGCTTTCAATTTGGACCAGTCTAACATTTTTTCGTATGCTAAGAGTTAACATTGTTTTTGGTAGGTCTAAAAAAAGCCTACACAGTAATGGGTTTAACTCTTTTGGTGCCAAATAAATAAACTTGACTTCTTTCGATGGCTGTAAATGCAATCCACAGAGATGCAGAAAGATTTTCATAGTAGGGTCTTGTTCTGTGCAGTCTGATCTTGATCTGTGCCATCCGCAAAAGTCCCTGTTTCCACCTGTGGTGCTGAAAGGGTTAACTCTTCACCAAACGACAAAAGTCACCAGCCATCCAATTTGAAAGGATTTGCAGACAACAAATTCAATGCAGATCAAATGCTGGGATTTTGTCTCTGAAAGGGTGGAAAGCATTGTGGGAAAAGAGGAAAATGCTGGTAACCAGCATTTTCTCTTTTTCCTACAATGTTTTCAAAAGTCCTCTCACTGTGGGTCATGAAAACTTGTGGTAAAGGGTTAAGCAGGTATGAAAGCATAATCTTGCCAACTGTTAACCCTTTACCAGATGACAAAATTTTAGCCTTGTCCAAATTGAAAGCATTTGCAGACTACAATTTCAAAGTTGATCAAATGATACAATTTTTCTTTGATAGGGCAGAAAACATAGTGGGAAAAGGAGAAAATGCTGGTTACCAGCATTTTCTCCTTTTCTCACAATGTTTTTAAAAGGCTTCTTCCCCACAGTCGTTAATAGGCGGCATTGTGCGGTAAAGGGTTAACTCTTTACCACACTACAAAAAAGTAACCTTGTCCAAACTGAAAGTGTTTGCAGATGACAAATTTAGATTTGGCTCAACCTATGGAATTTGTCTTTGATATGGTAGAAAACATTGTGGAAAATGCTGGTTACCAGCATTTTCTTCTTTTCCCATAATGTTTTCAAAAGGCTTCTTTCTCAGGGTCATTAAAACTTGGGATTGTGTGGTAAAGGGTAAAATGAATGCACATTTTTGGATAGAAAACTTACATTTTGTTAGTCTTATTGTATAATTAACGAAGTCATCTGGTGTATTTATAACTCTGAAGAATGAGGCTTTTGAAAATAAAATGGAAAAACAGGAAATGCTGGTAACCAGCATTTTCTTCTTTTCCTACAATGTTTTCTACTCTTTTTAATACATATTCCATTATTTGAGCACCAATGAATTTGTCGTCTGCTTTCAAAATTTAATTTTATAAAACTTTGTAGTCAATTTACTTTTTACCAGACGACAAAGTTTTGGACTTGGCCAAAATGAAAGCATTTGCAGACGACAGATTAAATGTGTGTCTTAAGATGGGATGTGTCTTTGAAGTGGTAAAAATCATTGTGGAAAAAGGAGAAAATGCAGTTTCCCAGAATTTTCTCGTTTTCCCACAAAGTTTTCAAAAGTTGTTTTTTTCATGGTTGTTAAATCCCAGGATTGTTTTGTAAATGATTAAAGACTTAAAATAAAGAGAAACTTATGTGCCCACCAAAGAACTACCCTACAAAAATGACACAAAGTAGAAATATGAAAGCAGAAACACATCCACATCATGGGAAGTGGATTAGTCACTTGTACTGTGATACAGGAATAGAGTGTTTGCCTGATATTAAAGGTTTTAGGTTTGAATCCGGTGACGCTACGTCAACCCTTTGAACTACCCACATCAGGGTGCAAGTACTGGTTAACCCTTCTCCCACACAGTCCTGAGTCTCCAACTCTTTACCAAACGACAAAATTTTAGACGTGTCCAAAGTGAGAGCATTTACAGATGACAAATGTTGCTAAATTGGTAACCAGAATTGTCTCCCATTTTCACAATGTTTTTTACCCTTCCAAAAACAAAATAATTAAGCTTAACCCTTTACCAAACGATCCTGTCTTTTGACAACCTTGGGAAAAAAGCCATTTGAAAACATTGTGGGAAAATGACAAAAAGCTCTCTTCCTCATGATCAGTAGAGAATGGGACTGTCATGTAATGGATTGACCAGACAGCTTTCTCACTGTGAATTTGTCAGTATCCTTCTGGTCCTATTGATCTGTTCATTTTTGTATTGTCGATACTGTTAGTCATTTTGATAGATAACCTGTAGTCAAGATCTTGCTGGAAAGTATTTACAGGCCATTAAATTTGAAATCATAACTTAACATTTTAGACTTTGCTTATTTCTAGCTTCACAGGCTGAAGGCTTAGGATGGATTTCATCACTGATAGCACAGTTATCAAAATCTTATCATAGAATTTTCACCCAAGATAGTGGTACAACAAAATGGAAGTCTATATTAAGATACTGCATCAGAGGAGAAAATTGTATGGTCATTTTTTTCGGCGAGTCCCCATAGCTCAGTGAGTCCATAGCACACAGGACTTGAGAATGGGGGTCGCTGGTTCAATTCCTTAGCTGGGTTACTTTCTTTCTAAAGATTGATCATAGTCATTACAACAGGATTCATTCCTCCCTCATTGCTGACCATCGTTTCAACAATGGTTATGTGGGAAAGCAGCCAGTGGCTTGGAAAGAATATCATGCATATCATGCAATCAATCAATTATGTATGGTCATTTTGAGGCTGTGACCTTGATACATTCATCACATGATTGGTGATATGCCATATTGTAACAGCAGCTCATTGATGATCATATAACAAAGATGATATGCCATATTGTAACAGCAGCTCATTGATGGTCATGTAACAAAGATGATATGCCATATTGTAACAGCAGCTCATTGATGATCATGTAACAAAGATGAGCACATGATGAATGATAAACAGCATCCCTTGTGTTTGTTATTCTGGGTCTACTGTTCTGTGATTTAACTTTTATATTACTATGAAATACCTCTGAAATTACAGAGCCAGTTCGGAAAGCCATAATAATGAATCTGCCATGGACCTTCTCAGAATTTTCGAAAAATGTAAAACCACAAAGATTGCTGGTTAGCATGCTATGGCAACAAAACTCTGGCAGGAAAGAAATCAAAATCTGCATAAGTGGTTCTTTCAAAACTCATTGTTGCGTTCTCTGCAATTTGACAAAAGATTCTTCTTTGTGTGTAGACTTCTGGACAAAAAAATGATGGCTTCTGGGGCTCAGCTTGTTTCTCTCTTAGCTCTGTGTAACTGTCGAAGGGAATTAACCCATTATTTCAGATATATGTTGTGGAAATTGGTTTAATTCCCTTGGAATAAGGATCATGGATTCAATTGTGAATTGCAAAATGGAAAAAGAAAACTGGTAAGTTTTAGAATGAGATGCTTATTTTAGCATGTCATTCTAAAACTAACCTTGCTTTTTTTCATCTTGCAACAAACAAGTTAGAAAACCTTGGTATAGAATTTTTTTTTTGTCACAGGCAGCAAGCAATTCCTCCTTTTTGCATGTATCCTAGAAAGTATTAATTAATCTCTTCTTCTTCCTTCCCCCCTCTCTCTCTCTTCTTTTTCTTCTTCTTCCTCACCTGTTCTCTTCTTCCTCCTCTCCTCATTTTTCCTCTCTCCCTCACTCTTTTTCTTCTTCTTCCTCCTCCTGTTCTATTTTTTTCTTCTTAATTTCCACCCCTTCTTTCCTAATCTTTCTCTGTCTCTCTCTGTCTCTGTCTGTCTTTCTGCTTCTTCTCTTTTCTACTGTTTTTTCTTATTTAATCTTGTCTCCTTCTTCCCTCTCCTCTCTCTCTCTCTCTCAGGCTTGAAACGAACCTATATGGAAATCAATGAAAACTAATAAAAACACAAATACAACCATCCTACACATAATACCATTACCAGGTTATTACTTTGTTCTCTGCAACATCACAAACATAATAGTAGATTGCAATACTCTATTATTAACCCTTATCCTGCTAAATAAAATGAATAAAACTTTCAAGACGATAGTAAAAACCAGAATAATGTTATTACAAACTTATTTTTTGTGAACAATATCTCCTTAAGGGACAGTGTAGATCCTAGATCAGACTGCTCATTCTGTGGTCTTATCTGAATCTAAACTGTCTGCAAAAGGTCAGTGAGTCACAATCAGCAGCTTAAGGGTTAACCCTTATGCTGCCAAGCGCGACTCACTGACCTTTTGCAGACAATGTAGATCAAGATCAGACTGCACGTTCTGTGCAGTCTGCACGTTCTGTGCAGTATGATCTTGAATCTACACTGTCCGATAAGTTTCTCCAAAAAGTAAGTTTGAAATAGCTTTATTCTGGTTTTTTACTATCAGAGTGAAAGTTTTATTTAACTTATTTAGCAGGATAAGAGTTCATCCCTTAGAATGCCAGAAAATGAAGTTGTTTAAGTAGGTAATTTACATTAACTCGTCATAAAAAGACAAAATTTTAGACATTTCCAAATACAATGCATTTGCAGAAGACAAACTAAAACTCAGATTGTGTATGACAGGTTAGAAAAACATTGTGAGAAAAGGAGAAAATGCTGGTGACCAGCATTTTCTCCTTTTCCCACAATGTTTTCAAAAGTCTTCCGTAGGGTCTTTTAAACTCGGGATTGTACAGTAAAGGATGAAGATCAGTCTGTTTTTTGCAAACAGTGTAGATTAAGATCAGACTGCACAGAACTCGCAGTTCGCTATTTGTGTGAAGTGTTCTAGCAACCCTTGATATTGCATTTTTGGGTTATTTTTCCTTTGACTTGAATGTCCATTTGATTGATGAATTGCCCCAGGGATCAAATTCTCTTTTCCTTTTGCACGATAGGAAACTCTAATAAGAGCTGCAAAAATTGATCAATCCCCGCTGCCCTTTGGCAAGGTACTATCCAGCCAGTTCTTTTACTGGTGAAACCCAGGAAACATAGAAAAGAAAAAGCAGCTGTCGCATTGGTATGACTGAAATATTTCTGAAAGTATTTTAAAACTAATCCAGAGTGTGGATTGAAGATTAGATGACACGTTCTTTGTAGTCTGATCTTGATGTTCACTCTTAAACTTGTCGAGTTGCTCATGGCAAGGACCTGGTTTCTTTAAAACAAAAAAACCTTTAACAAAGCAAAGGAGGCTGTGGATAGAAGATCATACTACATAACTGTGCAACCTCATTTCGATCCACACTCAAAAATCTTAGGAGCTGCTCATGAGAAGGTCCAAATTACTTCCAAACAGAAAGGAAAGTAAACAGGCAGTAATCTATACCTGTTGAAATGATGCGTATCTATTACATATTAACCCATAGGCTGCTTATCGCGACTCACTGACCTTTTGCGGACAGCGTAGATCAAGATCAGACTGCACAGAACGTGCAGTCTGATCTTAGATCTACACTGTCCGATAAGGAGATATCTTTCCTCCAAAAATCCTTTTGAAACAGGAAAGTTTCGGGCTTATACTATCGGCTTGAAATTTTCAATTCTTTTATTCAGCAGGATAAGGGTTAAAATGTACAGACACAGACAGAAACTTTGAGCCATGCTCTGTGAAAATGGGGTTTAATGCATCTGAAAAGAAGTATCAATCCATGTCAGCCTGCGCGGCGCAGGCTGACATGGGTTGATACTTTTTGCTATTTGTCAATTTTCTGCATGTCAGAGGACCATTCTACCTTACGATTCAGCCTGTTGCTAGACAAAATGGATTTTTATGGATCCATAATTATGTGATGACTTGCTTGATATAATGCATCACGGAGATGCATTAAACCCCCTTTTTCCAGAGCATGGCTCATCTATAGATATTCGCTTAATATGCGTTTTAGACATTCATAAACTGTTAAATCCCAGTCAGCTAAAGAGAAAGTATGGTTAAGAAATATTGTATAGGCCTGTGTGCTTATAAATGATGCGAATTCTAATATATTCTCAATGACAACTTAACAAAATTATAAAACGCTTGACTAGTCTTTATTTTTATGCGTTTACCTCATGTCAACACGTAATTGCAACTAAGTCAAGAT
This sequence comes from Tridacna gigas, assembly GCA_945859785.2. NCBI lineage: Eukaryota > Metazoa > Mollusca > Bivalvia > Cardiida > Cardiidae > Tridacna > Tridacna gigas. Next base: position 3,803,897 of record OX244037.2, read on the forward strand.
CATCTAGATTAGATAAAACAGTGAAATCAACGAACTGAAACCCTTATGATTTTTTTTTTTTTAATTCTGTAATAGCCCCTTGCCATTGAGTCACATATTTTGACATACCCTTATGAGAAGGGCTTTTGAAAACGTTGTAGCAAAAGGATAAAATGCTGGTAATCAGCATTTTCTCCTTTGCTCCACAATGTTTTGTCTCATTTCAAAGACAAATCCCACCATTTTACCTGTATGTTATTTGTCGTCTGCAAATGCTTTGAATTTAGACCAGTCAAAAATCGAGACGTCTGCTCCAGAATTAATTAAGGAACATACAGTGACATTATGGGAAATTCTCTATATGTATCAGAGAGATTCGTCGGTTTTATTTTCATAAAGGTATGTTAGGCAACCGAATTCATTTATTTTCATAAAGGTATGTTAGGCAACCGAATTCATTTATTTTTATAAAGGTATGTTAGGTAACGGAATTCATTTATCAGAATTTCGTTTTATTCAGAGCACGTTTGTTTCATGGATGGCTGCATGTCATTATTTGAACTGTGTAATATTCACCGAGTCGGCACTACAGATACCCCATGCTGCGTTAAGAAAGAAAGCAAAGTAATCCCTTTTTTTTTTTCTGTTATTATATATGAACCAGGCTCTGTGAAAAGAGTGCTCAATGCATCTGCAAAAAGTATCGACCCAGGTCAGCCTGCGCAGTCCGCGCAGGCTGACCTGGGCCGAAACTTTTCGCTTTTGGTCAATTTTCTGCATGTCAAAGGATCAGTGTATCTTATGGTTCAGTCAGTTGTTGATTGATTGATTGAATGGTGTTTTACGCCGCTTTCGACAATATTTCAATCATATCACGGAGACAGATCACATATTCATGTATTTCCTGGGTTTCACCAGTACTAGGCTAGGGCTCTGTAGTGTCTTGCCCAAGGACACTCCCACGAAAAACCCAGTGGATCCAGTGGGGCTCGAACCCGGGGCCTCCAGGTTACGAGTCCTACACTTTACCACTGAGCCACGCAAAATGAAGCAAAAGTAAAACCTAAATTAGTTTTTTTCTTTTAAATCATCTTCCTCTTGATTGCAATTAATGCAAATAGGTAAATATTAAAATTTGATAGCAGTTGTACGCACGAAGATCAGGTTATTGCAATGAATCTGTATTATTGTTCACTTTGCTATGGAAATAAATCATCATTAAAATGTTCTTCAATTATAGGGCAACTGTCAGTGAAGCAATTACGTCGCTGCTCAGTCAAAGCAGAGGGACAATATGGGGGCCTAGATTATTTTCCTTATTTTCAGGGGGCATTTGAATTTCATCCAATAACGACGAGAGGGGCACAATACCCGTAAGCAATACCGCCCGCGTCATAACTGACCCCAGCCCCTAAAACGATCGCGTTGCAGTACGCAACAGTCAGCATAACGTTCATTCCTGCATCGGAACAATGGTACACGGCCATTAGCTCGAGACAGTACAAACCTCGACTCGCCAGAAAAAAATAATAATTGTCCGTTAACGCTGTCTTGTCCAGTTTATGTGTCCCAAGGGCAATTGCTCTCTATAATTGCGATGGCGGCGCGTCAGAACCGAGCGAACGTGCGGGCTACGTCTGAGCAAACCGTTATCAGCTAAACATTTCCGGGGATGACAGCAGCCGTAACTGTTGCTCGTAGGTCTCGTAGGTACTGATTAACGATATATTGGTCTTAGGCTCGAGTCGTAACGCGCCGTCTGCCGCTACGTGTAAGTCTTTTGTACTTCAGGTTTGCGCAAATCGCTGCAGATGGCTGCTGACTGCTTGCGCGAATGCACCAACATGAACTGCAACCTCTGTAGTAGGTAGCCCAGCCTCCAGCATACCTATGACTCTTTCTGGTAAATTTTCTTTAAGTCTCGGCATCGGTATTTCTGATCAATACGTGGACTGGATATGTCTATCCCTTACATCCACTGAAACGAACTTTGCCTTAAATAGCCACCAGGTCTTTTAGCTAGGAATTATCTGACCAATTTTGCAAACTATGAATGCTTTTAAATATTACCACACGTGTATAAATAACGTATATATGTACGTCTCAAAGGTAACCTTGAAAATTTTGCACATACTTTACGAAAGTTTCTTTTTTGGTTTAGTACATACAAAAATCGTTGGTCCCCGAGCAGCTGCGACATTCGCGGCCTTCGTTTGATAACGGTGTTTATCCTTAATTATAACATGTATTATCATTTTTTAAAACGTGAACATTGTGAGTTCCTTCGATGTTGGGGGGAAAAGGGTTTGGGTTCTAGTTCAGTCAGTTCCCGATTTTCTTAAAGTAACAGTAGCTGCCAAAAGTAAACAAAGCAGGTATTGAAATACATTTAGATTTAAATCGTATCATTTAAAAGTATGGAAATTATGGTGCAATCTGATATTGTACAGTCGGTCAAGGTGTTAGTCGCCGGCAGAGAAGCCAGTTTCAAAACCAGGTTAAAAGTTCCCAAGTTACTCCATCTTTTGCTTACTTTTTTCCTGATTTTAAAATTCATTTTTCTGCCAGTGACTAACGACTGGACTTACCATACAATAACAGATTGTCATCCTCACAATATTTTCCATACTTTTGATTTGGTATGATTTAAATTTAAACGTATATTAACACCAGCATTGTGTTTTTGGCCGCGAGTGGGCCTTTAACTCATATAATTTTCACATAGACAGCAATTTAGCATAAGAAGAGTGAATCTTTTCCTCGATATTTTCATAATAATCAATACAGTGTCATATTTGTCTTTCAAAGAAAACAATAACCTTATGTTGTCGTGCGAATAATAATTATTATCCTTATCCGCTGTATGTCGTGCGGTAAGGTTTCCAACCCGCCAGACAGCGGTGTTGCAACCTACTTAACCCTTGGGCTGCTAAGCGCGACTCACGGACCTTTTGCAGACAGTGTAGATCCAGATCAGACTGCACAGAACGTGCAGTCTGATCTTGGATCTACACTGTCCGATAAGGGGGATACTTTTCTCCCTAAAATACCTTTGAAATTTATAGCAAAATTTGGGTTTTTAATACAGGCTTGAAAGTTTCATTTTCAAGTATTTAGCAGGATAAGGGTTAACATTTTCAGATAGCTTAAAGATAAGCCACTGCTTACAGTCAGATCCTGTGCGAATGTTCGGATTCATTTGTATACATGCTGTACATTTATTTGTAACAAAGTAATGCCTTTGAAACTGAAGATGATTTCTTCTAGATTGAATTTATCTCCCTCTGCCAGTGTAGCCATTCACCTTTAAAGCGGTTCTAACGAACAGCCCTAGCCATTTTCTCTTTTCAAGCCTGAATCCATCTCTTTATCTTACAGGTTCTGCCGAGACGTTCATTACATTGATTTATCATTATGGGGAAAATGTACAAATGAAAAAGAAAAATCTGTGGGGACTCTATATACTGGCAAGGGTCGACTGAAAGCATCTTGAAGGGTTGATTGATTGATTGATTGTATGGTGTTTAATGCCGTTTTCAACATTATTTCAGTTATATCACGGCGGCCAGTGCACCTATCCATGCTTTCCTAGAGTTACTATTACCAGTACTCCGCACAATTTTCTTTCCAAGCCACTAGCTGCTTTCCCACACGGCCATTGTCGAAACAGTGGTCAGCGGTGAGAGACGAAAAGAATCCTGTCGCAATGACTATCATCAATCCTCGGAAAGAAATTGGCCGAGCCGGGGATCGAACCAGCGACCTCCTGTTCTCAAGTCCTGTACGCTACCGACTGAGCTACGGGGCTCGGCACATCTTGAAGGGCATCGACTGAAATCCTCTAAGGTATTCACGGCATGATATGGTGTTCGTGCGAAATATGACGGCTACCTGCGAGAGTGATATAATATCAAAATGGAACTGATTAATTGGATGATGTTTAAGACCGTTTTCAACGTTATTTCAGATATATCGCAGTGGCCGGTGCACCTATTTATGCTTTCCTGGAGTTTCTTTTGACAGTAATACGCTCAATATTCTTTAGAAGCCACTGGCTGCTTACCCACATAAACATCGTCGAAAAAATGGTCACTGTGACAGTGGAATGAATCCTGTCGCAATGACTGTCATCAATCCTTGGAAAGAAATTAGCCGAGCGTCAAACAAGCGACCCCCTATTCTCAAGTCCTATACGTTACCAACTGAGCTACAGGGGCTGGGTACCAAAATGAAAGAAGAACAGAATAGAAAGAAGATATAACCCCATTTCCGTCCAAAGTCTTGCATCAAATATGTTGGAGTTTGCGCAACTTTCCCAAACACAGGCCCTGGTAACGGATTGTCGTTTAGATTAACTAATTCTGATTCTGACTAGATTTTCAAACCGGCAAATCACACAAGGGATGACGCAAAATTTCAGTTGTTTCAATGTGCTCTCCACATAAAATATGGGATAATCCAAGAAGAATGATACATAAGAAATATGATTAAAAAAAGTGGAATATTGCTAGATTTCGTTCTATTTCGTTCTGTTTCGTTCTATTTCGTTTCGTTTCGTTGGGTCTGGTTCCGTTTCGTTTCGTTTCGTTCCGTTTCGTTGCGTTTCGTTCCGTTTCGTAACGTTTCGTTCCGTTTCGTTGCGTTTCGTTCCGTTTCGTTCCGTTTCGTTGCGTTTCGTTCCGTTTCGTAACGTTTCGTTCCGTTTCGTTGCGTTTCGTTCCGTTTCGTTGCGTTTCGTTTCGGTTCCGTTTCTAAGTTTATAGGGACCCATCACGGAGATGCATTAAGCGCCCTTTTGCCAGAGCATTCAGCTCATATTGTATACATGTATGTAAATTGGAATTGAGTTTTGGAGCGGACTTTGGTTTGTGATGTGTTCCATGTCGTTTTCAACACTATTTCAGCAATATCACGTAACCCAGTGCATCTATGCACGCGTTCCAAGGGTTTCCCCCTTCTTGTACTTCGCGAAAATTTCTCTCCAAGCCAATTTCTCACATGAACATTAGCGAAAAAATGCTCAGCGGTGACAGATTGAGAATGACTCCTTTAGCAGTTATCATGCTAATTAACTTAAATAAAACTTTCAAGTCCATAGTAAAAACCGTAATATTGTTATTTCAAACTTTTTTTAAAGAAAAATATCTCCTCATCGGACAATGTAGATCCAAGACCAAGATGCAGTCTGATCTTGATCACTGTCCGCAAAAGGTCAGTGAGTCGCGCTTAGCAGCTTAGGGGTTAATTAAAAAAAAGCTGGCATTTGATCTCACTACTCTGAATAATTAGCAGCCAGTGCGGTACAGACTGGACAACATGGCTCGGCACACGGGCGTGAAAATCATACTGTGCTGAAGACATGAAATAGACTATACGCAGTGTCAAAAATTATAACTGCCCGAAAAGATAACCGCAATTGTTAACTGCCCGAAAAGATAACCTCAATTCATGAATCTGGCTCGAGTTTGTGTTTTCCATTGGATCAGGCCCGATATTCAGCAAGAATTTTAACCCTTAGGCTACTAAACGCGACTCAAGGACCTTTGCGGACAGTGTAGATCAAGATCAGACATTTTCGATTACAAAAAAAAAACAGCCGAGACATTGCTTTTTGAAGGCTGTTATGTGATAATGTGCTTCCAAGAAGCCGACAGTGTAGATCTAAGATCAAACTCCACAGTAAGTGCAGTCTGATCTTGGTCTTCACTGTCCGAAAAAGAGAATTTAAGCCGGTTCCCTCGCAGCAAGGCTTAAAAGATAGCACGATAAATTAAAGATTACAGAGAGAAAGGGAGAGCACTCATTCAAAGACTGTGTAAATGTTCCCTCTGGCTTATTAAAGGCTGTTAATGTTAATGAGAAAACATTTGTATGCATTTGTTGGCGCACGCATACTGAGCGAAATAAACCAGATCTGTAAAAAACAGAATCTTGCGTTAATTTCTTCAGAGGTTTGGTTACACGAGCACGTGTTGTTTGACAAACCCGTCATCTATATATGAACCAGGCTCTGTGAAAAAGGTTCTTAATGCATTTGCGAAAAGTATCCACCCAGGTCAGCCTGCGCAGTCCGCGCAGGCTGACCTGGGCCGAAACTTTTCGCTACTGGTCAATTTTTTGTATGTCCAAGGAACAGTCTACCTCATGATTCAGTCAGTGGTTAAAAAAGTGGCTATTACGGATGCATTACTGTGTGATGGCCTGATTGGTACAATGCGTCAGAGATACATTAAGCCCCCTTTTGCCAAAGCATGGTTCATATCATCTGATTTATTGGGTGATGGAGATTGAAGTGTGTCAAAATAAAGTGCCTTGGTTTCCGTGATCACGAGTGAAAAACTAACATTGTGCAAGCAAGCAATAATTCCGAAAATCCTCTTTATTTTGTGTCGATTGTGAAACGAGTTCTTGCAAATTACGGGCCAAGTCCCAGTAGCTCAGTCGGAAGCGCGCAGGACTTGAGAACAGGGGGTTCGATCCCCGGCTCGGCCAATTTCTTCCCGAGGATTGTTGAAAGTCATTGCGACAAGATTCATTCCTTTATAACCGCGGACCATTGTTTCGACGATGGTTATGTGGAAAAGCAGCCAGTAGCTTGTAAAGGCCCGGTCCCACTGGCCGATGGACACAAAACGTATGCAAAAAGGACACAGCGGACGAGCAAAATTTCGGGGGTGGCTTCATCCGTTTTCATCCGCTCCAGAAATGGACAAAAATGGCGAAAATTTGCGAAAACAGAACGGAAAAGAACGGACGTTGGTAGTATGTAGCGGGGATGTTAAACGGATGTTCATCGGAAGCCTAGCGGATGAAGCGGATGCATCACGTACTCCTAACGGAAACAAAGGGGATGCCGCGCTGATGTATATCGGATGCAAACCCCTCACTGCGCATGCGAGGGGTATGAATTGCGTCCGTTCCGCGGATAGAAAGGGATGCAGCACGCACGCAGTCAGCATAAAGCGTAAAGACGTGCTGGCGGCTACATCGATACATATCTACTACAGCTTCTCACGATCCATCCTCGGACCCACACAGCTCTTGGACGTCTCCTTCTGTCTAAAACTTGATACAGTCTGAACAGGTTGTGGTTCTGCTGTTGAATGAGTGCAGCTATAATATGGACTCTTTGATCATCCATGGTGGAGAACAATTGATGATGCTGAAGAACAAGACCAAGGGTGGTCAGGTTTGTACACCGCGGCTGCTCGACTCATACTGAGATCCAGATGATTTTCTCTTCCTTTTTATACAAAATATCGGTTGTCCGCTAGGTGTCCATCTACATACTCTAGACATACTACAGACATCCTAAATATACGAGATACATCCCAGATACAAGGGCTTTGTCCATTTTGAATATTTTATATACGTGATGCATACGCTTACATCCTTTCTATTTCCGTGCTACTTACGATGCATAGACGTTCCATGTACCTTATCTTTCCCCCCTCTTTCCGTTTTCAGCTGCAGCGGATGTGAGTTGCGAGGATGCCCAGAGGATGCAGAGAGGATACAGCGGACGTTTAACGGATGATAACGGACATAGAACGTTTGTTGCTCGTATATGTCGCGGATTTACATCGTACACGGCGGAAAGTTCATCCGTTCCAAAAGTTTTGTGCAGCTCAAAACTTTTTGCGCGGATGAAATCACAGTGGACGGATGCTCGGTGGAAAAAGCGTATGAAACACGTATGCAATGAGTACAAAACGGATGCATAGCGTTTTCCAACGGATGGCAAGATTTTTTTACGTTTTACATCCTCTTTGCATTCGTAAGTGCAGTGGGACCGGGCCATAAAGAATATTGTGCGTAGTACTGGTGAAGGAAACTCCAGGAAAGCATGGGCAGGTACTTTAAACACCACACAATCAAACAATCAGTATAACGTACGAGTATATTGATCAGTCTCGAAGCCTGAAGCAGTATCGAAACCTGCTCTTTGGTTGTTCCAAAGATTGACCTCCGCTCATTACGGGATTCGAATCCAGAACCTCTGATGTAATTGACCGACGGTCCTGAGTCAATTCAAATGAGCCATGCTCTGGGAAAAGGGAGTTTAATGCATTTTCTTGATGCATTATACCAAGCAAGTCATCACATAACTATGGATCCATAAAATCCATTTTGTCTAACAACTGACTGAATCATGAGGTGACCTGGTCCTTTGACACGCATAAAACTGACTTATAGCGAAAAGTTTCGGCCCAGGTCAGCCTGGGTCCGTATTCACCAACCATTCTTAAGAACATTCTTTGTCTTGTTCTCCAGAATTTTGCACATTTGAAAGTAACACAACCCCTGATTGGCTAAACCAAATGGTTTAGCCAATCAGGAGTTGTGTTACTTTCAAATGTAGACAATCTTGGAGAATAAGACTAAGAATATTCTCAAGAATGGTTGGTGAATACCGACCCTGATCACAGTAACGTTACGCTTCGCAAACGCTCAGTTTGAATTCTAGTACGACCAGTGTCTAGCATTAGTACCAAACTGAATGAAGTCTTTTCTTAAAGGTGTCGTATTGCTAGGCATTGATATCGCGATGTTAGGTATCCAAGTGAAAGCGAAGAATCAAATTGTTTTGAGTTCGATTTCCCACACGGTAAAGATCTGAGTGGGGATGCTTCACACCGACCTCAAAAATTTGGATCTCTTTAGACAGCTGAAGATAAAACCCACTACTGAAACTCGGAATCTTTCAATTCTATCTTACTAGTATGACGACTATGGACTAACGTGCAGTCTTGCAAATCGAAAGCTGATGTTCCCGTACGCCCCAAATCGCGGTAAAAAGTTTATGAAAACAGATTGGCAAGTAAATTCTATCAGAAAAAAAAAAAAAATCTCTTGAAAAGCATCGATAGGGTGTACTGGCCGCCGCAACATAACTGAAACAAGGTATAAAGCGACGTTAAATACCAAACAAACAAGTCAATTTTATTCTCCCGACAATCAATCTTGAGTTGTTGATATCCAAGTGACCCATAAAACAAACAGTACACATCGTATATCTGGACGTGGTACAAAGTAGAGCTAACTATAAAGGGTAACTGTCGGAAAGAAAGGAAAATGTCTTTACTTTTTTTAATGATATGAAATGAGCCTTTGCTTGTAACTAGAATGTTTTTTTTTTCCCCCAAAATATTTTCAAAGGCTGTCAACAACAGGGGTTTAAAAGTTGTATCTTTATGGTGAAGGGTTAAAAGATCCAATAAATATGCATGGTTTATTGTGTATAATTTAGACCTTAAGTAAATACAACAAATAGTGACAGATGCTACAACGGTTGGTCAAGGTCAAGCGGTTCAGCGCCAGAGGCTATCGATGGAACTGTACATAGCAGACTGTGTAGATTAAACTCGGATAGCAGTTTGATCTCGGATCTATGTACATCGTCCGCTTTTATTCCAAGTTGTTGATAAAACCTCTTCATTTATATTAGGAATGTATATTTTTTGGTTGTCGAAAACATCTGAATTTACTTCGGACCGTCGAAACAGTATTGAACTCTGATTCAGCTACATGTAAGAGCGACCCCATGCACTTTTGCGGATTTGTAGGTCAGAGAACGTGCATTCTACAATTTCTGATGCAGTGACATCTTTTCCAACGAAGATAATTTTAAAGTTTTAATCTTTCGGGTATCACTGTTGGCTGAAAATTTTCATTTAGTTTATTCAGAAACTAACGCATTAAAGTGTGTGTTGAGGTAAAGATTTAAAAAGCCTTGTTGCATCCCAGTTTTTCGCCCTCGGATTATTGCAAGTCGCGGTTTTTTGGCAATAATTTTGCACGTAATATCTGTAAACCTTTGCAGTCGCAGTGATATGTCTAACTTACTGTTGAAAGTGAAGGTTTTTTTTTTGTATGTGTGTGTGCGCTCACTTTTCATAAGAGGACACAATTCTAGATATTTTCAATTCCAGGAAATGAGAGGCTCAAACGGCCTGATTTGTCTTTGGAAGGGTATAGAAAACGTTTTGTGCAAAAAGCTTTCTCCCTAAAGGTCGTTAAAACATGGGATTGTTTGGTAAAGGGTTTAAAACGCATTTAAGAACATCATTAATGGCAGTAGATTTTATTTATTTCAAAAACAATAAAATGTTAATTTAAAAAAAAAAGTTTCCATTATTCTTTTTTTTTTTAAATAATGTTACAGTATTCAAATTGAAGAGCATGTTGAGCGCTTATTGAAGGCTATGGTTCACTTAGTTTTAACCAAGTAAACACAAGATGGCTCTCACGTCTGTCAGGCCTTTGATTTTAATTTGTGTTTAGTTTAAGAATATCTTAGTATCATTTGAAACCAATTTATGATTCTCAACCTTGTACGCAAGAGCTAGTCAACTTAAATCGAGATTTAACCCTTATCCTGCTGAATAGAAGAAATGAAACTTTCAAACCGATAGGATAAGCCCAAAACTTTCCTGTTTCAAAGGGATTTTTGGAGGAAAGATATCTCCCTATCGGACAGTGTAGATCAAAGATCAGACTGCACGTTCTGTGCAGTCTGATCTTGACCTACGCTTTCCGCAAAAGGTCAGTGGGTCGCGATAAGCAGCCTAAGGGTTAAGAATACACGTGGGGAAAAAATGTTGCAAAATGAGAATTCATCACATCCCCGTCTCTGATTCCGAGCTGTTTTGACCGTTTTCCATCGCAAAGGATTCTTCCCCCCCCCCCCAACTAAAGTGAGCCATGCTCTGGCAAAAGTGAGTTTAATGCAAAACCGTAATGTATTATTCCAAGCAGGTCGTCTCATAATTATCGTGCCATAAAATGCATTTAGTCTAACAACCAACTGAATTGTGAGGTAGAATAGTCCTTTGACATACAGAAAATTTACAAATAGCAAAAAGTTTCGACTCAGGTCAGCCTGCGCGGACTGCGCAGGCTGACCTGAGTTGATACTTTTTGCAGATGCATTAAGCCCCCTTTTTCACAGAGCACGGCTGACATTTCTTTTACAATTGGCGTAAGATTCTGATCAGTAAAGAAGCTTGAAAAAATAGTTCCATTGTATACAAGTAGTGATATATTTGTTTGTTTGAGCAAAAAAAACCGTACTATGCTTCTAGCCCCCATACAATACATCAATATAACAATAAACAACATATTAACAATTTTAAGAAACATTAAGCATACTATTAAAATTAAAAAAAAATTAAAAAAAAAAATAAAAAAATTTTTTTCTTAATCAAAAATAAAAAAATTTTAATTAAGAAAAACCAGCTCATCAGCTAACCAACTAACACATCAGCCAGACAATCACTTACATCTAACAATTGCTTAACCTTTTTCCAACCCCATCAACCAACACACGACGCAGTGGCCAACCAACTAACACATCAGCCAGACAATCACTTACATCTAACAATTGCTTAACCTTTTTCCAACCCCATCAACCAACACACGACGACGCAGTGGCTAACCAACTAACACATCAGCCAGACAATCACTTACATCTAACAATCGCTTAACCTTTTTCCCACCCCATCAACCAACGCACGACGCAGTGGCTAACCGACTTATGAGTTAGTGAGTAGCTTAAGATATTGGTAAAAAAAAAAAAAAAAAAATATATATATATATTTAACACAAAATAAAAAATCGAATTTTTTATTAAAATATCTAGGAGTTATATAGTAAATATGAGTGTATTAAATAAGCTTAGCAAAAAGGAAAAGAAAACAATAAATAGGTGTTTAAATGATAGAGCGCATTGTTATGATACTGATAATCATATTCCTAATGAAAAAATTTTATCTATTGCTTTTCTTAATCCAACAAATAATAAGCAAAGACATGTAAATAGAATAGATGCTGTTATTAGATATTTTTTAAGCAAAGCGAAAATTAAAAATGGAAATGATTTTACTGTTGGTTTAAGTTATACAACGAGACCTATTATTCTTACTGAAGAAATACGTGAGATTACTTTGATAAAACCTAATGATGACAATGGTTTTAGTGTAACAAATAATTTATTCTTATTTTTTTTTTATTAAAACAGAAAATAAAAGATTTATTTTATTTCTTAGATTTAGAGGTGGCAACTTTGAAGATGATGAACCAATGAAAATAAATGGTGATAAAGTATTTACATTTGATGAGTGTGTCGTATGTTATGAGAATAAACCAAATATTCATTATGTGGATTGTGGGCATATTTGTATATGTGAATCATGTGATGATAATTATGCATCTAATATTTGCCCATATTGTAATATTGAAAATAATATTAAAAGAAAAATTTGATTTAAAGGTAATAAATTTCACAGTGATAGTATGTAAGAATGGAAAACTTACAAGAAAAACCTACAACAAGTAATACATCGGATACCCCCACTAACGAGTATCAACCTTGTGATGAGGATGAAAAAGAATACCGTGATTGTTATGAAACGTATAGAAAAGTAAGTGATGGTGAAACAGAAAAAACAAGAGAAGAACAATTAGAAGAAGATGAAGAGGATGTTCTTGAATGGTTTAGACATGAATGTAATAAAGTAGAAAATAAGACTTTTTTAATTGTTGTGAAGATGACCTTATTGGACAATTTAGTGAAGCTATGAAAGATGAGTTAAATGATAAACCACTATGGAAGATTAAATATGAAAAAAGGAATATCATGGAGAATTTTTTAGATTGTATAATAGAAAGTTTAACTGCTTGGCTAGAAGATAATTTTAAATATTAAAAATATTGTATTTTTTATTTTGTTTTTACTACAAAATAAAAAAAGAACAAAACAACAAAAATAATAATAAACCCTATGGTATTCTTGTCTTCAGAACAAGGGAGACACAGATGTAGATGTTAAACGCTCAACCTATTTTTGTATTAAAATAATAAACTTGAAGTAAAAAAAAATTTTTTTATTTTTTATTTGTTGCCAAATAAAAAAATTTTGAAAATATTTTATTTTAAAACTGTTGATAGTATATAAAAAATGCAATCTGTAATTAAAGAAATCCACCCAAAATGCAAAGAAAAAATAAAAAGATGTGAAGAAAAAAAAAAAAAAAAAAAAAAAAGAAAAAAATTGGTTAAGTAGAATAGTATATATAGTAAAATGAGTGTATTAAACAAAATTACACAAGAAGAGATTAATGAACTAAAGTCAACCTTAGAAAAAAAGCATATAACTTATTTACCTGAAAAACTTAATAGCAAAAGTTATATATTTCCAAATGTGCCACAAAAAGAAAAATATTATAACAATCTTAGTGATGGTATCGCTGCATACTACTATCTTTTTTCTAAAACATTACTAACCAATAACTCATCTGTATGGTTAGGGATAGCAAATGAACACCGTAGAAGAACCGGTTATTTTTGGTCTAGCCTTAGTCCAGATGAAACCACATCAATAGTTGTGCGTTTACAAAAAGAAATTCATAATTCTCTTGATGATGGTGTATATCAACCAGGATGCGTGTTGTTGTGGTATAATAATAAATTTTATCCATTTATAGAATTTGCATCATATGGTGATGATTTAACCCAAGATTTACCATTAGAACAAAGTGAGTATAAATTTATTTAAATATCTAACCCTTTACTGGGTTAAATATTTTTTACAAGTCTAACTCTATCAGTATCGTTAAATATGCATTTTTAGCATTAGGATTATTTGACCTTGTTATAAAGTTTATAACATCACATTGATCTATTACTAAAGGTTGTGGGAAAACTACACAACTACAACCTTCTCCTTTCTTTTTTACTATGGAGTAATCAACCTGTTCAACTCCATTTACGACTATATTAACTTTTGACTCTTCTTTTAGAATACCTGTTCCCTTAACAACCATTAAAGTCCCTCTTATAATTCTACCAGGAGCAGACATACAATAACCTCCCATCCCATGACTTACTCCGGCGCTTCCATTACCAAAAGAAAACTCATAATTACCATCTGTTAAAGGACCTTGTTCCTCGGCACACACGCTTATAATTGTTTTAGGAAGCGATACCCTTCCATCCACATAGGATTTTGTTACTAAATCACTCTCATCTACAGGCATCGCAGCGTTTTTTATAGAAAAACCTTGAAAATCTACATCAGATATTGCTGTAAAGCTTCCATTCGGATTTTTTACAATAGCACCACCATTATCAACGTAATTTTTATTAGCAGCAGCGTTAAGATTTATTGGATTTGGTAAACCAGTAATTGAATTTCCACCCATATCTATTTTACCAGCCATTGAAAAAGACCCGTCTTGGTTTTTTGTTAAAGCCTTTTCACCTGCAGTAGCCAACTCAATAACACTATCTACGTAAAGCTTATTCGCTGCATGGCTATTTTCAATTGGAGAAGCAACGAAATGAATTCGCCGGTTACCCATAGATATTTCTCCTATTGCAGTATGAAAGTTATCAACGGGGTTATACAAAAATGGTGAGGATTGACTATCAACATACCCCTTTGTTGCTACATCATCAGGTTCAGCCGGCGACAGGACATTAATTAACCCATAATTCCTCATATCTATATTTCCTGTAGCAACAAATCTTCCATCATTACGTTTAACAATGACACTTTCTCTACTAACCTTATCCACATAACTTCTTGTAGCAGCATCATGCGGTTCTTCAGGGTCATGTAGATTATGTATTTTTTTAAAACCCATATTGAATGGAGCAGTAGCAATAAAATTTCCATTTTCTTTTAATAGTGGTGATTCATGGCTTCCCCCTGCTGTATTATCAACATAATCCTTAGTCGCAACATCTTGTGGATTTACTGGATTACTAACCCACGTTAATGTGTTGCCATTCATATTTATAGAACCGGTAGCAGTGGTTGTTCCATCTTTACGTAAAAAGTTGTTAGTAATGTAAGCAAGTGACACACCACCACCGCTTGTTTTAACATCATCCATTCTTCCAAATTTATCAACAGGCATCGTTTTTTAATATTACTAAAAAAGTTTATTTAAAACATCTTGAAATTTATTATCATCACATAACTCTTTAAGAATGAACAAACATAAATGACCGCAAAATACTTCACCTGCATGTTGTAATTGGTCAGTATTGTAGTATATAGGTTGTTTTAAATAATCTATAATTTCAAGAGGTGGTTGTATACCATAACTATCAAAATAAATTTTTCTTTTACCATCTTTAAACCATGCAACCCAATGAGTACCAGGACCACCAGAGTCATCAAGGTTTAATATACCACATTCATTTTTTTTAATTGTTTTTTGGTAGGGTATCTCTTAAAAATGTTCCTCTAAAATTTTTTAATTTTAATTTTTTTTGCAGCATCATTTAGTTCAAAATTACTTAAAGGTTTATTTTTTAAAGTAACATTATCAATTGTAATATCTTTCATTTTTTATATATTTAAATATTTATAATAGCAGCGTTGTCAACCCATGAATTAAACTCATCAGTATAACCTTTCCACTTTACAAGAGATTTCTTTTTTCCCTTTTTAATAACCTTTTCTATCCTATACAACTCTTGACTTGTTTTTTGTAGTTCAGGTTCATAAAAGCTACCTTTTATTTCTTCTCCATTTAAATCCTCAATTTTATATGTTACAGGTGATGTATGTTTTACTTCTGAAACTGTAAAAACCTCTTCAGTCCATCTTGTGGTATAACCTTTTTCAAAAGTCTTTTTCTTTTTACTTATCCTTACTTTGTCTCCAACAGAAAACTTTGGTTTGATATCCTCCCTTACTTGATTATAATCAGGATACAATGTTCTCCAAACTTTATTTTCATTCTTTTTCTTACTTGCTTCAGTTGGCGTCATCTTAATAGAAGAATGCCTTGTGTTATTATATTCCTTAACAAGATTTGGTAATACATTAATATAAACGTTTGTTGAGTGAGCAGAAAAATACTTCCACATTTTTTCTTTCATTGTTCTAATCCATCTCTCAACAACGCTTGATTTTTCCTCGTTTTCAGTGGAATATAATTCAATCAAATCTTTAACTTCTTTGTTATAAAACTCTTTACCTTTATCTACCCACATTTTCTCAGGTTTTCTTTCCTTAAAAATACTCTTTAATGCAACAGTAACAGATTTTCCAGTTTTATCTTTTAATGGTATCAGCCACCCATATTTTGAAAAGATGTCAATGACAGCAAGAAGATATTTTACACCACGATTAAATTTAGAAAATGCTTGCATATCTACTAAATCTGCAGCCCATATCCTATCGACACCTCCTACTCTAACTCTCCTTTTCTTAAATTTTCTTTTTACAGGTTTATGTAATTCTTCTGCTAATATTATATTTTCTAAATTTTTTTTTTACTCACACTATGAATTCCCATACCAAATCTTTTTTTAGTTCCTATCAATGAAGAAACTAATCCTCTTTCCATTCTTTCCTTAATAGTAGGATTATAGATACCCTTTAACTCTTTTAGCATATTAGCATCACACACATCATTACGTGTTTTAGTATCATCATGTTTAAGATAACATATATCATGATGATATGCTGCCTTGTCAACACGATTTACAGGTTTTGACCATTTTTTAGGTGTTAAATCAGGATTTAATCTTTTCTTTAACTTAGTACCAGGACCAGTAAAATTATGACCAGGTAAATGCATTTCAACAGGTAAGTTATTGATTGCTTTGTTTAACAATGATCCGCCTTCTTGTTGTTTAATAAATTGTGTTTTAGCTGTACCACAATTAACACATTTTCCACGCATCATATTTTTACCATTTTTACTTACATAGCACTCTATATCAGTAGTATCAGTTTTCTTTTTACATTTAACGCAATACATTTTTTATATTAAAATAAAATTTTTAATATAAAATGGACATTGTTAATTTATCATGGAATGAAGCTTTAGCTAAAAGATTTAATCACCCCCTTTTACCTAGGAGCATCAGGGGCTTAATAGTAGGTAAATCAGTATGTGGTAAAACTACACTTTTACTTAACCTTTTGTTAAGACCTGATTGGTTAGATTATGACAACTTATGCGTTTTTGGTAAAAGTTTGTTTCAACCAGAATATCGCATACTTAAAAAAGCCTTTGAAGAAAAAATACCAAAAGAATACGTACTAAGGTTGTTTTCACTTAAAAATGAAGTTCAAAACCATGACGTTTCACCTACAGCATTAGTTGAAGAATGGAGCAAAACAATTAAAGAAAAATCTGATATCAATTGTGAATTTTTTGAAAATGCTAGTGATGTACCTGACCCAAGAGATTTAAATGGACAAAACAAAAATTTAATGATTTTTGATGCTTTACTTTTAGAAAGACAAAACAAATGTGAAAGCTATTACGTAAGAGGTAGACATAGTAATGCAGATTGTTTTTATCTATCACAAAATTATTTTAGATTACCCCGTCCAACTATTAGAGAAAACGCAAATTTTATTTGTTTGTTTAGGCAGGACTTAAAAAATCTTAATCATATTTTTAGTGATCATGTAGGAGATGATATGACAAAAACCGAGTTTGTTAATTTTTGTAAAAATTGTTGGGAAAGGCCTCATGGTTTTGTCATCATAGATTTAACCAACAACAAAAACAAAGGTAAGTATAGAAATGGATTTGACAACTTTTACATACCACAAAACTATCACAACTACTATTAAAAAATATATCTTAAGCAAAAAGATATATTTTTACAATATAACATCCTTTTCTTGTAATATAAAAATGGAAGAATTACTAGAAAAGATAGTAAAAAACACTGATCATAAGTCGTCATTTCAGTTGATAGTAAGCGACAAACAGAGTTTAGAACAAGATTTAACCCACCACTTCAATTAGAAAAGGATAAAGAATATGAAATAGCTTTAGTTAATCTTGAAACTTACTATTCATTTCCTAATATTGATAAACACAATGGAACTTTTGTTTATTCACCTGACAATGGTGCAACATGGGTAAAACTAAAATTACCAGAGGGATCTTATGATTTAGTTGATATTAATGATGTAATACAACAAGAAATGAGGAAAAGGGGTCATTATGACTCAGTTAATGAAGAATATTATATTAATATCTCCGCAAACACCAATACTTTAAAATCAATTCTTTATGTTGAAAATGGTTATCAGGTAGATTTTAACCAAGGCAGAAGTATTGGAAAGGTATTAGGATTTAATAGAGCAAAATATCTACAAGGATTTCACGAATCTGAAAATGTAGTAAATATTCTTAGTATTAATAGCTTGTTAGTTAATATTGATTTAATTTCTGGTAGTTATGTTAATGGTTCACAAAGAAATACGATTTACAGTTTTTTCCCTAATGTATCACCAGGGTATAAAATAATAGAAAACCCAGTAAATTTAGTTTATCTTCCTCTAACATTAAATGAAATACACAATTTAAATGTATCAATTACAGACCAAGATGGAACATTACTAAATCTTAGAGGCGAGAATTTAACAATCAGATTTCATATTAGAGAGGCAAGATAAATAAAAAAATATATTAATATAAAATGACAAACTACATTAACGCTAAAATAAATATTTCAGAAGGGCAAAAGGAAAAAATTTTACATGCTTTTAAAAACAAAAGCCCAGCAAGTATTCGTTTAAAGCATGAAGATATACATGGTAATGATGTAATAGCATTAACCAAATCACAAGTAAATAAACTTACAAAAGCTTATAAAGGTGGAAAGGGAGCAACGTTTAGAATGTCCCCTAGACAACTTAAACACAACATGAAAGTAGAAGGTGGATTTTTACCTTTGTTGGCTGGTTTAGCTTCATCAGTTTTACCTACATTAGCAAGAACCGTTTTACCTGCAATAGGTGTTGGTGCTCTATCTGGTCTTGCTTCTTCAGGTGTTCAAAAAGCAATGGGTAATGGTCTTTACCTAAAAAAAGGTGGTTGTGTATGTCAAGTAGAAACTGATGGAGAAGGTTTATATCTTGGTCCAGCAAAAGGTAAAGGATTGAGTTCCGTTGGTGATGGATTGTATTTAAAACAAGGGTCAAAAATTTATGATGGAAAAGGTCTTCTTTTAGGACCTAATAGTCCATTTGCTAATATTCCTATATTAGGAGCAATATTATAAATTAAAAAACATGAATGTACATAAATTTGGAAATGGAAATAAAAATGGATATCATAAAATAGTTCAACCAAAAACTATTTTTTGGAAACCTGTTGAAGGTAAGTATCCAGCTAAAAAAGTTAATCCTGTTTCATGGAATATTTTTACTCAACAACCTTTAGTATTAGAAGGAGGGCAAACAAGAACGATAGCCCTAGGTATGGGTTTTAATATGAGTAAAGGTTTTGTTTTAATTTCTCTATCTTATGCTTTAAAACTTACACAGATATCAATAACAAATGAAGTTTCATTAGAAGAAGTGGATGACCTGGTTTGTACAATTACAAACAACTCAAAAAACTTAATAAAAATTAATGAAAATGAATTTTTATGCCGTCTTTACTATTCAATTTAAAAAATAAGTTTTAATTAATAAAATGGAACTAAAAGAAACGATTTATCCAAATTTACCAGAAGCACGAAATATACCAAATGCACCAACATTAGTACCAATAATATCTACAGGAGATAGTGGCCAATCATTCAGACTTAAAAAGATATCAGAGATACAGGATTTTCTTGAAAATGAAGTTAAGGTTAGAGAACAGTTAAGTAAAAAGTATTTAACGATAAGTAAAACAGTAGATAATGTTGAAGCTGGTCTAACTGTTCTAGCATTAGGTGCAGGAGCAGGTGGAATTGCTTTACTCTCAACTGTGGTAGCGATACCTGCAACGATAGCCCTAGAAGGATGTGCTTTAGCTGTTGGATTAGCTGCATTAGTAGGTAAGTTTCTGGTTAGAAGAACCAGAACAAAATCAGAAAAACATCTTCAGATTAAAATGTTAGCAGATTCAAAGTTAAATACGCTACTTACACATATATCAAAAGCGATATCAGACAATAAAATAGAACATGAAGAATTCAGTTTAATTATTGAAGAATTGGAAAAATATAAACAAATGAAGGAAGAAATTAGGAGTAAGTCGAAGAAAAAAAGCAAGCTAGAGGAACAGGAGAGTTTAATAGAGAAGGGGAGAATAGAAGCACGGGAGGAATTCAGGAGACTAGTAGAAAGAAACAATGGAAGCCATTAAGATTTAAAATAAAACCACCTAAGTTTAAATGTTCTTGCGCATGTGAGATAAGTAATACTAATTAAAAAATTTTTTACTTAAAAAAATGTCATTTTTAAAGATAAAAGACCCTTTAAAAAGGGAACAAACAGTAAAAGAATATCTTGCAACAATGAAAAGAATTCGTGATAATCAGCTTGCAGAGAGAACAGGTGAAATTGAATTACAAACAGACCTTTCAAAGTTTTTTAAACCTATTACAGAAACACAAAAAGCTTCAACAAAGGAGATTACAGAAGGGCTTAAACCTATTAAAGAGGGGATTGAACAGTTGCCTAAAGAGTTTCCTCAACAATTAATTCCTAAAGAGGAAGAGGAAGAGGAAGAAGTAGGACTTTCATTATTAGATAAAAAATATAGACAATTAAAAGAAGAATATGATGATGATATTGATAAAACATTTGGTATTATAAGGAAAGATATTAATTATTATATTGGTAATAAAATAATTGATTATGATGGTGATTATATTTGGGTTGGTGCGGAAAAATATAACCCAACGGATGCATTGTGGGAACTTATTATGGCAAAAAATCCAAGTAGAAAATATAATTTTTCTCCTAATGATCTTAGTAATTATGAAAAAATATTAAGGAATACCAATGTTATTTTTCATAATAATGACCCAACAAAACCCCCAAAAAGCAGTGGTGGAATTAAATACAATGTTTTTATTAAACCTATTTACCTTAAAATCAAAGAGGAAAGAGCAAAAGCAAAAGCAGCAACTGGAAAAGGAATTACCATTATCCCTTCTGACCCTAACGCACTATTAGAAAGATTAGACCTCTTAATGGCAAGTAAAGGAGCTGGTAATACAGGTGTAAGAAATGAGTTGGTAAGTATTTGTGATGAATTAAAAAGACAACGTATATTAGATACAAAAACTTATAAAAAATTAATAGCAATATTATAAAATGATTACATCACAAAAGAGAGGATTTAAAAGAAATTATGCTTATGGAGGAACAGGAATATTTGATACTTTAACTAATTTTCTTACAAGACTATTTACAAGCAGCGCAGCTAAACAAATTGCATCTTCAGCAGTTGATGTTGGTAAGAGTGTAGCAAAGAAAGCATTAGAGGTTGGAAAGAGTGCCGCGGTTGATGTAGGTAAAAAGTTAGTTCAAAAGGCTTTAACACCAAAATCTAAAAAGATTTTAGAAAAATATACTCAAAAGCCTACTACAACAACTCAACCTGCAACGCAAAATATTAATGCCTTAATAGATGGTAGTGCCATTGCTATACAAGATTTAGTTAAAAAATTAAATAGTAAGGGTGGTGGAGTTAAAGTATTATGAAATTTAAGTTAAGTAATATATACTTTAAATAAAAAAGAATGTCAAATCTAAAATTTAATTTAACACATTATGAAAAATACAACACAAAAAGGGTTAATATCCTTTATGGAAATCTAAAACTTAATGATGATTGTGAAGTATTAGATAGTAGTAATACAAAATATGGCTATGATAAAGCTGTTTTAAAATTGTCACCTGAAAAAGCGGATATCATTAAGGAATTTGAAGAAGATGTAAATCAATATTTAGAAAAAAATGATTTGCCTAAGGTAACCATTCTTTACGGAAATAAAATTTACCCTAAAATGAAAAAATACCATTCAATAGAAAAACTTAAAAATATTAAACTTAAGGGTGTGTATGTAGATGATGAAAACAAGTCATTCCCTCAACTATGGGTAGAATATTAAAACAATTATAATTTAACTTAAAAATTATAATTGTATATAATAAAATGGATATTTTAAATATTAAAGCACCGATTTTAAAAGACGATAGTATTAATGAATATGAATATTATGAATATCTACCTATTACAGGAACTAATTTAAACAACCCCGGAGGAAATATTAGGAATGATATTGAAACTCAAGATATTTTTTATCATCCTTCCGAGTCATATTTAGAAATTACAGGTGAATTAGTAAAAAATGATGGAACTGTTTATGGAGCGGGTAATGCGGTTACCATAATAAATAATGGTTTAATGTTTCTGTTTAAAAATATCAGATATCAACTTAGTGGACAAGAGATAGAAACCATTAATTACCCTGGTGAGGCTACAACAATGCTTGGGCTGTTAAAATACCCAGATGACTTTTCTAAGTCGCAAGGGTTAAACCAGCTGTGGTATAAAGATACTACTGCAGCTGCTGATGCTGTTAATAATATAGGTTTTAAGATAAGAAGGGATTATATTTTTAGTTCAATTCCAGTTGGAACATTTAGTTTTAGGATACCATTGAAACATATATTTGGTTTTTGTGAAGATTATAACAAAATTTTATACGGTATGAAACAAACTTTAACCTTAACAAGAGATTATGATGATGACGCAATTTTTAAAAGTAATGCTAGAGATGGTGCAGGTAATCCTGTTATTGTTAATGGAAAAATTAATTTACTGAAGGTATCTTGGTTTATGCCACATGTAACACCGGAAGATGGTAATAAGCTGGAACTTTTTAAATTTATTGGGAAGAAAGAAAAATTCCCAGTTGGGTATAGAATGATACAAAGCGACACTATTGCTGTTCCACCATCAACCAGTTTTACTTGGAGGTTATCATCTAAATCATCTCCTGAAGTACCACGTTTTTTAATTGTTGGTTTTCAAAATGGAAGAAATGATGACCAGGAACAAAACCCAGCTATATTTGACAACTTAAATGTTAAAAATATTTATGTAATGTTAGGTTCAAAAAAATATCCAATATATGATTATAATATAAATTTTACTGCTAATCAATTTAGTAGAATATATGGTGAAGCTGCTTCATTTAGAAAAAAGTTTTTTAACATGGATGAATTAGTATCAAACCCAAATATAACTCCTTCAGATTACAAAACCCTTTATCCTTTGTTTGTGTTTGACTTATCAAAACAGAGGGAAAGGTTAAAGTATTCTGTAACTGATATTCATATTAAAGCAACATTTGCTATAAATGCACCCCCAGATGCTGTAGCTTATGCAGTTTTAATTAGTGATAGGTTAATTAACTTCCAGAGTGATGGTAACAAGATGAGTGTAGTATATTAAGTAAATTTTTGCTTAAATAAAATATGAAAAAGGTTGTTGATTTTAAAAAGATATTAACAGATAACAATATTAAGTTTTATTCATATTGGAACAAGAAAAAGTATATTGATGTTTTAAAGGAGCATGGATTGTATCCTGAAGAGGAAGAAAAAAAAAAATTTTAAAAAAATTCCTAATTATGATAGATTAAAGGATATTGCAAAAAACCCAAAAAAGGTTGTATTAAAGGATGTTGAAACTGAAGAGGTGATTGAATTTCCATCAATTTACAAGGCTAGTAAGTATATAGATCGTTGTCCACAAACGATTGAAAATTGGAATGGTAGGGTATGGAATGGTAAATATAGAATTGACATTCTTTAATTTTATTATTTTAAAAAATAATAAAATTTGACTTAAGGAAATTTTATTTATTTTAAAAATTATAGAGATGAATTCTTTTTCAAGAAGATTTATCAATAGATTAACAGATGCTAGTCAAATGATTGCATCTAATTTATATAGTGGTGCTCGAAGGGTTGCCTCAGCGGTAATTCCTCAGAGTGTCAGAAGAAGAGTATCTAATTTTACTAATTGGTTAACTGGTAATGTTGAAGAAGAGCAGATTCCACAAGTTTTAAACCAAGTTTTAGAAAATGTAGAAGAAGACTTGCCAAGAAGAGAAATGCCAAACACCGAATTAAGGCAAGAAGCGTCAGCATTAAGAGAATTTGCAACACAGCATGTTATAGATGGAGTAAGGGGATGGGGGCCGGATGATTTTTTAGAAGTATGTAAAGAAAGCATAACAAGTTTTTTAAGAAACCATAGAAATACAAAGGTAAAGCTAGTACTTTTATGCGAATTTACAAAGGAAACAACTGATGGTATTAAAAGAATGGAAAGCCCATTTTCATCACGCCAAGAAATTATTACAAGAGAAAGCGATGTAAATGTACTATATGATACAATGGTAGAACGAATTATGGGAAATTTTGACCTTTTTTTACAAAAAAATAGTGGTTGGATTTTTGAAAGGGTTATAAGCTTAACATTGCATGTTGTAGAAAATAGTCCGTTATGGGAGGGGCTTGCTGGTTCATGGTTACCTTTACCAGAAGGATTAAAAAGATCAAATAACAGAAATGGTCTTGTTAATATCAAAAATGAAGATGATCATAACTGTTTTCAATATTGTTGGATGAGGGTAAAATATTCAAAGGAGAAAAATGCACAGTTAGTTGATAAAAAATTAAAAGAACAAATAAAAGAATTAAATATGCAAGGAATAGAATGTCCTGTTAAATTGAGTGATATTAATAAATTTGAAAATCAAAATCTAGATTTTTCTATCGTTGTTATAGGTTATGATGAGAAAGATGGATTATATCCCCTTAGAAGGCAAAGAAAAGAAACTTTTGATAGAAAACATTTAGTGGTTCTTTTGTTAATAAAAGATGAAGATGGAAATAGTCATTATGTTTGGGTAAAAAATCCAAGTGCACTATTAAGAGCAAAAATATCAAAAAATACAAATAAAATATTTTTTTGTTGGAGCTGTTTAGGACATTTTACAAGTGAAAGCGTTTTGGAAAATCATAGAGTGTATTGCTATGAAGAAGATGCTGTAAGAATTAAAATGCCTTCAAAAAAAGAAAGTATAGTAATGTTTAAAAACTGGGTTAAAACACAATGGCATCCTTTTGTTGTTTATGGTGATTTTGAAACGATGCTTGTACCAATACAACACACAAAACCAGACCCGAGTAAAAGTTCAACAACAAAAATTCATATGCATGTTCCAACAGGTTATTCTTTCTATTTAAAAAGTTTTGATGAAAGTGTTTTTAAGTCTAGATTGCTTCTATATCGAGGAGAAAAAGCAGAGGAAAAGTTTGTGGAAGAAATAGAAAACCTAACCAGGGAGATTTTTAAATTACCAAAAAAAGATATGATACTTACTGCAAAGGATATAAAAGATTTTAATAAGGCTGATACTTGTTATCTTTGTAATAAAAAGTTTGGAGAGGAAGAAGAAAGTGATGAAGAAGAGGAAAGCGATGAAGAAGATGGAGTGGAAGAAGAGGAAGAAAAAGAAAAGAAAAAGGAAAAAGATAAAGATAGATGGAAAAAAGTAAGAGACCACTGTCATTTTAGTGGTAGATATAGAGGAGCAGCACATAATAAATGTAATCTTAAATTTCGTAAACCAAACTTTCTCCCTGTTTTCTTTCATAATTTGTCTGGATATGATACTCATTTGTTCGTTAAAAATCTTGGTGTTAGTGAGGGGGAAATTAATGTAATCCCAACTTATGAGGAAAAATATATAAGCTTTACAAAGAAAAGTTATATTGGACAGATGAAAGTTAAAAATAAAACAAAAGATATTTATAAGGATACAAGGTTTTTAGATAGTTTTAAATTTATGGGCACAAGTTTAGCAAAACTAGTAGAAAATTTAGAAAATGATCAATTCAAAAACCTAAAAAAGTATTTCCCAAGAAAAGAAGAGTTTAAACTTCTTCGAAGAAAGGGAGTTTATCCATATGAATATATTAATTCTTTAGAAAGATTAAATGAAACGCAATTGCCTCCTATAGAAGCATTTTATTCAAAACTTACTGGAGAAGGAATTTCATCAGAAGATTATGAACATGCAAAAAAGGTATGGAAAACATTTAAAATTAAAACTCTTGGTGAATATCATGATTTATATTTAAAAACAGATGTTCTTCTTTTAGCTGATGTGTTTGAAAGTTTTAGAGAAGTTTGTTTTAAAGTTTATAAATTAGACCCTGCCTGGTATTTTACTGCACCTAGTTTAGCTTGGGATGCAGCATTAAAATTAACTGGTGTTAAGTTAAAACTGATTAGAGATGTAAATAAAATCCAATTTATCGAAAGGGGGATTAGGGGAGGGATTTCGATGATTGTTAAAAGACATATAAAAGCTAATAATAAATATTTAGGTAAAAATTATAATTCAAAGAAACTTTCAGTATTTTGTAAATATTTAGATTGTAATAACTTGTATGGTTGGGCAATGAGCCAGAAGCTTCCGACTGGTGGATTTAAATGGATGACAGAAAAGGAATTAAACAACTGGAAACGACGGCCCTGTTTTTTAGAAGTTGATTTAGATGTTCCTAAAGAACTGCATGATTATTTTAATGATCTTCCTCTTGCAGCAGAGAAAAAGAAAGTTAATGGTGTTGAAAAACTAATACCAGATTTAAACGATAAAAAGAACTATGTTATACATTGTGAAAGTTTAAAACAGTGTTTAAGTCTTGGTCTAAAGCTTAAAAAGATACATAGAGGGATTAAGTTTAAAGAGAGTGATTGGTTAAAACCATACATAGATTTAAACACACAGCTAAGAGCAAAAGCAAAAAATGAATTTGAAAAGGATTTTTATAAGTTAATGAATAATTCAGTGTTTGGTAAAACTATGGAAAATATAAGAAAAAGGGTAAATGTTAGGCTTGTCAGAAATAAACAATCAGCTAGAAAATTCGTAAACAAACCAAACTTTAAACATTTAGAAATATTTAATGAAAATTTAGTATCCATTCATATGGGAAAAACACAGGTAAAATTTAACAAGCCAATATATTTAGGGTTTTCCATTCTTGAGTTAAGTAAAACTTTGATGTATGATTTTCACTATAACTATATTAAACCAAAATATGGAGATAGGGCAACTTTAGGACTTACTGACACAGATAGTTTATTGTATGAAATTAAAACAGATGATTTTTATAAAGATATTTCAGATGATGTTAAAGATAAGTTTAATACAAGTGATTATCCTAAGGATGGACATCCTTCAGGTATACCAGTTGGTATAAATAAAAAGGTGATTGGTATGTTTAAGGATGAAACAAATGGGAAGGAAATAGAAGAGTGTATTGGTTTAAAACCAAAAATGTACAGTATTAAAATGGATGATGGGGAAGAAAGTAAAAAATGTAAGGGAATTAAGAAAAATATAATTAAAAAAAATATAACACATCAGGATTACCTGAATTGTTTAGAAAAAAATGATATTCATCATAGAATTATGACAAATATAAGAAGTTATAAACATCAACCTTATACAGAAGAAATTAATAAAATAGCATTAAGTGCAAATGATGACAAAAGGTATATTTTACCTGATGGAATTCATACTTTAGCTTGGGGGCATCATAGGATTAAGGAATACAAAGAATAAATTTTTATTTGTGTTAAGAACAAATAAAAATTACAAATTTTTGTTCACTGTTGTCTTTTTAATTTTACCACACGTTGCACATTCTAAAACATAGTTTTCATCAATATTTCTTCCTGTAATATAATTCATTATATTATTAAATAATAGGGTTTTTTTTAGTTTTCTTTCAAATCTACCTAAACAATCATTTTCATGATGGAGGTGGTTGTAAAATTCTTTAAAAAGACCATATTTTTTATTTTCAAAAATTGTATATTCTCTCCAATTTGTCAATTCTTGCATTTTTTTACATAGCTCACTTCTTTTTTCATTATAATCTGATATTAAGTTATTAATGATGACTACTTCTTCATTTATTTTTTCAAATGTCTCTAAATCTTCTTTTGTTAAAGTATTTCTATATTTTTCTTTTGTGTTAAGTAAAAGAACATAATTTTTTAATTCTTGTAAAAGTTTAATATAGGTTTCTTTTCCATATTGTATTTTTTTACCTGTATTATAGTT
This sequence comes from Tridacna gigas, assembly GCA_945859785.2. Classification (NCBI taxonomy): domain Eukaryota; kingdom Metazoa; phylum Mollusca; class Bivalvia; order Cardiida; family Cardiidae; genus Tridacna; species Tridacna gigas. Next base: position 3,831,809 of record OX244037.2, read on the forward strand.
TATTCCTCTTTTTAATTTTTCATATTTTTCTTTAAGATTGGAAACTTCTTTTAATTGCCAGTCAAAACACAAAAAATCCTCCTTTCTTAATTTAAATGGAATATATTTTTGTGGGTAATGTGTAATTGGATATTTTAATGGTGGTAGATACCTTTTAATTTTTTCTTCTTCCATTTTGTTTTTTATCTTCATAAATTTTTTACTTAAATCATTTTTTACCAAAATCTTAAGCCACCTACTAACTCATAAGTCGGTTAGCCACTGCGTCGTGCGTTGGTTGATGGGGTTGGAAAAAGGTTAAGCGATTGTTAGATGTAAGTGATTGTCTGGCTGATGTGTTAGTTGGTTAGCCACTGCGTCGTGTGTTGGTTGATGGGGTTGGAAAAAGGTTAAGCAATTGTTAGATGTAAGTGATTGTCTGGCTGATGTGTTAGTTGGTTGGCCACTGCGTCGTGTGTTGGTTGATGGGGTTGGAAAAAGGTTAAGCAATTGTTAGATGTAAGTGATTGTCTGGCTGATGTGTTAGTTGGTTAGCTGATGAGCTGGTTTTTCTTAATTAAAATCTTTTTATTTTTGATTAAGAAAAAAAATTTTTTTATTTTTTTTATTTTTTTTAATTTTAAGAGTATGCTTAATGTTTCTTAAAATTGTTAATATGTTGTTTATTGTTATATTGATGTATTGTATGGGGGCTAGAAGCATAGTACGGGTTTTTTTTGCTCAAACAAACAAATATATCACTACTTATACAGGTAAATTCATCAGTTTGAATGCACCTACAATGTATCCGGAATCATATTTCCTTTGTCTACTTTATTATGTTACACATGAAACAGTTAAACAGTAACAAAACATGTTTTCCTCGGTTTGACAAGATTCTTGTCATTTAGCCCGTTGCAGAGATGTATGGCGAGAGAAACGAACGACAACTCTGCTCGGAGATTGAGTACAAAGACGCAGTTAGTTAACCTGTTACTACAGTCCCGGCTTTTAACGACCCCAAAGAAAAATGCAAATGAAAACATTGTGGGAAAAGGAGAAAATGCTGGTAATCCAGCATTTTCTCCTTTTCCCACTATGTTTTCTATCTTTCTGAGAAGAATTTTGCCATATGAGACACACTTGACTTATCGTCTGCAAATGCTTTCAAATTGGACCAGAAGTGATGACAGAACATACACCCGAGTTACCTATTCTGTGTTTTTGTTTTCGACTTTTGTTTGTACATAAAAGACATGGGAGCGCTGTTTAAGTGAAATTCGCAAACATCGTATATTGTATGTATAATAAGAAATGTAATATCGTTTGATAGATTTAACACTTTACCAAACGACAAAGTTTTAGACGCGTCCAAATTCAAAGCATTTGCAGACGACAAAATAAAAGTGACTCAAAAATTGAAATTTTGTTTTCAAAAGGGTAGAAAACATTGTGGGAAAAGGAGAAAATGCTGGTTACCAGCATTTTCTCCTTTTCCCACAATGTTTTCGAAAGGCTTTTTCTGTAGGGTCGTTAAAACCCGGGACTGTGTGGGTAAAAGGTTATTTCAGTTTTACTGTATACGAGCCGAGCTCTGGCAAGTCAGGGCTTAATGCAACTCCGTGATGCATAACACCAAGCAAGTTATCACATAATCAGGGCACTCGTCACAACTCGGCCGATTCCGTACCTACATTCGATCACCGATTCACTCGAGGTATGCCGAATGTCGTCTATCTTTACCCCTTCCCCCGCACTAGTCACAACTCGGCCGATTCCGGTTGCTGTTTGTAAATTTTATATGAGCCGAGCTCTGGCAAGAAACCTACATCTAACCTCGTCCGTATATAGGCGGCTTCCATTTTTAACTACCAATCACATGATCTTAAACATGGCGGCGCCCCTGTAGATTGCTTAGCAACGACATGAACAACCACTGTGAAGTTATTTACTTCTATCGATCAGTCGATGAAAGCTCCTAACGAATTGATAAACCACGCTAAAAATTGAATGTACAAACTGTTTGCCGACTCAAATACTCTTAGAAAGATAACGATAGAAAATTTACTCATGCGTTCTTTCTAAAGAGGAGCCTTACAATTTCAATAACGGTAAAGCGGTGTGCTTCCGGAGATGTGCGAAATGTACCGTGTAGGTGAACATCAAGCTACGTGATACAGCCGAGGGATTTGATCACCGGATCACCCGAGGTATGCCGAATGATAATCAGGGGTCAGTAAAAAAAAACATTTTATCTAACAACCGATTGAATCCAGAGGCAGAATTGTCCTTTGACATGCAGGAAAATTTACAAACAGCAAAAAGTATCGACTCATGTCAGCCTGCGAAGTCCGCGCAGGCTGACATGAGTCGATACTTTTTGCAGTTGCATTAAGCCTCCTTTTGACAGAGTATAGCTCAATGTTTTTTAACCGAAAAACCATTTTGTCTAACCCGTACTAAGTGACACATTACCACCGTTATATTATGTTCTGAAGTACTAGTCTGCATGTAAGCATGAATTATGTATACGACCTCAATAGTGACCTAATCAAGCGTCTAATGACTTATTTATTGAGCTCCCTGAACGGTCTTGATCTCCGCAGAGGTTTTCAAACAAGCCTGGTATTTATCAACGCGTGATAAAAGTGGATCGACTGCATAGACTAATGTCTCCTTAATAACCCTTTGACTGGTTACAGCTGAACTCTCTTTAAAGGGACTTTAAACTAGATTTAGTTTGGCAAGTTTTTTTTTTCCGGTAATGCTAACAAAGACAGCTAATTCTAATTGGCGTGCAAAGATAACTTTAAACTTAAAACCTAGGTAGAAATAAAAATAGAAAACGCGAGAAATTGCCCATTTTTTTGTGTATTTTGTACAAAAATCTCCAAACCATTAGTAACGGTATAGCCGTTAAATTGCGAAACAAGGTATAAGTACATTTGTAAGTCGACAGTCTATCAGTTGGCTTTTTAGCCTAGTGGGTGGAGTCGTCGACCTCGGTTATGAAGGTCGTGGGTTTAAACACCACTACAGGATTTTTTTGTTTTTGTTTTTCCAAACTAAAGTAGAAAGTATTGGGTTGCGTTTATGAAGGTACATGTAACAAAATGCTAATAGAATCGGAAATGTTTTTTTTTTTACTGGGAGGAATTTTGCACCTCTTTCAACAGTACATGTGTCTCAGTCATATTATGGCGACAAAACACTTTTTCATGTCATTCCCAAGTTTCACCAGTACAAGGCTGGGACTCTGAAGTTCCTTGCCAAGGGCACTCTCACACCACCAGGGAATAAGAAGGGGTCAAATTAAGGTTTCTTTGTTACAAAAGTCATACCATTGAAGAACTTTGTGGTGCAGATAAAACCTAGGGAAAAATCATGGTTGATTGATTTAGTGTTGTGCAGCACTTTCTACATTTTTAGTCATATCACAGCAACAGTCTAATTATTCCTGTGTCTCAAGACCACTGGTTTGGGACTCGAATGTGCCTTGGCCAAGGACACTCCCGCGAAAAACCAAGTGCCTGGGGATATGACTAAATCCAGGGTCCGTATTCTCCAACCATTTTTAAGAATATTCTTTGATTTATTCTACATTTAGAAAGTAACGCAAGTTCTGATTAGCTAAACCATTAGCCAAATGGTTTAGCCAGTCAGAACTTGCGTTATTTTCAAATTTAGAAAATACTCGAGAATAAGACTAAGAAGGTTCTTAAGAGTGGTTGGTGGATACGGACCCGGGACCCCTGGATTTCAAGTGTTGTATCTTAACTCTTTCCCAGACAAGCCCTGGTTTTCACGTGTCTACAGTACACGTCTTTTGAAAACACTGTGGGAAAAGAAGAAATTGCTCGTAACGAGCAATTTCTCCTTTTCCCACAGTGTTTTCTACCCTTTTTGAGACCTTTCTGCCATTTTCATCAAACTTAAAATTGTCGTCTGCAAACTCTTTCAATTTGGACCAGTCCAAAATTTGTTGTTTGGGAAAGGGTTAACTCTTTAATAAACAATCCCATGTTTTGACTATCCTAGGAAGGAAGCTTTTGAAAACATTATTCGAAAAGGAGATAGTGCTGGTATCTTGCATTTCATTCTTTCTCTACAATGTTTTCTATTCTTTAAAAAACTAATTTCATCATTTGAGCTTCGTTTAATAAGTCCTCTGCAAGTGCGTTCAATCTGGACCAGTCTAAAATTTTGTCTCTGGTAAAGTTGTGCACCGAGCCAAGTTAAACCCCACAAAAACTTGGACAACATTTGAATGCCCAAAAGATTAGGAATTTATATTCCATGGCCAAAAGTATTTCAACTAATTCCGAATTTCCATTAACATCTGAAATGCAATTTTCATTGTGTGCGAGATAGTTAATTACGCCGGATGTGAGCATGCAACACGGTGGAATCTGTACTGGTAGAAAGTGGGCTATTTGAGCTTTTTACACGGAAATGCTATTTATCATCTCCGTGATGGTTGATACCAAGCAAGTCATCACATAAATATGGATCTATAAAATGGATTTTGTCTAACATCCTACTGAATTCGGAGGTAAAATGCTCTTGGGACATGCAGAAAGTTGACCAAAAGCAAAAGGTTCCGACACAAGTTAGCCTGCGCGGACTGAGCAGGGTGACCTGGGTCGTTACATTTTGCACATACATTAAACCTACGTTTTACAGACAAGACTCATACTTAATTGTCAAACTTATTTTTCTTTCTTGCCATCAAGTTTCATAACGATAGCTCTACATTTTTTAGCCCACAGTAAATCAAAAAATGAACATGGAAATACATACAAGTCAAGGAAATACGTGAAAAACAATGGGGGTTTTAGACTTTGGGAAAATATTTATGGCCAGTGACTGTCATACTCAACCTTGTCCCGGGTGATGGGGTTGAAATGATTCTAACAAATAAAGATATGCATAGTCTCTGTTTATTTTTAAATAAATCTTAAATCTGTTTAACAGTCTGAGAATAACAACTTGCGAAGGGACACTTATTTACAATCATAAAATATGAAGAAAAAAAAAAAAAAAAATGAATAAAGACTCTAATGGAAAAAAATAAGCGCTTTTGCAGTCAGTTTAGACCAAGATCACACCGTAATGAACGTAAAATACTGATCTTGGTTCTATACTGTTGGATATTGAATAAAATACAATGGCAAAATAAACATAACCCTATACCACATAAATTATACTAGTAACTTTTCAATCCCCTATAATTAAAAGCTTTTGAACACACTGAGGGAAAAGGAGCAATTGCTTTTACTTACAATCAAACAGAAACATTTTCATTTTCTTCAAGTGCAATACGTTGCCCATTACAGGTACAATTTAAATAGCTTTGCGCATGACACAGATCAAGATCAAGCTGCACAGGACAAGTCTGATTTTATTTTATCCACGGCGTTCGCTACCATAATGCTAAACAATGACTATGAGCATCTTCTCTTGCCATGATATAATCTATGATCGATTGCATAGCTACTTTGAAACGTCGAAAAATGTCGAGACGATTTTGTTGGTAGCGAAACAGTTAAGTTGAGTTTGCGTACATGATCCGTATATTGAATTATACTCATGCGTTTGACTGAAACTCAGTGTGTTTTGGGGACTGTGAAGATTAAAACCAGACTGCACAGAATCGCGGGTCTGATCTTTGATCTACACTGTCCGATATTGCGGGTTTTTTTTTCCTGCGAGAAAAACTTAATACATTAACTTGAAAACTCATTGATACCGTGATATACACCGCACTATATGGTGGGTTTTGGTATTGGCTCGAAACGACTGTTAAAATCACTTGGCATTTTAATGATAAATTCATGTTAAGTTTACCAACCTTGTTTTAAAAGATTAATTTCAAAGTCGGCTGCTGCAAATTAGCCTCAAGAGGCAATGGAATGGAAAATATGAGCACAATTGTGCACTTACAACAAAAACACTCCCATTTTACAAATTCCGAAGTATTTATAAAGAGAATATCTTTTTATCGTTAGTTTTTTAACCCTTTACCACACGACAAAATTTTAGACTTCTCAAAAACCAAAGCATAGGCAGATACGAAACAAATGTGGCTAGGGTTGTGTAAGTTACCTCTGGGAGGCTGTAGAAAACATTGTGGAAAATGAGAAAATGCTGGCTACCAGCATTTTCTCCCTTTTTCACAATGTTTTCGAAAGTCTTGCTTATCACGGTCGTTAGAAGTCGTCATTGTGTGGTAAAGGGTTAAGTCTTTTCCCACAAACATATCGTCGAGACTATTGTTAAGGATAAGATAGAAATTTATCCCGTCGCAGAGACAATCACCAATCCTCTTTGAAAAAAATGTAGCCAAGCTGGAGTTCGAACCAGCGACTCCTAGATTTTAAAGCCCAATGTCATACAAAATGTTCGGCACAAATCTGATCTTCTCTTTCAGTAACAACGCAATGTTGCCCTTATTAATATATATAAATGAGATGAGAGGCCATTGTGTACCTGTAGTGTAGGGGTATGGCTATGCCCACGATACAGCTTTCCACTCCCAGATACACGTGTATGAGCCATGCTCTGTGAAAAGGGGGCTTAATGCATCTGCGAAAAATATCGACCCAGGTCAGCCTGCGCAGTTCGCGCAGGCTGACCTGGGCCGAAACTTTTCGCTCATGACTGGTCAAATTTCTGTATGTCAAAGGACCATTCTGCCATATGTCTCAGTCGGTTTTTAAACAGAGTGGCGATTATGAATCCATGATCATGCGATGGCTTGATAGATATCATACATCATGGAGGTGCATTAAGCCCCCTTTTGCCAGAGCATGGCTCATATAAATTCCAACTGGACATGTCAGATAAAAGCATGCAATTCAATCCTCATAAGAAGCGAAGCTTTACTCCATTACGGAGTCGTATTCACCAAGTCTAGTGGTTCTAAATTGCTTTCTAACTACAATGCGTCAGAACTTTCGAAAAATTCAAAGACATGCAGCTTCTGATTGGTAAAACTAAATGGCTTAGCCAGTCAGAAAGCCAATCAGAAACCGTGTCACTAAATTTTAAATTGGACTTAACATGAAGCTTGCTTGAGGTAAGTACTATTCATTGCAAGTTTGACTTGTCCATTAACCCTTTAACTGCTAAATGGATTAAATGAAACTTTCCAGCCGAGAGTAATAGTTCAAAGATTGCCATTTCAAAGTTATTTGTTCGGGGTGTATCACTTTATCGGACAATGTAGATCCAAGATCAGACTGCACGTTCTGTGCAGTCTGATCTTCATCTACACTGTCCGATAAAGATCCTTGAGTCGTGCTCAGCAGACTAACGGTTAAAAATGCAAGTTTGGTTAAATATAAAATAGAAGTTTATGTTTTAACTCTTTAGTCTTTACCAAACGACAACATTTTAGACTGGTCCAAATTGAAAGCATTTGCAGACGACAAAATAAATGTGATTGAAAAATTGAAATTTGTTTTGGGAAGGGTAGAAACTATTGTGGGAAAAGGAGAAAATGTTGATTACGCTGGTTATCAGCATTTTCTCCTTTTCCTACAAGGTTTTCAAAAGGCTTCTTTCACAGGGTCGTTAAAAGTCATGATTGTGTGGTAAAGAGTTAAGTGCGGTCCATACTTACCAACCATTCTTAAGAACATTCTTAGTTTTATTCTCAGGAACTTTCTAAATCTGAAAGTAACACAACTTCTGATATGCTAAACCAAACGGTTTAGGCAATCAGAGGTTGTGTCACTTCCTTATTCTAAAATTAGACTTAGAAAATAAAACTTAACGAATACACACCCAGGTTCTGAAACACACCCAAGCTTTGAAATAATTAGCCCTTTCCCATTAAATCTCGTGTTTTCACGACCCTAGAGAGGGAAGACTTTGGAAAATATTGTGTCAAAAGGAGAAAAAAAAAAAACTAGTAGCATTTTATCTTATTCCCACATTTTTTGGACCGCTTAACCCTTTACCACACAATCCCGAGTTTTAACGACCCTGAAGAAGAAGGATTTTGAAAACATTGTGGGAAAAGAAGAAAATGCTGGTAACCAGCATTTTCTTCTTTTCCCACAATGTTTTCAACAATCTCAAAGACAGATACTTTTGTTTCTACTCCATTTTATTTGTCGTCTGCAAACGCTTTCAATGTCCAAAATTTTGTCGCTTGGTAAAGAGTTAAAAAGGCAATACCCTGATCCACAATTGATTTGTCGTCTGCAGCTGACTTTAATCATGGACTAGTCTAAAATTTTACGGTCAGGAAAAGAGTTTCTTCAACAATGAACGTAGCGAAATTAGAATATAACCTTTAACCTTTTATCAGTCCCGTGCTTTAACCTTCGTACCCTGTGGAAAACGGTTTTTGAAAAAAAAAACCATTGTGTGAAAAGGAGAAAATGGTAATGCATAGCATCTTCTCTTTTTTCTAAAAACGTTTTGTCGAGTCAAAAATTCCACCGTCTAGTTAAGAGTTTTAATCATTGAATGTATATGTATAGCGAAATTAACCGAGCGTTCTGAAATCTAAAGCTTAATTGAAACAGAGAAAAGCGAAGTTTTACCCTTTACGGTAAAGGGTAAATATTCACTTTTCTCTGTTTCATTTACGCTTAGGATTTCAGGAAACTCTGTTAAAGATTATACATGTATATTAATTTCGCTATGTACATTCAATGTTAAAGTCATAACCAGACGCTAGAATTTTTGACTCGACCAATTTAAAAGGATCTGCAGAAGACAAAGAAAATGTGTCTAGAATGATGGAATTCGAGTAAACCGTGTTAGAAAAGGAGAATATTGTTGTATATTGTACCCTGGAGATTCCCAAACAATTCGAACATATTTGTTCGATTAACTTTGGTAGCTTGGAGAGGGTCAGTCTTTTTTGTTTTGCATGTGACCGGAAGCATGTGCTTGGAGGGAAAAAGATGGAAAAAGTAAAGCGTAGAACTGAATTTCGACTTGATATCTGTATTGTAATAAATGAACAATCGTAGAAAGCCAACAATATGCTGTTTCGCATTTGCACACAATTTTTTTTTCAATAGTGTTTTCGACAGGGTCCGACGGTTAAAGCGCCGGGTCGTTCGGTAAAAGGTTAAAGGTCATGTTCTAATTGCGCTGCATTTATTGTTTTAAAAAATCTTTAGCAGACCGTAAAATTCCAGACTCGGGTAAAGTTTACCGCACAATCCCGAGACACTGACAGGGGATTTGGAAAAAAAATGTGGGGGAAAAAAGGGAGAAAATGCTGGTAACCAGCATTTTATCATTTTTTCCACAATGTTTTCTGTCCTATCAAAGATATTGTCCAACATTTAAGCCATTCTAAATTTGTCGACTGATTTGATTTTGGATTGGTCTAAAACTACGTCGTTTGGCAAACAGTTAACAGGAAATACTGATTTTTAATCTCGTTACCACCCAGGACAAATTTGTTGTTGACGATTTTGATTGATTGATTGTATGGTGTTTAACGCCTCAGCTGACCATTGTTTCCACATGGTTATGTGGCAAAGCAGCCAGTAGCTTGGAAAGATTATTGTGCGGAGTACTGGTTAAAGAAACTCCAGGAAAGCATGGATAGGTGCACTGGCCGCCGCGATATAATTGAAATAATGTTGAAAACGGCGTTAACCACCATATAATCAATCAATCAATCAATCAGTCATTTTAAACTTCTTTTAGTCAGGTGTCGTTAAAACACGGATTTTTTTTTTTTATAAAGGGCTTACCGAAAGAACAGTTCCAAAATTGAAAACACGAGTAATCAACATGACCGACGGTTTGATACAAAAGGATACCTTGCATAACGGTTTAGAAGAATTTCTCCCTTGACTACCATGCTTTCAAACGTGGCAAAGTGCAAAACACAGTCAGTCGACATTTACAATGGGTAACGTGATTAAGCAGTAAAAGAATTGCATATGGGGGTAGTGTGGTCGGTATAAGAAAACCCCGAGAGCGCTACGTTCAACTTTAGTTGTTTTTTTTTTTGTGCAGACATTTTAGATCGTCACTGAAATGTCCTATGCAGACTTTGTAGATTAAGGTCAGATTGCACAGAACGTGCAGTCTGATATATGATCTACAATGTCCGCTGTTCTGACTACTATCCTGTCAAAAATCCTTGAAAATATAGTTTTGACATGTGATTTCTTCCTTGACAAAATCCGTTTCATCTATTAACCCTTTACCACACAGTCCCGACTTTTAATGACCCTGAGAAGAAAGCCTTTTGAAAACATTGTGGGAAAAGGAGAAAATGCTGGTAACCAGCATTTTCTCCTTTTCCCACAATGTTTTCTACTTTATCAAAGAAAAAAAAAATCATTTTAGCCATGTTTATTTTGTCGTCTGCAAATGGCTTGAATTTGGTCTGGTATAAAATTTTGTCGTTCGGTAAAGAGTTTTATTTTAAGCGCTTTGAGGGTTAACTTGTTTCCTGCACCGTGAAGACACTAGTGAATACATTTACTACTGATTAACGAGCCGATATAAGCTCAAACAGTTTATCAATACCTATTGTCGAGTTTATTACGGTATAGAATACTGCAGAGACTAGGAAAAACCACCGGAACATTTGGCTAAATATCAAAAGCCATAGGGTAAATGAACACACAATGAACCAGAAAAACATGGTTGCAATCGAATATAACCACAAGTCTCGCTCAACTTCCGCGTTTTGTCCTTCGCTAAACCCGTTTCCGGTCTCGACTGCATCTTCTTTCCCTTCGTAGAATGTTTTTAAGTATGCCTCCTTTATGGCCCAACGCTCTTCAAGCCAACCCGCTAACTGCGGATCACTTCCTGTTGGGATTTCATTCAAGCTAAAACAATTCACAGTAAACACAACCTCACGCGGAATGTCGCCGTATATGACGTCAGTCTCGTGCTGCAAGATATTTTGAGGATATGAAATAGTGACATCACAAACTTGGTCAAGGTCATTATGTTCCTTCATGTATGTCAGTACAGAAGCAAATCCAGTTGTCCTTGGGTGTAAAACATATTCATAATCCGGTAAATCGTTTTTCTTTGCGTACTGTCTACTTTTTTCTCGGCTGACGGGTTGTAGGTCGGTCCCTTCCGGAAATAAAAGAAGTTGGGGATGATAATCATACTCCTCGAATTGTTTTAGACTGTGCTCAATACGCGCTCTGTCGATATCCCAACTTCTCTTTAGAAAGAGAAAATTAGCGGCTTGCATCGCCCAACCAGCGCCTGGTATACCTTTCAACCCTTCTTTCAACGAAATCTTGAATCTTTTCAATGAAGCATACCTGGCTTGAAGAGAAAATAAAAATAACCAATCCAGTCTAGTCCGATGGTTCATAACAATGAGACTGCACGAGTTTTTATTCATCTTTGTGACGTCACCTTTCACCACAACCTTGACACCAACAAACAATTCAAACATGGCAACTGCTAGGGCGAACCAAGTACTCACTATGGTGTCAATAACCCAATGTGCGGCTGACAACTTGAGCACGTGCACCAGAATAAAAATAGGACCAAACACAATAAATCCGGCATAGCACGTGAAAAACAAGACACTTACGAGCACAACACCACGAAATCTCTGTTTTGCCACTGGTAGATACTCCAGAATCCTGTCAAGGAGTGTCATGATGACCTGGGTTTGGACAATTATTTTGTCACACACTATATCTAAGTGACCTCCGTTAACTAGCGCAATAATTTTGTCACACACTGTATACCTAAGTGACCTCTGTTTACTAGCGCGATACTTTTGTTTCAGTAAGTATACCTAACACAAGCTGCCAGGCATGTGAACTTTATCTTTGTGTGTAATGCAATCTACACATATAGCGTTATATCCAACTTTACACGGTACATCTGTTCTATATCAATATTAAATAAACATGTTACCTAGTAACTTAAAACTCTTTCACTGCCAATGTCGACTTTGATACTTTTTTTGCGGACGGCATAGATCAAGATCAGACTACATGGAACGCGCAATCTGATCTTGGATCTACATGTACATCATCTGCTTCCCGATGCAAAACTGACAGAAATGAGCTTTAACCCGTAGGCTGCTAAGCGCGACTCACTGACCTTTTGCGGACAGTGTAGATCCAAGATCAGACAGCACGTTGTGCTGTCTGATCTTGGATCTACACTGTCCAATAAGGAGATATCTCTCCTTCCAACATACCTTTGCAATGAGAAAATTTGGGTTTTTACTATCGGCTTGAAGGTTTTATTTCATTTATTTAGCAGGATAAGGGTTAACATTGCGGTAGATCTCAAAAAAATGTTATTTTTTTTTATAAAATTGGTGGTGAAAGAGATTAAACTTCCTTTTAATACATCACACTTTGTAGACCCGAGATCGTCTCCTGTGAACTAGATATTTGACCCGTTACCATACAGTCCTGTGTTCTTATGAACATGAAGAAGAAAGCTTTTGAAAACAAAGCTGGAAAAAGGATAAAAGACTGTAAACCAGCATTTTCTCCTTTTCCCACAATGTTTTCTTCCATTTCAAAGACAGATATCATCTTTTGAGCAACATTTAATTTGTCGCCTGCAGTTGCTTTCAATTTGGGTCGAGTCTGAAAATGTTTGCGTTTGGTGAAGATCTTAAAGTTAATCACAGTTGTCAGTCTGGCAAAATTTCACATTCTTACAAAAAAAAAAATCACACACCGAATCACAGAGCGACTGGAAGAGAAATCTACACAATACGTTTTCATCCACTGTTTCAAGTTTTTTTTTTTGACATATCTACCCTCCACTGTGTAAACTGATCGTTCAATGGGAAGATGAACAACTGTTGTTTTATCGTGTTTACATCAATATTTACCCTTTACTAAACTCTCCCGTATTTTGATTACCGTGAGGTCATACGCTTGTGAAAACATTGTGGGGAAAAGGAGAAAATGCTGGTGACCAGCATTTTCTCTGTTATCCCACAAGTTTTCAATCGTGAAAGAGGAGATACAAATAATTTTAACCGTAAGTAACTTAACGTCTGCAAATCTTTTCAATTTGGATCAGTCTAAAATTTGTAGTTTTGTAAAGAGTTCAACTAACTTACAGATAACTGTACACGTCCCAGAGCGAACTTCCCATCCCATTAGTTGTGTCAAGTGGATAGAAAAGAGACTTTTCAAACCGATGTTACACAAGAGAGTTCGATATGTAACCCTTGTAAGGATAAACACTTCAAGTAAATGTATGCAAATTAAGTCAGTAGCTTTCAAGTTTAAGTGGCCAGAATGTGTCTTAGCAAAAATTAGACGGGTGAATGTAGATAGGAAATCAGACTGCATAAAAAAACGATGCAGTCTGATGTTAGCTCCACACTTCTGACAAAAGTAAACACAGTTTTTCTGGGTGTGGAAAGGGTTAATCACGTAACGCAATGTATATCCGCCTAATTGATATTGAAAGACTCTTGCACACAACATCCGCGTGGTTTTCACACTTGATTCATCAAGCGCATGCTTCAGGTGTTACTATATATAGCCCATATCATGTCTATTTTTAGAAATTGACTTCGTAAATCCTGATTACCTTGACAGTTTCAAGACGAGGCTCACGTAATTTGTGATAAGATGAACGAAGCAGTTCTTTTCACTGGTTACCTCGAGAAACAAATGGGCGTCAAACGTCTTTCAAGACATCCATTTAAAATTTCGTTGAAATAGACCTATGTGACTTTTAAATAGGCGTGAACACATTGTAACAAGAGGAGACATTGCTTTATATGAGTACCTTCTCCAAGGTTTTGTTAGGGTGTTTTCAAAAGTGCTTTGCCATAGGTAGTTGGAGGTTCATAGGGACCCCCCCCCCCCGAAGTTTGAAATCTCTTGAAAAATCCCATATCAATTTTTATGAAACTTTCCAAAGTCTCTTAAAATGACCATACCAACTCTCACGGCGAAATTCAGAATTTTTCTTCCACAAGAAAGAGTATTTTGCCCATTCCAGTAATGTTAATTCTTTGTTCTGAAGCTTGCCTTTCTCCAAAGGTTTCGTACAGTGACTAGAACAGCAAACATAACTGAAAAAGTGCATGACTTCAGTAGCTCACTTAAAATAAATATGAGGCCTCTGTACAAATAATATATACCTTACCTTAGATATCGCTTTTGTCGCTTTCATACAAATCTTCGGAGCCAAGCCCCGTAGCTCAGGAATTGAGAACAGGGGGTCGCTGGTTCCATCCCCGGCTTGGCCAATTTCTTTCCGAGGATTGATAATAGTCGTTGCGAAAGGATTCATTTCTCTCTCACCGCTGACAATTGTTTCGACGATGGTTATGTGGGAAGGCAGCCAGTGGCTTGGAAAGAATATTGTGCGGAGTACTGGTAAAAGAAACTCCTGAAAAGCATGGATAGGTGCACTGGCCGCCGCGATATAACTGAAATAATGTTGAAAACGGCGTTAAACACCATACAATTAATCATACAAATCTTCGAAGTCAAAAATAATTTGTCCAGTGGTCTATGGTGTGTGTTCTCCAATATTTGGTTTCGATTTAATTTCGACATGGCTTCATTGTTTTATACCACTTCTGTTGAGATATATGTTTAAAACCACCTGACACTTAGACTCGAAGGTCTTCCAGGATTTGTTTTGAATTGTTTATCGCGATGATTTTTTTTTTCAGTTTGCCCAATATTAGCTCAATTGGATTTTTGACCGGTCACAATCATGCATAGGGTGATAATCTTAAATACACTATGTCTCTTTGACCGTGAAATTTTATCTACAATAATATTCTGGAGCTTGTTTATGGAACTTAACCAATTCATACAATTCACCATTCTTCGTTTTATTGTTGTATGCTATACCACGTGATGTGAGCCAAGGCTTGACTCGGTTTCAGGTAAACATCTATGGTTGGGTGAGTAAAAAAAAACAAAGAGTAAACAAGTGCCTGCAAGTCTCCGATACTGAACCATTACAATAAAACCCAAATAAAAAACGAGATAATGGCCTCAAAAGTTGAAGTTTTTCCTGTTCAAACAATAGACGACCACAATTACTGTACTTGCATGAGAATTGTTTTCATAAACAAGTAAACCCTTTACTCGGAATAGCCTTCAACCCTCCCTCCGATTTTAATCCGTTTTGTTCATACATTTTAAAATTGCATTGAATGCAAGAAAAGTCAAACTAAGTTATCAAAAATTCTGAAAATTACACCCAGAGTTGGTAAAGGTAATATTACTAGTTATGTAAATTTTCAGTACAATAGCCACAGCAGATAAGATATTTCAAAATTCAGGGGGTACCTTAGACTGGTATCAGTCCGTTAAATAGAGCATTTTCATAAAATAAAACACAGAATAAAACAGCAAAACAAATACACTCATAGATTGTTCTCATGGTCTGATTTAACCTGTATTTCAGATAAAGAGCAAGTAACAACACATATTCCTGAGGGTTTACAATAGTTGTGTACCTTGTTTATTAGAATGGCTCAAATGTAGCGCCTGAATGCCAGGCTAGGGGTACCTATGAACCTCAAACTACCTATACAACTCTTGAAAACAGAAAGTGAAGTGCTGCATTTTTTTACGCCAGTAGTACACCATACGAAAAAGACCTCTAAAACGCCCGTTTAGCCTTTTTTTTTTAAAAAAAGATCCAGCTTTCGAAGTGCTTCTAAAACACCTTATCAAGAGCAGCGCTCTGGCAAATGTAAATCTCCGTGATGCATGGTGCCATAGGCCCCTGGAACTGTATTGGTCTATACAGGATGACCTCCCCCCACAACAGATCCCATAAAACATTAATTTTATTAAATCCTACAAAGGTCCAACAAATCTCTTGAAACTTGCTGGACTTAAACAACATCAATCTGTGTACGATCCTTCCCCAAAGTTTCAGTTATCCAGTTATCTTGGTCGCTTTGCATAAGAGTCACGTTCTTTATAAAATATGCTCCAAATGGCCTCCGTGGTACTGGCAGCAGCACTCGCATACGTTGCGCAAAATTGTCTGTTACGCGAACACATTCCTTTTTGGCGATTTCCCTGATTTTTGCTGTGATAACTGCCTTCAGTTCACTAGTAGTTTGAATGTTGTTCTAGTGTATATTGTCCTATAGATACCCTTAAAGATAAAAATGGGGGGAGGGGGGTGGTTGCAAAAATCCAATGAATGCAGAGGCCGCCAAACGTCACACTTCCTGATGATCAGTCTCTCCTTAACTCTTTACCAAACGGTACAATTTTAGACCAGTCCAAATTCAAAGCATTTGCAGAAGACAATAAATGTGGCTGAAAGACTGAAATTCGTTTTGGAAAGGGGGTTGAAAACATTGTTGGAAAAGAAGAAAATGCTGGTTACCAGTATTTTCTCCTTTTCCCACAATGTTTTCAAAAGGCTTCTTCATCAGGGTCTTAAAAAGTCGGGATTGTGTGGTAAAGGGTTAAATCGCTCTCTAAGCAAGGCTAGGGAGTCATTTCATGTGTATCTGTGTGTGAGGGGGTCATTCGATGTATGTGTGGGACGGTGGCCACGTCTAGCTAGAATCGCTGTTCATCTCAATCTATCCCTCTGCGTTGTCCCAGTGATGTCCAAAACTTCCACAGTACTGCCACATAGCGCTGCCTTTTTACTGTTGAGCCCTCTCAGTTTCGTCTTCGAACCAATATGGGCGATGATGCCAAGTTTAGAGGTTGCTATCCCCAATTTTATTTTTATTTGTGAGGGTATCTCAAGGATAATGTGTACCAGTACAATCCTCACTGGTGAACTTAAGTCAGCAATCACAGCATAAATGTGGGCAATCCCCAATGATGAATGTGTTCGGGTAATTGACAAATTTGTGTGACGTAGGCCTATGCAGGTGTGCCTCCAACGCCACAGAGACCATTTGGAGCATATATTAGAATGAACGTGATTTTATGCAAAGCGACATAGATAACTGAAACTTGGGCAATGATCGTAAACAGACTGAAGTTTAAGATCAGCAAGTGTCTAGAGATTTGCTGGACCTTTGTATGACTCAATAGAAAATTTATGGGTTCTGTTTTGTTTGGTTCATTCTGTATATAAGATATAGAGGCAGTCGCCAATGCACTATTTTCTGTAACGGTGTCCGACGATCGACCAATGAAAATTTTGGTATTCTGTGATAGACCAATCGAGTTTCAGTGGCCTTTGATGATACCAAGCAATTCATTACATAATTATGAGTGCATAAAATCCATTTTGTCTTACAGTCGACTGAATCTGGAGGTAGATTGGTCCTTTGACATGCAGAAAACTGACCAATAGCAAAATGTTTCGACCCATATCAGCCTGCGCGGACTGCGGAGGCTGACACGGGTCAATACTTTTTGTAGTTACATTAAATCCCTTTTTCACACAGTATGGCTTATTTGTTTTAGTTACCTCAAGCTTTTTCGTATTACCCAAACAGTATTGTGTTCCTTTAATAATAATAATACATGTAATAAGTACTTTGTTTAAAGAGGGTGAAAAAAAAACTCATTTAGTCGTTAAACTAATCTCCCATGAGGCCCTCTTAAAAAAAAAAAAAAAATCCATTGTAAATTTGAGGTACCTATAACTTAGATATAAAATGCAGGTAGCATTTGTCTTTGAATGTGTTAAGGGAGTCAAATGTCTTGATGTTGAGAGGTAGGGTATTCCAAACAGTTGACCCAGAGTATGCAAAAGACCGTTTCCATGCATTTGTTTGGGGCTTACCTAACTTAAGATTTAAGTTAGATGTTGATCTTAAGGAATAGTTGGAATTTTCATCATTTACTTGGTTGAACTTACTGGTTATGTAATTTGGGGTCATAAGGTTTAGTGCTTTGTAACCTATCAGTTGACGGTGTCATTAGCTTTGCATCTAAAATAATCCGGGCAGCCCTTTTTTGAAGTTTAACAATGGTTTCAATGTTATTTCTTGAGCACGATCCCCAAATAGCCTACAATAATCTAACAGAGGTGATATGTAAGAACAATAAAATAGCTTCCTTGCATGTAGTGGAAGATAACTTCGGAGTCTTTGCATCAGGGTAAGACGGGATGAAACTAGTTTACAGATATAAGCCACATGTGAGTTCCATTTTAGTTTTTTATCAACTTGGATACCTAGTAATTTATGAATCTCTACATTACCAACAGTTTCTTCATTTATTGATAAATGTAAATTGCTTTGATGGCTAAGCTTAGGGGCAGTAGCTTAGGGTAGCATTGTCTTTGTTTTAGATGTTAATATACATTCCATTATGTAAGCACCATTGATTAATGTTTTTTAGGTCAGTTTGAACATGATTTTCAATCTCTTTTGGATCAGTACTTGTTGTGTGGAAAGTTGCATCATCTGCATACATATCTGTCCTGGGTTTTTTCAACATAGAGTGGTAGGTCATTAACATATAAAAGGAATAAGATAGGGCCTAAGACAGATCCTTGTGGAACACCATATTTGATAATTGCTGGAGAGGATGTTGCACAGTTATATTGTACTTGTTGAGTTCTATTGCTTAGGTAGGACTGCACCCATGTGACTGTAACACCATGAAAATTATAAAGTAAAAGTTTATCAAGTAGGATTTTATGTACATGTAAAGCGTCGATCTCTTACATCAAAGGTTCCAGTTCCAGTCCCGTGATTGGCAGGGTCAACCTTCCGAGGTACCCACATCACAGCGCGAGTACTGGTGAAGGTTTCAAGGAAGTAATCATCGACAGTGATTTAATACAAGTTGTCAGAACTTGTGGTGTCACAATCGATGTAAAATGTTTAACAAAAACAGCCATGAAATTTCTATATCTGCATCTTTAGTGCTGAGAATTTCCGCTGCATTCGTTTGGCGCGGTAAGGATTAAACAAGAGGGCCATGATGGCCCTGTATCGCTCTGCTGCCTAATAAATGATTGACATCGAAAAAGTATCATTCATACCAAATATCAATGTAGTCTAACAAAAATTGTTTTGACAATACAATTTTCCAACAAGTCGGCCAGATGATTTTCAAGGTTTTCTCCATAAAAGCCCATATGAAAGTTGCACCCCTCAGATCCCGGCTACTTTTCACCCAAGGTCCATACTCAACCCTTTACCACACAATCCTGACTTTTCATGACCTTGAGAAAGAAGCCTTTTGAAAACATGGTGGGAAAAGGAGAAAATGCTGGTAACCAGCATTTTCTCCTTTTCCCACAATGTTTTCTGTCCTTCCAAAGAGAGAAATCATCATTTTAGCAACATTTAATTTGTCGTCTGCAAATGCTTCCAATTTGGTGCAGTCCAAAATTTTGTCGTTTGGTAAAGAGTTAATTGAATTTGGGTGGAGGTCCACTAGATGAAGCTACATTACAAATAATACAGGGCTTGGCCCAATACTTATAAGGAAGAAGATGTTTATTTGAAGTGTCCATAATAAAAAGCCCCTGGAAAAGGTGTGATCCCCGGTGCCGGGCAAATTTTGACCCCAGGGCTAAACTTTCGATGAATTTGGGAGTAATCCACTGTATGAAGCAACCTGCCAACTTTGGTAGCCCTTGGACTTGTGGTTAGGATCAAGATTTTCTTTTCGAAGTTTTCACCATAAAAGCAAATATAAAACTTGTGACCCCCGGGATGGGGCCAATTTTGACCCAAGGGATGTAACTTGAACAATCTCTGTGGAAGCCCAGTAGATAAAGCTACATGTACATGCAAAATTTGATTGCCCTTTATTTGAATGGTTAGGAGTGTGAAAATTTTTAAAGATTTTTCACCATATAAGCCCATGTAAAACTTGTGACCCCTGAGACTGGACCAATTTCAACCAAAGGGCTATATTTGGGGCAACTATGGTAGAGGTTAATTAGATAAAGCTACATGCCACATTTTGTAGCCCTGTGCCTTATGGTTAGGAAACGGAAGATTTCTGCAAGGTTTCCACCATATACATGTAGGCCAATGTAAAACTTAAGACCCCTTCAGGACAGGGAAAATGGATAGAATTTTAACAATCTTGGTACAGGTCCACTAGATGAAGCTACATGCCAAATTTGGTAACCATAGGCCACATGGCTTCTGACAAGGAGACTTTTTAAAGATTTTCAATACTTTTCCCTTTTGTTGCCATTGCCAACCAGAGTTTCATTGTAATCAAATTCTGAACCATGATGTAGCAGGATGATTTCTGTGAAGTTTGGTCAAAACTGGACGGGTAGTTTTAGAGCAGATGTTTGAAGTAAAAGTTAACACATGCATGTACGCACGAACATCTGGATGGACACTGGGCCATGACATAGCTCATTTGCCTTTGAACAGTGGAGGTTAAAAAGTATTTATACATGGAGAAATGGTATGAGTTGCTACATTATGCGCTCAGCGAAAGAATGTGGACCTGTGGCATGGAACGTAGTGGGCTTCACTCTTTGCTGTGCAACATCAAGGAGAGTTCTCATTTACCATTAACCCTTTATCTGACAAAACAATTTTAGACTCGCCTAAGTACATGTATATAGCATTTGCAGATGGCAGCTTAAATGTGGCTCAAATGATGGGCATTTGTGAAGGTAGAAAATATTGGGTAACAGGAAATATTCTGGTCACATGCATTTTTTTCCCTTTTCCTACAAAATTTTCAAATCTTTCTCTCTGTCAGGCACATAATAAAAATATTTGGTGCAGGGTTTGACTGCAAAACAAACAAAATGACTATTTGTAGACATAATAAAACACTTAAGTATTGTGATTTTAAAATTCCTTTCGTCTGAACAAACCTCAAAAGTTTCTGACAGTATATATCTAAGATCAGACTGCATGGTCTGTGCAGTCTGATATTGATCCATACTTTCTTCAGCACCAAATTTAGTCAAGCTTCTCGGCCTATGGATTGAAACTGAAATCATCAACAGAATCAATGTACATGTACTTCTAATTATGGGTGGGCTAACAAAAATCAAATAAAGATATCATTTAGGTCCTTTACCAGACATGAAAACTTTGCGCTAGTCCATATTGAAAGGACTTAATGACAACTAACAAAAAGTTGCTGCTATGACAGACTTTGAGTCTGAAAGAGTAGAAAACATTGTAGGAAAAGGAGAAAATGCTGGTTAACAGCATTTTCTCCTTTTCCCACAATGTTTTGAAAAAGCCCTCTCTGTCAGAGTCATTAAAACTTAAAATTTTTGGTAGAGGTTTAAGTAAAAAGATCTGTAATGTCTGATTTAGATATCTATTATTCATCAATTCATGGATTTACATGTAATAACAATAACATTGGCAACAGTTGCTTTTCAGTGAAAATTCTTGATAGAAAACGGGGCATAACAGTCTCTAAAAATATTTTGATGGTTACCTGCCCTTGTTGTATGGGTTCCCCTTTAGATACTAAATGACTAATCTGAGTTTGGAGTAAATATCTTAAGTAGTGACAGAGATAATATAAAATGTCAAATTTTTTGCACATTGAATTCCAAGTCAAAAAAGGGGCATAAATGTGTTGAAAACAGTTTGATGGTTACCTGCCCTTGTTGTATGGGGGTCTCCTTTTGATAGTTTCCAACTTGTCCAAGTTTGAAGTAAATGTCTTCAGTATTGATAGACATATAAAATGTCACAGTTTTTGTATGATGCTGCAGGTGACAATGACACAGACGACAATGATGCATACAATGACAGGGTTATGACAATACCTCGGTGTTTTCTTTGAAGACAGTCAAACTAAACATAAAAGCATTTGCTGGATTCGATGATAATACTTCCTTGTGTATTTTTTCAAAATCACATTGTTAATAACATCTGGTAACTTAAGAATTACTATTTTTGTAACCCTTTCCAAAACAATCCTGTGTTTTAACGACCCTGTGCAAGAATACTTTTGAAACCACTGTGAGAAAAGAAGAAAATGCTGGTAGCCACCATATTCTCCTTTTTCAAACAGTATTTTCTATCATCTGCAAATTAAATCTAATCATTTGAGCCACATTCAAATTGTTGTCTGTAACTGCTTTCAATATGGTAACTGATTTCAATATGGTAGAATCTAAAATTTTGACATCCAGTACAGAGTAAAATGTAATCCAACACAAACAATCAAACCCAACATCTGAATACAGCAATGCAAATATTTTTAGATGCCGGCTTTTCAATACATGCTCTGGCAAAAAGGAGTTTAATGCATCTCCGTGATGCATTACACAAAGCAAGGCATCATATAATCACATCTTCGCAAGCCAAGGATACTAAGGTAGTACCCTTGGCCACTCGCCTCTTTAAAAATCGAAACTCCCGCTGCGCCATTTCAATGGATGCGATCAAAACCCATCGCGTCCAATCAAACCATCCGTAACAAGAAATCTTCCGTGAAACAGAAAACAATAATGGCGGCGCCCGTCAAAAACGAAATTTGTCGTGTTTGTGACGAAAATTTGCCAAAAAAGACGATTAACATTTAATGAGTTTTTTATAGTTCATGACCAATTATGTGAAATATTAGGACGGGTTCCACAGCCAAATGATTGCAAATCATCGTTGTCTGATTAATTTCAGAAAATTGTGATGAATCCAAAAGCGCAGCCATATTTGATGCATAGCCTAACCAATTTTATTACAAGCATTTTGATTGGTCAGAAATAACATCAGCAAAGGTTACGCAACTCTTGATATTCGATAGGTGGCGCAGCGGAAGTTTCAATTTTTAAAGAGGCAAGCGGCCAAGGGTACGTAACGAACAAAAAGGAGTTAGTATCCTTGGCTTGCGAAGATGCATATAATCAAGGATCCATAAAATCTATTTTGTGTAACAAATGACTGAATCACAAGGCAGACTGGTCCATTGACACAAAAAACATCGACCAATAGCAAAAAGTTTCGACCCAGGTGAGCCTGTGCAGACTGCCCAGGCTGACCTGAATGTACCTTTTGCAGACGCATCGAACCCCCTTTTTAACAGAACATGTCTTATATCCTTTGATACTGTTTAACCCTTTCCCAAACGACAAAATTTCAGACTGGTCCAAATTGAAAGCATTTGCAGACGACAAATAAAAAGTGGCCCAAATGACAAAATTTGTCCATGATAGGATAGAAAACATTGTGGGAAAAGGAGAAAATGCTGGTTACCAGCATTTTCTCCTTTTCCCACAATGTTTTCAAAAGGCATTTTGTTCAGGGTCATTAAAACCCGTGATTGTGTGGTTAAGAGTTAAAAATAAATAAACTTTAGATGACCAATAAAATGACAAACTTACAATAACAATCTAAAAAGAAAAAAAAAACCTAATACAAAATTTGATTGGTCAAATAAATTGGATTGTATGGATGCCTAAACAGAGACCCGCCCAAAAAGTGTATTATCTGCCTACAGGTCTGGAAGATCTGGAGCTTATGCCAGCCTTTTATCACAAACCAATCTGGTTGGGAGCTTTATTCCTTTAGTTCAACTCTTTACCACACGACAAAAATGTAGACTTGTCCAAATTCAAAGCATTTGAAGACAACAAAGTAAATGTGACTCAAAAACTTAAATTTCTCATTAAAAGTGTAGAAAACATTGTGGGAAAAGGAGAAAATGCTGGTTACCAGCATTTTCTCCTTTTCCCACTATGTTTTCAAAAGCCTTCTTCCTTAGGGTAGTTCAAACTCAGGATTGTGTGGTAAAGAGTTAAACCTCTTTATTTTACATTAACTGTAAGCTAAATTCTACAGTTTCTATTAATCAGCCTTGAAAATTGCGTCCTGTACACATTGTCAACACAAGAGCAGTGATGTAGACAATTAACCCTTTACCACCCAATCCTGTGTTTTATTAAACCCAAAGAAGAAGGCTTTCAAAAACATTGTGGGAAAGGGAGAAAAAGCTGGTAACAATTTAGAGTAAAGCAAACATCACTTTATTGCAAATTTTCAGGTAACCTGAATAGCTGTATTGCACATAATACGTAAGTAAGTCAATATTAGATTCAGTTGACATGAAAAACATGTTAATCCTAAGGCTGCTAAGCATGTCTCCAGGCGCTTTTGTGGACAGTGTAAATAAAGATCAGACTGCACAAAACGTGCAGTCTGATCTTCGATCTACACTGTCCGATATGGTGTTTTCTTTCCAATTAATTCAACTTTGAAATCACAATGTTTGGGTTTTTACTATTGAGTGGAAACCCTTTGCCTTTCATTTATTTAGCAGTTTAACCCTTTACCAGACAACACAACCTGGACTCAATCAAGTTGAAAGCCTTTGCAGACAACAGTTCATATGTAGCTCAAAGGATGATTGCTGTCTATGGAAGGGAAGAAAACATTGTGGGAAAAGGAGAAAATGCTGGTAACCAGCATTTTCTCCTTTTCCCACAATGTTTTCAAAAGTCCTCTTCCTAAGGGTTGTTAAAACCCGGGATTGTTTGGTAAAGGATTAAGGATTTACAAAACATTTTATCATCAATCCTTCCAACACAATGCACAGCTTATATTACTTTAGCTGACATTGTAGATGAAGATCAGACTGCAAAGAATGTGCAGCCTGATCTTGGATCCACACTGTCTGCTGCTTTGTAGCATATTTTGGCTACAGCAAACTTGAAATTGCAATATCTCTGCTGATTTTACTGATAGAAAAGGTTCATTTTCATTCATCCTTTACCAAATGACAAATTTTAAACTTGCTTTTAAAAGCATTTGCAGACAAAAAATTGAGTGTGACACAAATGACAGTATTTATCTTTGAAAGGATAGAAAACATTGTGGAAAAATGAGAAAATCCTCCCCCTGCCCAGGTCATTGAAACCCGGGGTTGTGTGGTAAAAGATTAACTTAGTGCTTTAACCCTTTGCCACACAATCCTGACTTATAACTATCCTGAAGAAGGCTTTTGAAAACATTGTTAGACAAGGGGAAAATGCTTGCAACCACCATTTTCCCCTTTTCCCATAATGTTTTCTACCTTGTAGAAATACATGTTTTGATTGAAATTTAGTTTGTTGTCTGCCTGCCGAATGCTTCAATTTGGACAAGGCTAAAATTTTGTTGTTTGGTAAAGAGTTAACTCTTTCAGCGCCAAATTTCTAAACTTGACCTCTTTCGACAGCTAAAAATTCAGTCCGCTGACATTCAGACTGATCCATATCTTACAGGCTTGACTAAACAAGCGGACAGCATAGATCAATGATCAGGCTGCACATTCTGTGCAGCCTGATCTTGATCTATGCCGTCCGCAAAAGCCCCAGTTTTCGCCTGTGGCGCTGAAAGAGTTAACGGGAAAGTTTGATCACCACCCTTACTGCTTCAACCTTAACATATACAGACAAATTCTAATAATTTCAAAATCACAAAACAAAAAAAAAAAAATGATAATAATATGACAAATAACAAAGAGAACAATAGACCAAAAGGAACACATCATAATCATCACTTTCAAAAGTATTGAAAACATTGTGCAAAAAAAGAAATAATGTTTCGACATCATTTGAAAAGGACACATTCCCTTCTCTCTTATTCATCTATGCATCCCTTTTAGAATTTTTTTTTTTGATCCTAGGTTGAATTGAAAATATATTTTCTTGATGACAATAATGTTTTTCAACAGTTTGATATAACATAAATACATAAGAAACAACATAAACGGGAATTCTAAAACATTTTCTTTTCTTCAGATCGGACAAGAAATATGTTGGGGAAAATGGAAAAAATATTCCAGAGCTGCCGTTTTGTTTACAAGCATTGACCACCCTTCCATCCCTAAATTTGGAAAAAAAAAACTTCTCTGCCTGTAAACTTTACCCTTTTCCAAACAATTATCATGTTTAACAACCCTGATGAAGAAGGCTTCTGAAAACATTATGTGAAAAGGAGAAAATGCTGGTTACCAGCATTTCTTTTTCCCGAAATGTTTTCTTCCCTATGAAAGACATCAGTTGAGCAACATTTAATTATGTCCTCTCCTGAGCTTTCAATCTGAACAAGTCTTAAACTTTGTGATGTTCGTAAGAGACCGCTTTCAGATGGATTTTTACCTCATGCAGCAGTTTGCACTGAATTGTTGATTGTGTGGTGTTTAATGCCATTTTCAACTTTATTTCAGTTATATAGCGAGGCCCAATGCTCCCATTTATGCTTTCCTGGTGTTTCTTTTACCAGTAATTTGCACAATACTCTTTCCAAGTCACTGGCTGCTTCCTCACATAACCATCATCGAAACAATGGTCAGCAGTGAGAGAGGAATGACTCATGTCACAATAACCATCATCAATCCTCTAAAAGAAATTAGCCGTGCTGGGGATCAAACCAGCGACCCCCTATTCTCTAGCCCTGTATGCAACCGAATGAGCTACCGGGGCTCTGCAGTGCACACTGGGCAAACATTGTGATAAAAAAACGTTTGATTTCTCCTCTAGCCACATTTTCTCACATACTAACCTTTTACAAGGCAATCCCATGTTTTAAAAATCCTGAAGAAAATGACCTTAGAAAACATTGTGTGAAAAGGAGAAAATGCTGTTAACCAGCATTTTCTCCTTTTCCCACAACATTTTATGCCATTTCAAAGACAGAATAATCTTTTGAGCTTTATTGAAGTTGTCTGCAAATCCTTTGAATTAGGGCTATTCTAAAGTTTTCTTGTCTAGGTAAGAGTAACACATAGTTTCAATTTAATAACAATCTATCTTAACCCTTTGGCTGCGAAGTGCGACTCACTGATTTTTTGCTGACAGTGAAGATCAAGATCAGACTGCACAAAACATGCAGTCTGATCTTGGATCTACACTGTCCCATAAGTATTTTCTTTTTTTAACTCTTTACCACACAATCCAGGCTTTTAACAACCCTAAAAAGGAAGCAATTTTGAATACATTGTGGGAAATGGAGAAAATGTTGGTAACCAGCATTTTCTCCTTTTCCCACAATGTTTTCTTCCTGTCCCATAACAAATTTCAATTTTTAAGTCGCATTTAAATTGTCGTCTGCAAATGCTTTCAATCTGAACCGGTCCAAAACTTTGTCGTTTGGTAAAGAGTTAACAAAAAAAAAATGAATCTGAAATAGCATTTTTCATTTTTTTAATATCAGCTTTAAAATTTTATTTAACCCTTTCCCAAACGACAAATTTTGGACTGGTCCAAATTCAAAGAGTTTGCAGACGACACTTCTAAATTTGATGAAAATCGCAGAGTTATCAAAAAGGGTAGAAAACACTGTGGGAAAAGGAGAAATTGCTTGTTACGAGCAATTTCTCCTTTTCCCACAGTGTTTTCAAAAGACTTGTACTGCAGACACCTGAAAACCAGGGCTTGTTTGGGAAAGGGTTAACTTATTTAGCAGGATAAGGATTATCTTTGAGATCTGAGTCAGGAATTACTAAATTTTACACAAAAGTGTATACTGACATTAAAATACAAGCACTCTAACATGCATAAAATAAGAAGAAAAAAAAAATTCAAGCCCAGAAAAGCAGAGTTGTAGACCAGTATTTAGCATCAACATGGAGGAATGCAATAATCTTTTCATCACAGGTAAAACTTGTGTACAGAAATACAAAAAGGAGAAAGCAAGGCCAAAGGCAGTCAAGGACTTGATCAGCCGAGCAGACTCAAGAGGTTTGTTTCTTTGTATTGGAGTCATTTTAACAGCTTAGATCAAATCACAGTGGTAAGTTCACCTATCCATGTGTTTCCTGGCTTTTTCAAACCAGTACCGACATACCTCTCTTTCAAAGCTTCTGACTACTTTTCACACATGCATCAGAGGTGAGAGGCGAAAAATCGCCAGAAAGTAAGTTTGTGGCAACCAGGTATCAAACCTGCAACCACCAGGTCATGAGTCAGATATGCTAACCACTGAGCTAACCGGCTAGGCAAGACTCATGTTGATTTGATTGCTGCTGTGGGTGTCAGAGTATGAGTACTAAATATTGGTATTAAATATTGACATGTGTGTAGTATATACAGTAGTAACCATATATTGGCTTTACCCTTTGCCACACAATCCTGAGTTTTAATGACCCTGGGGAAGAGGCCTTTTGAAAACATTGTGGGAAAAACAGAATATGCTGGTAACCAGCTTTTTCTCCTTTTCCCAAGATGTTTTCTACCGCATCAAAGACAAATTCCATTATTTGAGCAAAGTTAAAACGTCTGCTAAAGCTTTCAAATTGGATAAGTCTATGTTTTGCTCATGAGGTACAGAGTTGAACTAAAAGGAGAATGTATACAGAGAGTAGAAAGCATGCATGCATATAAGACAATACATGTATTTGGTTCTAGTCAGTGGGATCACATTAAGTGGATTTTCTGTGTAAATCTGCTTAAAATAATAATTTACTAATAATTAACCTTTTAACCGTTTATCACACAATCCTGACTTTTAACAACCCTGAGAAAGAAAGCTTTTGACAACACTGTGGGACAAGGAGAAAATGCTGGTAACCAGCATTTTCTCCTTATCACACAAAGTTTTCTACCCTATGAAAGACAGATACCATGTTTTGTGATACTTTTGTCATTTGCAAATACTTTCAGTTTGGAGTTTGCCTTAACCCCTTACCGCACGACATAAATTGTTCAAATTGAAAGCATTTGTAGATCACAATTCAAACATGACTCAAATGATGGGATTTGTCTTCAAAAAGGTAGAAAACATTATGGAAAAGGAGAAAATGCTGGTTACCAGCATTATCTCCTTTTCCGACAATGTTTTTAAAAATCTTCCTCTTCAGGGTCGATAAAACTCCAGATAATGTGGTAAAGGATTAAATTTTGTTGTCTGGTAAAGAGTTCAGTCCCTTTCACAAGTTTAGTTGTCTTTATGGCCTGTGCGGGTCAGGATCAGACTGCACTAATGTGCACTATGATCTTCAATATTTGCTTTGCTGAGATATTCTGGACAAAATGCAGCCTTGAAATTGAAAAAATATCTTGGTCCCATTTCTAGACTGAAAATATCTGAGCCATGTTCTAGCAAAAGGGGGCTTGACATATCTCCACAATGCATTGTACCATGCAAGTTAACACATAAAATCTATTTTTGTCATACAAATGAATGAATCATGAGGTAGACTGGTCCTTGAACATGCAGAAAATTGACCAATAGCAAAAAAGGTTCTGGCCCAGGTCAGTCTGTGTGGACTGCGCAGGCTGACCCGAGTCAATACTT
This sequence comes from Tridacna gigas, assembly GCA_945859785.2. Classification (NCBI taxonomy): domain Eukaryota; kingdom Metazoa; phylum Mollusca; class Bivalvia; order Cardiida; family Cardiidae; genus Tridacna; species Tridacna gigas. The sequence continues at coordinate 3,860,874 of OX244037.2, forward strand.
TTTGCAGATGCATTAAGCCCCCTTTTCACAGAGTATGGCTCATCTGTTTGGTTTATTCCACACTCTTCAACACTTTACCAAACTACACAATTTTAGACACGACCAAACTAAAAGCACTAGCAGACAACAAATCATATATGCCTAAAATTATGTAATTGTCTTTGAAATGGACAAATACATTGAGGAGAACGGAGAAAATTCTTTAACCCTTTACCACACAATCCAGACTTTTAACAACCCTGAAGAAGAAGCCTTTTGAAAACATTGAGGGAAAAGGAGAAAATGCTGGTAATCAGCATTTTCTCCTTTTTCCACAATGTTTTCTACTCTTCCAAAAACAATTTCAACTTTTGATTCACATTCATTTTGTCGTCTGCAAAAGCTTTCAATCTGGAGTGGTCTAAAATTTTGTCATTTGGTAAAGAGTTAAACTATCATTTTCTCCAACAAAGTTTTCAGAAGTGCCTCTTTTTAGTGTAGTTAACTCTTTACCAAACAACAAACCTGTAGAACTAGTCCAAACTGAAAGCATTTGCAGACAACATAAAAAATGCGACTGAAAAAATGAAATTTATCCAAGAAAGGGTAAAAAACATTGTGGGAAAAGGAGAAAATGCTGGTAACCAGCATCTTCTCCTTTTCCCCACAATGTTTTCAAAAGGATTCTTTCTCAGGGCTGTTAAACCTCCGGATTGTGTGGTAAAGAGTTAAAACATATAACTGTATGGTAAAGGGTTAAACTTAAAGTATCTCTAATAGTAAAGCTAAAGATCAGGACTGATCTCGCCATTTTTTCTTCAATTCCATTAAATGTTCTGCAGCTCTACTGCTGATATTCAATGCTGGATGCATTGACTGCAGACCTTGTTCCCCCATCAGGGACAATCCACAAACACCAAAATAAGCGTGAAGAGCATCTGAAATAAAAAAAAAAAAAAAAAACACACACATCATACATGTTATTTTAGCCTTTTCCCACACAATTCCCTATTTCTATTGCTCTGAAGTGCAAGGTTTGAAAACACTGTGGGAAAAGAAGAAACAGATGCTTTAACTCTTTACCAAACAACAAAATTTTGGACTCAACCAAATTGAAAGCATTTGCAGACGACAAAATAAATGTTGTTCAAATGATGCTTTCTGTCTCTGATGGGTTGGAAAACATTGTGGGAAAAGGAGAAAATGCTAGTTACCAGCATTTTCTCCTTTTCCCACAATGTTTTCAATGGCCTTTTATTTCAGGGTCGTTAAAAGTCGGGATTGTGTGGCAATGAGTTAAACTAACATTTTCTCCTTTTCCCATAATTCTTTCTGTCTTTTCAATCATGAATCCAACCACTTAACCCTTTACCAAACAATCCCGTGTTTTCACGTCCCTGAGGAAGAGGCCTTTTGAAAACATTGTGGGAAAAGGAGAAAATGCTGGTACCCAGCATTTTCTCCTTTTCCCACAAAGTTTTCTACCCTGTCAAAAATCTTGAATTTCATATGTACCACTTTCAAATTTGTCATCTGCAGATGTTCTCAATTTGAAAGCGGCCAAAATTTGCCGTTTGGGAAAGGGTTAACCAACATTTCTTGATTTGCTGTCTGCCAGTGCTTTCAATAGAGAGAAGTTTTAAATTTTGTTGTTTGGTAAAGAGTTAAGTTCACTGCTTATCATTTCTGACAATAAGTATGCAGTGTAGATGGTTTCAAAAACAAGACAGCCATGGTGTCCCTGAATCGCTCAGCCGAGTCTTTTAGGCCTGATGCAACAAAATTTGGAACTAGTCCGAGATATCGTCAAGAAAAAATTTCTTACCAACATGAGTATTGGACTGAAAATATGACCTCTGGAGTGTACACAAGGTTTTCTAGATTTGACCTAGTGACCTAGTTTTTCATCCCACCTGACCCATTTTCAAGACAAACATTCTGTCCAAGTACCAGACTGAAAATGTAGCCTCTAGAGAGTACCCAAAGTAAAAGCTGACGATGCATGATGCAAGACGGACACAGCACCATCACAAAAGCTCATTGTTGTAAAATAGTGATAATCGATAAGAATCAGCATTACTACTATGAAACATCTACAATACTGTTCCACTGTTAACCCTTTCCCAAACAAGCCCTGGTTTTCATGTTTCTGCAGTACAAGTCTTTTGAAAACACTGTGGGAAAAGGGGAAATTGCTCGTTACGAGCAATTTCTCCTTTTCCCACAGTGTTTTCTACCCTTTTTTGAGAAATTTCTGCCATTTTCATCAAATTTAAAATTGTCGTCTGCAAACTCTTTCAATTTGGACCAGTCTAAAATTTGTCGTTTGGGAAAGGGTTAAAGTGACAAAAAAAAAGAGATATCAACAGCATTAACAACCATTTTTACCTGGATTATGACTTGGCCATTTAGAAAATCCGCCTGTAATTGGTTGTTGGGTGTCCATTAAATAAGCTCTGTTACAGTCTTGGTTCACAAAATTGTATGAATCTAATAACTGTAAAATAAATCAGTTAAAATTTAATTAGTAATTGATTTCTTTTCTGGATACAGAAAAATTTACTTCATCAGTAGGACACTTACATTTCATAAATTCAAATTCAAATTCTTAAAGGTTTCTTTCAAGAACTTCTCCATTTCCTATGCTTTTAATGCCTCTGATCTTGACATGGTAGCCAAATTATATTGCACAGGGCTAATAACCCAGGGGGCTTTTTGTTCAATCTGGACTCTGCCAAACTTCCTCTAAGGACTGATGAAAGTAATACAAATAGGTTTCATTCTACTTCCACCATCAGAAACTGTTTCGACTTTGTTCATACAGGGTTTTTTACCTGCCCCCCCCGATCTCTTTGAATTTGGATCCCCTAAATTGCCTTAGTGTTCCCCAAAGTTTAAATGTTTGCCTTCTTCTATTCATTTGAAGATAGGTCAAATAACCCCAGGGGTCAAATAATCCCCAATTGAGAAGGTTTCACCCTTTACCACACAATCCAGAGTTTTAACAATTCTGAGGAAAGAGGGTTTAGAAAACACTGTGGGAAAAGGAGAAAATGCTGGTAACCAGCATTTTCTCCTTTTCCCACAATGTTTTCTACCTTGTCAAAGGCAAGTATCATCATTAGAGTCATGTTTAGTTTCTTCTATACAACTGCTTTCAATATGGATGTGGATGTGCCTTAAAATTTGTCCTGTGGTACAGGATGAAGGAAAACCTGTTTATGTGGAAAAGTAGGTAGCAGTGAAACTTTTGTGTGTGAAATCTTACAATGAAAGAGTGTCAAGATTCAACTGTTTGATGCAAAATTGCAAAGGATGAAATCGCATATCACAAAAAAAGAAAACACAAGCAATGTACTGGGGTTCCAAGGCTCAGCTGTTGGTCCATTACAGTGGAAAATCTCTAACTTGACAAAGGTGCATAACTGTGTCAAAAACATTTTGTGGGTTACCTCCCCTTCTAATAGGTATGGGTTCCCCTTTTGATTGTTAATGACTAGCTCAAGCTTGAGGTAAATATCTTTAGTAATGAGAGTATAATTTAATGACTGATTGATTGTATGGTGTTTAACACTGTTTTCAACATTACTTCAGTTCTATTGCAGCGACCAGTTCACCTATCCATGCTTTCCGGGACTTTCTGTTATCAGTACTTCACAAAATATTCTTCCCAAGCCACTGGCTGATTTCCCACATAAACATCTTCGAAACAATAATCAGCCATGAGAGAGGAATGAATCCTGTCACAATGACTATCTGTATCATCACTCCTTGGAAAGAAAGCGGCCAAGCTGGGGATTCAAACAAGCGACCCTGTCTTCTGAAGTCCTTTATGCTACTGACTGCATGACCAGGGCTCAGCTTAAAGTTTTGCACACACTTAGAGACACAAACAACGACACAGGTATGACAATACCAAACATTTTTACTGCAAAACAGACAAGCTTAAAGTAGCCATAGCTGCTAAAAGTAAACAAAGTGGGTGTTAAAATGCATTTAACCCTTTCCCAAACGACAAATTTTGGACTGGTCCAAATTCAAAGAGTTTGCAGACAACAATTTGAAATTTGATGAAAATGGCAGAAAGTTATCAAAAAGGGTAGAAAATACTGTGGGAAAAGGAGAAATTGCTCGTTACGAGCAATTTCTCCTTTTCCCACAGTGTTTTCAAAAGACTTGTACTGCAGACACGTGAAAACCAGGGCTTGTGTGGGAAAGGGTTAAATTTAAATCATACTAAAAGTATGGAAATTATTGTCCAAATGGCAATCTGTTATTGTGCAGTCTGAGCAGTACAAATGATGCTTGTTGATGAAGAAATTAATTTAAAAACTAAGTTAAATCCTGCCAGGTCACTCTATCTTTTGTTTACTTTTTACCTGATTATAAACTTTAATTCCCCTGCCAGCAACTTAACACTTGGGCTGACCATACAAAACAAGATTGTCATCTTCACAATATTTTCAATGCTTTTATTTGGCCACTACTGGGCCTTTAAAATACCTTTAAAGTAGCACCAACCCAGAAGGAATAACAAGTATCTACTGGCTTATTTGGACGGCCTTGAAATCCTGATTGTTGTCTATTTATGCACCATCGTATTAATCTATTCACATCTTTGTCCGATAAAATGTCCATTTTATTCATTAACACTAAAGCAGCTATTCCACAAAAGGTTGAACCACCTGCAAAATAAATAAGCCATGCTCTGTGAAAAGGGGGCTTATTGCATCTGCAAAAAGTATTGACCCAGGTCAGCCTGTGCAGTCTGACCTGGGCCAAAACTTTTTGCAATTTGTCAATTTTCTGTGTGTCATACGGCCAGTCTACCTTATGATTCAGACGGTTGTTAGACAAAATGGACTTTATGGATTAATGATCTACCTCATGATTCAGATGGTTGTTAGACATAATGAATGTTATGGATCCATAGCGATGGGATGTCTTGCTTGGTTTAACACATTACAGAAATACATTAAGCCCCCTTTGCCAGAGCATGGCTCAAACATTATGACTAACACAATATCTTTAAACTTTTTGCCAGCCCATACTGGAGTTAACATACATGTTTGGAAACGTCACTTCAAGCTGGCATTTCAAGCTTAATCATCCTGTGTTAATCCTTAGAAAAAACCACACAATCACAAATTTTAACCACCCTGCGAAATACACTTTTTGAAAACATTGTGGGAAAAGGAGAAAATGCTGGTAATCAGCATTTTCTCCTATACCCACAATGTTTTCTACCCAATCAAGGGAGAAATTCCATCATTTGAATCACATTGAAATTATTGTCTACAGATGCTTCCAATTTGGGTAAGTCTATATCTAGTAGACAAGGACTTAATTTCATTGAAATCTGACTCTGTTATGTAAATGAAAGGAGGTGGTGATAAGGGTCATAAGTGAAATGTTATTGTAGTAGTACAAAGTTTTTTTCAAGTTTTCTCAAAACAGTCCTTTTTCACATACGACCTTGTTATTCTAAAGCATCAAACTACATGTACTCTATTTTTCTCAATACTCTCAATGTCATTCCAGACACAACTTTTCATTTCTTTACATTTTTCTTCCTTTTTGTCAACTATACTTATTAATGATAAATCTAAAACAAGTGTACTGCATGTGGTTGCAAACACTCGGCTGGGGATGATTTTACTGTAAAAATAATGAATACAAAAGACACCTTAACTGTGTCAAAAAGATTTTAGGGGCTTCATGTCCTCCTGGTGTGGGCTTCGCTTTTGGATATTCAACAACTAGTCCAAGTTTGAAGTACATACCTTAACTCTTTACCATATAATCCTAAGTTTTATTGACCCTAGGATTTTAGACGTTTGAAGACATTATGGGAATAGGAGAAAATGCTGGTAAGCAGCATTTTCTCCTTTTCCCACAATGTTTTCTAACCTTTCAGAAACAAATCCCACCATTTGAGTCACCTTTAACCCTTTACCACACAACAAAATTATAGCCTTGTCCAAATTGGAAGCATTTGCAGACGACAATTTAAATGTGGCTCATATGGTACAACTTTTCTTTGATAGGGTAGAAAACATTGTGGGAAAAGGAGAAAATGCTGGTTATCAGCATTTTCTCCTTTTCCCACAATGTTTTCAAAAGGCTTCTTTCCCAGGTGCGTCAAAAGGCGTCATTGTGCAGTAAAGGGTTAATTAGTCATCTGCAAATGCTTTCAATTTGGGCTAGTCAAAAATTTTGTCATGTGGTAAACAGATAAATAACAATAGAGATGAGAAAATGTCAAAGTTCTTACACCATGACAACAAGGCAATGACAAATACCTCCATGTTTTCTTTGATAACAGACAAAGTTTAAATTCTCAACAAGGATAGCATAAGACATTACTATCAACATGAAAAAAATCTTTCTTGCATGCAAAAACTTAAAAAAAAAACATGGCCAAAAATTGTGTTTTCTCTTTTTCCATGAATATTTCCCCATGTGTTAATATGCCAACCCTTTACCAAATGATGACAACAACACAGACGAGGCTATCTCAGGACCTTAATGCTTTCTTTGAAAACAGCTCACCTAAAAATTTGGCAGAAACCTAGGCAAGTACATGAAATTCATCCAACATGCAAAACAAAGTTTATACAACCTACCATGAGCCTCTAACTCTGGACCTTGACCTATACTTCCTTCATATGTCTGCAAATAGAAAGTAACTCTCTCACTAAATGGTGTTTATTGCCATTTACAACAATTTCTTAGTTATATTGCAGCAGCCAATGAATCTATCCATCCTTTTCAAGAGTTTCTTTTTATCAGAACTTCACACAATATTCCTATAACCCTTTCCCATGCAGCAGGATTTAGACTCTTCCAAATTCAATACATCTACAGACAACAAATTCAAAATTGAACAAATTGGCTGAAGTTCTCTGACAGGGAGGGAAACATTGTTGGAAAAGGAGAAAATGTTGGTTACCAGCATTTTCTCCTTTTCCAACCATGTTTTCAAAAGGCCTCTTTCTTAAGGTCATTAAAACACGGTATTGTGTGGTAAAGGGATAAAGCGAATGACGGTTTCTCACACAAACATTGTCAAAACAATGTTCATTGGTGAGAGAAGAATGAATCCTGTCTCTGTGACTATCCACAATCCTCAGAGATATGTGGTAGCATCAAGACAACAGGAGTTAAACACTAATAATATATGTACTACAAATAAATTTTTTCTTAAAAACATACCATAACTGAAGATTTACATTCAGTAAGATGGTAAAATTTCAGCATTTAAATAAACAGTGGTTGTTTTGCAATCTGGAACTCTTGTCCTTTTTTTTGAGATCAGATACAATGTTACTGTCCTCATTTGAATATGGTCCCACATAATCAATGCCCGTAACTGATCATATGACATTCCCACAAGCAATTACAAATTCTTTAAGAATCCAAAAATACCTTAAGCCTTTACCACACAATCATGATTTATAAAGACCTTGAAGAAAAATCCTTTTGAAATCATTGTGGGAAAAGGAGAAAATGCTGGTAACCAGCACTTTCTCTTTTTCCAACAATGTTTTCTTACCTTACAGAGACAAGTCCCATCTTTTGAGCCACACTAAGGTTATTGTCAGTAAATGGTCTCTACCTGCACTAGTCCGCACAATGCTGACTTTTAACAACTCTGGGATAGAAGCCTTTTGAAAACATTGTGGGAAAAGGAGAAAATGCTGGTTAGCAGCATTTCTCCTTTTCAGATAATGTTTTTCTACCATATCAAAGAAAAATTGCACCATTTAAGCCATACTGAATTTTTCCTCAGCAAATACTTTCAATTTGGACAAGGCTAAAATTTTGTCGTCTGATAATGGGTTAAAATTCGGTTTGAATATAAAAATCTGAACAGCTCCCTTTTAATAACAAACTCACCAAACTTTTGTGTATATAAAAAGCAGTTTTTTCCACATCCATCCCACTCCAGTCGTCCAACATGTAACATATACAAGCAGCGCAATACACAAACCTCATGTCGTTTTCTGAAGGTTCAGTCACAGGTCTGAAACTAACATCACAAAGAAAGCTGATACTTTTAGAAGGTGCATTAATCTAACCCTTTACCAAATAATTCCACGTTTAAATAATCAAGGGGAAAAAAGCTTCTGAAAACATTGTCAGAAAAGGAGAAAATTCTGGTAACCAACATTTTCTCCTTTTATAATAATGTTTTCAACCCTTTCAAAGAAAAATTCCATCATCTCAGTCAGGCATAGTTTGGATATCTGTGAAAAAAAATTTATCTTCATGAGCTTAAGAGTTTGTTGTTTGGTACAGGGTCAAGTCTTTACCATTTAATGATTGATTGTATGTTGTTTACCGCTGTTTTCAAGATAATTTCAGTTATATCATGGTGGCTGGTGCACCTATCCATGCCCTCCTGAAGTTTCTTTTACCAGTACTCCGCACAATATTCTTTCCAAGATACTGGTTGCTTTCCCACATAGCCAACGTCGGAACAATGGTTAGAGGTGAGAGAGGAATGAATCCTGTCGCAATAACTATCATCAATCCTTGGAAAGAAATTGGTCAAGCCATGAATTGAACCAGCGATCTCCTGTTCTCAAGTCCTGTACACTACTGACTGAGCTATGGGGCTTGGCTTAAGTCTTTACCATGCGACAACATTTTAGACTGATCAGAATTGAAAGCATTTGTATACGACAAATTATATGTTGCACAAATTATGAAATTTATCCTTGAAAGGTTAGAAAACATAGTGGGAAAAGGAGAAAATGCTGGTTACCAGCATTTTCTCCATTTCCCACAATGTTTTCAAAAGTACCTTTCCTTGGGTCATTAAAAGCCAGAGCCACTGGCTATTTTGCCACAAAACCGTTGTTGATAAAATGATGATCTGTGAGAGAGGCATGAATCTTGTCCCAATGACTATTATCAGTCCTCAGAAAGAAAGTGGCCAAGCATGGGATTCCAACCAGCAACCTCCCAGTTTTAAGACCTGTACACTACAAACTGCACTACTGGGCTCAGCCTGTATACACAGTATTTGCTGGTGAAAATTTCAATGAATTTCAATGTGTCCTCCTGGAAATCAGTTTTAACAGTAAATAAATGAGGAAACAAAAGCACCAGAGATTGGACTTTTTCAGAAATGGTAGAAAACCTTGTTAAAAAAATGAAAATACTGCCTACCACAGCACAATAGACTTGTCCCCCATGAAAGAATTTGTACATAAAAAATGTGATGTGGCACAAATGATGGGATTCATTGCCCTGCCGATGCTGAAGCATGGCATTTGATATAGTGTACTTCCATGAAAAATGCTTAGATATATTTAAAAACTTGGCAATCTGATGCAAAAAAAAATGTGAACTCAGATGTGTGCAAAACTATTTAGTTTTATGTCAAATAATTTCTAAAATAAAATAAAGGTCTACCAATACCTGGATCATCACTCATATGAACAGAGCTACGGGTGAGCTTTTTTATTTTCCTTTTTACTGCTTGATTTTAGATAAAACTGATGCAAAACCAAATTTCATCCCTATATAACCACAAACGAATGCACGACTATTTGAAATGTTTGTTGCCATTTTTTTTTTTTCCCATAGAAGAAAATGAATGTGCAGTGTTTACCTACAGGACAAAAAAAAGCACAAAGTAATTACACAAAATTAAGGCAGATTTCATACTTAACATACAGAGACGTATGTAATTTTCTCATGGTCTCTGAATATCAAAATAGTGCATTTAAAAGTATGGAAGTTATAAATTATTTGAAAATCATAGAAAATTGATTGATTATTAAATCTAGTAGTGAAACGCTAACTGCCAGAAAAAATTATCTGTATCTCAATATATACTTCAGCTTTTTGCATACAAGTTCACAGCCACTTGTGAAAATATTTCCGATGATGTTCACTCAATGAAATATACTTCGATCTTTCACAGAAAAAACAAATGTTCTATTTATTTCATGCTTCTATCCCCTTTTTTGTTGAGACTTTTGTCAAAATCCAGTACAGTTGTTTTCGGTAACTGCTCATGGCGCACCCCTCTCCACATAAAAACATATAATATTACGTAAAGCGCAAGAAATGTAGGGCAATTGCATGTAAATCAGGTCATATTTCCCTCTGGTTGAATGGCACATGCTGTTTACTTAGGTAACTAGTGCACAGGAACTACTGTTTCTGCCTTTAATTTAAAGGTTAGAAAATATGAAATTGGTATTTTTCACTGGGCGTAACCATGAATATCAAACTATAATCCTCTATTATTTCTCCATAAACTATCAAAAAGCGTGAAATAAACCTGTATACTTTGTCTGTTCAGACCTACCTTCCATTTGGCTGTTGAAGGCTTGCTAATCCTGTTAAAACTGCCTCTTTATTAACTCTGGATAATTCATCCCCTAGAATCAGGAGCATTGCAAGACCTGTGTATGTCATAGCTATGTGACCCCCATCATAGGGTATTGGGTTCTGTTGTGCCTAAAACAGACATTCATTTCACCCTTTAACAGAAAACAAAATTGTAGACTAGTCCAAATTGTAAGCCTCTGTAGATAACAATTTGAATGTGCCTAAAATGATTTAATTTGTTTTTGAACGGGTAGAAAACATTGGGAGAAAGAGAAAATATTGGTTGCAAGCATTTCAAGCATTTGCCCCTTTTCCCACAATGTTTTTAAAAGTATTAAAGACCTAAATGCAACATAAGATAGTGGTCTACCTACTTTTATTGCAAATCATTTTCACACTATATAATATTTCCATTATTGACCTGGGACTGAATGATTGGTTGATTAATTGGTTGATTGATTGTATGGTGTTTTACACTGTTATCAACATTTTAGTCATCTCACCACAAGAGCTCATATATTCATGTACATTGTGGGTTCACCAGTACTGGGGGAAGGCTCTGAAGTGTCTTGCCCAAGGACACTCCCACAAAAGTCCAGTGCTACAATTTACTACTGAGCCACGCAGGACCCTTCTATATACCTGTGACCGGGAGAAGTAAATTATGAATCCAGAAGATGATGAGGACAATTTTGTTGGAGGTAGAAGTAATATGTGCTAAAATAAAACAACGCCAATTTACTGAATCTAAAAAACTGCCAAATTACAATATCTACCTGGCAGGGATCAATATTAACCGTGTTTGACGATCCTGAGAACACCAGAAAGTTTGAAAGGACATCAGTGATAGAGCATCTTGTCAAGTGGGTGTCCCTAACCTTTCTTTCAAGACAAATCCAAAAATTTGAGCTGCATTTAATAATGTCTGCAAATGCTTTGGATTCGGAGAAGTCAGAAGTTTTGTTGTCTAGTAAATAGTGAATCATTGTTTTTGTGCAACTGTCCTAGAAGCTACTTGTAGCCTAGTATATGTTCTGCTAAGGTAATTTGCCAATCTCTTACCTTAATTGTATCAAAGTCATTGCCAAGTGTGGAGGAGCCTCTGAAACCACAAAGATTGAGGTTACTTCCTAAAAAATAATAAAAACAAAATTATTCTTCTCTACAAAAAAAAAAAAAAAGAAAAATCATGTCTACAGAAATGATCCTGAGTAAGGAAGATCTGAACAACATTATAAGAGAAAAGGAAAAATGTTGGAAACCAGCATATTCTGGGTCCGTATTCACCAACCATTCTTAAGAATGTTCTTTGTCTTGTTCTTCAGAATTTTCTACATTTGAAAGTAACACAACTCCTGACTGGCTAAACCATTCGGTTTAGCCAATCAGGAGTTGTGTTACTTTCAAATGTAGAAAATCTTGGAGAATAAGACTAAGAATATTCTTAAGAATGGTTGGTGAATACGGACCCTGTTCTTTCTACCATGTTTCTTCCCTATAGAAGTGCTTCGCTCATTTAGAATGATATGAATTTGTTGTTGCAAATGCCCTTGTTTTGGGAAAATCTTAAACTTGTGTTTGAGAAAAAAATCGAACAAGTGAAAATAGTAATGCAGAAATTGTGGAACAGCAGTCAGGCAACAATTTTTTCTCCCTGGATTACACTTGGCACCCAGTACATACAACCAACTTTGAAGTGATAAGCAATATTTGCTTCAGAATAATACAAATGTTTCTCACCATCGTCCGCAGGAAGGACCTGCAGTGAATAAATCCATTCCACAATGCTATCTCTATCTTTCTGTAGCACATCAAGAGCATTCATTATATCAATTCCGGAGATAGCAAAGAATGCAATTGTCATCCTGAAAGTAAGTATATCATTACTATAAACCTAGGATGGCACCAGCCAAAAATCTTTAGTAGCCAAAACTTTGTCGTCCAAAACCGGATTGAGTCAATGGACCGATCACTATATGGGTGTAGACTGGTTACCTCCCCTATATACAGCTTAAGTATATAGTTAAGCTTTAACTCTTTACCAAACAACAAAATTTTAAACTTTATGATGATTTGAAGACAACCAATTAAATATGGCACAAATGTTCATTTTGATTCAGAAAGGGTAGAAAATATTGTGGGGAAAGGTGAAAACACTGGTTACCAGCCTTTTCTCCTTTCCCCACAATGTTTTAAAAAGCTTCATTGTAATGGTTGTTTAAACTCAGGATTGTATGGGAAAGGGTTAAGATCTCAGACAGTTCCTTCACATGTATAGAGAGCCAACTATTGAACTTTCACAAGTTACTTTTGGAAATAAACATGAACTTGTTGCAAGTTTCTGCATGTGCTTAAAGCAGGTGAGTGATAAAACAATAAATAAACATCACTATTTGAGTGAATGAACAAGATTTTATTCCTATTATATTAAACTTTCCAAAATCAAGTAAAATCTTTTACAAAATGACATGCAAAGTAAGAAATAAAAAGAAATGAGAAAGCAGTCCTTCCTGGGTAAACCTGTAAGTCTAACCAGAAAGGCCTATTTTCTCTGCATTGGTTTTATCTGATTATCCTATACAAGATGACAAAATATTTACACTTGTCCCAGTGAGAACAATATGAGGGTAGCTAATTGTGCCACAATATGTTCCTTAAATTAGTAATATTTCATTTTTTGCAAAGGCAGAAAACATTGTAGGAGAAGGAAACAAAATTGGATACCTGCAGTTCCCTTTTTCTACTATGTTTTTAAAGGTATTTTTCTCTTATTTTGTGAAAAACAAGCATTTTTTCATTCTTAATTTGAACTATAGAAATTCTTTTCATATTCCTTTACTTCAGCCACACAATTATTCAGCAGTTGCTATAGTAAGAAAGCAGTCCTTCCAGACAAAACATAAAAGTCTAACCTGAAAGGCCTGATTTCTCCTTTTTGCACACTATTTCTAACTTTCCATTGTATTTACTTTTTGAATATACCTTTACCCATCAGTGGAAGTTTTCGATTTTTTGTGCTCGCCCATTTGTCAAATGCTCTATCAAATGAAAACTCCTGCATAACATTCAGTGCTGGTGTATCAACAGTCAGAGTTAGTAGCCTGTTTACACTCTCAGGTTCAAGTTTATTCCTGGTTTTTGTCTTAATCAAACTGTACCTAGAGAAACCTCTCTCACAATCAGCACTGGAAACTGGAAGCACGGCACAGATCTTAATTAGTTTTAAGATATTGGGATAACTGGTAGAACAAGACTCATCTTCCAGAACTGATTTGGACATTTGGTTAAATTTCATGCCTTTGTATTTCTTACTTAAGTGAAATTTAAACAGTGTCCATTCAGCTTTTAGATCTCGTTTATTCACTGAGAGAGGTGACTGTCCGTCTCCACCATAGAATTCAGAAAGAGTATGAATTTCCTTATCTCCATAAGTGATTAAAGTCTCATCATCATTTTCAGGAATATCCATTGGATTCAGAACTGAAAAACTAGATGTGATTCCACTGTCTGTAAATCTCTCCTTTAGGTTTTTTAATATGTTATCCAAGTACATTTGTCTGATTTTTTCAGTTTCTGAAATCTGAGCTTGTGAACATTTGATTCTGCTAACTGACCCATGCTTACCAAAGTCAAAACCACTCTCATAATTGTTTGGTAGAGAATCCAAGAACATACTTAGTAAGGGTCCTGGTGAGCTTTTCATTAATGTGAGAGCACCTACTGCAGCCTTGAATGCAAAATTCTGAGCACACAAGTCCAAATCCTTTATTTGAAAGTTTTTGCTAAGTATGGCCAAGATATTGAGAATATCTCCTAACAGATGTGATGCAGCAAGGAATTGATAGTCACTAACAAATTTAAGTAATCCAGTGGCTGTCGGGTCCCCTTCTTCTGCCACATCAAGTTCAAGGCAGGTGATAAGGGTATCATAATTTTCAATAACTGCATCTACTGCGCCTTCAAATGAAAGCCACCGAGTGTGAAATGTTTGCTGGAATTTTCTTGAAGCCATGTTGAACACACTTTGAATTTTGTTTAGTCTTCCCTGATGCTTAGGTGAATAGTGATAATATTTGTATATTGCATTAATTGTAGCCTGATATTTTTTTAGATACCTAATACTATCTGTTGCCTGTCCACTTGCCAAAGCTAATCTATGTGCAATGCAATGAATGCTAAGGATACGACTATTTTTCTGTTTCATTAGTGTAGTCACACCTCCCCTAACACCAGTCATTACACTAGCTCCATCAGTTGTAATACAGCACATATTATCAATGTTAAGTTTCCTATTTTCTAACACTTTTAATATGGCATCACAGATGTTTAAAGCTTTGCACTAATCACCTGCAAGTTCTGTTAACTCCAAGAATTTTGTTTCACTCTGGCCACATTTGGCATAGCGCACATACAAAACTAATGTCTTTTCTGTTGAGATATCTGTAGACTCGTCAGCCATAATGGAGAAAATTCCTGAATCCCTAATGTCTTGTAGAAGTTCTTCTTTGACCACTTTAGCCATGGCATCTTGCATCTCTTTAATACTTTCATGGTGCTCATATGGAAGAGATTTGTTCGATTTTTCCATAGCAACAAAGTTTGACACTTTGTGGTGAAGAAGGAGCTTGTTTAGGTCGCTGATGGCTGAAGGCTCATTTCGTTTGGCTAGGTAATAGATGTTTTTCATGATTTCAATTACTCCTTCCCTTTCTTTTTCAGCTGCTTTGATAGCTGCCCTGTCCAAGTCTCCAACAAAAGATTTTGCTGTAATGGCAAACTGATGGTCTTTGGTTTTCATATGTTTTCTTATGGCATCAACTTTCATCTTGTCACAGCCTGATGTCCATATATTGTCTCTTTTTGCAGCTTCACAGTCTTTGCAAATCATTACACCCCTTGCTTCATCAAACTTGATAAATGGAAACTGTTCAATCCAATTCCGTTTGAATTTACAGTCTTCTGCAGTAGATGGTGTAACTTGTTCGAAAAAAGATTTTACTGTGTTATTTTCCTTGTCTTCGTCGTTTGTTTTGAGTCTTTTTGATGGCAAATAACTTAACATTGACTGCTGATGAGAGTCTTTCAAGTCGAGTTTACGCTTCGTAGGAGGCATTTTAAGTTTTACATTTACATAGAAGATGTTGACACTAGCTTTAATTCTCAAAAAATGCAGCATGTAGAAGGCCATAGCATTTAATTGGTATATTGAGTACATTGGAAAATAAAACGAGTACAAATAATTAAGTATAATCAACGAAGAAAGTTCTTTCATTTTTTCTTTTTAAAAACAACTTCAAAAGGGCATAAGACCACTGACAATTTATAAACAGCCTTTAATGACCAAATTAATCACATTAATTTCACCGATCGGCATTACCTTTGTTCCACCGTTTAGTTTTTGTGTATTGCTTTTTTAAACTAATTAGCAAGTGATTGGCGATTGTTTGACATAACGTGCGAAAAAAGTCTACTCGGACTGATCTCCAAGCATGCAGCGCTCTTTGCAAAACATTCCAAGTTGCGAAAACCAGTCCGACCAAATTTACAACAGACTGGTACCCGCTTTTACTTATCTAATTAGTATTGATCGGTAGCCATAACCGTTTATGATACATGATGGTCAACAGGCGTGACAAATGAGCTGCGAACACATGTGTTAATTGTATACAGAAGATAAATAGCCTGTGGCGCGTGGCGATAAGGTTTGTAAACTGTTAATTTGCAATGACGGAAGTGTAAACTGACCATAGCCGATATGAAATTGACAGTCGGTGATTTTGTTTATCACAAATTTTTTTATCGCCAATATCTGCTCTTTTGGAGTTTTTAATCGCCAGCTGCAGTTTTTGATCGCCAATGGCGATTTTGGCGATCGGTAATGCCAACCTAGATAAACTATGACATCTTTAAGACAAGACAATCCCTTAATCCTTCACCGATTGGCAAAATTTTAGTTCTTTCCAAATCGATACCATTTGCAGACAATAAAATCAATGTGTATGAAGTGTTGGGATTCATTTTTGAACGAGTGGAAAACATCGAGAAAAAGGAAAAAATGCAGGTTCCCATTATTTTCTCACTTTCTCACAATGTTTTTTAAAATCCTGAATTGTTCTGCGAAGGGTTTCAAGGAAAAAAAAAAAAAAAAACATGGCTGGAAAAGGAGATGTCAGGAAGCAGCCTTTTCTCCTTTTTAAAAGGAGAAAAGGTAGAAAACATTGTGGATAAAGGAGAAAATGCTGGTTACCAGCATGTTCTCATTTTCCTACAATGTCTTCAATGGCTTATTCCCCAGGGTCTTTAAAACTTGGGATTGTGCGGTGAAGGGTTAAACTTAAGCCTTAAGGCCCTTGCTTTCTACGGTGTGAAACACAAATTCCATCATTTGCGCAACATTTAATCTTTTGGTATGCAAATCCTTTTAATCTGGACTTGCCTCAAATTTCATCGTCTGGTTAAAAGTTAAGTGATACAGGAAAAGCTACATGTACACAGGAAGATTTTGATGGGGGAATAATCTTTATAACATAGTCATGGAATAATTCCATTGCCAGAATAGAATCTATGACAAAATTACAAGTAAACAATTTACCTGCTTGTATCTAAAGATGAGTATCTTCCAGGCAGAACCTGCAAGCATCTTTGGAAAAATTTCACGTGTTTTGATCTCAGAAATGTGTTATGTTGCTCATGGTTCGCCATTTTTATTTAACTGGTTCCCTACCTGTCACCCGTTTAATAAACTTGAGATTGGGGTCAAAACGGCCCACTTCCAAAACGGCCCAGTACCAAAACGGCCCATGACCAAAACGGCCCAATACCGAAACGGCCCACTTTTTTGTCATGCCTTATTCGTAATGGAATTCCCTCGTCATCTTCATATTCATCACGTAGGCGGTTTTTTTTTTTTTGTCGTTTGTTCGTTTGTTCGTTTTTCTTTTATCTCATACAGATGTATTCAGGCCAGTTTTCTAGTATGTTTCATTCCAGTTTTAAGTATTAAGTAAGGTGGATAGTTTAAAGGAATGAAAAGAAACGCATGTCTGAAATAAATTTACATCTTTTATTAATTTACCGTGGTTTAGCAAACTGATTAAAATTTAACCCTTATCTATTTACCAAACGACAAAATTTTAGACATTTCCAAATTGAAAGCATTTGCAGACGACAAATTGAATGTAGCGCAAATAACGTTTACTTTCTTTAAAGGGTAGCAAACATGGTGAAAAGGAGAAAATTCTGTTTACCAGAAAACATTGAGGGAAAATGTAGAAAACATTGTGGAAAACGGAGAAAATGTCGCTTACCAGCAGGGATCGGATATAACATGTAATTTACGCATCCGTACAAAAGAATGTAAACCAAGTCTCTGTCTGTAGGTCTCAGCAAGACCAACCTGCTGGACATGGCGCCACACATGGGAAAGGAAGTATTGCCTGTCATAAATAACGTAGTTGGTCAGTTTCCAAAACTTGTATGTATCAATAAAGATAATCTTTCCTCCCTCTGTATGTTTCCTCTGTTTGTCGAAACACTGTGCGGTAAGCAATGAGTAGGGAAAAATAACTTACACTAAGGTCAAGATTTGAGGGGTTTTCATACACTTCAGTTACGCCTGAAATCCAGTAACATATCCATCAATAGACGTATCCTATATACCGACATATTTAACCCTAAACTCCAAGTGTTGCGAATTCAGATTTTTTTTTTTTACTTAAAGGAATGCCTGGTTCAGGGATCGGACTGCATATTTTGTGTGATCTGATCTTTATTTTTGCCATCCATTACCACCACAAACTGTGTCCTATCTTGATTTTATTAATTGTAATGGGTATATACGTACATGGCGTTGTACAGGCTAAATTAAGATTACGCTATATATAAAAGAAAAATGTCAAGAAAAAACATTTACACTAAGCTCCAGAACGGGCGGTTCGTCGTAGCCTATACTTCATGTGTCTCGTCCGTCTGTGACACCTGCAATCGTATTTGACCATTATCTTATACGTTGCCTTTTCATTCAACTTATAATATTTTTGTTTTCTATATATTCCAATCCGTATTTATATTATTCTTCCAGTTCATTTAATAAAATGTGAAACACCGTGCATACACTGCCATCTCAAAATACCTCTTCATTTATCAACCGTATGTTATCTTGGCAATGACACTAACTGAATTTTCATAAAAGAGACCTTGCCAAACTTGCCAGCATTTTCCCCATTTTCCAAAATGTTTGCCGTAGGCACGTTAAATCTAGGGGTTGTGTTTTAAAGAGTTAACAGAGGTTAGCAGAATGTGGAAAATATAGAGCTCATGCCCAATACGAAATTTTTCAATCACAAGCAACATTTTCGTAGTATAAATAGCATTGTATCAGAAAGGGTACTCCGAAGATCAGACAGCGCATATCTGTGTTGTCTTATCTCGATCAATAATGTTTGCTGCATACGGTCATAAAAGTATTGTTAAGCATGAGAATGGCAACTGCAGGCTTCTTAGATTTATCAGAATCTAATTGCGGAATCGACGGGAAAAGAAAAAAAAAAAAAAAAAAAACGTTTGCATTGCTAGAGAAAAATGGCGTGTTTCAACAATATCGTAAGCCACTTTATATGAAGACAAACAAACAAATTGGTGCATGCTCATTTCTAAATAGTCAAAATAGTCAATACCATCGATTTGATTTAAGTTAAGTTATAACGACAGTATTCTACTAGGCAAAAATGATCCGTATAGTATTTTCTTTGAGACATATCCAACTTGAATGAGGAACCTCCCTGCTATTTATCTGAAAAATAATACCCATAGAGAGAGAGGGGGACAGACAGACAAATATTTTTTGTAAAGCCACACCTGTCACTTCCACTGCTTGCTGCCGTTGACGAACCTCCCGAAAACAAACAATACATGGAAAGTTCATCATTCCAAGAGTGAAATCTTCCGACTCGTTCTGAAATAATATGATAAACAACACACACGCTCACACACATGCACACAGTAAAAAATAAATAAATAAATAAAAGTCAAACAAAACAGTCAATCAAGAAATTCATAATAGATAAAATTTATGAAACTCAAAAAAAAAAAAAAAAAAAAATCTGAGATAAACCAAAACGAAATTTTTGAAATTATATTTTAACAATGGCAAATGATTCGAGCAGCAAGAGATAGTGTGAAGATATAAACAATCTTAAAGAAATAATGAGCTCTTTATATAAAAGAAAAGAAACTTACAAAATAATGTCAAACACCTGTGTATTGAAGCCATCTTCACACGTCCCGGTCTAGCATTAATTTAGAAAACGTTATCCGAGCAGGAAGCAAGCAACGCGTGAAATGTAACACCAAACAAATCCGGTCATACATCATCGTTTATTCCTGCATAAATCGACATGAGTCGGATAAACAATAAACTAAAATGAAATAAATATGATAAGGAATAAAATATGATAAGGATCCTATTTAAAAGTGGGCCGTTTTGGTATCCATATTAGTGGGCCGTTATGGTAAAGTGGGCCGTTTTGGACCGGGCCGTTTTGGAAGTGGGCCGTTTTGACCCTATCCCAACTTGAGAACCAATACAATCAAAGTAGAGCGAGTATGACAAATATTATGACAAGTACCCTCCGCATAGCCGCTTCCACGCAACCACCCCTTTCATCGTCAAGTTACGATATCTCAACAACTCAAGTATAAGCCTACCTCTTCGAAAAGGCCATTTAGTTAACAGTTTACCGTTTAACCCTTTCAACGCCAGGACTTTTGTGGACGGCATAGATCAACATCAGACTCCACAGAACGTGCTGTCTGATTTTTTATTTATACTTTCCGCTGGTTTAGTCAAGTCTTTATGATCAAAATCTTTCCGAGTCTCGGTGGATTCTGTAATATACGATCCCTGGTGGATTGTACTTATAGCCGTCGCAAGAGGCCATTTTTATCTATTTTGCGCCGAAAGAGTATAAGCAAGGAGTCTGTCCAATCTTGCCCAAAGTTGATGAAGACTTTTCAAGAGTCTAAATTTTCTTAACACTTTCAACGCCAAAGGTTAGAACAGAGACTTTTGCGGACGTGCAGTCTGACCTTGAATCTATACTGCCCGCTTCCTCAGTCAAAGCTATAAATGAAAACCTGCCTGCGATAGACTGGACTGTATTTTTCAGCCGTTGAAAGAGGTCGTATATTTCGCCCCGAAACAGTGAAAAAAAAAATCTTTATTCTAATATCATATTTTTTATTTAATTTTCCATAGGAATTGGTAATTTTGAAGCCAGATTTTCTATACTGTCTTAATGAAAACAGTTGGAGGACGTATATATGAATGGAAACGTCTGGCTAACGTCAAAAACGTGGATGACGTCATATTACGTTGATTTACTCCGTAACCAGCGAAACGCCTCGTTTTGAAACATACTGTTGACCGTACACTAGGAGAAGCTTTCTGCATTTAGATATTGATTGTCTTATTAATTATGAAATAAAAATTTTGATGGCGGGAATGAACAAACTTTCGATGAGGTAAAAAAAAATATTTATTTACATGTATTTATTTATTTATTTATTTGTTCTTGCCTATAAAATCTTTAAAGGCCAAACATCAAATTATCTTCTTGACACTTTCCCACCAAATGTAAACATTAAAACTCAATAGTTATGCACTGCGCAATGCACATGATATCGATCTAATGGCTCACAGAACAGAATTGTTCGTTAGTTCTTTTTTCCCCATCTGTGGAATGAGCTCCCAGATGACACTTTATATCTATACAGTCTTTGCATTATTTAACCCCTAGGCTGCTAAGCGAGACTCACGGACCTTTTGCGGACAGTGTTGATCAAGATCAGACTGCACAGAGCGTGCAGTCTGATCTTTGATCTACACTGTCCGATAAGGAGATTTTATTTCTAGAAAAATAACTTTGAAATAGCAATATTTGGGATTCTACCATGGACTTGGAAGACTCGTTTTAGTTATTAAGCAGCTTAAGGATTAAATCAAATGTCTCACAGACTTTTTATTTAGTTTCAATTGTGCCTTAGTATTCACCTAAAAGGTAATCGAAAATTGTTGAACAAATCAGAAACAATTGCAGCGAATTAAGATTTGACCTATTCTCTAACCACATTTCATTGCACACTCATGTAGTGTTGGATACCAGAGTGAGGACGCCGAAAACTACTTTTTCGGTGTAGCTGAATGTGCTGGCTTTTCACCTACTTCTCGGTACTGATAAAGAATGAATAGATGGTAATTTGCGATTGGTAAAAAATATGCACATGTTTATTCGGCGGATCCCTGCTGACAAATTTGCTCACACATTTGTGAAACAATTATTAACAAGCGTTGCTACTGCTAATTGATACTCCAGGACAGAATCATGAGGTGAAATGTAGAAAATTGACCGATAGCAAAAAGTTTCCACTCATGTCAGCCTGAGCAGATTGCGCAGGCTGACTTTGGTCGATGCTTTTTTGCAGATGCATTAAGCCCCCCCCCCCCCCCTTTTCATAGAACAGCTCAGATGTATTTCATATTTGATTGTTGATGTTTGGCCGCTTCTGGCCTTTAAATGAAGTTTATGGACAAACAGTAATACGGCAAACTTTTTAATCATGGCTCTTAAAGCGCCGAATAGCCTTAACCTGAGTAGGGTTTTCAGTCTAGAAATAATACTCAAATAATAGTAACTTCATGGCTGCTTTTCTCTATAGTGACCTAGCAAAGCGGACAGTGAGGATTAAAGATCAGACTGCCCATATTTTGCAGTCTGATCTTTATCTGCATAGGCCGCAAAGGCAACTATACATATGAAAGTCGCTTTAAGTGCTCAAACAGAATTCAAATCATTCCTTACTTCATGTGTTATAGCGTATTTTAATTCCATACGGAATTATTTCGCAGAGTGATATACCAAGTAATTGCTTGTACAACAAACAAACACTGTCAACCGGATAAATTCATATAAAATATAGTACGCTATTATATTCATACAAAGTAATACAGCAAACATTGTGAGAAATTGCTTGCAACACACTTTTTTTTTTCCATTTAAGAAAGGTATTTTCGTTCTTTAGTACTTTTTTTTTTCTTTACATGTGAGTGATTTGACATACATGTATATATCAGCCATGCCCTGATAAAAAGGGGGTTTAATGTATCTCCGTGATTCATTATACCAAGCAAGTCATCACGTAATTTTGGATCCATGAAATCCACTTTGTCTAACAACCGACTGAGTCATGAGGTAAAATGGTCCGTGGACATGCAGAAAATTACATGAAAAAGAAAAGCAAATGTTTCGACGCATGTCAGCCTGCGCGGACTACGCAGGCTGACATGAGTTGATACTGTTTTCAGATGCATTAATTTCCCCCTTCACAGAGCATGACTCATATACAATTCGATGGAACATTCTGGACCAGTATTGGTTGTTAGTGTGGACAACGTGAATCACGATCAGACTGCAAGGAAACTGCCGCGAGGCGGATTTTGGATCACCAAAGAGCGAAATTTTGCGAAGCATTCTATGAAAAAAGTGTCCACTTTATTGATCATCATCATCATCATCATCATCGTCGTCGTCATCTTGAACAACAACAACAACAACAGCAGCATAATCATCACTATCATCATCGTTACCGCCAATGTCGTCGCTGCTGCCACTTCCGGCGTCACCATCGTCATTATTCATTCTCTTTTGTCATTAAAAATTAAAATTATTCTCTTTTGTCATTTTGTCACTCTCTTTTTTCAGACCTGGCTTTGCAAGAGGTCCACCGGCGCGACTACCATGGATGAATGTATATAGCAAGCCCGGATTTGCACAGAAATATAACGTCTTACCCGATATCGCACATGCTCGTAAGGAAATGGAAGACGATCTGGAAGATAACATAGGAGTAAATAAAGTGAATATGCAGCATGAATTTAGCGAACCGCGAAGCGATGTCAGAATGAAAGACCCCCACAACACCACTGAGCCAAACATGGTCAGGCATCTTGAAAATTCTGCTGGACATTTTCAAGAAGGATTGGCACATGAAAGGGGTGGAATGCATTATGGGCACGAAAGCAGAATTGGTCCTGCCAACTTAACAAACGCAACATCCCCCTGTCACCAGGAATTTCATCCGATGAAATTCCCCAATAATGGCATGAGTATGAATATCATTGGCAGCAAGTCCTGCATTGACAGAACATTTATAACGGACAACGTACAGGATTTGACTTTATATGGTAAAAAATCAGTTCTCCCCGGTATTTCCAGGAAAAGTCACGTGGAATTTGAAAAACCCGCCAGTCTGATAAAACGTGCTCAGCCGAGTAATTCACTCCATGCACAAGTACCGGATAAACCTGATGTAACTCTGATAAATCACAAGAAAGTATACAGAGAGCCGGGAGAGTTCATTGAAGTAGAAGCGCATGAGGAAAATCCGGGTTCGATATTTAATAAAGATCACTACAAGACAGAGGAAGATAATAAAGATCACAGCAAGACAGAGGAAGATGCTATGTCAAAGTCTCCAGATTTTTCAGTTGGTCTAATATCTGACAACTTCAGGAATAATTGTCGCCAAGGTGACGATGTCGAACTTGATTCTAAACTTTCTTATTCTACTTCGAGCACCATACCAGAACACCAACAAGGTCATATCATCGTAGAGACAGAAAAATGGGCCGCCATTTTGACAGAAGAGCATGTCGAGAAAAGACACAAAGATGATATAAACTATCAGATAAGTGGCAGGTGTATAAGTGACAACGATAATAAGAATAAGCGAAATGAACAGGATGCAGACGACAGCAGACACCTTAGTATGGACGCCACTGACTCAGGAAACGGAATAGGCACAGGTGGTTCTCCAAGGAGCAATTCCTGTAACCATTCGCAAAGTCTTCAACAGAACGACTTAAACTCTACCCAGGCCAAGTGCGATGAGAGCAATGAATACCGAACAGTTCTGGACAGTTTCACACAGAGATTTAATACTGATCCAGCATTGTTGGAAGAAAATGTAGGTTTTAAAGACGATTTCCCTGAAGCGAAGGCAAGAGCACTTGAAGTAGTATACGATTCGAGAGCTGAATTAAAAATGCAATGCCAAGAGAGTAAAGAGGTTAACCCTTTCAATATCACGGACAAAACAGAAACAGAGAGAGATGAAATAAAGGATTCAGGGAGGCTATGTGCAGATGACAGACATAAACTGGGAACGTCTACTTTGAATTTCTTAAACACGGATGAAGGAGGTCTTGACATAGTAAATGACACGACTGCTCAGTTAAGCAAACAATGTCAAAGGGATGAAGAGAAAGGTGTCATTGATATGGATGAGAAACAAGAAGGTGATATGCCTACAACTGGGGACTCAAAAAGATTAAATGAAGTGAATGAACATTCATATACAGATTTGGAAAAGCAAAAGGTCATAGCTGTAAACCCCGAATCTGTCCAAAGGCAGCACAGAAAGAGAAAATCTTTACGAGAAAACTTACCTGAATCAAAAGTCTGCATTTCTCAAAACGAAGTCTCCTCAAAGGAACCTAATTCTAAACCATCGACCGAACGTAAACCTGAAAATGGCGAAAATGGCCAATGTAAAGTTAGGACAGATTCTGTTCTGTATGAAACTGATGACGACATCGATAATATTTCTGACAGTATTCTTGATGATTTTGGCGACAATAAGCAAAAGAGTGTTGAACAAGGCAACATAGATTTAGCAAGAAATTTTCACTGTGACGCTATAACGCATGATGATACCGTTGTACAGGACAGACATGTAGCAGTAACTGATAACATTGTAGACACAAAACCGTTAAAAAAGGTGACCTTTGCAAACAAGATCGAGATTTACGATATCAAACCAGTGGAAACTTCTGATATGGAGCATAGTGAATCGGCTGCAATTCAAAGTAGCACCGGGGATGATACATATAATACTGATAGCGATATTGACCAAATATCTGATCGAATTCTTGATGACGACTGTGAGGTAAAACTTAATAATAATATACGAATCAAAGAAAAAGAGC
Source organism: Tridacna gigas (assembly GCA_945859785.2). Classification (NCBI taxonomy): domain Eukaryota; kingdom Metazoa; phylum Mollusca; class Bivalvia; order Cardiida; family Cardiidae; genus Tridacna; species Tridacna gigas. Next base: position 3,886,246 of record OX244037.2, read on the forward strand.
AAGAAAAGGCTCTTGAAGTACTTGAAACGATTGAGACTGAATGTAAAAGTACTAAATTTAAACCTGAAGACATTAATCCTCTAGAGGTCAATACAGCCGAAGAAGAAAGTCGTGCATGCAACGCCTCCAAAAGTTACAGGAATTGCGATAAAATTACGCAGGATGAGCGTACTACAGCATTAGGAAAACATAGAGAAAATGCGAAGGAAGTAATTAACGAATCAAATGAAGAATCTAAACAGAAGGAAACACTAACTTCATCGGTCACTCCCGTACATGACACGGATTTTGACAAAGTTACGAAAAATAGCTTTACAACAAGAATAAGAAAACGTAAGAAAAGCGTAAAGCGCGCAATTAAAAACAAATCAAATGACAAATCTAGGCAGAATGAAGAGGTGAGCTGGTCGGGTAGTCCCAGATACGACAAGAATCACGGCACATATACGAAAACTGGCCATTCAAAAAAGGTAAGAAAACATGAAAAAATCGTGAAGAAAACAAAAAATGGCACCAGTAAAGTAATCCAACGAAATGAAAAGATAAATACTTTAGCTGGCGATGATAAAGGAGAGTCCCGAGAAAAACATGTTAAACCCGACAATTATGTGAAAAAGATAAAAATTAACAGACCTGACAGCGAGAACCTAAACTTTGATGTCAAGAAAAACTGTGCGCAAAGGGTGCAACATGAGAACCGATTTTCTGTTAGACAAAACAACAACCATTATCAAAACAGTTTTTATTGTCATAGAATTAAAAGTCCAATACGAAGTGAAATCTACATGAAAATCATGAACATTCTGGAAACGAAAATAGGACGTGAAGGAGCGGCTGAACTAATGAGGAGTAAAACGATAAAAGACATGCTGAAGGCAATGACCAAAGAACCAATGAGATATGGCTTAAGCTATGCGTACATAGTCAAATTTCGGGAGGAAAACATTTACTTAGATTTAAACAAACTGATAGATGATCCAACCCGTGTATATAACCCAGACTATAGTAGTCAACTCCATACACCGGCCGGTGACTGGAGCTTTTTCGAAACTGACACAAGCGTAGAGTTTAATCAAACTGCACTTGTAAATCCCAATCCTACAAACATAAATCACAGTGCTGAAACCATGAAAACGACAAGGTACACGAAAGAAAAGAAACAAATTGATACTAAAAGTAATGACATTGAAAGTGGAATCTGTAAGAAGAAAAGTAAACTTAAATCATTTTTGAAGAAATTTATATGTGTTTGTTCGTCACGAGTGGACAATGACGATGAGTTATAACTCAAGCCCATGCTGATATTTCTAAAATTATTTATATTGTTTCATTTTGATACAATGATTCTATGTACTAGTTTAACTATTTTATAAAATACTAAAAAAAAAGTTTGTATAAAGATATATCATTTTTGTGTTTTACATTTAGTCATGTCCTGTGAAAAGCGGGTTTAGTGCATCTGTAAAAAAGGTATCGACTCAGGTCAGCCTGCACACTCCACACAGGCTAACCTTTCTCTTAACTTTTTAACGCGTTTTAACGACCATGGGAAAAAAAAGTTTTGAAAACAATTTGGGACAAGGAAAAATGCTGATAACTAGTATTTCACTTTTTCCCCACGATATTTTTTACCCTTTCAAGAACACATTCGATAATTTGAGTAATGTTTAAATCGTCCACTGCAAATGCTCTCCATTTGGACCAGTCTAACATTTTGTCGTTTGGTGAAATGATAAAATGTCGGATGTCCCTGTCTGCTGTATGAATTCAGCGCTGTAGCTGTGCCATATTGTTCTATCTGTCTGGTAGAGTGTTCCTCGTCTATTGACATGTACCGATCACTTTAAACAATCCTCAAAAAGAGTACAACTGCTCTTGGCTTGGCCACCATTCAGTGTTCGGGCTATATCGTCGTGTATTTCCTGTAGGTTTCTACAGCTATCTACAGGTACATGTACGTAGTAATGACTTGAATCAACAATCCTCGAAAAGAGCACAGATTGGCTTGGCTATCAATCGGTACTCTAGCTGTAAATATCTTATAGATTCCTTCAGCTCTTTAACCCTTTACCACACAATTCCGACTTTTAACGACCCTGAGGGAGAAGGCTTTTGAAAACATTGTTGGAAAAGGAGAAAATGCTGGTGACCAGCATTTTCTTGCTTTCCAACAATGTTTTCTACCCTATAAAGGACGAATTTCATCATTTGAGCCATATTTAAATTGTTGTCTGTAATTGCTTTCAATTTGGACCAGTCTAATATTTTGCTGTTTGGTAAAGAGTTAAAGTAGCGATTACTTTCAACAATCCTTCACGAGGGTACAGCCGAACTTGGTGCCAACCGTTCTGTATTCTGGCTATGTTGTGGGGTATGGACAGTAGGTTTCTAGAGCCATCTATACGTAGCAATGACTTGAATCAACGTTACAATCCTCGAAAAAGGTCCAGCTTACCTCGGCTTGGCTATCATTCATTGTTCTGGCTATACCGTCTTATATGTCAGATAGGTTCCGCGAGCTATCTATACGTAACTGCACTTGATGACTTTAACAATCCTCGAAAATAGTACGGCCGAACTTGGCGCTAGCCATTCTTTGTTCTACTATGTCGTCGCATAAGTGCGCTAGGCTCCTTCAGCTATCTAAGCGTAGCGAATATTGGTCCTAAGAACTGTCAATTCAACTCTGACATTATTTTCATGTTAAGAAGTAAGCCTTTCTGGTTGTGTAATATTCAACGCCCTTTTTCAACATTACATCAGTCATTTTACGGTACCAAGTATCTTCTTACCTGTACTCCACACTATACTGTTTCCAAGCCTCAAACCACTTGCTGTTTCAGCGGTGAGAGAGGAATGGAAACCTGTCGAAGGGACCTGTACGTCACCGATTGAGCCACAGGTCTCGACCACATGTTTGAATGGGCCTTATGTACCAAACATTCTAATTGCATGTTGCTTTGGTTCTAAATTCCAAGACATGACTTCTGAATTTCAGGATTAACATCCAATTTGCTGATTTATATACTGACAATCTGATTGGCTGAGAAAAACGGGCTAAGCCAATCAGAAAATAGTCTCGAAATATAGAATTGACGCTCTGTGAAAAGAGGGGTTAAAGGCACTCTGCAAAAAGTATCGACAAGGGTCAGCCTGCGCAGTCCGCGCAGGCTGACCCTTGTCGAAACTTTTTGCTCTTGTTGAATTTTCTACATGCCCAAGCACCATTCAAACTCACGATTCAGTCGGTAGTTAGACAAAATGGACTTTATGGATCCATGATTATGTGATGAATTGCTTGGGTATAATGTAGCACAGAGATTCATTAAACCCCTTTTTGCCAGAGCATGGACCAATTCTAAATTCCAAGACACGACTTCTGAATTTCGAGAATAACACCTGATTTGCTGTTTCCGAGACAGGTCATCTGGTTGGCTCGGACCGACATTCAGAACGTTTGGTCAGTACGGTCCCAGTGTGTTTACATGACAAAGGCTTTACGGATGTAAAAAGTCTGCTCCTTTCAATTTGTTGTTTTTGAGGTTTGCAAAAGTATTCCAGTTAAATCATGCCTTCCTTGAAATTATTTTACCAAGTACTTTGCAAAACATTTTCCCCAAGCCATTGGCTGCTTTCCCACATAGACACAGTGTAATAAATATTCGGAGGTGAGAGAAGAATAGCTGATGCAGCAATGACTGTGATTATTTGCCGGAAAGGAATTTGGCTGAAGCTGAGAATCGAACTTGCAACCGCTGTATAGCTAATTATGAGCCTTTACCTTTACCAAACAAGCCGGATTTTTAACACTTAACTCTTTCACTACTAATGACGACTTAAGTGGCTTTTGCGGATGGCGTAGGTCAAGATCAGACTGCACAGAACGTGCAGTCTGATCTTTTATCTGCGCCATCCGCTACCCGATGCTAGACTATGGCGCAATTCATCTTCAATAGCAGCAGGAATCTTTTAGACCTCGAAAAAATGTGGAATTTCTTGAGTTAGTAGTGAAAGAGTTCACCTGCTTAACAAGTGAAATGAAACTTTCAAGTCGATGGTAAACACCCAAATGTTGCTATTTCAAAGTTACTCCTCAGGAAAAATATCTCCTTATCGGACAGTGTAGATTCAAGATCAGACTGCACATTCTGTGCAGTCTGATCTTGATCTTTACTGTCCACAAAAGGTCCTTGTGTCGCGCTTAGCAGCCTAAGGGTTAAAATATGATAAAGCTTTTAAAAACATCATGGGAAAAGGGGAAAATCTGGTAAACAGCATCTGTTCCTTTTTTTCCACGTTTTCTACCCTTCCAAAGACATATCTCTTCATTTTAGCCACACTTCCACTGTCGTCTACAAAATGCTTTTATTATGAGAGAACCTTTTGTGTGTGTGTGTGTGTGTGTGTGTGTGTGTGTGTGTGTGTGTGATAAAGGGTTAATAGTCAGGCTGGGATAAATATGGACAAATTACCGGTATGTCTTACCTTTATTACCTAAATATGACATAATCTTTGAACAATGTTTAGTGAAATGAATACTATAAACGAATTATACACAAGTAACATTTATAGGGATTTGTCATTGCATATACATGTACATGTAAATATAGATCTATATATATTATAGTAATTATTATTCCTAAAATTTTGTGGAAAAACAAACAAACAAATAACGTTTATCAACTCATAACCTTCTACAAACGAATTGTTTGTCTTGCAGCAGTATGTTTTTCATAAAACATTGGGGTGCAAGGAGACCCTGCTTGTGTCTTGTCTTGACAAATGCATCTAAACGGTTCGTTTTCTTAAATGTTTTTAAGTTTAATATGTTATTGAAAAAAAAAAAAAAAAAAAAAAAATACATTTTACATCCCTAAAAATATCAAGTGTTGAAAGCATTTATCAAATTCTGGTTACCAAAATTTTCTCCTTTGCCCACGATGTTTACAAAAGCCTTTTTCTTCAGGGTCGTTAAAACATGTCTGATAAAGAATATAAAGAAAAGGAATTATTGCCTATCGCTCTTTTCCACAAACAATTTTCTAGATGTTTAAACTGCAGGGGCAGATGAAGTAATATTTACGCAAGGATAGACTGAGAGGAGGCTCCTCATATTGTTTACAGTCTTATCTAAAGGTCAAAAAATGCTTTATCACTGAATGTAGTGAAGCAATCGTTTACAAACATCAACAAAATCTATCAATACATAAGAAAAAGAAGTGTAAGAAAACAAATTTTTAAAAATGGTATTCCCTTAAAGTGATACCTAGCCCCTTAAGTTATTTTAGATCTTGCAATGGCTTTTGTAAGTAAGTCACATGATCAGTAACTCAAACCGAAAAAGGTGTTGTGACGTCATACCTGATGTCATAGAAATAGCTCTTTTACACAACAAAATTTTAGACCAGTCCAAACTGAAAGCATTTGCAGACAACAAAATAAACGTGACTGAAAAATTGAACTTTGTTTTGGGACGGTCAGAAAACATTGTGGGAAAAGGAGAAAATGCTGGTTACCAGCATTTTCTCCTTTTCCCACAATGTTTGCAAAAGGATTTTTGTTCAGGGTGATTGTGTGGTAAAGACGGAGTTTCCATCCGCAAAACTACCATTCACGTTATTCTAAAACCAGATATTGCACCACAGCAGTCCAGTATCTTAACACTTGCAAGGCAAAGTATTTCATTTAAATAATCAGTGTTTAATTCGAAATTTTGATTTAGGGCAAAAAATTAAAAAAAAAAAAAACTTTTTTTTTTTCATAGAGAAGAAAAAAATATTGGTGAAAGTGTTAAACTGTTCGTACAATCTCTGTCACACTTCACTGTCGTAAACTTCAATATTGAAAAAGTCCAAAAAAGTTCCATTTGATTTTGGCGAAGTACATTATCTGTTATAGTAATCATAACGATCGTCCCGTTTGGTGGAACGCCCCAGGTCGGCTGGAGGTCTCTGCTGCAATTCTCGTTCACGTGGGTCGGTCACGGGTTTTTCCAAGTTTCTGTCTTTGAACTGGAAAGAGAATGAAACGACCGAACTTTAGGACATGGCTTTTCATCATAATTCCTGATAGGTGATTATTGGCAGTTCATTCAAATGATTGTTTGTTTGTTGTTCAAAATTGTTTTCAACATAATTTCAATGGCATGGTGGTGACCAGTGCACCTATCCATACTTTCCTGGATTTTCTTTAACTCTTTACCACACAATCCCAACTTTTAACGACCCTGAGGAAGAAGCCTTTTGAAAACATTGTGGGAAAAGGAGAAAATGCTGGTAACCAGCATTTTCTCCTTTTCCCACAATGTTTCCCACCCTTCCAAAAACAATTTTCAGTTTTTGAGAAACATTTATTTTGTCGTCTGCTAAAGCTTTCAATTTGGACTGGTCTAAAATTTTTTCGTTTGGCAAAGAGTTAACCAGTTCTTCGCAAATTGAAAGCATTTGCAGAGGATAAATTCAGTGTGGCTCAAATGATAGGAGTGGTCTTTGAAGGAGTAAAGACATTTTGGGAAAAGGAGAAAAATGCTGTTTACAAGCATTTTCTCCTTTTCCTGCAATGTTTCCAAAAGCCTTCCCTTTTCAAGGTCGTTGAAATTCGAGATTGTGTGGTAAAGAATTAAATATGTCTAAATTGTTGGTATTTGGTTTTGAAAGAGTAGAAAGCAATATGGAAAAAGGAGAAAATGCTTGCCACTAGAATTTTCTCCTTTTAGGTAAAAAGTTTTCATTTAGGAAGAAACATCACATGGGTTACATTTTTTTTTTTTCATTAGAGTGTTCTGATTTTGAATGAGAATGAATTGGGGAATGACTTTCAAGGTGCTCAACATAATTTCAGTTGCCTTTGTAGCCAGTGTAGATCAAGATCAGACAGCACAAAACATGTAGTCTGATCTTTGATCTACAGTTTCTGCTTGGCATAGACTTTATATATAAGAGCAACGTTGAAATTGAAAGTATTAGGTCTTATTACCAGAATGAAACTTGTATTCAAAAATAATTTGCTGTGAGAGGTCATTTGATGGGATTTCGATGGGATAGTCGCTGTAGGAGATCAGCTAATTAACCCTTTAGCACACAATCCCGAGTTTTAACGACCCTAAAGGAAACGCCTTTTGAAAACATTGTGGGAAAAGGAGAAAATGCTGGAAACCAGCATTTTCTCCTTTTTCCACAATGTTTTCTACCCTTCCAATGAAAAATTTCAAAATTTCAGTCACACTTATTTTGTCATCTACAACTGCTTTCAATTTGGACTAGTTTAAAATTGGTAAATCAAAGTATTGAAAATACTAATAGATGGTGGTGGTAGAAATTTGCCAGCAAATACATGTATGTTTTAACAGCGGTCCATTTCATTAAAGAATCATTCATCTGACGGTTGACAAGATTTTTTTCGAAGATTGATGGTATTATTTAATGACTGTTTTCCAGAAAATCGTATACATGTATCTAAGCGTTTTGCATGCAGTTTTAAGTGTAAGGAAAGTGGTTTTGGTGGTTTCCGAGTGGTTTGGGGGTGTTTCTCTTACATATTCATCCGCGATGTAGACTTAAAAAACTAGACCATGTCAAACTTGTGACTGTGAAAGGAGGCCAGTCTCAAATCTAGAGCTAATTCTATAGCATTTAACCCTGAAGTTCGTTGTTTATGTAATTGGCTTGCAGAGTTTTTCAATCCGCATATTATTTTCACATATTAAATGACACAAACGCATCTGATCAATGATCTATGAGGATCTATTTTTCTTGAAACAGAGGAGTGATTCGTCTTTGCAGGATTTCAGTTTGACGGTTGACATAAGACGGTCAGGCCTTAAAGGTCATCACCTTCTAAAAAAAGGATGCAGAATCAAAAAAGCAGTCTCTTGAGGCGGTTGGTTGCTCAGTACAAGTAAACTCTAAGGCAAGTTCGACCAGCTATTTATAAAGACTCGTTGCTGAGTCACTTACTTTGAAGCAGGTAAGAACGTTGATGACAATCACGGCGAGAAGTCCGGCCGCAAGGAAAGCCGACCCAGCAAAATAAAACACGTTCTCGTCAACGTCATATTTTGTCTTCTTCTTCACCAGTTCCTCTGTAAAATATCAAGTTATGTTACGTTACTTATCATAACACTTTCATGAAATGAGCCATGCCCTGTGAAAATGGGGCTTAATGCATCTGCAAAAAGTATCGATTCATGTCAGCCTGCGCAGTCCGCGCAGGCTGGCATGGGTCGAAACTTTTTGTTGGTCAATTTTCTGTATGCCAAAGGACCAGTGTACCTCATGATTCCGTCGTTTGTTATTCAAAATGGATTTTATGGATCCATAATTGTGTGATGACTTGCTTGGTGTAAAGTATCACGGAGATAGATTAAACCCCCTTTTGTCAGAGAATGGCTCATTTCTTTGTATGGTATTTAATGCTCTTTCGTTTTCAACATTATTTTAGTTATAAGCGGAGGTCAGTGCACTCATCCATGCGTTCCAGATGTTTCCTTCACCAGTACTTTGCACATCATTCTTTCCAAACCACTGGCTGCTTTCCCACATACACACTATCGAAACAATGTTCAGTTGTGAGAGAGGAATGGATCCTGTCGCAATAACTATCAGCACTATCAGCTATCTTTAAGTGACCAAATAGTTTAGCTCCTTACCAAATTTTCAGACTAGCCTAAATTGAAGGCTTTTGCAGACAAAACAAGAGGGCCATGATGGCCCTGTATCGCTCCACTGGCTTATAAATATAAACCACGAAGAAAAGTCTTCACTATATAAGCCCTTATAAAACTTTGACCTCATGGCTACAGTCTGACTAAATGGGGAATATTGTATTAGAAGAATAACATGCCAAATGTGGGAGTTCTTGGCCTTATGGCTGGTAACAAGATGGTTTCTGAACTTTTCACTCCATAAACCCATGTAAAACTTGTGATCCCTGGTGCAGGGCCAAACTTGATCCTAGAGCTGTAACTTGGGCCCTCTTTGTAACTGTCCACTAAATAATGCTATAATTATATGCAAAATTTGGTAGCCTAAGCCTTATGGCTGTGTACACCAAGATTTAAAAGTTTTCCCTATGTAAGCCTATGTAAATCTTGTGAACCCCCCCCCCCTCCAAGTATGAGGCCAAATTGACCCCAGGACTATACTTTGGACACTTTTGGTAGACTCCAACTAGATCAAGCTAAATGCCAAATTTGGTAGCTCTAGGCCTTATGGTTTCAGACAAGAAGATATTTAAAGTTTTCTCTATATAAGCCTATGTATAAAACTTGTGACCCCTGGGGAAGAGCCAATTTTGACCCCAGGGCTATAATTTGAAGAAACATGATAGAGGTCTACTACATAAAGCTACATGCCAAATTTGGTAGCCCTATGCCTTATGGTTTCAGACAAGAAGATTTTTAAAGTTTTCTCTATATAAGCCTATGTAAAACTTGTGACCCCTGGGGAAGAGCCAATTTTGACCCCAGGGCTATAATTTGAAGAAACTTGATAGAGGTCTACTACATAAAGCTACATGCCAAATTTGGTAGCCCTATGCCTTATGGTTTCAGACAAGAAGATTTTTAAAGTTTTCTCTATATAAGCCTATGTAAAACTTGTGACCCCTGGGGAAGAGCCAATTTTGACCCCAGGGCTATAATTTGAAGAAACTTGATAGAGGTCTACTACATAAAGCTACATGCCAAATTTGGTAGCCCTATGCCTTATGGTTTCAGACAAGAAGATTTTTAAAGATTTCCAATATTTTTCAGTTTTGTTGCCATGGCAACCAGAGTTTTTGAAGGAATCAAATTCTTTCAAGAAATTTTGAAGAGGACCATGTCAGGATCATTTCTGTGAAGTTTCGTGAAAATCGGATGGGTAGTTTCAGAGAAGAAGATGTTTGAAATAAAAGTTAACGCACGGACGGACGGACTGACGGACGGACGGACGGACGCACGACGGACACCGGGCCATGACATAAGCCCGCTGGCCTTCGGCCAGTGGAGCTAAAAATCAAAGTCACCGAAAAATCGAAATTTGTCTCGGAATGGTTGGAAAACATCCTGGTTCCATCATTTTCTCCTTTGCCCACAATGTTTTCAAAAGTCTTTTTTTTCCATGGTCGTTAAAACTCGGCATTATGTGGTAAAGACCTAAGGTAAAAGAAAACGAATGGAAGAAAAATATTCCTATACATTCGAAATTCTGTTCCAAGTACCGATTTTGCGACCATGGTAGGAATAGAAAACTAGAAATAAGGCGCCCTAATTTTGACTCTCCTGTGTAAATCAGGAGTACTCGCATGCAAAGTAGAAAAATGGAAGCTTTTGTCGAAGCTTTTGTCGTAAAGGATTCCGAAAAAAAAAAGTTACTCACTTGCAATGAAATTATTGGCGATGGTGGCTCCCCCAGCAAACAATCCCAGAAGTCCCTCGATCCACCGGATATACTGACGTCCAAATGCAATAGGTATGACGTAACGTAGAATTGTCTCGAACATCACTGTGCAAAAAAATCATGAAAATTATCATTTGATTGATCTGTCTATCTGTCTGTCTGTACCAACTGTTCTTGAAGTAAATTTCGTCAACTTAATGTGAAGTGATTTTTGTCCCTCTGTTTTGTAGAATGCCCCCTAAGATTTTACCCGGGGGTGGCGGGGGGCACTGGTGTCCCCAAATGTTTTTGACTTAGGCTCCGTGAGAGACCAGACCAAAGGCTTGTGCTGGTACACACAAGATCTTCATCAAACAATATTCTTTTCTTTCCCGTCAAGTAAAAATGTTCATTATTTTTACGGCAATCGAACATGTCTTCAGACGATGTTTCTTTGTCTTTCAGCAAGCGGCTTTTGAAAAACGTGTTGAAGCAACCGGCTTTAAGACGTTCTTGCAGAAAAAAGGAAATCGATGTCAACATTTTTCAAAAGTCTCAATGTATTGAGCGATAATTTTTGTCGATTATTATACTATGCAATGATTTTTTCCCAAACACGCCTGCTGCAAATTTGTTGTATAAGGTGATGGGTTGATACAGCAAAATAAAAAAAAAAAAACTTTATTAACCACATTTGCATTCATAGTACAGTAAGTAACGCAGCATTTGATTGGCTATACCATTTGGTCTAGCCAATGAGATATTGCGTCGCTTTGAAATTTGAAAAATGAACTACAATTTCATTGAAATTTGAAATGTTTCGTGAATACGATCCCTTGATTACTTCTGACTTTAATAAAAAATTCCCGTCACCTTGCACAGCGCCTAGTATAGCCATATATACAGCAACATAGGATAGAAGGTCCTTGTCGAAAACCGGTATCTGTAAAGTCACAAGTCCGAGCAATAACAGGAACACCCCCATCCACACTAGAGACCCGTACAGTTTCTTCTTTAGCGGCCAGAATGCGAGCAGGAAATAGCCCAGAAATACGCCACATGCCAAGGTGAAGACTGCCGCGAGGATGTTGGTCGTGCTGAAATCTACCTCGTTCATCCAGGATACAATGGCCGGCGCAGGAATATTTTCACCTACGGGGACAAAGGTCAACTCTTTAAAAGATGCCAATAGTTTAGACTTGCACAAGTAATATGCAGCTCATATAAGGGAATTGGGCTTTGCAATGGTATAAAACTCTGTGGAAAAAGGAAACAAAAAGCTGATTACCAGCAATTTTCCATTTCTAACAACGTTGTCAAAATCATTGTCTTAGGGTTATACAAAGATGCAAATGTGTGAATAATGTATCTTGAGAAATGCGTTCATTGCACTGGGAATTGTGTTAAGACTCGATCGTAAAAATCCCGAGTTTTAAAACCAGGGAAAGCGTTGTCAAGTCGCTCTATCTTTTCTTTACTTCTTACTTAGTTGTAAAATTAATTTTTGTACCAGCAGTAGTATAGGAGGTCAGATTCGGGCATTTTAGCCGAAAATGCCCGAATCTGACCTCCCTGGAGCCAAATTTGCCCGAAATTGACCTCCCTAGGGAGGTGGATTTGGGGCAAATTGGTCCAAATTGGGTCGAAAAATCGTCATTTACCCTTATCTCTCCCTTAACCCTTCTAAAACCCTTTTGTTTCCTTCTAAAACCTTCTAAAACCCTTATCCCTTAACGGTCGGTTGTAACCCTTAACGTTTTGATACAACCCTTAACTTTTACACAGGCAATCACCTTGTTCGACTTAGTCTTTTCCCCACGATATGACTTATAAACCGGATCAGACTAGTTCAAGCAGAGACTCTGTTGGACTTAGTCTTTTTCTTCGTCTTTGTTCGCCTTGGTCGATCATCGTTCGCCTCTGTAGGACTTAGCCAATTCTCTATAACCGTTGAACTTAGTCTTTTTTCCACGTTATGGGCTATATTCCCTCCTCAGCTTGGTTCAGGCAGAGAGTATCGTTGGACTTAGTCTTTTTCTTCGTCTTTCGTTCAACTTAACCATTTCTCTATTATCGTTGGACTTAGTCTTTTTTGGAGATCTGTTCTTTCTCTCTATTAGGATAAAGTTGAACTTAGTCTTTTTTCCACGTTATGGGCTATATTCCCTCCTCAGCTTGGTTCAGGCAGAGAGTATCGTTGGACTTAGTCTTTTTCTTCGTCTTTCGTTCAACTTAACCATTTCTCTATTATCGTTGGACTTAGTCTTTTTTGGAGATCTGTTCTTTCTCTCTATTAGGATAAAGTTGGGGTTGGACTTAGTCCTTTTTCCATGATATGGGTTATTTCACCACCTCACGCTGGGTCAGGGCAAAGGCCATTGTTGAACTTAGTCTTTTTTCACGATATGGTTATTTCCCCTTCTCAACTTGGGCCAAGGCAAAGATCATCGTTGGACTTAGTCTTTTTTCCGTCTTCGTTCGCCTCAGGTTTTCTCTATCGCCGTGTTGGACTTAATCTGTTCGGCTTGGTCGATCATTGTTCGCCTCTGTAGGACTTAGTCTTTCTCTCCGTCTTTGTTCGGCTTAGGTTTTCTCTGTCATTGTTGGACTTAGTCTTTTCTCCACGATAGGTCTATATGGGTACTGTCAGATCTGTATGGGTGCTCGGGAAAGTCTTTTTCTTCGTCTTCATTTTTCTCTGCTTTCGTCGGACTTAGGCTTTTCTCCACGATAGGGCTATATGGGTACTGTCAGGTCTGTATGGGTGTTCGGGAAAGCCTTTTTACTTCATCTTCGATCGACTTGGGCTTTCTCTATTATCGTTGGACTTAGTCTTTTCTCCACGATATAGGCTATATACCATCTCACGCTGGTTCAGCCAGAGAGTATCGTTGGACTTAGACTTTTTTCCGTCTTCGTTCGCCTCAGGTTTTCTCTATCACCGTGTTGGACTTAGTCTTTTCTTCGTTTTCGTTCAACTTAACCATTTCTCTGCTTTCGTTCGATTTAGTTTTTCTCTACCATTGTTGGACTTAGTCTTTTTCTCCATCTTCGATTAGGCATTGTAGAACATCATATTCTATGTGAAATAGAACGTGATGTTCTATCTACATGGTTTCGCCCACGTTCGCGCTCTTAATTTTAATGGAATTAACATTGGCCAATCGTTAGTTTCGTTACATTTTTGGAGATAAGGCTCCTAGGTATTGTAGATAGAGTATAATATTCTATATTCTATCTACATGCTTTCGCCCATGGTCGCGCTCTTAATTCTGTATCAAAGTAGGTCAATCCTCCTACCAAGCTATAAAGCCAGCAGATTTCTCTATAGACCATTTCATTTCCACGATGAAGTTGTCTGAATTCTGTTCTCCATGGTGAGTCTTTTTGGAGGTACTTAGTAATGCTTGTACTAAGTTATACTGCTAATACCAAGCTGTTGTGGGTTATTTGATGGAAGTTCGAGAAGGAAGTGAAGGAAGCTATAGTCTTTTCAGAAGATTATGAGTGGCCTAACCAAGACCAAGAAAGTTCTATCTTTCAAATTGTCAAAACAAATTGTCAAAGAAACAAAGTCAAGTCCTATACATTTTATATCTTTATTTAAAACTTTTTATTTAAACTTTTGTACAATAATCATTACAATGAAACATTGAACTGTAGAAATATATACAATGATACATTGAACTGTGAAAATAAATCATTTCCATAAGATATATATTCTGAGTCATTATCTAACTTATAGCCTTGACTCACAACCAGCCCTAAAACCATGTCTAAGGGATGACTTACCATCAACCCTAAAACAATGTTAAAAGCCTAGTAGACTAGTTAGTATCCTAGTTAGTATCCTATTCAGACAGTACAAGTAGCGAATAGATAATTCAGTCCATGTCGAATTTTGAGTATGAAAAAATATATATACAATTGTAAGAATGAAAAATTACTACCGGCGTTTGAAACAGTTCTTTTGAAACAGTTCTTTTGAAACAGTTCTTTGAAAATGTTTTTTTGCTACCACATTTTTTTACAACTCACTGTTTTGCTGTCATATTTTTCTTTTTTTCTTCGGGATGTCAGGCTCACAGTCACTCTTGCGTTTCTTTTCATTGTTTTCATTAATGTTTTTATCCTTGTTATTTTTCAACACAATATTTGGACAGATTTTTGCCCCATGCTTTTTTGATTTGTGAAGGAAACTGTTCTTCTTTTTCTTGTTTTCTCTATTCTCGTTCACAACATCGGATTTCCATCTACGTCTCAATTCCATGTCTGAACAGATCTTCTTTCCTTCTCGTCGAATAGGCTTTGCATATGGTAATTGCCTTACACGTGGGTATTCGTTTTTCCCCTCTCCAGACTCTGAAGAAATCTTGTTGATTTGATTCTCTCCAGATAACTTTTCTGAAGAAGGTTTCTTGATTTGGTTCTTTCCACTCACTGAGAAAATATCGTTGATTTTATCGTTGATTTTCTTTTCTTCAAACCGTGAAGAAAGTTTCCCTGAAGAGGGTTTCTTGTTTCCAATCGCTGAAGATTTCTGGGACCTCTGTTCGTTGTTTTGGTCTTCTCCAGATTTCTGATCGAGTATAAGAGTATCCTCTGAAGAAAGTTTATTTTTTTGGGAGTTTTGTTGCAAGCTTTGTTGTGATTTATCATGTATATCTATCTGAATTCTACAGATTTCTGTATCGCTGATTTCTGTGTTATCATGCTCCATATTTTCGATCTGCTTCTCGATCTGATTTTCGATCTGATTTTCAGTCGATGATTCGTTGATTTTCTTTTCTTCAGATCCTGAAGAAACCTTGCTGTTTTGGTTCTTTCCAGACGTTGAAGAGGCTTTCTTGTTTTGGGAACTCTTCCCCTTTCCAGGCTGTGACGGTTTTGTCTTCTGTTTATTCTCGTCTACTTTATAGGATAATAGAGACCCAACGTATTTCATATGCTTGGATTCACGACCTGTTTCCTTTATTGGTGAAATTTTGACATCGTGGTTATAGGGGTCCACGAAGACAAAAACGAATCTCCACATCTGATTTTCTTTCTCTGGGCATTGGCTGGCCCAATGTCCTGATCTGTCGCATGTAAAACAAATATTCGTTGTCATATCACCCACTCCATGGCGTTTATCGAATGTCGCTTGATCTAGGACTCTGGTGATACGATAGACGCCTTTTTCTGCAAAATGCTGGTGGGATAGAAATGATCCCACGTAGTTCCCAATATGGTAGACTTGATATCTTGACGGTATATTGGTGATCTCATAATCGTGAGTGTATGGGTTAACATACAGATACATTCTCTTTGGTGTTGTGCTTTGTAGCTTGAACTCACTCATTTTTTCTATCGACTGCTCTGTTTGAAATCTTTCCGAGGAATGATGGAGATTTCAGTCGTAACGTCTCTTTTTATACCCGTTCAGCCTGAAAAAAGATATAAAAAAGCTAGGTTTCTTGAGTTCTGGGACACTGTCTAACTCACAAGCAGTCATAAAACCATGTCTAAAAGGTTAGTACCGTATTCGGACAGTACAAGCGACGATGAGGCTATTCAATCCATGTCGAAAAAGAGAAAAAAATTGCTGCCGGCCAAAAAAAGAAAAAGAATCCTAGTCTATCCAGACAGCAGTAGTAATAATGAAAGCGACGATGAGAAATTTTCAACCAAAAAGAG
Organism: Tridacna gigas; assembly: GCA_945859785.2. Classification (NCBI taxonomy): domain Eukaryota; kingdom Metazoa; phylum Mollusca; class Bivalvia; order Cardiida; family Cardiidae; genus Tridacna; species Tridacna gigas. The sequence goes on from OX244037.2 coordinate 3,902,280, forward strand.
AAAAAGTTTGAAAGAAGAAAGTCCTACTGGACCATTTTCACCCAAGGAAGAAAAAAGTGAAGACAAAAAATCCTTGAAAGTCTCAACAAAGAAAAAATCTTTGAAAGAAGAAAACGATGGTAATTTCACCTCAACGAAGGAGAAATCTGTACAAATGAATGTGGGCTGTACCAGTGAAGACGAGAAATCTTTGAAAGAAGAAGAAGACAAAAAATCTTTGAATCATGCTGGGTTATTTTCACCCAAGAAAGAAGTATATTCTTCAGAGAGAAAATCTTTGAAAGAAGAAGACAGAAAATCTTTGAATCATGCTGGATCGTTTTCACCCAAGGAAGAAAAAAGTGAAGAGAAAAAATCTTTGGATATGAGAAGTCTATACGACTTAACAGAAGTGGGAAAAAAGAAGTCAAGAAAATTCAAAACAGAATCCCATCTACTGGAGGCGTCTTTTAAGAAATTCGATGAGCTACAACCACAACAGTTGACCGTCTTATTTGACGATGTTATCCAACAAATCGTTCAAAAGTTAAAGGCTGAATCGAGGGATATGATTAGAATTAGCATCAATCACCCTTCATTGGATGTGGGAATTCATATTCCCTTTCTATATGTGGAGGAGTTAGAGAGTCATACTATGTTGGACGAGATTGAAAAAGTTCTACAATCGAATGAAGAATTCGTCTTGAACGATGGTCGCATGACATTCGACATCACACATACGGTACCCCCTAGTGGAAGTGGTAAAAATCTTAGGGCCTCAGAAGTATTGGATTCAAAAGTTTTTGCAAAGAAGAAATATTCGATTGTTGAAATTAACAATCGTGATCATCTATGTTTTGCAAGAGCAATTGTTGTGGGGATTTGTTACCATGAACGTGAAAACACCCAAGCATGGAACCGAAGATGGGATAACATTAAAAGATCAAACAGATTACTTCAAAAGACTGAAGCCGAGAAGTTGATGAATGAAGTTGGAGTTTCATCGACACAACCTGTAGGCCTTGAAGAATACAAAAAAATTCAAGAGTTCCTGTATGAAAAAGGCTATGTTATTAAAGTCCATCAACAGCAGTCGAGAGTGGAAAAAGTATTTGAACATCCAGAAGTGAAAGACGATAGTAAAATCATACATTTGTACTTTCATCAAAATCACTATGATTACATCAAATCCATCACAGGATTTCTTGATAGTGTTTATTATTGTGAGTTCTGTGACATACGTTACAGGAATCGGGAAGACCATGCTTGCTCAAAGATCTGTAAAGGTTGTTTCCGTGCTGGAAAATGTCCATCAGAATCAAAAGGGTATGTCTGCTCCAAGTGTCATAGACGATTTTTCAGTGCAGAATGCTTGAAAAATCACAAAACGCTTCAAGGTAAAGAGAAGAAAACCATTTGTGAATTAGTGAAACTTTGTTCAAAATGTGGAGGCCAGGTTTTTGACAGAAAGAGAAATCATATCTGTAAGGGAAAGAAAAAGTGTCACCTTTGCAAGAAAATAGTTGACTTTTCTCATCGCTGTTTTATTCAGCCTTATCAGAGTAAGATGAAACACGACAGCGACGATGAGACGAGTTCTTCTCTAGTCAAAAAGCCTTTGTTCATTTTCTTTGATTTCGAATGCCAGCAAGACACGGGGGTACACATTCCGAATTACTGTATTGCACACCGAACCTGTGCTGAATGTATCGATAAACCACTTGATTTTCATTGTTCCACATGCAGTGAATTCGAAGAAGGAAGAGAAGTTATTTTTCAAGGAAAAGAAACTTTGAGTCAATTTTGCAGCTGGCTCTTTACAAAGCATCATAAAGGAATCATAGCTATTGCCCATAATCTCAAAGGCTATGATGGACAATTTATTCTCAACCACATTATCAACGTTGGGATGAAAGAACCAGAACTAACCATGAATGGAAATAATATTTTGAAGTTAGAACTGAACGGTGTGTGTTTGATCGACTCCTTCAGTTTCATGAACTTTGGGCTGGCGAAATTTCCGACTACGTTTGGACTTCAAGAAATGAAAAAAGGCTACTTTCCTCACTGGGCAAATACAGACGAATTTTGGGATTACGTCGGCCCGTACCTGGATATGTCTTATTACAAGCCCGATTCAATGTCCGAAGAGGCTCGATCGAAATTCATAGTCTGGTATAATGACAAAGTTCAAAACGGTGAGGAATTCAATTTTCAAAAAGAGATGGAGTTGTACTGTCGATCGGATGTTGATATTCTAAGACGAGGATGTGGTGAATTCAGAAAGTTGTTCATCGAACAGAGTGGGATTTGTCCATTTACAGAGTCGTTTACCATTGCCGGCGCCTGTAACAAGATTTGGCGAAAAGATTATTTACCAAAAGATCAAATAGCCATCATTTCAAGCAAAGATCCAGTCAGGCGTCGGTTTTCTATGAAAGCAATACGCTGGGTTCAAAGCATTGCTAGGGAAAAAGGGATTCATATTCAACATGCCAGAAATGGTGGTGAATTTCGAATAGGAAAATACACTGTAGACGGTTTTCACCACAAATCAAGGACTGTCTATGAATTCCTCGGGGATTTATTTCATGGTTGCCAGAAATGTTTTAAGGATAGAAAATATATCAACCCCATCAATGGAAAAACAATGGATGAATTGTACAACAGTACTATTGAACGATTAGAAACCATCAAAAGAATGGGATATAACGTCGTGACTATATGGGAGCATGAATTCGACGCCAAGCTGAAAAAGGACAAAGAGTACAAAAAAACCATTGAAAGTCTATATCCGAACTGCGACCCCATCGAACCAAGAGAGGGGCTGGCTGGAGGCAGATGCAATGCAATAATCAAAGGACTGATAGTCCTGAGAGTCGCCTGGATGGTAATGGGTTAGAAGTTTTCACCCTTTTTTGTTTAAATCTATTAAACGCATTCGAGATACAAAATAACTCAACTATAAGACAGTATTATATGCAAGCATATTTCTAAGTTGTCATCCTAAAATTACAAACATATCAAAATTTACATTAAAACAAATATATGTGGTGAGAATTACAATTTAGGCACAAGGAACAGGTTTAAAAAGTTCAAAGTCTCTTACCCCAGGCGACTTCATTTAAAAAATGGTTTTCAAAAGGTACAATCAACACAAAACAAGTCATTTCGTTGAAATGATATCCACCTCCGAAAAAAACCTTTTTTTTTTTTTATAGAAACATAATTATAAGAGGTATTTTGTTTTGCGTGTAAATGACCTTTTTTGGTTATTGGTGAAAATATACATTAAGCCCCCTTTTTCCATGATAGGGAATTTCATTAAATAAAAACAAATACTGCTTGTCTGTGACTTATGATAAACAATATAAATATGAATTTTCATAAAATTTTGTCCAGTAGTTAAAGAGATTGGTCCAGAATGGAAATATACATCAAACCCCCTTTTGCTATGACACCGCTTTAAAAACAAAAACAAAATACAACCGAAAGACATCAAGCGCCCTTTTTCCATGACAAGGCATTACATTTAAAAAAAAAAAAGTGTATCGGCGGACTATCATAAGGACCACATGTATGAAGTTTCATTAACTTTCGTCAATGATTTTAGAACATATCTGTTCGAATTGACGGAAGATCGGACGGACGAACAGACGGACGGACAGACAACATGAAAACCATATCTCCCCCCCCACCCCGAAATTCAACGGGGCGTAATAACTGTCTAAGTTAAATCAATATTTACAGTTCCTCCCTAGCTTGATAATGCCTGTAAAGAATGTGGACAAAAATTATGGTTCTAGTTTGATAAAAATGTTTTTCTAGCGCAGAATCTGGGTGACTTAACTTACATGTATATCTTCATTCTTACACATTTTGCTAAAACAAGCATTCTAAATAATTCCAGTAGAATAGGGAATACATTTTCTCCCCAGATTTAGAGCAAGTTGTTTTTATATGACACAAATTTTCTAAAATTGGACAACATGGTTATACATATATCGTTTAATTTCAATAATTGTCCTTTCCAAATACAGGATGCTAGATATGAAATTTGGGTATAATTGCTTATACAGTTTCAGAGGCTGTTATTTTGAAATGTTACTACTCAGTTCTGAAGCTTCTGTGAAGTTTATAGAAACAGAGTTGAACCACTTGAACAAGTTTACAAGAGGGCCATTTAGATAACATTAGTATGGAACTCAGTTGAACTTTGTCTTCTGGTATTGGATCTAGTGACAAACTTTTAGACCAAAAATACTCTTTTGCAACTCATCCATATCTAATCTAAGCCTGACAAGTTCCGTGACTACTGGACTGAAAATAAATGGATTCTACAGTACTAGATCTATTACGGTTCTGTCTGATTTGACCTAGTGACAACCTTTTTCTTTTAACCCCTGGTGATCTACTTTCAGTTTTGTCAAAAATTATTATTAAGACAAACAGCCTGGCAATTTCATGATCATTGGACTGAAATGTCTCTGGAGCACACACAAATATTTGACTCAGTAATCTACTTGTCCTTTGGAAATAATTTGTATTTGTTGCTATCTGGGTTCAATTTTTGTCCACAGTGGACTCTAAGAATGTGGCTGCTACAGCTCAAGAAAAACAATACAATGGCATGATCGTCAGCCTTTTAACTTTGTCTCTGTTTTATAACGTCCCAGGAATTAGTACTGCTTCCACACCAATTGAAAATTTTAGAGATCTACATGTATACTGCTTTGGCTTAAACTAAATGTTTGCGGTTCGCTCTAACAACCCTTTACAAGATTACAAACACGCCAATAAAGAACTTGTTCGAGTGGGTTAACATTAATATGTTCTATTATATTTGAAATATGGTGGAGTAAAAAGTCAAGTTCTCAGATTGCTGGTTGTTAGAACTGCGTAGTTTCAAGTCGAATTCCCGTGTGAATTCAGATTTTGGCAACCTTGCATTCCGACACCCGTACTAATAAATTGTTGTTTCATAAATACTAGATCTAGGTTAATCGCACATTAAAAAAAAATAAAATAAAAAAAACAGCAGACTTTTACAAATTCACCTCTTTAAAAACGAAAAACAATTAATCAAAAAAAAAGTATACTTTAAACACTCTCTCTGCATGGATCGGTAAAGCGTTAGGTCGGTGTACGCTGAAAATAAGGGCCGCTTTGAACAGCGACTGATTCATAAATATGTAAATTTATAAAGAATTCCGTGGTGCAAATGACGTCACACGTCACGTGATTATACAATCTATATTTGTCGCACAGTTACATTCCAGAAAGCACCTGCTAAGCGATGACTTGGTACAGCCTAGAACCGTGCGCATTACATACGCTATGTACGATCTCTGTGCACCTAGAATATCGGTGTGCAAAGTATTTAAAGTCTAGAATGAAAAGCTCTGAAGAAGCAACGTGTAAGAATGTTTAAGAAGGCAATGCAACAATTCCAAGTCGTTATAAATTTGTTTTAAAAAAATAGCCAACTGTTGGGAAAAATCTCCATTGAAATCTTCAATGTCAACTCGTATCGCCTTTCTCTTTCCGACCATAAGTTGAGTGTTGAATTGTAATGAGACTTTTAACAATTAAGGACAGATTGTGAGATTTAGAATGTACTTCTAATGGGTAATTATCGAACCATTTTCACTGAGACCTGTCCACAAATAAATGCGTGTCGTAGTAAAGACGCTTGTCGTCGGAGAGTATTTTTCAGCGTATCCGCAAACTTGTGTCACGACGGCTATTTTTAGATATATACATAATGCGCTATATTTAGAGATGACGTCTGTGTAAGCAATAGGATATCGTGTACCCATGTGGACGAAAAGATTGTTTCAAAGGTTTAAACTGTTAAAAAGCTAAGTCTTTGTAGACATATTCATTATCACAAAGGCACAATTGTAAGTTATTTACGACAGAAACTGGGTTGTTTACCGAATAATTAGAAAACTATGTTTTATCTCGTAAACCGGAACTCGGCCAGGAAGCAGTACAAGGCCGGAGGTATGCCTACGTCACCCCATAGATCAGGATGATAACAATGAGAGCCTGGTTGCTACGCAACCAGGCGACTCAAAAATCGCCTATGATGTTGAGGAAAGCGGTGAGAAGGAAATCAAGTATATTGATATTTGCTCTCTGTATCCTTACGTCTGCAAACATAAATTCTATCCTGTAGGCCATCCAACAATCCTGACTGCTGAGAACATTGACATGGAGAATATTCGTCAGTACGAAGGACTCATTAAATGTAAAGTTCTACCCCCAACTGATTTGTTTCACCCCATTCTTCCAGTTCACTGTAACAACAAGATGATGTTTCCACTCTGTATGAAATGTGCACAAGAAAGCTCAAACGTTTGTAACCATGAAAAAGAAGAGAGAGCATTGGTTGGAACTTGGGTTACATTCGAACTGTCCAAAGCTCTTGACTGTGGTTATCGGCTAATGCATGTGTATGAAATCTGGCATTTCGACTCTGTTTCGGACCAATTCTTTAAAGGCTATGTGGACAATTTCTTGAAAATCAAGCAAGAAGCCAGTGGATATCCCGGTTGGTGTCAGACAGACTCAGAAAAAGAACAGTTCATTCGCGAGTATGAGGAAGCCGAAGGGATTCGTCTCGATCCCAAATGTATTCAAAAAAACCCTGGCAAAAGATCATTTGCTAAGATTATGCTGAACTGTCTTTGGGGAAAATTAGCACAGCATGAAAACATGAGCAAGACGAAATACATCAGAGAACCGTCTAAATATTTCGAGTTGATTACCGACCCGAAATACACGGTAAAACATGTGGAAATCTTTGATAACGAGTGCTCATTCATTTTGGTCAACTATGAAGAAAAGATGGACTTTGTCGAAACGCATGCTACAGCCAATGTTATTGTAGCGTCTTACGTAACAGCCTATGCAAGGTTGGAATTGTACAGAGTTCTTGAAAGATTGGGGGATAGAGTTCTGTATTTCGATACAGATAGTTGTATGTACATTCATGATCCTGAATTGTGGAACCCTACCATTATTAACAGCAGGCTAGGAAAATGGACCGATGAAGAGCCTGATTGCAGAATTACCCACTTCAGAGGTTTAGGTCCCAAGAATTACGCCTATAAAATGAGAACAAAAGATGGAAAAGAAAAAAGCAAATGCAAAGTCAAGGGAATTACTTTGGATTACAATACAAATCAGCTGGTGAATTTCGACACCTATTCAAATTGTGCTTTGGATCGTACAATAGAAATTAAAGTTCAGTATGACTGTAGAATCAAAAGACATAGAGACAGAACGGTGACCAGCGAACCACAGTCAAAAACGTTTCGCTCTGTATACACCAAAAGAGTAATTGTAAACGATACTGATACTGTTCCCTATGGATATAAAAGTTTGAGGGTATAAATAACTGTAAGAAACAATATCGTGTTACATTGAAGTGAACGATCAAAGTAAGACGTTTTTTTAAAAACAGTGGAAAATCAAAAGTGGAAATCATGTCAAGTGAAATGCTGACTTTGCCGATAGAACTACGTGAAAAAGTTTATAGAGATTTCAGCCATCAGCACACGCTCGATGAACAAGTACAGTTTGATATTAAATTCAAATGTGTGAAACTTTGGATAAACAAATTGCATAAGGGAGTTGTAAAAGGAGAAAGATCCTGCAAACTGTATGGTATACACAGCTTTATTGTGATGATAGGGGATGACACAGATTTCGATCTTCCTCTCAAAGCTTATTTAGCAATCTGTCTGTTGAAAGACAACTATATTGCTAAACAAATGCAGTCCACAAGTCGATGGGTATTCATCATCGTAGGAAGAACAGAAGAAAGTTTTCTGAACGTCCTGAAAATGAAATCAGTTCTGTTTAACTTTTACTTACGTTACAAAAAAGAATCTATTCAAGACGATGAGGAAACAGTGGATACCCTGGAAGGCTATATTCTATTTGATAGAGATGTCACAGAAGAAATCTTTCGACAAAAGATATTTCAAAATATGTTTTTCCATTTAGTGGAGTACGTGAATATAGTGAAATGGACAGCAAATTCCCATTGTTTTTGGGTAATGACCAGCTGCATAAAGTTATTGTGGAACATGAAGACAAGTGGAAAAATCGAGGTATCTGTGAATTTGCATTGTAAGAATTGTTTTGCTATTGTTGTAGATAAAAAACTGTATTGTTAAAAACTGTATTGTAAAAATGTTATAGTGTTTTTTAACGATAATATTGTTAAAACTGTGTTGTCAGAAACTTTGAATGAATAAATGAATCATGTATTTGTAAATATATAAAATATAGTGTTAGAACGTTTGCTTTGTTTTAAACGTTACTGTTTTTAATGATAATGTTAAAAACTTTGAATAAAGGAATGATTTAAAAAGGTCGTCTGTTTTTGATTTCTTCCCAAAAACTTGAATAAAGAAAAGTTCAGACTTGAAAAATTAACAAGATCCCAAAAAGTTCAGACTTGGAAAAATGTAGATAGAAAATAACATTCTATGTGAGATCATATAGTACATTATGTTCTATCTACAATACCTACAGAAAAGTCTAAGTCTACGTCCCAAGACAATCCCCTCTACCAAAAACTATAAATTGCTGGAGAACTTTCTCTCTATAATCATTCGACTCTCAATTCTCGAGCAGTACGAATAAAACAAACTGTTAACTAGTGCAAATAACGGAAAAATGGATTCCAACTTAGGCGCCTTAGACAACTCCTTACCACAAGAAAACCCCGTCCTAGACAACTCCTCACTACAGCCTGAAAACAGTAGAGATATTCTATCGACAGCTATGAATTCAACATTCATTGAGCCGATGACAGGATCGGTAAATAAAATCGAAGAAGAAATAAGCCAAATGATTTCAATCCAAAATTCTGTGATAACTCAGATTTTAGACGAAGTGAAAATATTAAACACAAATATGAATCAATTCAACAAAAACATCGAGACATTATGCCTACAAAATCAACAGAGTCGACAGGGCCAACAGAGTCAACAAGATTCATCTATAACGATCCCAGCCCAGGTTAACTTTGATAAAACCAGTTTTCAAAAGTTAACAGCTTCTATCGTCACTCCTGTAGAACATCAGTCAAATCAGACAGAAGAAGCCAAACCAAGAAGAAGAGGAAGAAAACGAAAATTAGAGAAAGCAGAGAAAGACGATAACCAACTTCACAAAAAACAACGATTCGATCCCAGCTATGTAACACCACCAAAAACGGGGTTGGGTAAATATGGAAAAAACATTGATAACTTCAAGGAGTTCAAGATCCCGATGATCCCAAAAGAACCAGAAGAAAAGCTGTCATCAGAAGAAAAGCTGTCATCAGAGGAAAGCTCTCAATAGAGGAAAGTTCTCAATAGAGGAGAAAAAACCACAGAAATCAAAAAAAGATAGCAAAAAAAGAATCAAAGGAAAGCTGTCGATAAAAGCAGAAAGCTATACCAAAAAACAAAACAGTCCTTTTCAGGACTAACCAATACCCAGGAAGTCTATCTTTTGAGAATTGTCAATTTCGCAGATGTATCCCAAGAGTTGTACTCTTGCAGAGAGAGAAAAACTTTTTTAGTGATAGAAAAACTTACAGACAGAAAAAGTTGTAGACAAAATTTTTTCAAATAAAAAATCTCACAGAGAGAAAAAAAGTTGTAGACAAAACTTGAAGAGAAGAATTTTTATCGACAGAAAAAAATTTTTACGATTAAAAATCTTGCAGAGAGAAAAAACTTTTTAGCAATAGAAATTTTTACACTTAAAAATTTTTTATCATAGAAAAACTTACAGACAGAAAATGTTTCGATTAAAAATCTCGGATAAAAATTTTTACAATTAAAAAAAAGTTTTGCAGATAAAAAACTAGGGACGAATAAAACTAGGGACGAATAAGACTAAGATCGGATAAGTCTAGATGATCCGATTCCTGGGAAATGTCGGAAAAACCCAGTAAACATGATTTGGTTACATTTTCGGAAAATGACGTCATGTTTGATTTCCGGGAAAGTCACGTATAGCACAAAGGGAGACAAATCTTGTCTGACTAATTCAACCATAATACGGTATATAGCTCATAATAACCCATATCGTGGAGAAAAAGACTAAGTCCAACCCCAACTTTATCCTAATAGAGAGAAAGACCAGCTCTCCAATGCCCCAGAGAGACCGCCACGTAGGTCTCTCTGGGGCAAGCCTAAGTCCGACGAAGACAGAAAAATAGTCTAAATCCGACGGTGCTAGGGAAAGAAAGAACAGCTCTCAGCCGAACAAAGCCGGAAAAAAGACTAAGTCCTACAGAGGCGAACGATAATAGAGAAAGCCTAAGCCGAACAATAATAGAGAAAAAACCAAGACGAACAGTGTAGATCAAGATCAGACTAAGTCCAACAGAGTCTCTGCTTGAACTAGTCTGATCCGGTTTATAAGTCATATCGTGGGGAAAAGACTAAGTCGAACAAGGTGATTGCCTGTGTAAAAGTTAAGGGTTGTATCAAAACGTTAAGGGTTACAACCGACCGTTAAGGGATAAGGGTTTTAGAAGGTTTTAGAAGGAAACAAAAGGGTTTTAGAAGGGTTAAGGGAGAGATAAGGGTAAATGACGATTTTTCGACCCAATTTGGACCAATTTGCCCCAAATCCACTTCCCTAGGGAGGTCAATTTCGGGCAAATTTGGCTCCAGGGAGGTCAGATTCGGGCATTTTCGGCTAAAATGCCCGAATCTGACCTCCTATACTACTACCAGCGACTAACACTTCGGACCGACCATACAATAACAGACTGTCATCTTCACAATAATTTCCTTACTTTTAAATGGTATTATTCGAATTCCAATCTATTTTAACACCCGCATTAATTACATTTGGCCGCTACTGGTCCTTTAACCCTTTCCCAGACAACAAATTTTGGACTGGCCCAAACTGAAGGAGTTTGCAGACGACAATTTTAAATTTGACGAAAATGGCAGAACGTTATCAAAAAGGGTAGAAAACACTGTGGGAAAAGGAGAAATTGCTCGTTACGAGCAATTTCTCCTTTTCCCACAGTGTTTTCACAAGACTTGTGCTGCAGACACGTGAAAACCAGGGCTTGTTTGGGAAAGGGTTAACCGATTGCATTCATCTGTAAACTCTTTATGTTTACCAGGTGACAAAATTTTAGACTCTTCCAAACTGAAAGCATTTGTATACAACATATTTAGTGTTGCTCGAACGGGCAGTCCACCTCATGAATCAGTTGGCCATTAGACAAAATGGATTTTATGGATCCATAATCATGTAATGACTTGGTATAATACATAACAGAGATGTATTTAATAAACCCCCTTTGCCAAAGCGCCGCTATATTATCATATATACATATAAAATAATACATTTAATTACATACCAAAATAGTAGATAAAGTAAATGGCTAATACAAAGAAAAGCATGCCGCCCCGGCATAACGACATGTTTCCGATCCTAAAGAAAACTCCACACTGATCTCGTTTTCGAGCCTTGATCAAGTCCAGAGGGGTGATGACAAAACTTGTAAAGAAAGCCACACCCGCCATGACACACTGACATTTGTAGTAAATGTGCCAATCCGTCATGTCTTGGAGCTCTTTTCTCGTGGTATCATTCTGTGGAAGACATAAATCTAAATTGTTTGATTGCAATCAATGTTCATTAACAATGGATTATAATGGTTTCTTTGGTTTAAGAGAGAGGGCAACCGACAGGCCTACTGATTGGTCCAGACATTGTCCAATATTTCCTCGTCCATTGATCGATGGATCGATGGATCGTTGGATCCATCCATCCATCCATCCATCCATTCAACTTTCTGTTTTGCTGAGCGAGACGGCCTCAGTCAGTTTCGGAACCACAAACAACACTGTCTAGAATCGTTAATGATATTCAAACCAAGGTTGCGTCCCTTTACAACGTACAGACGTAAAACTCAGGACGTTTTTTGCCGAATCTTTATGGTATTAGCTTCTTTTCATTATTTTTGTTTAACGACTGAGACACTTATATGTATTGTGGACTGTTCTGAACCGGCAAGAAACAAGTTATATTGTTCCAACAATAGCAGACGAGGGTCCGTATTCACCGACTGTTATAAACTGCAGTCATAGTCTACTCCTTTTCCACAGACAGATGAACTCATTTAGACCCTTACAGAATGATCCTGTAGGTAAACAATCCCTTCCCTCCAAAAAAGATGGCTTTTGAAAACACTGACGGAAAAAGAGAAAATAATGATAACCAGCGCTTTCTATTTTTCTCACAACGTTTTCCACACTTTACAAGACAACTCTGATTATCGGAGCTACATTTACATGGAGATTGTCGTCTGCAAATGCTTTCGACACTGACAGGTCTAAAGCTTTGACGTCTGGTAAAGAGTTCAGAAATGATACAAAAACAACAGAAACAATACAGATCAATAATCAGTCGAGTGACTTACGTCTCTAACCATCCTGAGGGGCTGCGCTAAAATGCCGTAACCAACAAAAATACCGATCACACGTCCGAATCCCGACAGGATCAGAGCTGTTAGTCGATGTCGCTTAAAGTACTCCATAATGGCGACGTAGGCAGTGAAGCGCCAGAATGAGGCTCCGAGACCTGAAAACAAGAACATCATAAACCACATTTAGCTTACTTTGTCTTTTCCAATGCTGCTTAACCCTTTACCAAACAATACCTGGTTCTAACAACCCGGAGGAAATCGGCGTTTGAAAACATACTAGGAAAAGGGGAAAATGCTGGTAACCAGCATTTTCTCCTTTTCCCAATATGTTTTCTTCTCTTTCAGAGACAAATCCTGTCATAAAAGCAACGTTTATTTTGTCGTCTGCAAATGCTTTCAGTTTGACAAGTCTGAAATTTTGTCGTCTGGCAAATCCAACAGTATATTAAAAAAATATCACGGTGTCCAGCGCATCTGTCCGTGTGTTTCCGTAGTCTCTACACCAGTACCTCGTTCAATACTCTTTCAGAAAAACTTTCCCCTTTCCCCTTTTGATTGTAAATCTTATGTAGGGTTTATTCTTCAAAAAAATCAGATAAATCTTATTTAGTTTCGGTTCCTCGGGTAACAACGTCATGCCAAGACCAACAAGGCCGAGTTAAAGCGGAAATGCACGAAAGAAGAGGGTGCAGGAAAAGGTCTTCGACAACTGTATACTGCAGTGGCTACTAGAACTCATTATCCTTATCACTACTTGCAAAATTATCAAAACTTGTTGTTATTATCGGTGTCAAGAGCACATAAATAAATGAACCATGCTTTGGCAAAAGGGGGCTTAATGCATCTGCCAAAAAAAGTATCGACCCATGTCAGCCTGAGCAGTCCGCGCAGGCTGATATGGGTCGAAACTTTTTGCTATCGGTAAATTTTTTGCATGATAAAGGACCATTCTACCACCAGATACAGTCGATTATTAGGCAAAATGGATTTTATCCATCCATAATTATGTGATGACTTGCCTGGTATGATGTATCACGGAGATGCATTAAACCCCCTTTTTCCAAGCATAGCTCAGATCTTACTTACCACCGAGGAAGCCAACTAGGAAATGGAAAAGTCTTTCGTCGTCCCTGGCATTGAGAAAAGAGGCAGATAGGAAACCAGCCAACACACAGAGGGAACCAAACGCGGCCACAAGACGGTAACCAATATACACCGAGGCGACGGCAGCAACAAACTCTGTAATTGTAGGAGGGAACCGGCTACGGTAACGTTAACATGAAACAATCCGTTTAACTACGCTAAACAAAAGTTACTTCACCTTGGTTATCCTATTGTGTATAATAGAAGAGCCATGCTCTGTGAAAATGGGGCTCAATGCATCTGCAAAATGTATCGACCAAAAAGTATCGACTCATGTCAGCCTGCGCAGTCCGCGCAGGCTGACATGAGTCGATACTTTTTGCTCTTTTTAAATTCTATGAATGGCAAAGGACCATTCTACCTCTGCCACCAGATCTTGTCGATTGTTAGACGAAATGGATTTTATGGATCCCTAATTATGTGATGCTTTGTGTAGTATATATAATATATCATAGAGTTGCATTAAACCTCTTTTTGTCAGAGCATGGCTCATATATACTTGTACCTTGGCGATCAGGGCAACATACTTTATCATAAAAGAAGGCAATCAAAATCGGTAACCAAGGTATGAATATTTCAAAAAGAATGAAGAGCAATTTATACACGGCTGGTGTGCTTGATTCGCCAATTTTTTCATTTAAAGTTTAATTTGGAGCTCTAACAGCTCTTGCAATAAGGAACGTTGCATCTGACTTTCGAAAAAAAGCAAATGATTGACAGTTGATTGTAAAGGCTGACTTTTTTTGGGGACATCTGACTGTTTACTTGAACATTTAACTGACGAAAAAGAAAGAAAGAAAGAAAGAACAACGGACCTCCCATTAGACGGGCATCCTCAAAAACCATTGTATCCTTATAAGCATAGTCTCTTTTTTCGTCAATAGTCTCCCCAGCTTCAACCAGTCTATCAAGCCTTAGTGGATGTATAATAGTGGTGTTGTAGAACATATAGTACGTCAGTTCATAGCACAGGTGTAGCACTGCGCATGCCAGGACAATAATCCACGCCCACTGGCCGCCATCTGGTGCCTCCTCAACATTGTATCTTGACTTTTCTGACGATGAGTCGCTGCTGCTACTGTATTTCTGGAAGAAATGATTAAAGAAATGAACAGCGCTCCGTCAAAAAGGGGTTTAATGCATCATAGTGATGCATAATACCATGCAAGTCATCACATAATTATGGATCCATTAAAAAAAAAAAAATATTTTGTCTAACAACCGACTGAATCATGAGGTAGAATGGTCCTTGGACATGCAGAAAATTCAAAAATAGCAAAAAGTTTTGACACAGGTCAGCCTGCGCAGCACGCGCAGGCTCACCTGGGTCGGAATTTTTGCAAATGTTTTAAACCCCTCTGTGCTATGGTACCATCTCAACGTCGTAAATCGTTTGGAAAACACCTTAAGGTACGAAAGAGAGTAAACTGGTCCTCGTTTTACATGTACCATATTAGCTGTATGAGGGCAGGGAACCAATCTAGCCAATGTGGAAAATGAGGAAATTCATTTGTGTAAAAAAAGAACGATAGAATCTTTATTTGCATACGTGCGGATATTTGATTTTTTTACCGCCATGGCCAGTATGCATTTCTCGCGCAGACGGCTTAGAACGTGCAGTCTGATCTTTGATCTACATAGTCCGCTCCTGCATTCTACATAAAGATCAAGATGCATCTCAAGTTTAGATAAAATATTCTAAAGCCACAGAAAATACATCTGATTAATTTCTCTGGCAGCAAAATGGTTTATTTCCTTGAGAAATATCATGTCCAACCGGACTTTATCCTGCAATTACTTAGCCTGCTTTTATTTGACCTGGTTTTTGTGTAGGCTGCAACAGTTTAGCGAACTATCATTCAGCTCGTCTTTGTTTATCCTGCTACTTTTCTGGTATTCAACCTGAAGTACTTGTCGTAATGTGGTCGTCAACAGAACAGTATTAACTCTTTAACGCACAATGCCGCCTTTTAACGACCCTGGGAAAGAAGCCTTTTGAAACCATTGTGGGAAAAGGAGAAAATGCTGGTTACCAGCATTTTCTCCATTTCCCACAATGTTTTCTATCCTATCAAAGAAAAATTGCGCCATTTGAGCCACATTGAAATTGTCGTCTGCACATGCTTTGGATTTGGACAAGGCTAAAATTTTGTCGTCTGGTAAAGGGTTAAAAGTAATATCAATCAGATCTTTGACATGACTTGGAATCAAACGGTTATTAAACATAATTTTTTGACCCCCCCAAAAAAAACTAATTGTAAATTGTAGTTTCGAATAAACTGTCGGCTTGAATTGTTTAATTGTTGTATGACGAAGACATAGCTCCAGGGACTAGAAAGTGTCTGCTTCTCAGCGCTCAGATATACTAGTTTCCATTGCTTACAAAAATCTGGCTCTCCAACAAGGTTTAATCTGTAAATTGTAACCATAGAGAGCTGTCTGTAGTTTCAATAAAAATAGCTTTTAACATTATGTTATTGACCAATGGACAACGGCCTGGTTCCCAGTGATAAAAAAGCCTGGTTCCAAATTTTGAAAAAAAAAAAGCGTTGATTTCAAATATTCATTATGGTGGTTTCCAGTCGTTCAATACCGGTAACCATTCGGCATACCTCGGGTGATCCGGTGATCAAATCCCTCGGCTGTTTCACGTAGCTTGATATGCACCTACACGGTACATTTCGCACATCTCCGGAAGCACACTGCTTTACCGTTATTGAAATTTTAAGGCTCCTCTTTAGAAAGAACGCATGAGTAAATTTTCTATCGTTATCTTTCTAAGAGTATTTGAGTCGGCAAACAGTTTGTACATTCAAGTTTTAGCGTGGTTTATCAATTCCGTTAGGAGCTTTCATCGACAGATCGATAGAAGTGAATAACTTCACAGTGGTTGTTCATGTCGTTGCTAAGCGATCTACAGGAGCGCCGCCATGTTTAAGATCATGTGATTGGTTGTTCAAAATGGAAGCCTCCCTAATACAGACGAGGTTAGATGTAGGTACGGAATCGGCCGAGTTGTGACGAGTGTACCGGTAACCTGACTCTCAGCGCTCTGATTTATTTTCCCTTCCAGATTCCCTCTATCTTAACTCATTACTGGACTAAACATTTTTAGACTCGTCAGTATTGACAGCAATCGCAGATGACATACAAATATCGCTTAGATAATGTGATATGTCTTTCAGTCGGTAGAAAATACTGTGTGAAAAGAAGACAATGCTGGTTACTAGCACTTTTTCATAAAGTTTTAGAAAGCCCATTTCCTTTAACACTATACCATCCCATGTTTAAATGACCCTGGTGGGACCAGCTGTTGAAAACAGTGTTGGAAAAAGAGAAAATGCTGGTACCAGCATTTTCTCTTTTTACAACAATGTTTTCTACCCTTCCCAAATCAAAATCCAATTTCGAGTCACACATACTAGTATTATGTCACCTGCAAATGCTTTCAATTTGGACAAGTCCAAAATTTTGTTGTTTGGTAAAGGGTTAAGATCGTAAAAAACTCTGGATTGTTTGGTAAAAGGAAAAGCTCTATAAAAAGGGTACCCGACACATGTTTCATCCGATTATATTTCAAGTTTCAACAAAGGAAGACAAAAATTATAGTACAGCTAGGGAAGAAAGAAAAAATATTCCCATACGATCCAGGCCAAATCCTATTCACAATAAACATCTTTTTAGCTCTTAAAACATAGAGAGAAAAGAAGCAAATGCATATGAGCCATGCTCTGTGAAAAGGGGGCTTAATGCATCTGCGAAAAGTATTGACACAGGTCAACCTGCGCGGACTGCGCAGGTTGACCTGGGTCGAAACTTTTCGCTATAGGTCAATTTTCTGTATGTTCAAGGCCAAGTTTACCTAGTGATTAAGTCGGTTGTTAAAAAAAAAAAGGGGGGGGCTATTATTGATCCATAATTATGTGATGACTTGCTCGGTATTATGTATTGCGGAGATACATTAAGCCCCCTTTTGTACGAGCATGGTTCATATCTTTGTTTTCCTGTTCAACGATGACCGTGATTAAATTGTAGACCTGAAATGTCTATCTAATTAAATATTCAACTTTTCAACAGCATGAAAAACATTGAGGAAAAAGAAGAATTTTTGCTTTCAATGTTAATTTTTTAGTATAATTCTTCATGTTGAGTCTCACACACACACACACACACACACACACACAAAAGACTTTAATTAATCATTTTCCAGTCCCTTTTACGCAGTCTTTCTTTTTTAGAGATTTTTTTTTTCATTTTGTTAACTTTATTGATTATATCATTTATTCAATTTTTGGGGGGGTTAAATCTTGCTGATGTAATGATATGGTAAATTTCTACGTGACGCCAGCCATGTTAGGTAGATTTACATGTAGTCAAGAGAGTAATTCTCTATCAAAAGGGTGTTTAATGCATCTGAAAAAAGCGCAAACTCAGATCAGTCTCCTAGGTTGAAACTTTTTGCTATTTCGCACATGTCAAAGGACCATTCTACCTCACGATTGAATCAGGGTCCGTATTCACCAACCATTCTTAAGAATATTCTTGGTCTTGTTCTCCAAATTTTTTCAAATTTGAAAGTAACATACCTTCTGATTGGCTAAACCATTTGGTTTAGCCATTCAGAAGTTGTGTTACTTTCAAACTTGGAAAATCTTGAAGAATAAGTCTAAGAACGTTCTTAAGAATGGTTGGTGAATACGAACCCAGTTGTTAGACAAAATGGATTTTATGGATCCATAATTATGTGATGACTGGCTTGGTGTAATGCATCACGGAGCGGCATTAAACCCCCTTTTGCCCGGACTCCGCACAAATTCTTTGTGTAGGATTTATTTCCCTGCTCTAGGTCTTGTCTTGATAGAATCTTAGTTTTGTTTGATTCTTTGTTAAACACTTTACGATCCTTTGTTTGAAAGATCCTGAGATAGAAACCTTTAAAAAAAAATTTTAGGAAAAGAAGACAGTGTTGGTAACCAACGTTTTCACTTCCTCCCCACAATGTTTTCTATCCTTTCGAACACAAAACCCATCATTTGAGCCACATTTGATTTATTGTCGTAACGCTGACGCTGCTAAGCGCGACACACTGACCTTTTGCGGACAGTGTAGATCAAGATCAGACTGCACAGAACGTGCAGTCTGATCTTGGATCTACACTGTCCGATAAGGAGATAGCTTTCCCAACAAATACCTTTGAAATAACAAAATCTGGATTTTTACCATAGGTTTCTTTTTTTTATTTCTATTTTTCATTTTAGCACTGAATGTACATAATATGGTTTTAACAATCGCACACAACATATTGACATTAGAATTTAAATACGATGGATATGCATTAAACAATATCAGGCAGATCAGCACCAAGGATATCACAATAAAAGGAAATAATCCCTTATTCCCATTGTGGTCCTTATGTGTTGACGGTTCGACATGGAGAAACATGAGCAGACCTCCAGATAAGAGGGAGTGGTACTATTCTAAATCCATTATTTCTCTTCCAAACCCTATGTTGTGGGTACTCATTAGAATTGTCTCGATGAGACGATTCTAATGAGTGCCCATAACATAGGGTTTAGTGGAGAGTGATTAAGATTTTCAATTTTGAAATCAAAATCACTCCCTCTATCTGGAGCTCTGATGAGAATGAAATATATCAAAAGACAAACATTTGATCTATGCTTAACGCTTGTAAACTTTCAATTCACTTGTTTAGAAGGATAAGGGTTAAACAAACATTTAATTATGGACGAGACTAAAATTTTGCCGATTGGTGGAGAGTTAGATGAGATTTTGCTTTTGCTTAGATGACATCTGATGTTGAATGTACCCTGTCAGATTATTTTGCGTCAAATATTCTGATCTGCGGTCAGGAAAGCCTGGTTTGGTCTCCACTATCAGCATTGACGACAACTGTGAGCTGAATGAGTCCTTGAGCAAGGTACTGCAACGCCCCAGCAGATGAAACCCAGCAAATACGCGAATAAGTGAACTTCTATCGCGGTGATACGACTGAAGTATTGTTGAAACCAGCGCAAAATTCCGTTCAAACGTGGCAAATGAAATTGGAAATGTCGGTGATGTAATGCGGTAACCCATCTTCACCGAACAATCCTCTGTTTTAGGACCATGAGGGAGATGATTTAAAAAAAAAAACATTGTGGGGGAAAAGAAGAAAATGCTGGTAACCAGCATTTTCTTCTTTTCCCCCATAATGTTTACCAGCCTTTCAAAGACAAATCCCTGCATTTGAGCAACATTCAATTTGTCATCTGCAAATGCTTTCATTTTAGACAAATTTAACATTTTGTCGTCTTTCAGAGAGTAAAGCGTTGAGGGTTGAGAAAAAGGGTTTGAGAGTTGTAACTCAACAGATTTAGATATCCCCATTTATATACACACGTGGGGAACTACGCCATCGTTGCAATGCGAAATTTGAGAGCCCCTCTACATAACATCATACAGTTGAACAGCTTGAAAAGGTTCTAGTATTTCAACTGGCGACTGGGTGATGTTCTACCAAATTAGGGGTTGCTTAAAGGGACTTTTTTCGATGTATTGCCCTGGATACAAGATTTTTGTAAAACACTGGTTGTAACTACTCGACATATTTTCTTTGCAAGCGTAAAGAAACTGGATTATTACATAGAGCAAAACGGAAGAACTTGGACGTTTAATTGACGAGATGATCATTTTGCAATCGTCTATTTTCACGAGACCAGCAGTGACGTCATCGTAAATGTATCTATTGTATACAATCCCACTAAATGGGTGCGTGCAATAGCTTAACCATGTGACATCCCCGAAGACTTTTTCAAATTCTGCCTTAATAAAAAAAAATACTACGTATCACCTTAAGAAAATATCATCGAAAAATATTTTACCTTAAACTATTGCACTCGTACTGTCTTTAGTGATAAAACTCTTTTTCGAAGTTTGTATGATTATAAATATAAATGTGAATATTTCACTTGTATTCCAAAGGGAATTAATTATACACACTTTTAAAATGTTTACTCTTCTTCAATATTTCGGCTTACGCCTTTTTCAAGAAAATCAACATGAAAATAATGCCCTCTACATTTTGTGACAGCTTTCATACCACCATTATTTTCAAACTGAAATGTGAATAGTCTCCTTTTAAGCCTTTACCAAACAATCCAGTGTACTTACGACCCCGAGGATGCAGGATTTTGAAACATTGGATGACAAATACTTTTTTTCTTTTTCAAAGATGTTTTTGTCCCTTCAAAGACGAGTCCAATTATTTCAGCCACGTTTAAAGTGCTGTGTCGAAGGTCCATGATTGAGAGGTCTTACAGCATGGCAACACTGGATTGAAGCCCAGAGAACACAAATCGTGCTATCCCCTAATATTAAAATGAATGGAATACATATTAAAAATCCCATTCAAACAAAAACAACAAAGACGATAATAACAACATCAGACCTCAGTTTTATGGAAAAGGCTAAGTGATGAGGGTGGGAAGTCAATTGTTAGGTATGCCACCCAGTTATACACTGTTTACTATCTTACGCTCTTAACTTAAATGTGAAATTTGAGAGTCCATCTACATGACAGTTCATAGAGTATAATACCTAGACACTGCTTTCGTTTTATAAATGACTGACGTTATCGTAAATTACGGGGCCTCTTTAGGGGATTGGCCTCTTTAGGATGGAGGTGAGGGATGGTTACCTGTCGCCGCGTTGTACAGGCATTTAATCGTCAAGATCCAATCTCCGCTGGCGACGCTTGTTCCTTGAAGAGTGGTCTTGACAAAGACACTCAAGAGCCATTGCCTAGTCCTGACAAACATTTTGGAAACAGCATGATTAATTGAGAGTTGTTACATATTCCGAAGTAGTACATATACAGAACTACACAGTAGTGGCAACGTGGAAGTTAAGAGTTGGATCTCTTTGACATTTTGATAGTTACTTGAAACCCATTAAATCTTTTTCCAAACAAATCATTTATGTTTTAACGACACTGAGGAAAAGGTTTTTGAAATATCATTGTTGGAAAAGGAGAAAATGCTCGTAACCAGCGTTTTCTCCCTTTTCCGCGATGTTTTTTACCCTTTGAGAGACAAATGATATCGTTTTGAGCCATAATCAGTTGGTCACCTGTAAACGCTTCCAGCATGGACTGGTTCAAATTTTTGTCGTTTTGGTAAAGAGTTAAGAACAGGTTTCAAGTGTAACCACTGGGTGATATTACATAGCGTATAGAATTTTTTCTTTTTATTCCTGTAAACACCTGCAATATATGATGGAAGCGTGCGCATGCGCAAACAGAAAAAACAGGAGTACCGCACGTAGGTGCAAACGTTCGGCTGCAGTTTCTCACTCCGTACGGTTTCTATGTTGAAAAGGGGAGCATAACTGTGTTAATTATATTTTGAAAGTTATCTGCCCTCCCGGTATGCGTTCCCATATTGAAAGGTAATCTTTTGCTAGACAATCCCGGGTTTCAACGAACATGGGGGGAAAAGGCTTTTGAAAACGTTGTTGGAAAAGGAGTAAATGCTGGTAGCCAGCATTTTCTCCTTTTCCCACAAAGTTTTCTACCTTATAAATAGCAAATCCTGTCATTTGAGCCATTTCTAAGCTGTCGTCTGCAAATGGTACCAATTTGGACCAGTCTAAAATTTTGTCGTCAGGTAAAAAGTTAACAAATAGCTCTATTTCGAAGTACATATCTTCCGTAATGACAGAGATAATGGAACATGTTGATACCAATATTTTTGCACCATAACAGGACAGGGCTACGACAAGATGTCGGCGTTTGCTTCGAAATCAGCCGGGCTATCAAAGGCACGTTTGTGTTCACTTTCATCTTGACCTTGATATGCTCTTGATATGCTCTGTCAGATTTCATTTTGACGGAACGTTATGAAAACAGAAAAATCACTGCAAGCAAAGTCTTCGCTAGCGAAAAAAGTTTTCTTTCAAGTTTTTATGTCTGACACCTTAATATTGTTTTTTTATAGAGTGCGCCCTTCCTTTCTAAAATCTTTTCAAGATGATAATTTCGACGATGGTTATGTGGGAAAGCAGCCAGTGGCTTGGAAAGAATATTGTGCGGAGTGCTGGTGAATGAAACTCCAGGAAAGCATGGATAGGTGCACTGGCCGCCGTGATATAACTGAAATAATGTTGAAAACGGCGTTAAACACCATACAATCAATCAAGATGACAAAATTTTAGACTTGTTCAGTCTGAAAACATTTGAAGACGATCAATCAAATTTGGCAGGAATAATAGAATTTTTCTCTGAGAAGGTAGACAACGGTGCGGGAAAAGAAGAAAATACTCCTTACCGGCATTTTCTGCTTTTCCCACAATGTTTTTTCCTTTTTCTCAGGGTCGTGAAAACATGGAATGAATCATAAATCATGACCTTTATCCTGCTAAATAAGTGAAACGAAATTTTCAAAACTGTTGAAAACTAGAATAACCCTATTTCAAACTTATTTTTAGGAAAAAAACCTATCACCTTATTAAACAGTGTAGATCCAAGATCAGACTGCACGTTCCGTGCAGGCTGATCTTGATCTACACTGTCCACAAAAGGTCAGTGAGTCGCACTTAGCAGCCTAAGGATTAAAAGAAATAAAGATTTAACCCTTTCCCAAACAAGCCCTGGTTTTCAAGTGTCTGTAGTACAAGTCTTTTGAAAACACTGGGGGAAAAGGAGAAATTGCTCGTCACGAGCAATTTCTCCTTTTCCCACAGTGTTTTCTACCCTTTTTGATAACTTTCTGCCATTTTCATCAAATTTAAAATTGTTGTCTGCAAACTCTTTCAATTTGGACCAGTCCAAAATTTGTCGTTTGGGAAAGGGTTAAAGACTAAATACGCGTATAAAATTCTACATTCTCTACACGACCTATTTCTTAGTGTCATAGACCACATTTATTGTTTTCATATGGTTTTGGACACGTCTGGATTTTTCATGAAGTAGGAGATGATAAAGAATTTTTGTGTATTTTCACTAAGCGAATAAAAGACTGTTTTGCTCAAAAATGGTATGGTGAAATTGAGGTTTCTCCCAAAGCTCAACATTATAAATATTTCAAAACGCTGCTAGATCCAGAATTTTATCTCAATACCGGTCCTTTCTTACATATTACAGAAAACATTGGCGAATTTCAGATGTTCTTCACACGATCTGATGATCGAAAAGGGTAGGCATTTCTCTATTGATAGAGATTACAGATTTTGCTCCATATGTAAATCTAAAAATATTTATATTGTCGAAGACGAGTTTCATTTCTTCTTCAATTGTTCAGTGTATGAAGATCTCAGAATGAAATATTTTAGGCAATATTGTTTAAGAAATAGAAACCTCAATACATTCTACGCCATTTTAAAACTAAACAAAAAAGATACAGTATATAAAGTTTCAAAGTACTTATTAGAATAATTTTGCCTTGCGAAAATTGTAAATGAACTCGAATAGTGCATGAAAATATTAAAATAATGTCATGTTTTATGTGCAGTCTTGTTTTAATTATACTGCGGTAGTTATTATTACACTTTTGCACTATCGTTCACCTAAGTTTTTGCTTAAAACGTTATGTGTTAAGCATTTAAAGTGCAAGATTAAAGTACTTAGATTGTACAGTTGGTTATATACTATAATGTATAGCGTCACTCTTTGTAAATAAATTATATGATATGTAATATTGTATAAGGGCCAGAGGCCTAAATATTTAATTAAAGATGTTGTATTGTATTGTATTGTATTGTATTGTATTGTATTGTATTGTATTGTATTTGAAAAACAAATGCAAACTTATTCTCTTACTACAATTGTTGATATGTATATTATGTCAAACTTTTCTTCATGTTGTTTACATTTTACTAGGACGTTTTCTAAAGTCGCCTGCAGCACCTGTGTTTCATGAAGTAACCGGTAAAACAGCCCAAAAAAAGTTCAACCAAAAGGAAAAACAAGTTAAGTGCTTATGACTTCAGTTTTCATCCTTACGTTTTTAAGAGCGACTCAAGACGCTATTGCGGCCAGTGTAGATCAAGATCAGACTGCACAGAACGTGCAGTCTGATCTTAATATACACTGTCCGATTAGGATATATCTCTCCCTTCACCCCCCCCCCCCGCAAAAAAAAAAAAAAAAAAAAAATGAAAAAGCGATGTTTGTTTTTTTTTTTTCATTTACTATTGGCTGGAAAGGAAATTTTTCTTATTTAGCAGGTAAAGAGTTTATACCTTCCAAAAACATATAACATGATTTTATTGATACAGGTATAACTCCAACTCGATACACCTTTCATTAACAGTTAATATTATTGTTTGCTTTTTTTTGGATACATGTTTAAAACCACGAACCATGATGAGATAATATAAACATTATCGAGTTGGGTTTATAAATTATCTCGTCACGGTGCATGATTTTAAACCTGTAATCCCAAACATAAACAATAATAAAAACTGATAATGAAACGTTTATCGAGTAAGAGCTGTAACTCCAACTCGATAAACCTTTCATTGACAGTTCAAACAATTGCTTGTTTTTGGGAATACCTATTTAAAACAACGAACCTTGACGAGATGATATAAATGTTATCGAGTTGGGTTTATAAATTATCTTGTCGAGGTACGGGATTTTAAAGCCGTTATCAAAAACATAAACAATAATATAAACTGATCATGAAAAGTTTATCGAGTGAGAGTTATATAGTCGAAGGTAGATCGACCAAACATGTCAAACAAGCGTGCCGGGGTCTGTAGTCACCAGCCATTCTGAATAATGTTCTAATTATAATTTTCAAGATTTTCTAACTTTAAAAAAAACACGCAATTTCTGGTGTGTCAGAAATTGTGTTAGTTTCCAAATTTAGAATTAAACTAAAGAATACGATCCTGTATGGTTAGTGAATAAAAAGCCTGGTCCCGTATTCGTCAACCATTTTCAACCCTTAAAGCGCCTTTCACGACTATAGTTGCGTTTGCGGCCAGTGTAGATCAAGATCAGGCTGCACAAAACGTGCAGCCTGATCTTTGATCTACACTGTCCGCTTTGCTGAATCAGTGTAGACAAAAGCAACCATGAAATTGCAATTATTTGGGCCTTATTTCTTGGATGAAAATGTCTGACAGGTTTATTCGGCGCTCTAAGGGTTAATCTTGGTCCTGTTCTAGATTTAGAAAGTAACACAACTTCGGATTGGCTTAACAATTTAGTTTAGCCGATCAGAAGTTGTATTACTTTAAAATTTAGGGAAATCTTGATAATAAGAAACCAAGAATGTTCTTAAGAATGGCTGGTGAATACGGAACCTGTTGCTCAGCCAGGCCCGTAATTTTAAAGCGCCGAGTAGATTCCGTAATCACCCGCCATTCTAATATCATTCGTATTCTGAATTTCAAATTGCTCAGTTGGTTAAAGTTTGGATACGCGTACATGAGAGTTTATTTCCACGACAGGTTACTATGTGGTCGATAGGAAAATGATGCTGTGAAGTTTGACTGTGACTCGCCAATGGCATGCTGCGGTTATTAAATGTGAGCAGCGCTCTGGAAAAGGGGGGGTTAATGCATCTCCTTGCTGCATTATACCGATCAAGTCATCACATAATTATGGATCTATAAAATCCATTTTGTCTAACAAGCGACTAAAACATGAGGTACACTGGTTCTTTAACAGACAGAAAAAATACCGAAATAAAAAATTTTCGGCCAAGGTAAGCCTGCGCATGGGTCGATATTTTTTTGCAAATGCATTAAGTCCCCTTTTCACAGAGCTTGGCTCACATGTATGTGAGCGGCGGACTGGGAAAAAGGAGTGTAATTCATTTTGTGGTGCATCATACCAAACATGTTATCACATAATTCTTGAACCATAAAATCTGATTCATGAGGTAGACTGGTCCTTTAACCCTTCCCCAAACAAGCCCTGGTTTTCACGTGTCTGCAGTACAAGTCTTTTGAAAACACTGTGGGAAAAGGAGAAATTGCTCGTAACAGTGTTTTCTACCCTTTTGGAGAACTTTCTGCCATTTTCATCAAATTTAAAATTGTCGTCTGCAAACTCTTTCAATTTGGACCAACCCAAAATTTGTCGTTTGGGAAAAGGGTTAAAACCTAGAAAATTGACTAATAGCAAACGGTTTCGACTCAGGTTAGCCTGCGCAGGCTGACGTGGTTCGAAACTTTTTTTGAGGATGCATTAAACACCCTTTTCACAGAGCATGACTCATAATTATACATGTACAAATTTACCTCAAGCAACAACAGTATCATCAATAGCAAAGTTTAGTATCACATTACAAAATAAACTACAACAGTTGGCCCAGATAATACGTTGGTGCGCTTTTCGTTTCTGACTGAATTCATTTCGAGGGGTTACAGGTAATGGCGACATCTGCCCACAGGCTAAGCAGTAAATAAAGACAGAACAGAAACATTTTACCTCTTTTGAAAAGAGTTGGTCAAACTTAGTTATTTTTCTCATATTCCGCAAGTTCAGAACAATTGAGCCATGGTCTGTGAACAAAGGGACTTAATGCATCTGCAAAAAGTATCGACTCATGTCAGCCTGCGCAGCCCTCGCAGGCTGACATGAATCGATACTTTTTGCTATTAGTCAATTTTCTGCATGTCAAAGGACCAGTCTACCTAATAATTCAGGTTATTAGACTAAACGGATTTAATTAATCCATAGTTATGTGATGCCTAACTTGGTATAATGCATCACAAAGAAGCCTTTTGCCAGGGCTTGGCCTTATATAAGCATAAAAAAATCAGCCTTGCCAAAGTAACGTTGTACTACTGTACCAGTGTAAAATATACCTGTTTAGATATACCTTAACTCTTTACCAAATGACAAAAATGACAAAAATTTAGCCCAAATTAAAAGCATTTGCAGACGAAATATCTAATTGTACTCAAATGGTGTGATTTGCCTTTGGAAGGGTAGAAGACATTGCAGGAAAAAGGCGAAACTACCAGTATTTTCTCTTTTTTCCCACGATGTTTTCAAAAGCGTTCTTTCTAAGAGTCGTAGAAATTCGGGTCTGTGTGGTTAAGGGTTAACTTTCGTACGGCTGAACTTGGATTTGTCTGCATTATGTGGACAGTGTGGATTAAAACCAAAATGCACAGAACCTGTAGTCTGATCTTGTACCTGTAACTTCTGCTTCTTTGGCAGACGTTCTGAAAAAAAGCAGTTTTGAATCGCAATAATCTTCATCTTAGGTACTGACTGAGTACTGAATAACCATAGGCCACTAAAACTCCATTGGTCTATCACAGGATACGGAATTTTTCATGACCGTACACCGTTACTATAAAAAGCTATTTATAGTAACGGTGTTAGTGACAATTTCAGTATTCCGTCATATGTACAGGCGATGCACAGTTGTCCCTATATAAGTGTTCGATGTTTGACCAAGGAAAATTTTAGTGATTCGTGATAAACCAATGGAGGTTCACAGGTCTGTGGACTAACAATGACAATTTCATTTGAGCCGTTCTCTGGCAAAAGGGGTTAAATACATCTCCATGATAAATTATACCGAGCAAGACATCGTATAAGTAAGTACGCATCCATAAAATCCATTTAGTTTAACGACTGAATCATGAGGTAGACTTGTCCTTTGAAATGCAGAACATTTACACGTGACAAAAAGCATCGACTCATATCAGCCTGCGCAGGCTGATATGGGTCGATGCTTTCTTTGTAAATGCATCAAGGCCCCTTTTCACGGAGCATGACTCATTTACATGGCACCGCGAGGGTTGAACATTCAAGTCCTGTCCTTAACATTACAAAGAATAAATATATTTTAACTTATGGAGGAATAATAAGCTTAACCATTGAAGTGCTAAGCGCGACTCACTGACCTTTTGCGGACAGAGGAGATCAAGATCAGACTGCACAGAACGTGCAGTCTGATCTTGGATCTACACTGTCCGATAAGGAGATATCCCCCCATCTCACACACACAAAAAAAAACTTAAAATAGCAATATTTGAGTTTTTACTATCGACTTGAAAGTTTCACTTTAGTTCTATAGCAGGTTAAGGGTTAATATCTCTGTTTGCCACATTGTTTTTGAAAGCCGAAAGTCGCTCAAACGTCAACATATTGCCGACATAAATGGGATGGGTTTACCCTTTCAGTGCCAGATAAAAAAACAATCTCGATTTCTCTCGACGTGTGAAAATACAACCCTTTAACCCTTTTCTACACAATCCCTACTTTCCACAACCCTGAGGAATAGTTCTTTTGAAAACATTGTGGGAAAAGGAGAAAATGCTGGTTACCAGCATTTTCTCCTTTTCCCACCATGTTTTCTATTCTATGAAAGATATATTTTTATTAATTTTTTTTACATACATTTAATTTGTCGTCTGCATATGCTTTCAATATGGGCAAGGCAAAAATTGTTTCGTTTGGTAAAGAGGTAAACTGAGATCGGTATCTTATTTATTTTACAGGCTGGGCTGAACAAGTGGACGAAAAGATCCTGCTAAATAACTAACATCAAGCTTTCAAACCGATAGTACAGACCCGAATAGTGCTATTTCAAACTTTTTTTTTTTTGAGAAAAATATCTCCTTGTCGGACAGTGTAGATCCAAGATCAGACTGCACGTTCTGTGCAGTCTGATCTTGATCTGCACTGTCCGCAAAAGGTCAGTGCATCGCTCTTGGAAGCCTAAGGCTTAATCTCAGAGCGATGTCTTTTTTCTTTTCATTTTAAATGCCTAGTTGAACAAGCGAACGGTGTAGATCCGAGATCAGACTACAAGTTTTGAGCAGTCTGATCTTAGATCTATGCTGTCCACAAAAGAGACTGTATTCTCTCCTGGCATGAAAGGGTCAAGTTATTGTAACACGAACCTGTCTGACAACTTTTTTTCTGTCATTGTCAAAGATCGATTATTGATTTTTTTCCTTTATAAATAGTACCTATAAGACTTGAATAGTTTGAGTTGATTGTCATTATTACAGGTTAACCTTTAGATGAGTCGATAACATACAGGGTTTGGGCAAAAAAGGCGGCGGGGGTCGCTGGTTCGAATCCTTAGCTCTGCCAATTTCTTTCGGAGGATTGATGATAGTCATTGCGACAGGATTCATTCCGGTCTCACCGCTGTTCATTGTTTAAACGATCTTGGAAAGCTATGACTGATTGAACAGTGTTTCACACCTGTTTCAACATTATTTCAATAATAACAGCGACAGCTCACATATTCATGTATGCCCTGGGTTTTACCAGTACTAGGTTAGGGCTCTGTGGTGTCTTGCCCAAGAACATACCCATTCTGATGCTGACCTAAATTTGTCTCTTCTTTTAATAGAGACTGATTGTGAATCCCCAAAGCCACTAGTAACGTGCATGTATACAAGCCATACTCTACCAAGAGGGCGTTGAATGCATCGCTGTGATCCATGATACCAGCTTGTCATCACATAATTATGGATCCATAAAATCCATTTTGCCTAACAAACGACTCAATCGTTAGGTAGAAGGGTCCTTAGACATGCAGAAAGTTTGACCAGTAGCAAAAAGAATCGACACAGGTCAGCCTGCGCGGACAGCGCAGGCTGACCTGTGTCGATTCTTTTTGCAGATGCATTAAATCCCCCTTTTTTCAGAGAGCATGACTCGTACATTTGTAATCGGAAATGAAAAAAATTAACAAGCTCATTTGATTTTGAAAGGTGGGGGCTTATTATAATGACGTTTTTTGACATTATATATTTGATCGTTGTATTGTGGCGGAAATAAAATTTGACGAAATAAAACAACAAACCATGAAATATTATACTTGACTGAAGAATGAAAAAGGAAACTATATTGGCGTGCACGTAACTTTTAACCGGGTACCGGCATTTTCTTCTTTTCCCACAATGTTTTCAAATGCCTTTTCCTCGTTAAATAACGGGATTGTATGGTAAAAAAGTTGAATGAAAAATCCAAACAGGGAAGTTGTCAAACGTATATGATTTGAGATAAAAATCAATTATTTACCTTTTTATTTTTGAATTATTTATTTATTGCTTGTATGGTGCTCAACGCCGTTTTCAATATTATTTCAGTTATATAGCGGCGGCCAGTGCCACTTTCCATGCTTTCCTGCAGTTTCTTTCACCAGTACTTCTTTCCAAGCCACTGGCTGCTTTCCTACATAACCATCGTCGAAACAATGATCATCGGTGAGAGAGGAATGAATCCTGTCGCAATGACTATCACCAATCGTCAAACGGAGATTGGTCAAGCTGGAGATCGAACCAGCGATCTCCTGGGTCCTAGCTCACCAACCAATCTTAAGTAAAATCTTAGTATTATTCTTTAAGATTTTCTGAATTTGAAAGTAACGCAACTTCTGATTGGCTAAACCAAATGGTTTAGCCAATCAGAAGTTGTGTTACATATGAATTTAGAAAATTCTGAAGAATAAGACTAAGAATGTTCCTAAAATGGTTGGTGAATACGGACCCTGCTCTCAAGTCCTGTACGCTACTGAGGGCGCTACCGTGGCTCGGCTATTCTGTCAAATAAAATAGACATCATTAGTCAGTACTAAACATGTAGATATTGCAGTTTCAAGGCTGTTTCTGTCAGGATATACAACAAAGAAACGGACAGTATCATTCCAAAAAGACCAGACTGTACGTTCTGTGCAGTTTGATATTAATCTACACTGTCCGCACAAGCCAATACAATCGGATTAAGTGCTTCAAACGTTTAAATTGATAAAACCTCGATAAATAAATATGGGTTTTATCTTTACTATAAATCGCGATAGACACTGATTGAAAAGAATATGTACATGTTTTTTTTTTTTATATATAGAAGTTCTATATAAAACCCTTAGGCTGCTAAGCACGACTCACTGACCTTTTGCGGACAGCGTAGATCAAGATCAGACTGCACAGAACGTGCAGTCTGATCTTGGATCTACACTGTCCGATAAGGAGAAATCTCTCCACGAAAATACCTTTTGAATAGGAAAATTGGGGTATATACTATCGGTTTGAAAGTTTCATTTATTTTATACAGTAGGATAAGGGTTAACACATCGCCTGCTTAGCACATTAAACCTATACCAGAGACGTAATATCTTTTAAAAAGATAGGCGACTTAAATTTGCCAGCAAATAGGCAAGGGCCCTTAAAATAAACATGTCTACATTTTTGACCAATCACAAATTTCTATTCATTCATTTTTTATCAGTATCAAAAGTAGGTCAAAAACCAGCACATTCAGCTATAGCTCCTACTCGGGAAACGTTTCATTATCAGTTCATATTATTGTTTGTTTGGGATAACAGTTTTTTTTTTTTTTTTTTCAACTTCCGGTCAAGAGAGTGGTCAGCCATTTTTCTACAGTTTAGTATAGTTTATCATAGCAAAATAAAACTTGAAACTTGAAACTAGCATGCTTTTGACCGCTCGAATTCATTCAACTTAATTAACTAACTGTCTACTTAAAAAAAATGTTCTAATCTTATCCCCATGTTGTATAATGTATACCTGGGTGAATAAAGTTGTATTGTGTTCTGTTCTGTTCTGATAACAGGTTTAAAATCACGTACCGTGACGATATAATTTATAGACCCAACTCGATAATGTTTATATTATCTCATCATGATTCGTGATTTTGAACATGTATTTCCGAAAAAACGAACAATAATATTAACTGTTAATGAAAGGTTTATCGAGTTGGAGTTATACGCCGAATCATCATGAGTTGTAACGATCCCAAGGGAGAATGTGATGGAAAACATTGTGAAAAAAGGAACTAGCATTTTCTCCTTTTCCCTACATGTTTTCTAACCTGCCATAGAAAAAAAAAGAACCCAGTCATTGGAGCAACATTTAATTTGTCGTCTGCAAACACTTTCAATTTGGATGAGTCTAAAATTTTGTCATTTGGTAAAGACTTGAGGGGAGTAGATTATAACGGTTAAGGTGATCGGCATAGTATTCTTCCTCACTCACACCTTTGTGTATATTCTTAAACAAAACTTCTCGGATTCAGGGGAGGGATTATAGATCTACCTATTGTCGCAAACAAAAAATATATTCTTCATAAATCCTCACAGTGCAAAAATGAACATCAGGGAATTTTGAATCAGCTAGGGAAATCTGAATTGTTCCCGGTTTCGAGGACATTTAGTCAAGCATACGTCCATGTATCTCACAAAATATTCGAACCGTAGGTCTACGACCAGACTGTACGCTTTTTGCAGTCGGGTCTCGGACCTGCATTGTTCGTATATTCAACCAAGAATTTTTAGCGTATCCTAAGGATTAACAGATAAGGTGTCAGGTCATAGTTTTCAGGTTTAACTAATCTCCCTCTCTTTTCACGTATCAAGATCGCTGATCATCTTTTGATAATTTTTCCGGACAAACCCGACGGAACAAATTCATACTCAAATCTCGATCAGAACTTTTGCTACACTGTTTCCAGCGAAAACTTGAAGTTTATCTTTGTATCAGATCTAATATGCTAAATACATCCCCAGAAAAATAAAGAAGTTTCCACTTTGCAATAATCAGACAATCAGAACACAATTATACTGGTATTTTGAAATATTTATTTCTTTTTTCCATCTATTTCGTACAATGCTACATACAAGGTAAACTCAATATTAGACGACAAAATCTTAGGTATATCTAATTTGAAGGCATTTGCAGACGACAAACTGAATATTCCTCAAACTATGATATTTATCCCGTATAGAAAACATTGTGGAAAAAGGAGAAAATGCTGGTTACCAGCATTTTCTCCTTTTTCTCACAATGTTTTCAATAGTCTATCTCTTTAAAGTCGTTACTGCACAGGGCTAGTACACTTCTTTTTTTTTTTTAAATCGTGATTTTACTAACCGCTTTCATTATTCAAACTAGATCTTTTGAAAACTGATCTAGTCAATCGCCCACGTTTTAGTCATCTGATCTAAAGGTAAAATGAAACTTAACTAAAGAAATTCATTGAATACCCTTTCTATATGAGCCATGCTATGTGAAAAGGGGGCTTAATGCACCTGCAAAAAGTACCGATCCAGGTCAGCTCGCGCATATCCGCGCAGGTTGACCTTGGTCGAAACTTTTTGCTGTTTGTAAATTTTCTGTATGTCAAAGGCTCATCCTACCTCGTGATTCGGTCCGTTGCTTGACAAAACAGATTTTGTGGATCCATAATTATGTGATGAATTGCTTGGTATAATTCATCACGGAGATGCATTAAACCCCTTTTGCCAGAGCATGGCTCATTTGTTTCTTATGCAGTATAAATTTGCACAACCCTTCAGCACGCAATGCAGAGTTTTAACGACTCTAAGCCAGAAGCCGTTGAAAACAGTGTGGAAAAGGAAAAAATGCTGGTTGCCAGCATTTTCTCCTTTTCCCCACAATGTTTTCTTCTCTTCCCATTTTCCATATACAAAAATGTTAAAGGCCCAATAGCGACCGAAAGTAAACAATGGGTGTGTTACTGCGTGGGCGGTCTCAAAACAAATATTTCTTATGACATTTTTCTATCTGTGCAGGAAGACAACTGTGCCAAATAATTTTGAAATTCAACATGAAAGTAGAAGTGAATGATTCGGACATGCTCTTTTTATGCCCCTCCCCTCAAGTATGACATTGCCCTTCAATTTACTTAAATGTATCATGTGGCCATTTCTTCTAAACTGTTTTTTTCCGTTTTTAGACCAACCCGTAAATATAGAATTTATGGCAAATTCGGACTAGTGCACGAACTGAAGTTTCGGAGACTATGTCTCGCTCATCGCAAAACGTTACGACAATTATCGTCCATGCGGCCAACAGGAAGAAGGCACATTTACAGATCGGCCATTGTGCGTAATAAAACACCGTTCCTTTCAGTTTTACCCGAGATATTCATTATTTATTCAACATCTTACTGCACCCTGGCTACCCTTCACGTTTGTATCACAAATATCTATTGTACATCGTCACTGCTGAAATTTTAAAATGAAAACAGAAATTATCACAATGTCTTTCTGCCTTTGTTTCTAATCTCTTTCTACATTTAAAATAAATTTTCTTTAGTTTTCCTTTCTATGACAACGGTAAAATAACAGCAAAACAGTTACCATTCTAAAGCAAGAGGGACCAAGACTCTGACAGAAAAAAAAAGAAAATTGTTCACTCTGATATGTTGTTAAAGCTCGCATGCTTGACGATGCTTCAACAGGACATTAACGAACCGGGTAATTCCGATAGATAATTGGATTTCTGTTCCTTGAAGAAAAAAAAAACATCAATAATTCACAGATATACATGTATGTTTGGTAGACCATGTAAACATCACGCACTTATCAAAAAACTGAAAAATAAAAGAGGGCCATGCTCTGGCAAAAGGGGGCTTAATGCATCTCCATTATGCGTGATTCCAAGCAAGTAATCGCATGATCATGGTTCCATAAAATCCATTTTGTCTAACAACCGACTGAATCATGAGGTAAACTGATCATTGGGTATGCAGAAAAATGACAAATAGCAAAAAGTTTCGGCCCAGGTCAGCCTGCGCGGACTGCGCAGGCTGACCTGGGTCGATACTTTTCGCAGATGCATTAAGCACCCTTTTCACAGAGCATGGCCCAAGAGAGTTGTTCGCCCTGATCCCCACCCATTTTCCATATCAACTATTTACCAAATAGCCCGATGCTTTAGCCAACCCAAGAAAATCCTCTTGAACTCGAAAACACTGTAGAAAAAGGAAAATAAAATATCAGTTTTCAGCATTATCTCCTTTCTGAACAATGCGTTCCTCGCCACCATTGAGAAATTAAGAATTGATTTATCGTCTGCTTTCAGCTGGGACAAGTCTTCTCGTGTGTTTAAGAAATCACCTAGCAAATGTTAGTGAAATCTGAGATGAACTAAAAAAAAAAGACTGAAATCAAGACAACACACCTGTCAGGTAGCAGAGCCCTGCATCCCCCCACTCCTGTCCGGTAGCAGAGCCCCGCACGCCCCCCCCCCCCACTCCCGGAAGATACAGTAGTTGCGAGTCCGGTTTCCAGGTTTGGCTATTTCAAAATTCTTTCCGGGGTTTGACGAGCGCGCTTATGACTGCAATTTTACCCCGATAGAGCTGAGGATAACTTAACTATGAGCCATACTCTGTGAAAAGGAGGTTTTATGCATCTGCAAAAAGTATCGACCCAGATCAGCCTGCGCAGTCCGCGCAGGCTGACCTGGGCCGAAACTTTTTGCTTTTGGTGCATTTTCTGCATGTCAAATCTGATATTTGATCTTTACTGCATATTTCCTTTATTATCTTATGGCAAAACAGCCCCTAAAAATAGAACGTTTGGTTTAAATATATGTTCCCCCTGTAATACGAAATATATACTGAGCCATTCTCTGTGAAAAGGGGGCTTAATGCAGCTGCAAAAAGTGTCGATCCGGGTCATATTAAATATGCACCGTGAAAAGAATGTTTAATGCATTTGCAAAATGTACCGAGCCTGCGCAGTCCCAGGCTGAGCAGGGCCAAAACGTTTCTGCTATCGGTCAAAGTTCTGCATGACAAAGGACCAGTCCGGACGGGCTGGATCTAGGATCAGACTGCACATTCGTGCGGTCTGATCTTGATCTACACAGTCTGAAACATCAATCTGGGCTTATAAACGTGAAATTCTTATCAAATGAATCTTTATTCCTTGTTGTAATTGTGTGAATTGGTTTTAGACAGCGGACCGCTTGGATCTGGGATCAGACTGCACATATGTGCGGTTTGACCTTGATCTACACGGTCCGCAACATCTATCTAGGGTGACATATTCAGATGTTACCCGTAGGCCTGATAGTCTGAAATCTTAACAATGTCTAAATTAATTTTGGTTTCAATATATACGTATGTTTTTCTTACTACCTCCTGTGTGATTTTGTAATTGTGTGGATTGGATTCAGAGAGCGGACGGTTTAGATCTAGGATCAGACAGCGCATTTGTGCGGTCTGATCCTGATCTACACAGTCTACAACAGTTATTCAATGTGACATCTTCAGATGCTGTGTAAACTCAAATGCTTATGTCTAGATTAATTCCAGTTTCCATGTATGCGTATGTTATATTAGCAGTATATATTACACCAGTACCAGTATTATACCAGTTATATTACCAGTAGGCCTTAGAAGTATGAAAACTGAAATGTTTATATGTAAATTAATTTCAGTTTCCTTATGTATGTGTGTTTTGTGCATGGGATTTTGTTGCCTCCTGTATGGTTCATGTTGTCGTTTGAGGCTTTGATAGTTAATGTTGAGACGATGACCTCTATAGGTTAAGTCAATAAACTGATCTGTTCTGTTCTGTTCTGTTCTTATAATACAGTCGATTGTTACACAAAATGGTCTTTATGGATTCATAATTGTATGATGGCTTGCTTGGTATAATGCATCGCGGAGAAGCATTAAGCCCCCTTTTGTCAGAATACGGCTCATACTGTCCCATGCTTAAGGATTTATATGTAACCTTTAACCACGCACTCCCGAGTTTTAACGACCCTGCAGGAGAATGATTTTGAAAACATTGTGGGAAAAGGAGAAAATGCTGGTAACCAGCATTCTCTCCTTTTCCCAGAATGTTTTCTACCACATGTCAAAGAACTTCGGTTAATCTGAATCATTTTCGAGTTTGTCGACTGCGCAAGCTTTCAGTTTGGAAGAGTTTAGAATTTGTCGTTAGATAAAGAGTTAAACACGACAAGATCTCAAGTTGAATCTTTATTTCTCATCAGTGCAATGCAGTATCACGCAGTGCGTTTACGGTTACATGATTAGTTCTGTTTTACCTTTATACACTGTATGGCTAAATTATGCCTAATGTTTACCAACTGCAATATATGAGCTATGCTCTGGCAAAAGGGGGCTTAATGCATCTCCGTAATGCATTATACCAAGCAAGCCATCACCTAATTATGGATCCATAAAGTGCAATTTGTCAAACGACCGAGGTAGAATTATCCCTTGACAAGTTGGCATGCAGAACATTGAAGGATAGCGAAAAGTTTCGGCACATGTCAGCCTGCGCAGACTGCGCAGGCTGACATGGGTCGATACTTTTCGCAGATGCCTTAAGCAACCTTCCACAAAGCATGGTTTATATATATTGAAACCAAAGACATACATGAAACCAAAGACACGCATATGAAACCAAGGAGACAGATGAATACATAAATAAGCTGTGGCCCAATATAACCGAAATATTGCTAAAAACGACGGGGGGAAACATACCTAACAGGCTCAGTTTTAGTGATTTTAGTCCTTTGATATTAAAATCTAATTGTCTTTGCTTAGTAACTTCGGTGCGATGAATTTTTAACACTGAAACATTCTTTTGAGCCATACTCTGGCAAAAGGGGACTTTATGCATCTCCGTGATGCATGATACCGAGGAAGTCATCACATAATTATGGACCCCCTAAAAATCGACTGATTCATGAGGTAGACTGGTCCTTTGACATACATGTACAGAAAAATTTTAAAGAAAGCAAAAAGTTTCGGCCCATGTCAGCCTGCGGGGATTGCGGACTAATAAAATTTTTAAAGATGGCAAAAACTTTCGCCCTATGTCAGCCTGCGCGGACTGCGCAGGCTGACATGGGTCCATAATTTTTGCGAATGCATTAAGCGCCCTTTTCACAGAACATGGTTCTTTTTTATCTGCACGTGACTGTATTGAGTAGTGCTCATCATTTGTCGTCCGACCACTAAATTCACCTGTGTGATCTTTGATCTACACTGTGCAATCTTTACTGCGATCAAAATGTCCCTCGTATTTTGCAGCCATCGAATCAGCAAGTCATTTTATTTCCCAGCGAAACGAAGGGTGCATACTAAGACCAGAAAACATAGATATGCATAATACAATTTGTCTACTGACAATGGGACAAACTGGTCATGACATGCATAGTTTGTATTCAACACCAAACTTCTAAAAAGATCTAAAAAGATCAAATGGGCATTTCCAACTAGTACGTATATATAAGTAGGATAAAAAATAAGGGAACCCTTGTGTTTCATCTTGAGGTAATTCTTTATTTCAGCTAAAACATATAACAGATATGGAATCCGAATCAATAATCGATTTGACCCCCAAGTGCAGCAACACCTGCAAGACACCTGGTGGGCTTACTAAAGATGATACGGAGAATCTTTGCTCTTGGAATGTTCTGAAATATTGAGAGGTAAAGTCACCCTGTCATCATGTCAGAAAAAACAAGTACCAGGGTTCCCTTATTTTTGGGGCTACCTGTATATAATTGAAATCCAAACATCTTCGGCTTCATATTTCATTCCGCCAAACTAATCTCACCGTATCTGACATTGTAGATCAAAGGTCATACCGCAGTTTCTGTGAAGTCTGATCTTGATCTACTCTCTCCGGAAGAGAACATTTGGCCGTGAGCATTAGTACGAGTATAACTGTTAAAATTATTCTAACATGAATGGCGATAGATCTACTTTCTTCACCGCGGAATAAGATTTGGTCGACTGTTATGCGTCCTTCACTTCCGACTGAATATGAGGACTTAAAGCCGGCCAAAGCATGGCTTTATGCTCACAGAATGAGTTTGAAGCGAGAGATGATTAAATAATATGGAAACACATTCGTGGTTTGTTTAGAGAAGGTACAAAACAGAGGATTTCCGTTCTTCCTTAATTCGTTAGGTATTTCGCAAGATTACAGAATGATAATACTGTCTAACTAATGTACAGTGCGTATGAAAAATGAACTCCCTAAAAACCAAGGTGCAAAGGTTGCATGGAAATGTAAATGTTTAACCTTTTACCTAGCAACCCGAACTTTTAACTACCTTGAGAAAGGAGACTTTTGAAAACATTGTTGGAAAAGAAGAAAATGCTGGTAACCAGCATTTTCTCCTTTTCCCACGACGTCTTCTACTATAACAAAGACAAATTCCACAATTTGAGCCACATTTAATTTATCGTCTGCAAATGCTTTAGAATTAGACGAATTTAAAATTTTGTCGTCTGGTAATGAGCTTAAAGCAAACAAAAACCCCGACTTACCCTTTTCCGACTTTGTCTATATTCATAGTCCGGGGGTTGTATGTCGGCCCCTACGTAGTAAGGTCTTGAAGAATACCCATATCCACCACGATCCCTCTCGTATCCCCGATTTTCCATCATAAAACACCGAAATTAAACCCAAGTACGGACAGTAAATTCAATGTTACACCACAACCCGCCCTTATAACACTTATTTCACGATTTTAGATCGATAATTATTTATATAAATTCAAAAATGGAACACATATGTTCGACTGCAACGAAAGTTGGGTTGTAAATGGTTCGCACAGCGAAACCCGATACCTAGCTATTCAAACAATGTTTTACAGGGTGGATATTTACGGGCACGTATCGTATTTGTTCTGGTGTTACCGTTTCTCTGTTCACTGCTGGGCTCCTGTAATATCCTAACTGCGTTCATACAAGACTGACTATTAGGAATTCAACCCTTAGAATACCCCGTAAACCCAAAAGACGTTTTCATTCTAGAAATAATCCTAATCCGAGGAATTTCAAGTTTGCACATACCAAGAATGTCTCAGCAATGCGGACCATGTAGATCAAAGATCAGACTGCACGTTTTATGCAGTCTGATCTTGATCTACAATGGCCGCAAAGTCTACTGAACTGGAAAAAGGCGCTAAGAGTTAACACAATGCTTCTTAAAAAGATATTAAATCCTTCGCCCGATTATACAAACACTTCAGGTAGTTAAAATCCACAATGTTTCAAGTAGAATTTAGTAGGTTTCGTTTTGCGCATATGTGCAGCGATTTGTGGATCTTTTGTCTCTGTCCCTCTCTTTGCCCCTTCTCTCTCTCGTCGCTCTCTCTCGCTCTTTGTGAGCGAGCGAGCGAGCGAGCGAGTGATCAGTCAGTCAGTCAGTATTTCAGTCTTTCTGTCTGTCCCGCCTCTCTCTCTCTGCTTTTATTTCTCTCTCCCTCTCTAAAAATGTATGTCCTGGTAAAGACTTAAATAGTTTGAGGTACCAGATCTTTGACTGAAATCCAAGTCTGCAATTTAAACAGGAAGACAACAACAATTTTTGATACAGGAATCATTGTAAACCGAAAAATCCCTTATTCCTAAATCAAATAATCCTTTGTTGAACGGCACTGAGAAAGAAGGCTTTTGAAAACATTGTGGAAAAAGGAGAAAATGCTGGTAACCAGCATTTTCTCCTTTCCCTACACTATTTTCTAATTTTGAGGAGACAAATCTAATATTTTTGGCTATGTTTAGCTTAGTTGTCTGCAGATACTTTCAATTTGGGTGTGTCCAAAAAAATTATCATCTCTTGAAGAGTCGATACAATAATTTTCTGCTTTTACCAGAATGTTTTTTTAAGGGTTTTCTACTGAAAAAAGTCATGTATGTAATTGTTTCTGTCGTGTTTTACGCCGTTTTCAAGGTTATGCCGGTTATATCGTGGCGCCCAGTACACCTATCTATGCTTCTATATATGCTTCTTTGTTGATTCGTCTTACCAGCTCTTCGCAGAACATTTATTTAAAAACCACTGGCAGCTTTCTCACTTAACCCCTAGCCACACAATCCCGAGTTTTCACGACTTTCAGGATATAGACTTAAAAACATTGTTGGAAAAGGAGAAAATGATGGTAACCAGCATTTTCTCCTTTTCCCACAATGTTTTCCATCCTTTCAAAGACAAAATTTATCATTTGAGCCACATTTCATTTGTCGTCTGCAAATTCTTTCAATTTGGACTTGTCTTAAATTTTGTCATGTGGTGAAGAATTAAACTCACTTCAGTGTATAGAAGTGGGCTGTAGATTCGCCCTACTTCCGACGCTCCACCTAGATACCGCTTTCGTCTACTATTTCTTCGTCCAAACACTCTTAATAATACAAGTTTATAAGTCTTGAATTTGTACTTAAATTTAACATATAGGCTTGTGGGGCCGGGTGTTAATACTTTTTTCTGTTCTTTGTCAGTATGATTTGATTCATACTCTGTGAAAAGGGGGTTTTATGCATCCGTACAAAGTGTCGAACCATGTCGGCCTGAACAGTCCGCGCAGGCTGACAATGGGTCGAAACGTTTTGCTATTTGTAAATCTACATGTCCAAAGACCGTTCTAGATCATGATTCAATCGGTTTTTGGACGAAACGGATTTTATGGATCCATGAAAATGTGATGACTTGCTTGGTATACTGCGTCACGGAGATGCATAAAACCCCCTTTGTCAGAGCGCAATTCATTTTTTTCTTAATACACGTGTCATTTCTAATACACATGTAAAATATTTCATTTATTCATTTTACGAAAGTTGTATTTTGAGTCGAGGGGCATATAGCAAAATCTACTATAGTTTTGAATAGATAGCATGCTGAGAGACTAAGTTTTCAATTTTCAATGCGAGTTTGTTATAGAAATGGTCTACGATATTTGAAATGGTTTTATGTACCATTTAAATGCGCTTTCTATTTCAAAATCATGACCGTGAATCATTTCGCAATATTTTCTTATCTTTTCATTGTCCAAAATAGTCGAGCCATGCTAGGTGAAAAGGGGGCTTAAAGCATCTGCGAAAAGTATCGACCCAGGTCAGCCTGCGCAGTCCGCGCAGGCTGACCTGGTCCGAAACTTTTCGCTTTTGGTCAATTCTATGTATGTCCAAGGACCAATCTACCCCATGATTAAGTCGGTTGTTAAAAAAAATGGCTTTTATGGATCCATAAGTATGTGATGGGTTGTTTGGTTTCATGCATCACGGATATGTATTAAGCCCCCTTTTGCCAGAGCAGTTTTAAAGGTAGACCTCAGAATACGATATCACGACGATAATGTGTCGCTTGGTACGTGTTAAACCAAATTATTTTCAGTACAAGTACATAAAATAAAACTTAAATAAAATGTATAAACGATAAGCTATATCCCTAAATGCACATTTAATTCCGAAAATTCCCTTTTTTGTCGTTGTGGATTTTGGGTGTGGATATAAATATGAGACATGCTCTAGCAAAAGGCAGATTAATGCATCTCCGCACTGCATTATTTCAAGCAAGTCATCACATAATTATGGATCCATAAAATCCATTTTGTCTAACAACCAACTGAATCCTGAGGCAGAATAGTTCTTTGACATGCAGAAAATTTACCAAAACCAAAAAGTTTCGACCTAGGTTAGCCTGCGCGGACTGCGCAGGCTGACCTGCGT
Organism: Tridacna gigas; assembly: GCA_945859785.2. Taxonomy (NCBI): domain Eukaryota; kingdom Metazoa; phylum Mollusca; class Bivalvia; order Cardiida; family Cardiidae; genus Tridacna; species Tridacna gigas. The sequence continues at coordinate 3,945,107 of OX244037.2, forward strand.
CGATACTTTTTGCAGATGAATAAAACCCAATTTTCACAGAGCATCGCTCATATACAGTAAGTAGACATAAATATTTCATCAAATTCCGAATTTCCCTTGACTTACATGTATTTTTCAGTGTGCACGAACAGTAACTTCTCTGCTTCGGATCAGTCGAGCCAAGCCCCCGTGGCTCAGTCGGTAGCGCAAAGGACTCGAGAACAGATAGTCGCTGGTTCGAACTGCTTGGCCAATTTCTTTCCGAGGATTGATGATAGTCATTGCGACAGGATTCATTCCTCTCTCACCGCTGACCATTGTTTCGACGATGGTTATGTGGGAAAGCAGCCAGTGGCTTGGAAAGAATATTGTGCGAAGTACTGGTAAAAGAAACTCCAGGAAAGCATGGATAGGTGCACTGGCCGCCGTGATGTAACTGAAATAATGTTGAAAACGGCGTTAAACACTACACAATCAATCAATCTGATCATTCGATCATGTGGAAAAAAAAACCCACACTGGTTCAAAGCGAAGTTACTGGAGCTATTTACATCAATATGTTATTAGCGTTCGTCGCCCGACATCAAAGTTGTAGATCTCCAAAAGTTAGTGCTGTTATTGTTTCGCTAAATTTTTGTCGATGTCGCCATTGACGTCAATGTAAAAAAAAAAAACGATTTTCGAAAATGTTGACCACTTTTTAAACAGCTGCATTTATATCATATTACATTGTATCGAGGGTGAAAATACATATATGAGCCATGCTCTGGCAAAAGGGGACTTAATGCATCTCCGTGTTGCACTATACAAAATAAGTCATCACATAATTATGGATCCATAAAATCCATTTTGTATAACCGACTGAATCATTAGGTAGACTGGTCCTTTGGCATACAGAGAACTGACCAACTGCGAAAAGTTTCCGCCCAGGTCAGCCTGCGCGGACTTCGCAGGCTGACCTGGGTCGATTCTTTTCGCAGATGCATTAATCTCCCTTTTCACAGAGCATGGCTCATATATTTCAATGTCAAAATCTATTCTGCTTTATTTTCAAGTAAGTTTCATAACTACATCTTCAGTTTTTAATCCACAATGAATTGAGAAGTAAGGTTGAAAATACATGTAAGTTTTAGGGGGTTCGGACTTTGTTGAAATATTTATGGCCTCTAACTATATTTACCAGTGACACAATGTCGACGTTTAACTCTTTACCAAACGACAATATTCTAGACCAGTCCAAATTGAAAGCATTTGCAGACGACAAAATAAATGTGACTCATAAACTGAAATTTGTTTGGGAAAGGTAGAAAACATTGTGGGAAAAGGAGAAAATGCTGGTTACCAGCATTTTCTACTTTTCTCGCAATGTATCAATAGGTTTTTTTTCCCCTCAGGTTCGTTAAAAGTCGGGATTGTGTGATAAAGGGTTAAGTATACGAAATCTATCAAGGCCTCGCTACCAGCTATCCGTCTGTCTCCTATTTATACGCCGAGCCCCGTAGCTTAGTCGGTAGCATACAGGGCTTGAGAACAGGAGGTTGTGGTTCGAGCTCCGGCTCGGCCAATCTCTTTCCGAGGATTGATGATAGTCATTGCGACAGGATTCATTCCTCTCTCACCGCTGACCATTGTTTCGACAATGGCTATGTGGGAAAGCAGCCAGTGGCTTGGAAAGAAAATTGTGCGGAGTACTGGTAAAAGAAACTCCAGAAAAAGCATGGATAGGTGCACTTGCCGCCGCGATATAACTGAACTAATATTGAAAAACGTCGTTAAACACCATACAATCATAAAACCTATTTATACAGTCTAATTTTTTTCTTTTTCAAAACTTGGATTTCGGAACATATAACAAAGTTTTCTTTTAATGAAAACGGCCGCTTAATACAAGTGGCTGCTGCTTACACGCTTTCATGTAAATTGTACTATGCATACTTCAACAGTGTCCTTTTCAAAATCTTTGAATATTGTTTAAATGTATATTTGTTAGTTTAACTCTTATCCTGCTGAATAAGTTAAATAAAACTTTCAAGCCGATAGTAAAAACTCGAACAATGTTATTTCAAATTTATTTTTTTGGAGAAAAATATTTCCTTATCGGACAGCGTAGATCCAAGATCAGACTGCACATTCTGTGCAGTCTGATCTTGATCTACATTGTCCGCAAAAGGTCAGCGAGTCGCGCTTAGCGGCTTCAGGGTTAATGAAAGGCTTAAGGGTTATTGAAAACATTATGGGAATGTGAGAAAATGATGCTAACCAGCACTTTCTCCGTTTCGGCCATGTTTTATATCTTAACAGGATAGTTCGATACCCGGCTGAGGCAAACTTTCTTTCCGGCGATTTTTCGCCTCTCACCTCTGATGCATGTGAGAAAAGTAGTCAGTGGCTTTGGAAAGAAAGTTGTGTCAGTACTGGTGTGAGAAAGCCAGGAAACACATTGGTGTGTCGCTGACCGCCATGATATGACCTAAGCTGTTAAAATGGCGTTAAACTCCAATACAAACCAAACCAAATTAACAGGACAAATCCTATCGTGTGATTCACTCATTGAACTATGCTCTGTGAAAAGGAGGCTTAATGCATCTGCAAAAAGTATCGATCCATGTCAGCCTGCAAAAATCCGCGCAGGCAGATCTTGGCCGAAAAGTTTTGTTTTTGATCAATTTTCTGCATGTCAAAGGACCAGCGCACGGCATGATTCTTAACACTTAAGCTGCTGAATAAATGAAACTCAAATTTCTACTCAATACTAAAAGCCCACGCATTGCGGTTTCAAAGTTGATTTCACCGGAAAGAAAATACCGTATCGGACAGTGTAGATCAAAGATCAGACTGCACGTTCTGTGCAGTCTGATCTTGATCTACACTGTCCGCAAAAGGTCAGTGGGTCGCTATTAGCAGCTTAAGAGTTAATCTATGACGTCTAAAAAAGCCCGTGTTTTCGCCTATGACCCTGAAAGGGTAGTAAAGGAAACGGTCGTGGCTTTTTGTGTAATTGCGAGGGTGAATTGTCCCGGGATTATTTACAGGAGGGATCAGGTTTTTATTTCATTGCGAACAATGGTCTCCCGCCCTGTTTTGAAGTATATCATGCATGAAATACTCTCGGTTCTTTAAATCTACATTTTTCTACGGAAGCTCAATGGGAAACAAGAAACAAGAAAGATGTTTTAAATAATTGATTGATTGTATGGTGTTTAACGCTGTTCTGAACATTACTTCAGTTATATCGCGGCGTCCAGTGCACCTATCTATGCTTTCCTGTACTTAGCTATATATTTTTCCCAAGCCAATGGCTGCCTCCCTATATATCGTCGAAACAATGGTCAGTGGTGAGAGAATGAATCCTGTCCCAATGACTGTCATCAGTCCTCGAATAGAAATTGGCCAGTATTTTCTCCTTTCAGCATAGCATTTTCAAAAGCGTTCTATCCCACGGTCGATAAAACTAGGTATTGTGTGATAAAGGGTTAACTGAAACGATTTAATTATCCAATGAAAAGAAATTTCATGGAGTGCCTCATTTTCATTGGATAATTACCACTTTTAAAACGCTGCACTATATCTTTCGAACCGGTTAATTTTGTCGCAGGTATGAGGTAATTTTCCTTTCTCTTGCATGTCCCCTATATGATTCCGTATATTTCAGTATCAACCTGTACTCACGTTAAACCTTTCGCTGCCAATTTAATGAGCTCAACTTTTCCATAACTGTTATAAACCGAGTTTCCTACGGTAACTGAAGCTGACGTTGGTCACAGATTAGAATCCGTTAGCAGACGTGTGCATATAAGATCGGACTGACGTTCTGTGCAGTTAGATCTAGATCTACGTCATCAGCAACAGCTATTTTAGTCGCTATTTGCAGCGAAAAGAGTTTAATCTTCTCTCTTATTTACACTTGGCATAGCAGTTTGTGGTTTTTTTACATGAGGTTTTAACAGCACTAAAGCCATATCACAGCGACAGTGTTTCACCTATTCATGTCCTTTCTATGTTTCACCAGTACTTAAAAAAAAAAAGGTTTCACCAGTGCTAGGCAGGGTCTCTGATACGCCTTCAAGACTTGAACCGTCCGTGGGTATCGAACCAGTGTATTCTACTTATATGCCCTAAAAAATTATCATAGCTTTGACAATACTGCTCAGCCAAGTCCGAGAGCGCAGTCCGTAATCGCTTTTGCCTTAAAAACGACTGAATCTAGAGGTAGATTGGTCCTTGGATATACAGAAAATTTAACGATAGCAAAAAGTTTCGATCCAGGTCAGCCTGCGAGAGGATTAGCAACTGAAGAGGACTGGAAAAAAATTCATCTCTCTTAAAGTCTTTTTCATAGAACATTGAATACTAGACATATACTTGATTGGGAAAAACACTAAAAATCCAGCTTCATAAAGGGGTTGATTGAGTGAACGGTGTTTTTACACCACTTTCATATCACGGCGACAGCCCACGTATAATGCATTTCCTGGATTTAACCAGTATTAGGTTTGGGCTCTGAAGTGTCTCGCCAAAGGACACTCGCATGCTTCGTACAGGAATCAAGCAACTGCTATCATTCGAAGATGGTGATTTTTACTTTATTTTCAATATACCATGAAGTTACCGGTTTGACACCAGAGGCTATGAAAAGGGCCCTAACTTTGTGTAGGAAACAAGGGAGATGAATAAGAAGAAGAAAGAAAATATTTTATTACAGAGTTACAGTTTCTGTGCTCAAAATTTCCACAGCTACTTGCAATGAGACACAAAATGTATTATATTTGTCTCCCTTTACACATCTGCGGGAAAAAAATGCATCTGCAAAATGAGCGCCTGCAAAAAGTAACGACCCGGGTCAGCCTTCAGAGTCCACGCAGACTGGCCTGAGTCGACACTATTTGCTATCAGTAAATTTTCCGCATGCCATAGGACCATTCTAACTCAAGATCTAGCCGGAATTTAGACAAAAATAGATGAGCCATGCTCTTGCAAAAGGGGGCTTAATGCATCTCTATGATCCATGATACCAAGCAAGTCATCACATAATTATGGATCCATAAAATCCATTTTGTTTAACAACCGACTGAATTATGAGTGAGACTGGTCCTTTGACATGCAGAAATTTTACCGAAAGCAAAAAGTTTCGGCCCAGGTCAGCCTGCGCGGACTGCGCAGGCTGACCTGGGTCGATACTTTTTGCAGATGCATCGTGCAACCTTGGTCTGAAAATATACAGAAAATGAAAATACAAACACAACTGAAAAGGGTTATCGAGGTCACGTGTGTTTTCGTCATTTCAGTATTGTATTTCATTCCTCGCGCTATCTATACGTACAAAGTTAGCACCCTGCAGGTGAAACCGAACCCAGTAAGGGATGTCAAAATGACCCGACATATACCTGCCACTGCATTTTAATGTATATTACCAGTATGCTACTTTTAGAAACATTTCGGAAAAAGGAGTCCTTGCTTGATTATAGTAAGTGATCTGTTTCCCACTGGTTTTGCATAACATTCAAAAAGTGAAAATCTTTTCAAGAAATACCTCTCTTTTTTTTTTTTAATTTTGTGTGCACTCTTTACCAAAGGAAGAATGACTGAAAGCATACAGACGATGATTACATCAAATGCCGACATTGATACATGTATTTGTTTTTGAAATGGTTAGAGGCATTGTGCGAGAATTTGAAAAAAAAAAATGCTGGTCACCAGAATTAAATCCCTTTCCTACATTTTCTTTCAAAGTCTTTTTTCCATTAGGGTCGTATTTCTTTTTTTTTTGTGATGTTTGGTGAAGGGTTTATAACTTTATTGCCTTTATCACGGTAATGTGATCACAACGACCATCCACCATCTACCATCAGCGAGCCGAGAGGCATGTTGCTCAGTCGGTAACACCAAGGGACATATTCACCAACCATTCTATAACACATTCTCAGTCTACTTTAGAAAGTAACACAACAGATTTAGAAAGTAACTCAACTTCTGACTGGCTAAACCATTTGGTTTAGCCAGTCAGAAGTTGTGTTACTTTCAAATTTAGAAAATTCATGAGGATAAGACTTAGAATATTCTTACGAATGGTTGGAGAATACGGGCTCTGGGCAATCATAAATTCTTGGAAAACATTTGACCGAGTTGGGATTCGACCCAGCGACCCGTTTGATTCATAACCCTTTACATACTACCTAAGCTGCCGAGCTCGACTCGTGAATATCGCCCCAGCACACTAAGTTATACCCATACAAACAGTGTTCTAAAAGAAGCACCGAGTCAAGAAGTTGAACTTAGTGTGGCACATGAATAAGTGAGTTGTGGCCGTGAAATGACTGGATAAAAAATTGGAAAATGGCGTAAAACACCACTAATTTTGATCAGTTAGTCCAAACAGAATCTAATCCATTGTAAAGTTAAGTTCGAGCTCACAAGCTATTGTTCGAAAAAAAAAAAAAAAAACAGAACAGCAGCACTGCATGTGGGTACCAACACTAGGCTGCAGTTGCTGCAATCAGTACAACTATGCAAAGTCGGAAAAAAAAGGCATAACTGTGTCAAAAATGTTCTGGGGGTTACCTGCCCTTCCGATATATTTCCAGTTTTGATAGTAAACAACGAGACCAAGTTTGAACTAATAATAGAGTTAACGGGAAAGGTCAAAGATTTCGCGGCATGACGACTACGCAGACAACAACAGGGCTATTACCAATACTTTCGAAAACAGCCGAACTGATAAACTTCTCTGTACTCAAGTAAAACAAAAGAAGAAAGATCTTTAAAAAAAAAAAAAAACGGCGAAAGTGGAACTGGAATACAAACATTTTAAGTCTTTTGTGGTTCAGTATGAATAAACAACACCCGGTAGCAATCGCCACTTTGTCCTTATTGTCATGTATATTGGTAAAAAGTGAAATTTTTAATCGAACCACGCAGTGGCAAAAGGGGGCTTAATGCATCTCCGTAATGCATTATACCAAGCAAAGCATCACAGGTATACATGATTCGGTCAGTTGTTAGACAAAATGGATTTTATGGATCCATAACTATGTAATGTCTGGCTTAGTATCGCGGAGATGCATTAATCCCCATTTTGCCAGAGCATGGCTCATATTATTTTGCAAGATTTGCTATTAATCTAACTCATTGTATAAAAGGAAAAGTTGCAGCTCAAAGTAATGTCTAACAATATATGTACAGTTCGCAGTTATAGGTTACAAGGAAAGGCATAAAACATATATGAGCCACGCTCTAGCAAAAGGGGGCTTAATGCATCATCGTGACCCATGATACCAGGCAAGTGATCACACAATTATGGATCCATAAAGTCCATTTTGAAAAAAAACAACCGACTGAATCATGAGCTAGCATAGTCCTTTCAAATAAAGAAAATTGACCAAAAGCAAAGAGTTTCGGCCCAGGTCAGCCTGCGCGGACTGCGCAGGCTGACCTGGGTCGATACTCTTTGCAGATACATCAAGCCCCCCTTTCACAGAGCCTGGCTCAATTCCATTCGCCAAGATATGAATAAGTGCAGCTGGGTATCAGTCAACGGTAGCAACCCTTGCATATTAGTGTCATAAATGGAACAGCAAAAAGGCCCGCAGAATTAGGATGTCCACATTTTTTTTAGAAGCTATTTGCTAATTACTGTTATTCAATCCTGAGTTATACCAGAAAATAGGCCAAATCCAGCTCGTACAGCTACGTCGAAAAAAAAAGCAACTGGTACCAGACGATCTGTTATACGAGGGCTGATTGACAGGTTGTCAGCCTCATTTGTAAGGGTTTGACTTTTGTTGGAAGTATTGCATTGTCTTTCAGTAACTAAGCGATTTTGCCGGCTATGTTTAAGGGCCTTAATGAGCAACCTTTAAACAAGTCCGTTAAGAAAGTCCCCAACTTCATAAATGACGTCATCATCCGACTGAAAGTGGGTACCGGAAATGGCCTTTTTTCAATTTTAGAAAATAGATGAAAGTCTGATGAAGCAAGATTAGGCGAATAAGGCTCTTTCAATTCAAAGCCGCAATCTTCAATGGCAGCCATGGCAATGACAGACTTGTGACCAGGGGCATTGTCCTGTTAGAACAAAAGTCACTTGCCTTGTTTACTCCTCTTCAACATAAACTGACTAAATGACTCCAGTCTTCGGGTACACAGCCTTAAACGTTGTCTGCGCATGTCAGTATTCTTCGAAGATTTGACCTGTCTGCTATGCCCATCACTATCCTGTAGAGGATAAATTAATACGCAAAATAGCAAGCGGAAATGGCTATAAATAATACGTTTGTGTAAAAGCCAAGCCAGTTTTTCGCTACAATGTTTTTGAAAATATAATGATTTTAAGCGGAGGAAAAAAGTCTATAAAATACCATTATTTACTGCAAATATCTTTAGACAGTTTCTGAATATAGACATAGGGAAAACCGGGATTTGTGCAAAAGACTGACAACAAAGATAACGTCCCCACATGGCTGGGCTTATTCCGGGCCTTTTCTCAAGCTTGTAGGGGCTATGTTTAAAATGGCTGGTGCATCGATGACCGGGTATATGCTAGCTAACCGTGCCTGGATGAATCGTACAAGGTAGGTTTTAGTGAGTAAAAGTATATTTTATTTTGAAATTCGTTGCCTTTAGTCCCGCCTTTAATAGTAGTCCGCTTCTGTATCCAGAATGCCCCATATCAGATAGGTTATGTATTTGAAAAATGCCACCTAGCGGAAGATAATGCAGCTTTAAGTAGGGGATAGTAGGGCTGAAAAAGGGACACCCATGCTTAACTCCATCAATACCAGGCTCGCAACTTATCAGTCAACCCTCGCATACATCAGTCCACAATGATGCATCTATATCTGTCACTCGACCAGCTGGATTTGTGTGATCTACTTTTACTATATTTCCAAAAAAAAAAAAATACCCAAGTTTTAGTTACAGCGGAAACCGAATTGTAGGGTTACATTTAGATCACCTGCACACTGATACCAGATTATAACGTCACGACATTATTTTGACCCTTAACCAGACGATCCGCGTTTTTTCACAACCCTGAGAAAGAAGGTGTTTGAAAATATCGTGAAAAAAGGAGAAAATGCTGGTAAACAGCATTTTCTCCTTTTCCCACAATGTTTTCTTCCTCATCAAGATAAATTTTGTCAACCTGGCCACACTTGATTTGTCGTCTGCAAATGCCGTTGATACTGACAAGGGTAATGTTTTCTCGTCTGGTTTGGAGTTAGATACATTTCAGCGGACATGCGCAATGTGCAGACGATGTAACATCTCAAACTGGTATCAAGTTCTCAAACTGATTTCGGAATATGCTTCGATAAAAAGAAAATAAATTTGAAGGTATGCAGTTTTGAATAGGTGCATTTAAAATATCTTTTCGTAGGATGTAACATTGTATTTAAATGCAACATGGCTTTTACAAAGTTTTAGATGTTTTAGACATAAATTTGGATTAGTCACCCAAGTAATATTCCTTTTGAAAATAGGTTTTGTATCCCTGGGTCCGTATTCACCAACCATTCTTAAGAATAGTCTTGCTCTTGTTCTTCAAAATTTTCCAAATTTGAAAGTAACACGCCTTCTGATTAGCTAAACCATACGGTTTAGCCAATCAGAAGTTGTGTTATTTTCAAACTTGGAAAATCTTGAAGAATAAGTCTAAGAACGTTCTTAAGAATGGTTGGTGAATACGAACCCTGGTTTTCAACGTATTCTATCCTATGAGTATTTTGATACATGTATTACAAACTTTATTACAGTCACCCTTATCATTTTTATTGTTTTTATCAGTAAAGAAGAAAGATGATCACGTTACTGATTTGCTTGCTGATGATTGTACAAACGGATGCACACGGCGGTTGCCATGCAACTGACGACAATTGCACCTTTAACCTGATAATAGCTCCCAGACTGACGATGTGGCGGGGGTTCGAAGAACGGGTTTATATTGACGATGACGAGTCCATACATATCTTTAACGTAAATGGCACCATCGATCCAAATGAAGTCATTCTAGCAGACGGTTACCACGAACCTAAAGTTCTGACGTTAGTAAATGATGTCTTGCCGGGCCCACCAATAATTGTGTACGAAAACCAGCTCGTGATAGTAAATGTCGAGAATCAACTCATTAATGACGTGGTATCGATACACTGGCACGGGATTAAACAAAAAGGAACACCATGGATGGACGGGGCAGGTTTTATCACCCAATGTCCAATCTCTCCCGGTCAATCATTTCGGTATACTTTCACAGCGGACACAAAAGGCACACATTTTTATCATTCCCACTTAGGTGGCAAGCTTTCGACTGGTTTGTTCGGTCCATTTATAGTTAAAGAGAGACAGCCGACAATAACTTATCCGGAACATATACTGACCATTCAGGATTATAACCATGCCTTTACTCCGGAGGACTTTCAGTATAGATCTGTTTTTGGCATAGTTGAAACCGACGGAACTATCTATAAGGGTCATCCTACGATAGACGGGGTCCAGACGACGATTTATGATATAACGTCCTTCTTAATAAACGGGAGAGGCCGCGTGTATGAGAATGGTAACAGCGTGACAAAAACCCCGTTTTACGTATTTGACGTAGAACCGAACACGACGTATAGATTTCGAGTTATAAATGCAGCCTCACTATTTCAGAGCCGACTTTCAATCGATAAACACACAATGATGGTGATATCAATGGACGGAAATGACATAGAAGCGGTAGACGGGGTCCATAGCGTTATTTCACATTCAGGGGAACGCGTGGATTTTCTCTTACAAACGGACCAGTCTCCCGGCAACTATTGGATCCGTTTGAATACTCTGATTGTGGGAGGTGATTATCCTGCATATGCAATACTGAGATATACAGGTGCACCGGTGGAGAATCCTTCCAGCGTCGACCGTGAGTGCACCACGGACAGTAGGTGTACATGGTTAAATTGTCCCGTTGCAAGTTTCCCAGTGGCCTACTGCGTAAACGTTGATGAGATGCGATCGGCTAGCGGTATACCACCAGCACCAACTGCCTCCACAGATAATTTTAAGGAGTTTTTCATTCACGCTGGTTTTGCAGTTTTAAACAACGATGTCAGAGCCAACATGAACGGTGCGACGCTTAAGTTACCTACAGTATCTGCCTTAACACAACCCCGTCATGTGACAAATAAATGCTCCGATCCCCAGAGCGGATGTGGGGTGGAAAGGACATGTGAATGTGTCAATTCCATTGACGTTGATTTTGGCGACGTTGTCCAGTTAAACCTATTTGCCAATAAGTTCGGCCCCGGGGTATTGGTCCACCACCCCATCCACTTGCATGGCTATCATTTTCATGTTCTGAAAATCGGATATCGGCCAACAGATGAAAATATGACTTATATGGGAACTAATCAAGAATTTGACTGCCAGTATAATGGCGCTGGTGGTAACGAAGTATGTAATAACGTGACCTGGTCCAACTCGACTTGGCTCGGTGGAAATGTTCCAAATATTGACCTCAGCAGAGCGCCACTGAAGGACACCATTACGGTGCCCGGGGGTGGCTATGCTGTTGTGAGGTTTGTTGTCGATAACCCGGGACTGTGGCACCTACATTGTCATATCATCTGGCATACAACTTTTGCAGGTAAGGAACAGCTTCTGTGTTTTTTTTTCTCGAATATTTGCCGAGCATAATCACTTTTCGTTAACCCTTTAGCAGACGACAAAGTATGTTAGCCTTGTCCAAATTGAAAGCATTTGCAGATGGCAATTTCAGTGTGGCTTAAATGGTGCAAATTTTCTTTGATAGGACAGAAAACATTGTGGGAAAAGGAGAAAATGCTGGTTACCAGCATTTTCCCCTTTTCCCTGAATGTTTTCAAAAGGCTTCTTTGCCAGGGGCGTTAAAATGCGTTATTGTGCGGTAATGGGTTAATAAACGTAAATAAGACAGGCTTGGGAATGCGTTGGGGCACCTGTGCACGTGCAGTAAGTGGTCATAAATATTTCATCAAATTCCAAATTACCATTGACTTACATGCATTTTTCAGTGTGCAAGAAAATTAATTACGCTGCCTCCGACCGTTCGGTCATAACGAAAGCTATACAGTGAGAAAGCCAGGTTATCGACGATAAACTATAGACAAAGTGTTTTGGGGTACCTGTACCGGTACATCAGCTGAGACTGAAGCAAATGAGCCATGTTCTGGCAAAAGGGGGTTTAATACATCTCCGTGATCCATGATACCAAGCAAGTCGTGACATAATTGTGGATTCTTGAAATCCATTTTGTCTAAAAATCAACTGAATCAAGAGGTAAACGCGTCCTTTGACATGCAAAAAATTGGCCAATAGCGAAATCTTTCGACGCAGGTCGGCCTGCGCGGACTCCGCAGGCTTACCTGAGTCCATATTTCCCCCTCCCCTGAGAGGCATTTAAATCTCTTTTCTCAGAGCATGTCTTAAATGTATCCGCCTCACCTGATAGACTGTACATTTTAGCCTAACTCACGTGCATTTATGAAAGGGAGGTAGTTTGGTTGGGCACATCAAATCCTCCTTTCGAGAAAGTCGGGCCTTTGTTGGCGTTAAGTCCTTGTCGGCATTTCGTTGTCATGTGACCGCGAAAAGTTATGTTATTCATGAATTTTATTTATACAAGGGTTTTTGATGAATTCTTTAGTGTCAATGGGTTTTTCATTGTGTTTTCAACAATTTTAAAATCGTGTTACAGCGAAAGAGCCCTTGTTTTCTTCGCCTTTCCTGAGTTCCAACAATAGCAAGCAGGCCTTCTGCAGCGCCTTATGTAGCGCATAACGACACTCCAGTGGGACTTGTCCCACCGGTGATATTCAATCAAGGACTTTCTAATTATAAATCCAACGCGTTAGTCACGGAACCATGACAGATCCATACTCTGTGTATGATTGAGGTTATGGTTGAACCATTTACGAAACCATTCCGTGATTTAACCCTTATCCCGCTAAATAAGTTAAATAAAACTTTCAAGCCGATAGTAAAAACCTGAATAATGTTATTTGAAACTTATTTTTGCATAAAAATATCTCCTTATCGGACAGTGTAGATCTAAGATCAGACTGCACGTTCTGTGCAGTCTGATCTTAATCTACACTGTCCGCAAAAGGTCAGTGAGTCGCGCATAGCAGCTGAAGGGTTAACGATCCTGAGGAAAAAGTCTTTTGGAAACATTGTTCTTAATGGAGAACTTGCTGGTAACCAGTATATTCACTCTTTTTCTAAATGTTTACTATCCTTTCGAAGATAAATCATATTATTTTGTCTACATTTAATTTGTTGTCTGCAGATGCTTTCCATATGATTGATTGATTGATTGATTGATTGATTGAATGGTGTTTTACGCCGTTTTCAACATTATTTCGGTCATATCACGGCGACAGCTCACATATTCATGTATATCCTGGTACCCACCAGTACTAGGCTAGGGCTCTGAAGTGTCTTGCCCAAGGACACTCTCATGAAAAACCCAGTGGATCCAGTCAGGCTCGAACCCGGGGTCTCAAGGTCACGAGTCCCGGCACACGTTACCACTGAGCCACGCAGGACCCCTTTTCTATATGGACGAGTCAAAAATCATCTTGCCTGGTAAAGGGTTACCCTTTTGAACCTGTAAGCCCCAAAAATACAACTTACCTGCTAGTCACAGGGTTTTTCTAATATCTAAAACTTAGTAGGCTTGTGAGACTGAAGTACTTACTACTTCATTAACTCGCCACGTAATCCCGAGTTTTAACGACCTTTTGGTAAAAAGCCTCAGAAGACATTGTGGGAAAAGGAGAAAATGCTGGTAACCAGCATTTTCTTCTTTTTCCCAAAATGTTTTCCACCCTTCCAAAGGAAAATTTCTGTTTTTGGATCACGTTTAATTTATCATACACAAATACGTTCGATTTAGACCAGTCCAACGATTGTGTCGTTTGGTAAAGAATTAATGCAGATAACCGTTCAATTGAAATATAATTGGTCTTACAGGTTTACAGTTTATTTTAATAATAACAATAATAATAATAATAATAATAATAAAAATTATCATCATCATCGTCGTCGTATTGCGTCACATTTCTTATTTTCAGGTATGGGCATTCTTATCAACGATTCCTTTGCAGACATACCTCCACCCCCTGACGGTTTCCCCCAGTGTGGCAGTTTCCCGCCTGCATTTATCGGGCAAGGTGAGTAAAACCTTAGTTCTTTCGGCGCCAAATAAACAAACTCGGCTTCTTTTGATGGCTCTAAATAGAATCCACTAAGTTTCCGGAAGACTTTTATCATATAGGTTTGACCAAACAAGCGGAAGGTATAGATCAAAGATCAGACTGCACGTTCTGTGCAGTCTGATCTTGATCTATGCCGTCCGCAAAAATCCCTGTTTTCGCCTATGGTGCTGAAGGGTTAAAACAAATTGGTGGCTCTAAATAGAATCCACTAAGTCTCCGGAAGATTTTTATCATATAGGTTTGACCAAACAAGCGGAAGGTATAGATCAAAGATCAGACTGCACGTTCTGTGCAGTCTGATCTTGATCTATGCCGTCCGCAAAAGTCCCTGTTTTCGCCTATGGCGCTGAAAGGCTTAAAACAAATTCTTTACATAGTTTACAGGAGCCATGCCCTGACAAAAGGGAGCTTGGGTGCATAATATCAAGCAAGTCATCACATAATCATGGGTCCATAAAATTCATTTTATCTGACAACCGACTGAATCATGAGGTAGACTGGTCATTTAACAAGCAGAAAATTGAAATATTTTTTCCAAACCACTGGCTGCTTTGGCATACGAACACTCGTCAAAACACTGTTTCAGCGGTGAAAGAGAAAAGAATGCTGTCGCAATGATAATCATCTATCTTCGAAAAGACTTTTGCCTTGCTGGGAATAGAACTGGCGAGTTCCCATAATAAAATTAGTAAACCGTCTTCGTGTTAACCATACCAAAATATGGTCTACGAGGAACAAAAAGCAATTATTCATTCATTCATTCATTCATTCATTCATTCATCCACCCACCCACTCACCAATCCATCCATCTACCCTGCCACCCACCCATCTATCTATCTATCTATCTATCTGTCTATCTATCTATCTATCGATCTACCTATCTACCTACCTACCTACCTATCATAGCTAATGTTTCATTTATTTATTTATTACGATAGAACTGTGAGTATTTAATTATTAGAGTTCAAAATTAACGATTTCAATTTAAATGAAGATGGTCTTAGTTTAGTTTTATTGTTTAGACGGTGCAGACCGTTAGACCTACGACCTTGATCTTGATCTACACCATCTGCATCAAAACCTGTTTAAGTTGCTTGCCATTGACAGATAAGGAATTACTCGCCGAGTAGGCCTATTTGCTACATTATTCGTATCTCAATATTTGTTTCATAGGTAATACAGTTCATGAAGGAACATTTATCTGGAGCTTAGCTGGAGCCCTCCTTTATTACCTTATCAGGACTGCATAGTGGACCTGGGATTATGGTATCGTATCCCGGTACACCTTGGGCAATGACGTGGACACCACACAGAAGACGGCTCTTCCTTCAACCCTCCCTATCTTAGGCCTGGCTACAACAACAAAAACAGCAAGAACAACAACAACAAAAACCATAAAATATAAAATGTTAACCTAGATTAAGAGAGGAAAAATAGCTCTTTACCAAACGACGAAATTTTAGACTGGTCCAAATTGAAAACATTTGAAGACGACAAATTACATGGGACTCAAAAACTAAGATATGCCTTTAGAAGGGTTGAATACATTGTGGAAAAAATGAGAAAATGTTGGTTCCAGCATTTTTCCCATAATGGTTTCAAAAGTCTTCTTCCTCAAGCCTCGTTAAACTTCGGGATTGTGTGGTAAAGGGTTAAGAAAAACAAGCACTAGTTATAGGTAAATATTGGGGGAAATGTGAAAATGGTTGTGACCACCATTTTGTCCTTTTCCAACAATATCCCCAGCCCTTTTCAGGACAAGTCTAATGGTCTGAGCCACTCTAAAGCGTGCCGTTTACAGATTTGTCGGCGTAGCTGAATGTGCTGGCTTTTGACCTACTTTTTAGTAGTGATAAATGAACAAATAGAAATTTATGATGGGTAAAACATGTAAGAATTCTTATTTTAAGGGTCCCTGCCTATTTGCTGGCTAATCTATCCCGTCTATCTTTTTTAAAGATATCTTTTGTTTTCAATTTTGACAATTCTAAAATTTTGTTGTCAGGTCGATAATTCAGATAAGGAGGGATTTATGGGAGAATCTGACAAAGCCACCGATACGCCAATATCGCACATTTATTTATTTGTAATTAATCGGATATGAAAGGGAAAACAAGCAGGAAAAGGGTCACTTTGTGGAA
Organism: Tridacna gigas; assembly: GCA_945859785.2. NCBI lineage: Eukaryota > Metazoa > Mollusca > Bivalvia > Cardiida > Cardiidae > Tridacna > Tridacna gigas. The sequence goes on from OX244037.2 coordinate 3,961,455, forward strand.
AGTTATAATTCCCCTGTGCCCTTTATTACGTCACTGCACGTATCAGCTATATGTTTGATCAACTGTTGTAACTTAGTTATATTAATTATATTTATTATCAGTAATAAAACTTTTAATAATCATTCATTGACTGTTGTTTCATTCTATAACTATCGATCATCAGTAGTTTTACTTTGTGATCCTACACCAACCTAATTCTAAACCGAAAACACCAATTCAACTTAACCCTTACAGTGCTGAATTAATGACGTGGACTTTTTCAGTCAGGACAAACATCCAAATTACTGTCATTTCAATGTTGTTTTGGCAAGAATACGAGAGGAAGAAGCGGACAGTGCAGATCAAGATCAGACTGCACGTTCTGTGCAGTCTGATCTTGATCTACACGGTCCGCAAAAACAACTTAAGTCGGTTCCAGCGCTTTAGGGGTTAAGCATGAATAGTTGTCAGGTCGAATTGACTAGCTGAATGATTATCGAGAGTGTTCAATTATGAGCCATTGTTTCATCGAGTTAGAAAAATTTCGTATTTTAAAGGCGTTTATCTGCCAAAAGTAAACATTGGGTTGGTATAATTCATTTAAATTTAGATAATGTCATTTAAAAGTATGGAAATTATTGTGAAGATGACAACCTGTTACTGTACTGTCGGTCCAAATAATAGTCGCTGGCATTAAAATTAATTTCCTAATCTGGTAAAAAGAAAACAAAAGATAGACCGACCTGGCAACTTTTTAACATACATGTCGTTTTAGATTTCATTTTTCTGCCAGCGACTAACACATGGACCGACCGTGCAATAACAGATTATTAACTCCACAATAATTTACATACTTTTAAAATGGTATGATTTAAATTTCAATGCATTTTAACACCCACATTGTTTACGTTTGGCAGCTATGGGGCCTTTAACCCTTTCCCAAACGATAAATTTTAGACTGGTCCAAACTGAAAGAGTTTGCAGACGACAATTTGAAATTTGATGAAAATAGCAGAAAGTTCTCAAAAAGGGTAGAAAACACTGTGGGAAAAGGAGAAATTGCGCGTTACAAGCAATTTCTCCTTTTCCCACGGTGTTTTCAAGAGACTTGTACTGCAGACACGTGAAAACCAGGGCTTGTTTGGGAAAGGGTTAAAGAACACAGGTGGGACTTCGTCCATTTCAGATTTATTTCAGAATTACACTGGAGTGCATCTGTCTCATTGTTTTGAAATTGTCCCCCCATTTCTGCGGGTATATGAAATAATTGTCCCCTCTCTGAGAAACCCTCAGAAGAACACTGTCAGAGGAAACATTTACCTGCCATAGTGACATTTATGATTGAATGACGAATAACAATGAGAGCAAAGAATAAAAAAAAAAAAAGAGTAAGTAAGTAAGTAATTTTTTTATTATAGTGACATGAGTTATACAATTACATGCAAGTTTACAAAACATGATATAGAAATTTCAACACCCTGCCCCATGGGCCTATATGTCACCTAAATGATAAATGGAGCATAAATAGAAAATGAATGGTGGATTACTGAAAAATACTGAATTAGATCGAAGCAAATGAATGAATGAATGAATGAACGAACGAACGAACGAACGAACGAATGGATGAATGAATGAATGAATGAATGAATGAATGTTGGCTGGCTGTGGTCAAATTGAAGGATGATAGTTGACAAGGTTAAGTACACACGAACAAGAAGGATAAAGAGTAAGCACGAACAGGTAAGTATATTTGAGAGACGCTCTGGCAAAAAGCGGTTTAATGCATCCCTGCGATGCAGTCTCGTACTAATCAAGTCATCACATAATTATGAATACATAAAATCCATTTTGTCGAGCGAACCGACTGATTCGTGAGGTATACTGGTCCTTGGACATTCAGAAAATTATAAATATCAAAACGTATCGATTCATGTCAGCCTGCGCATTAAACGCCCTTTTCACTGAGCATGACTCATGTATGTGTTACATTTACATATAACAGAACAGAACAGAACACCGTTTATTTGACAAAAACTACATAGTCTATAGTCATTTACGTTGTATATAATTAAATTCAAAATACATGAATTTAGTCACGCGATACTAAATAAGTGAATAAGTGAAAGGGATATTTTCAGCACTGAGAGTATAGATTTGTGGAGGGAAAACTTGATAGTCAACAATGAACGAACAAATGAACATACATAGAAAATATCCTACAATTGCTGATTATTCAACAACAAGTACATTTAGACATTATGAATCAAATTGTTTAGTATTAAAATAGGCTTAATTAAACTGTAGCAGTAGTTTAAACTGGTACAAGATCTATACCAATTTAACAGAAATGACTTAAATGACTTCAATAGCGTGACTTAATTATAAAACAAAAACATAACAATAGTGGGCAAAATAATAACCAACGAGATCAAGTTGCATTCTCAACCCTCAGTGCGCTATCGTAACATTTCTGTCTCCTTTACCAAACGATCACGTGTTTTACAGCCTGGGGAGAGAAGGGTTTTTGAAAACATTGTGGCGAAAGGAGGAGAAAATGTTTATAACCAGCATTTCGTCCTGCATTTACAGCAATGTTTTATAATCACTCAAAGAAAAGTTCATCACTTGAGCCACGTTAACTTTGTCGTCTGCATTTTCTTTCAATAAAGATAAATGCCAATTTTGTCGTTTGGTAAGGAAAGAGCAGTCTTGACTATAAAGCCAAGTTGTCAGAAATTATTAACCCCTATGCTACTAAGCGCGACTCAGGGGCCTTTCGCGGACAGTGTAGATCAAGATCAGACTGCACAGAACGTGCAGTCTGATCTTGAATCTACGCTGTCCAATAGGGAGATATTTTTTTCAAAAAAAAAAAGAAACTTTGTAATAGCAACATTTGGGAAATTTAACACCGACTTCAAGGTTTCATTTCACTTATTTAGCAGGTTAAGGGTTGATTTTTTTGTGTGTGCAAAGATAAGGGTCAGGGTAAAATAACCCTTTACCACACAATCCCGACTTTGAACGACCCTGAACAAAAAGCCTTTTGAAAAATTTGTGGGAAAAGGAGAAAAATGCTGGTAACCAGCATTTTCTCCTTTTCCCACAATGTTTTTTTACCCTATCGAAGCCAGAAATCGTCATTTGAGCTACTTTTGATTTGTCGTCTGCAAATGCTATCAATTTGGACAAGTCTAAAATTTTGTCGTTTGGTAAAGAGTTAAATACATGTATATATGTAATTATGGATCGAAACAGATCTAGTTCTAGCCCTTTGCCAAACGATGTTGTATTTTACAATTCTTGGGATGGAGACCTTGAAAACGTTACGAGAAAAGAGAAAAGGCTGGTAAAGAAGTTTCTCTTTCTCCACAATGTCTTGATAGCTCTACAGACGAATTCTACCATCGGAGGCAAAATGCAAACAATATGGACAATAAAAAAGTTGATTGTCTGGTATAGAGTTAATTATTATTTTTAGATAAAAGAAATATATCTGAGTGAAAAGAAACTAGACTGAAAGGATGGAATACAGTGCGTGTTCGTTTTATTTGAGGATTTTCTTAC